>OX422141.1:79330179-80530179 GCA_949129095.1 Volucella bombylans | reverse complement strand
GTCTTGTATACTTTCAAGTCTGATATTCACAAAATAAATGCTGGTGTGCCCCAGGGATCTGTTCTGTCTCCAACACACTTTTTAGTTTTCATCAATGACCTCTTGTTTACTGCCTCTAATACTTTGCTAACGGCAGTACTCTTTGTTTTTCGTATTCGTTGCAGCATGCAATTTAAATACACAGTTTCAATTTTAAAGCATTTTATTTCTTTAATCATTAACTCTTACATACTAACAAAAAATGCTTAAATGATAGCTTAAAATTACTTAACGATCTTATACTAACTTACTGGCCCCACACAGGCACTCTTAGCTACTCTAAATTCTTATAACTATGTCTTTCGACTTTATTTACATTTGCTTTACTAATATTTATTTTCTATACTTAAGGCTAAGAAAGCTTAAATACACAGGCATTATCCATGAATGGCACTTGCATCGTCAAAACTGACTGAAAAACATTTCATTCTCCGTATGCGTGTGATAACCTACGTATTTGAAGTAGCCAAAAATGATGCGAAATTCGGTTTTCTTGGTATTGGTCTTGGTTTCCTCAAACGATGTAAGAAATACTTTTCTACCTCTGATCTGGCTTCAATATATAGGGCATTTATCAGCCCAAAATGGGAGTACAGTGCCCACATCTGGTCAATTGCTCCAAGACCTCGTTGCACTTGCAAGATAAAATTCGTAACCGTGCTATAAAACTCAGAGATGATGCCAATATTGCACAGTTGATTGACACGCTTGAACACGCCTTTCCTACCTGGAAAATTCTGCATAAAAATCTTGGTGCCATGGCTTATACGAAGATTCAATTGGTTGAAGAGCTAAAGCCAGGCGATAATTATTTGTGTCGGGTGTTCAGTGATAGGGCTTTAAATCAACTGGAAATAGGCCCCGTATTTCACCGTAATTTCTGGTTAAACGGCTACATAAACAAGCAGAATTACCGTATTTGGAGCGAAGATAATCTTCAAAAATTCCACCAGATGCCATTTCATCCAGAAAAATCTTATATGACACATTGCGCGGATTGTACGCCGCGCCGCGCTGGTGGCATCTTCGCTCCTAATTTTTTCAAACATGGGGCCAGAGCACAAGTTAACGTCAGTAGACACCGGTACAAAGCGGTAATCAACAACTATTTTTTTGCCAAATTTGCGTGACGTCAATGTAAAAGAAATGTGGTTCCAACAGGATGCTGATCCACCCCTATTACCAAACAAAATATCGCTTTACTGAAAACACCATTTGACAATAGAGTCATTTCAAGAAATGGGCCTGTCAATTGGCCGTCAGGATTGTGCGATTTATCCCCACTGGATTATTTTCTATGGGGCTACGTCAAGTCACTAGTTTAAGCCGATAAACCAGCCAAGCCTTGTTCGAGTAATACGTGATATACGCTCACAAAGTAAGCGGTTTGCGCAGTGAGGTCATGGTGAGAATATGCCCGAAGCTATTTCCAAATATTAATTGGCATGAAATAATACTAATCCTTCGCCAAACGATAAACTGTTTAAGTTTTAGCAGTCGTCGGTGACAATGTCCTAGCTAATTTCTTTTCCATCAGCAGTAATACGTGTTTTATTTAAATTTGAGATCATCTTCTGCACTTCTGTTTTGGTTCCAATAAGAGCTCCTTTTACGCTTATGATGCTAAAGCATGTGTTAAGTTTTTCGGAAAATGGGACAGAAAGGTGGTGTAGACTAAATTATTAGTGTAAATTGACTTGCTGTTGTATTTAGGCAACTATTCATCTTACGAGATTTTAGTTGCCTAAAAAAACCGTCTTTCGCGCACGGCTGGTATTAAACCCCGAACCGTTCGATTGGGAAGCCACTTGAGCCACGGCCACACACGTTACTAAGAGTGTGCCCGATAGTAAATTGTATCTTTTCAGGAATACTTTTAGTATTTTTGTTCCGTCTTTTTCATAGAGTAGTTTATACTCGTATGTAAAATAACTTTAATTGATTTTCCTGTTTCCCTGGATAATATTTATTAAATGATTTCAGCAGATTAATAAGGATGGTTTCACGCACTATCCGGAGTGTTCCATTATCATTGAAATCACCATAATACTTCAAATCTATTACATTTTTAAAGAAAGACGTATGATATGAAATCAGAGAAAGGATATTCTGCCTTAAGGTCTGATTTTCGAATGGAAACCGAAAATAGTTAAACTCATTCTGATATTATACTTTGCCTGGCAGCTCGTGCTAAAAGCCTGTATTTAGAATGCATTTGCTTTGCTCAGTGGTGTTCAGTAATATCAGCACCAACCGCAGCGTCCTTTCGCATATGTAGGTACTCGTATGTGAGAAATGAAATTTTCATTATCTTAACCTGAGCTGATGCTGGTATCTTTATACTGAAGACAAAGGGGAGAAACTCAGAGAAACTACAGATTTTTACATGCAATATTTATTTTTTACCAATACGAATAGCAGTAGAAAGTTGCACTATTTTTTCTACTTAAATCGGCGTCCATTTGCACGACCTTGCGGCCAATCGCCTGGATCAGCATCAGTTCTTGGCCTCCTGCAGATAATAATGTACATAATGTTAGATTCTGATTTGTATTTCTTGTCAAAAATAATAAATATTCTTACGGCACTGGTGGTACGCTAGTTGGTGATGCAACACGGCCACAATGTTTCAACTCAGCACATGTTCCTGGAAGTTGTGCATTGACTTGGAGCAGTGCAAAGCACATGACCACAGCGATTGCCAGAAAGCGGGTAGGGTTCATCTTCGTAACTGAATTAATAGTAAGTGTAGAAAGATGTTCCTTATATACTGACTAACTCTCAATAGGTGTTGCTGCCCTACGTGCTGATCAAATTGAAATTTTACACTTTAATTTGCATCTTGTTTGTTTTAATTATGATTGAAAGGCATTGTCGGCACGTGCCCCATTTCATCACTGATAATATGTAATTGAATAAATTCATTATTCGTTCCCTGGGGATAGTGCTAAAGAATTAAGTTCAGGAAGGATATTGTAGAATTTTTTCTATAGATCAGTGAGCATTTCCGACGATGACGTTACATATATTTAATACAAATAGCGTTACTAAAATCCAAATTTCTTACTCATTTAACGGACTATTGACATATTCAATGACCTTGTCTGGAATTTGTACACAGCAAGCTCAATCTCAACTAACTAGTTGCTTCCAGTTATGGACACCAAGTTGGTTGAAGTCTCCTTCCAACTGTGTGCACAGCCTTATGTAAGTTCTTCCTTCGGGCTGAAGCATCGGTGTTCTCGCGATCTGTATGTTCTAGCCATTAATATAGCTGTGCGGGAAGCCTTCTGACCAGATCCACGTTGTTATACAGCCGATGAAGATCTTCGTTATACCTTCCTCTCTACACTCCGCCAACGCAAAGGAAGCTAAATGTCATACGTAGAATTTTTCGCTCAATCCAGCTAAGAGACCTACCATCCTTCCTGCGAGTGTTCATTCATTTGCGTCGGACAACAAGATAGGAATGATGAGGGTTTTTCCATTGCTCCAGATAGTTCTTTCTTGTTGGAGTGTCTCCAGTCTATTACAGCAGCGATTGGCAAGATCTGTTTTTCGTTTAATTTCCGCGTCTATGTTGTCAATGAAGTTCCCTCAGAGCAACCTCAAAATTATAGTTGTCGATAAGTACATTTTGCCTAAAAGGTCTTGAATGCCATCATACGAGTATTGTACATCTGGTGTTGATTTAAGAGTTGCTCACAATATTTTCAATAACGTTGTTTAACGTTTTTTAATAACATAGCGCGTCACTATCTGAGACCCGTTTTAATAAAAAACATTCGATTCGGTTATTTTTTTTCTCTGACTTTGACAGAGCAGCGGGAGAGCTCTCCACTGACGATATCGTTTATACGACTTTGGTAGGGATGCCAAAACCTGATATAGTTTCGTATAGCTCAGCTCTATAAACACTATCATAATATTTCACAAAATTTACTTCTACGAGTAGAAAAAAAAGAGAAAACCTAGGTACCTAAAATATTTAAAAAACACACTTTGTGGCGAAATAGAAGACCAGTGACAAGTGTGTTGTTTAGCAATAAGTTTATATGAAGGAATTAAGTTTAAAAGCCGAAAGAAAAGGAGAAAAAACGCAGTTTATGACATTCACTGTGCGAAGTGGTGAAAAATGTTGCGGTGGGAGTCGAAATAGAAAAATTAATTGAACGAGATTTGATGAATGGGAATGAAAGTCACAATGGAAATATTTAGTACAGTTCACTAAATCGTTACTTGTATATAAAAGTGTCTCCACCTCAAATCTAGATAGCAGCCAGCTTTTTAAGAAACTTGAAACCGTGTGTAATTTGACTGTATAGTTCCGACGGCAGTTTGTTGAATATGAATGGTGCAATGGAATTAAGAAAACGCCTACAGTGCTCTTTGTTGACTGTTGGAAAGACTACAGTGTTCCTATTTCTAAGCAAGTACGAGTACACCTCACTTCTTCTGTAATCAATATTACCATTTCTAATGAAGAACACTTTTAGTGCTTTGTAAATAATTAGATACCGTAGAGAGAGTCTTTTCGCTGATTGAAATAAAGGCAGTGGGTGCTCGGACTTATTTTTATGGAATATTAATCTCATAATTTTCTTTTGTGCTATGACAATGGGCATCAGGTTTGTTATATACGCGCTAGCCCAACAAGCAAGATCATAATCTAGGCGTGAATGAGCTAGTGCATAGTAAATTGTTAATAGCAACCTATGTGGTACAAGTTTACGTAGATAATGTAGCAAATTTATTAAAACTCCAAGATATATAAATTCTTCAACAAAATCTAGTACAAAACATTCTTCCGAACAACGCACGCTATCGCATTTGGTGTGATGACAACGAATATCCTCAATTTATACATATAACCCTGGACTTATTAGTAAGGACCATTTGGTGAAAGTTTAGCCAAATTCCAAGCAGATGGAGATCAGCTGTCAGTTCGCTTTTTATATGCATCGTATCCTTGCCTGAATAGGACAGAGCAAGGTCATCCGCATAGCCTATGAAGTGACCCTTAAGAGGTAGGTTAAAAATTGATTAATCTAAGAAATAATATTGGTCCAAGGATAAATCCCTGTGGAACATCAATATTCGGACACCTTTCTTCTCCACTCATCACTCCATTTACCTTCATCTTTTGTATTATGCTAGTCAGGAATGATTTGAATCATTCAATAATGTTTCCGCTGAACCCAGCGTTAAACGGTTTTTGCAGCAATATTTCATGATTCACTAAATCAAAGGCCTTTGTTAGATCAAGAAATATGCCAACTAACTTTTGACTTTTATCTAATACACTATACCGTAGAATACCTTAGAAAGGCGGTACATTTGTCCTTTATAAAGCCATATTGGGATTTACTGGAAAAAACTAGTCTTTCCTAGGAACCTCATCATTTTATTTACAATTATTTTTTCAAATATTTTTGAGAAGACAGATAGTAACGATATAGGTAACATTAAAATTGATGAAGAGGTGAGTATCGATTTGGTATTCTCGGGTCTTCTCTTCTTCACTCTGTAGAGTGAAAATTGGTCCAAAATCAGTGCGGTTGGTCCATCAGGTTGATGTAGATCGGTTTAAAATGTTCACATAAAGGGTTTTCCAATAGGGACTTGACAACTTAGAATTTAATTTGTGAACGCACTCTTTCACTAAGAATCAAACAGTCACTGTCAATTTATTCAGTAAACTCAACATTTTCATCATGGTAAAGTACAGGAACGAGCAACGTCTGCAAATTATAAAAATTTTCTACCGAAATTCGGAGTCGGTGCCTGCAACTTTAAGAGCGTTAACTTCAATTTTCGGTCGTAATTCTCGCCCTAGTAGACAGGCAATAACAAGTTTAGTGCAAAAATTTGAGTTTACATATTCGTTGTGTTATGTTGCCGTGTCAGTGAGACAACCGGTTGGTGGAAGTGTCGAAAATATCGCTACCGTTCAGGCGTTAGTAGCAAACGATCCAAATCAGTCAATTCCACGGCGTTCTCCAGAACTGGGCATCGCTCAGATCACATTATGGCGTATTTTGCGTAAGGATCTTGGTTTACACCCATACAAGATCAACCTGACTCAAGAATTGAAGCCGATGGACTATTTGAAGCGACGTATGTTCTCCGATTGGGTTCTGGAGAAGATGCGCCAAGATGATGAATTTCATTGCAAAATCATCTTCAGTGGCGAAGCTAATTTTTGACTCAATGGGTTCGTCAATAAGCAAAATATGCGTTACTGGTCGGGTGAAAATCTACATGCGCTTCATGAATCACCACTTCATCCACAAAAACTAACTGTTTGGTACGGTTTGCACTCCGGCGGCGTTATTGGGCCATATTTTTTCGTCGACGATAACGATTGTCACGTTACTGTGAATGGTCAACGTTATCGCGCCATGATCACCTATTATTTTTGGCCCGAATTGGAAGATATGAACTTGGACGACATGTGGTTTCAACAGGATGGTGCCACCAGACACACAGCACACGTTACAATCGATTTATTGAATAGTAAGTATACGTATTATCTCAAGAAATGGGCCAGTCGATTGGCCGTCTCGTTCGTGCGATTTAACGCCGCCCGACTATTTTCTGTGCGGCTACTTTAAGTCATTGGTTTATGCCAACACGCCGACGACATTGAAAGAGCTCAGAGCCAACATTGAACGCGAAATAGCGGTCGTGTGGATTAGATGTGTTTCAGCTTAGCAACTTATAGGTGAACAAATTTCAAGGACATTAAAAAAAAACGTTTTCGAAAGTAACTCGATACCACAGCGGTAGCAACGCCAGTAATTAATGCTGGATCGCGGGTTTCATACCCAAGATTCACGGATGCTTTTTTTTTAATTTTACCATAATTATGAATATAATTACATAATTATAATCACAATTATATTATCATTAAAAATAATAAAAGTGAGGAAGTTAAAACTCACTCCGCCCTGAGCGGTCCGCCAGTTCAATAGCGGAAGTAACTGATGACGTAATGTCATCAACAGACGAGGCAGTCCTACAAGCCCAGCAACTAAAGGAGGCTAGTGAAATGGCAGAAAAAGATAGAGGAAACTGCAAAAAAAAGAGAAATGGAGCAACAGGAGCGCTCTAAACAATAACAACAACTAGAGCAGCAAACGCAAAAGCATCCACAACAAAATTAACAACAGGGAGTGATTTCAATCAAAGCAAAACAAATTGCAGAAAAGAGAAAAGGAGTAACAGGAACGCTCTAAACAACAACAACAACTAGAGCAGCAAACGCAAAAGCTGCCACAACAAAAGCAACAACAGCAAACACTGCAACAACAATGCACTAAGATCAAGCAAAACTCACAGCAGCAAATGTAGGAACAACAATTACAACAAGAAGTACATCAGCAGAATCCAACGAAACAAATACATTCAAGATGGAGTTAAAGGAAACGATAGAGTTATGTAAGTCGCCCATTGGTAAGAATGATAACAATAACTCAGTATAGATAGACATGCGATCCACTGTAACTCAGTGGAGCGGCATAATAAGATTACAAATTTATTAAAAGAAACGACTAAGGAGTTCTTCTCCTTCGCGTCAGAGGGGTAGAAGTTGCAAAGCATGCTGCTGAGGGGATTAGAACCATCAACTCATACGGAGGAGCTCCGTGCACAGTTTAAAGAGAAAGAGTACGACGTTATAATTTAACGTACCTTACTAATTGAACTCGAAGGCACATTGCAAGATCTGATCTCCGAGGCCTACCACCACAAAGTAATTGGACGGATCCTCTTATCAAGCTTATCGGTGTTCACGAACACGAAGTGCAACTTCCAGACAGGTAGAAAAGGTACACATAATAGTACATTCAACATACTCAAGCTTTGAACTCTCACTGTATGCGTGCAATATGTTTTTTTTATTTTTTTTTTCTGTCGGAGGAGAAAGTGGAGGGCTAAGAGGAATAGCTGTTATTTTTCGTTAAATTGATCTGAGCTGCTTTTGCACCTAATCATTATCTCTCCATCAAGATAAATAACATACGTTACTGCCCCAAAACCAAAACTGTCAAGGCTACTTCCTTGACGATTGTGTGCTAATAGATCTACTTTTGTTGGCCTTTATAGAGGACAGTAACATACTGAAGAGTTGTGTTCCTAGGAACGCCTTGTACGCTGTATATTTGGATTGACTAAGATCCGAGATCCGATCCATCTATTAATTTCACCATTCATCCTCTAAGAGCTCTACTTTTCGGGACTACTTTTTCATGGGGTAGTGCGGTAATGCTCTGGCCATCACCAAGGATGAGATTAACATGGCTTGTTGTGTAGCTTCACAAATAATTGGAAGAGGTCCAGGGTCGCTCGTTATGGTGCTCAAAAACTACATAAAACCTTAAATTTAAAAATCTGTAGCACTTTAAAAGGCAACAGGCACAGAAATATGCACTTCTATCGATTACCTCGATAGCGTTATTATTTTTAATAACGCCGCTAAAAGTGCGAATATCTTTCAACTTCGAATTTGCTGGTCTTTTTCAGAAGGCTTTTCATCACGTTTCTTGCTCACCAAAGCTGTTTTCTACCTTTACAATTTTGAAATTTTGTCAGTCTCCGGAATATCCTAAAAGATCTTAACATTTTCCGTTTAAGTATCACTTCCAGCTTTAAAGAACTCAGCGGTTAATCATTCACAGCCTAGTTATTCCAGTGACTTTCCTTGGTAGGAGAATAAGTTGACCGAATCTAGGTTTTCTTCGTACTCTATTTCTGTATCTTCCTTATTGAACAGCTGCTGAAATGGATAAAGCTTTCTCCCCTGCTTTCTACTATGATTGCATGGCACTGGATCTGGTGATCCTTGGGGTTTATAATAAAAGTTTCATGCTTAGGTTAGCCTATAGTTTTAGACTAAGTGCGACTTTGGCCGATGTGCACAATCATGCACATTATGCTTGCCGTTTCCGTGAAATACATTATTATGCCTTCGTAGCGCCAAATACCCTTTTTAAATGCATTTATTCTGAAAGTTTGTCGTAAAGCCAATTATATTGCCACTATAGTCAGGGAAAGGATAGAAAGTCGGATATACTCGTGTACAGCTTTATCAAAAGTCTTAACTAATTTAAAAAATGCAGCACTTTGAAAGCCTCAATAAGGGACCCCTTCTTCGTTAATAGTTAATCTGCTATTCACGTTGCGCATTTTATTTTGTTGCTCCCATTCTGGCACACTGGAGTTACCATTTTCAAAGACAGCGTCTGTAATCTGGCTTTAGGAAGTCACATTCATTGTAATAATTTGCTTCTCAGCTTTCTCTTTACCTGAAGACTAAAAACAGCGTTCGAACCCCTTTGATTTGCTCAGCAGTATTTAGTTATGTCATCAACAAGCGCGAGGTCCTTTCACGTACGTACTCGAATGGGAGGAGTTATTTTCATTTGTTTACTATCATTTGACGCCATTCTCTTAGTAGGTACTCAAAGAGAAAAAAAAAACTAACCGAAATGGGTGCGACTGATGGATCACGCCAAGATCTTCCTGATAAAGAGAACTTGTAATATTCTCCAATGGTTTATGATATTTCATATCCTATTAGAATTTAGTACAGGTTAATCCGAGAATGGTAAAAAAAAACCGGTTAAGCTTGAGGGGTTTTGGTATAGCTAAAAACAGTGCGGCAGTTGGTTTGTCTCCGCTTTCCGTCGAGCAGGATAGACTTGAATATATATGTACTTGAAGTGAATTATTTTTATAACTTAAAAAGTCATGGACATGTCTTCATCCTCCTCTTACTCAGAGCGGAGTTGTTGTCTCATCAAAACCAATCACCCATAAAACCATACAAATTTAACCGATCAGTTCTGTGACTCCCTGTATTTACGAAATCGTAGTTAATACTGCATTAACGTGTCTAAAATTGTTCCTATTTCTTGAATAACTCACACAGTTCTGGCCCGTTTTTTTTTAATTTTCGTAAAATGTGTGCTATGTTAATAGATTCCGATTAGTACTGTATACATTTCGAAAGAGTGCTCAATTTAAGAAAAAATTTATTGTATTTTATGTATGTAGGTTTTTTTTAATAACTTAAAAAGTTATGGGCAGATTTTGGTCAAAACCTAATGGCCACTATTCGGCCGCATCATCTGACAAAAATTCAAATCGATAGCACTATTCATTCGCATACGGATATGCATACATATGTAGGTATACGCAGCCATTTTGTTAAAAACTGTCTAAAAAGTGTCTAGGCACCTTAAAACCTAAAGATATCACAAAATTTCCATTTTCGATTTTCGACCAGGTAGTTAAAATCAAAATCAAACAGACTGCAGATTTTTACATTCAATGTTTATATTTAACAAATACGAGTAACAGTAGAAAGCCTGCATAAAATTTTCTACTTAAATCGGCGTCCATTTGCACGACCTTGCGGCCAATCGCCTGGATCAGCATCAGTTCTTGGCCTCCTGCAGATAATAATGTACATAATATTAGATTCTGATTTGTATTTCTTGTCAAAAATAATAAATATTCTTACGGCACTGGTGGTACGCTAGTTGGTGATGCAACACGGCCACAATGTTTCAACTCAGCACATGTTCCTGGAAGTTGTGCATTGACTTGGAGCAGTGCAAAGCACATGATCACAACGATTGCCAGAAAGCGGGTAGGATTCATCTTTGTAACTGAATTGATAGTAAGTGTAGAAAGATGTTCCTTATATACTCTCAATAGCAATTTGTGCCGCAGGAGTGAATCAAATCGAAATTTTACGGCCGCAGTTTAGTAATTAATTATTTATTTGAATCTTGCTTTGTTGTAATTGTGGTTAAAAAGCATTACTGTGTAATTTTACATCAACGGTCGCCATGTCGATTTTAAAAGCGATCGCGGCGATGTTTACTTTCCTCTTAAGAAAAACTGCGTTAAAATTGAAAAGAAAAATCGCAACTGATATTACGCACATCTACAATAGGCTAAACTCCATACATTTTACTTATTTTACGTGCTTCTGACCTATTCAGTTCCTCTACCTGATACTCTAACCATCTTAAGCATTCAGCTTATCACGCCGAGCTCGATTGATAAATGCTTAAATAATGGATTCGGTATTCATTTATTGACAAAAACTTCATTACCTAGGGCATTTTCGTCAATAAACTCAATGTAGCAAAGACTTCAGTGTGTGTATTTCAGTGGGAAAGAATTAAGCGTTGAGGTTTTCATTGGGCCAATGCCATTATTTTGTGCAGCTGCAATTTACATATGTATGTCAATAGGTATATGCCTTCGTTTCGTAGAGGCCGCACCTCATAAATACAATAAACCACAGATAACACTTTTGTGAAAAACCCTACATCAAACATCTAACATCTCTTCTACTCCTAGAAGAACTTTATACGTTACCATATTCTCAACCCTAGTTGACCTTCACCCTCCCTCAATACACTGAATACAATCAGCGAGTCTCCTGGTTTCTTGGATCCTTTGGATCCTTTGCTGCCTCCAATACCTAAACTAACAATAGTAAAGCCTTCTATAAAATTTTGCACGAAATAATCTTTCTCACGCTCAAAGCTCTCAACTTCCAACCCGGGTTCATGTTGCGGATTAAATTTTATTTGGCAAAGCGTCAGTACAATGTTCTTTTAAGAACTTCTGTTTCAGATCTCACAAGGTGGGCCATAATGTATAACCCTATTTTCCTAGGTCCATTTACTCCCCCACCGTAAAGAGCACATCATGCAGTGACTTTGAGTGGGTGTAATGACTCTTCGTGCATTACTTGCGGATTTTCAGTGCCCTAGAACCGTAGATTTTATTTGTTCACTTATCCACATAACGTTTGTAAAATCTATGGAACTTTCCGATAGGGTCATACCTAGTGTACCTCAAGGAAGTTGCCTCGGCCCCCTGATTTTATATTGGCAATCAATGATGTAAATTTCATTATCAAAGAATATGCACATCTTAATACCCTCTGACTGTCAAGCACTACAAGATGATCTGAATATTTTTTGGAGCTTAATGCTAGCAAATGTCAAACTATAAATTATTCGCGTAAACGTGAGCCAGCACATCCAAGGACCTATTTCATTGGCAATGAATTGATTATCTCTGCCACCGTACTACATGATTTACTCGTATGTAGGTCCTATATGCAATAAAGAACTTAATTTCCGGGCGCCTTTTGATAATAAAAGGTTACAACGTTATTCTCATATTTTATTTATACAAAATGGAGTATGACAATACGGATTTTAAAAAAATTATCGTCTAAATGCCGTCCATTCCACTGAATACACTCTTGCAATCGAAATCTTAAATTTGTGAACACGTTAATGCGAAGCGTTGGTTCAACGGCAGCAACTTCATCGCGGATATTTTCTTGAATGCAGATCCTGAATTGTTCGGAGATTGTTACTAATTAATTCCAATGCACTTACTACGAGGGAAAATTAAATTCTTCAGTGAATGGTATAGAAAAGCCTCGGGGAGAAAAATTATTTCCTTGACCAATACAGCTTGAATATAATCTCGTTCATTTTCAAGGCTAGACGTGCGCTGGAGGTTTGCTGAGAACCGAGAGAAATCCGGAATGTAGTTTGTGCATCCTACGTGCTAAAGAAGACATTTATCACTTCATTGGATTATGTCCCATTCTGAACGTGATTAGAAGAATTCACTTTGGAAAAAGTAGCCTGTCGTCAAATTAAGTTATTTTAATACAGAATGAAGCATTTTAAATACTACCGTATTATATTGAATATTATATTAAATGCAATAGGTTAGATTAAAGTGGCTGTTGGAAAGACCAACCTATTTAGGTCTAATGGCCCATTGTAATGCCAGGTGGATCTATGGTACTCCAACTCTTGGAGCCAATTTTTGCTTATGATGAAGCGTAGGAGACTGTTAATGTCTATAGTCATTAGATCGCTTAAATCATTGTAGAATAAAGCTCCTATGTGGAGTTTTCTTCTTTGGGAGAGAGCTGGGCATATACAGAGTAAGTGGAGGATTGTCTCTTCCTCCTCCTCGTCCATGCAACTTCTACAGAAATCAAGTGTCCAGTGATGACACCTATTATGGCGCAGAGATGTTTCCTATTTAGAAAGACCAAAATCTTAGAGCGATTCAGATCGAACTTTGTCCAGATCTGTTTGGTCGCTAGTCATGTCCACATCAGTCCACCTAAGGCCTGTTCTTTTGTTAGCATCCAGCTTTAATACTAATTTGCACGTACCGATTGGTATACCCATGCTAGATCTTTTCCGATAAAACAGGTGGAGTGGTTCCAATTTTGGCGAGTTCTTCGGCCCTACAATTCTTTGGAGTTTCTCTGTGGCCCGACACCAAACATAGGTGAAGGTTGAACTGCTCTGCCATCTCCCCAAGAAATGATCAGAAGTTGCTAAGTCGGGTGAATGTGGGGTGGGGCAGAACTTCTTAATTAATATTTGCCAAAAAGTTTCTTACATGGTTTGCAATGCTTTGAACCAGCATTGTCGAGATGGAAAATAATTGATTCGTGCCTTTGGGTATATTCTGGTCATTTTTGCTTCAATGCTCGATTAAATTTTACCAATTGTTGATGGTAGCGATTCCCAGTGAACGCTTCACCAAGTTTTAACATTTCATAGTACACCATTCCCTTCTGGTCTCACCAAATACACAGCAAAACCTTCGTTGCGTGGATATTTCGTACTGGTTGCGAGGTTATTATTATTATTATTGGCCCGGGTCTACCCCGTACAACTTTATTAAGCTTATTAACAAGGAAAAACTTAAAGCTAGACTTAAAAACTAACAAAGATATACTTATAAAGGTGGACGGGGGAGATGTTAAGGGAGTGGCATATTGAGCAGCGCTTTTTTTATTTCTGGTTTGCTGCTATTTAGATCAAAGACTTCGGCGTAGTTGTTTATTATACGCAACATTCTAGATATGGGTTTAAAGTGACCGTAGTTGGTGCGGTGAGTTCGGATCAGGAAAAGTGTGACAGTTCTTAGATTACGGGGATTGGGAGTGAATGCAATATTTTGCGTTATTCTCGAGCAGCCAGTAACTGGTGGATAAAACGTTTTTAGGGTATGCATTAGTTTTAGCCTATTTTCATACTGGGGTAATCCATATGGATCGGCCCAAGGTAGACCACGAAGTGCGAAAGGGATAAACCTGCGTTGGACTGCTTCTATTCTTTGAATGTGCGTTAGTTTATAGGGTGACCAAACTTGGTTGCAATATTCGAGAAGAGGCCTTACAAAAGTAATATACTTTGTAACGTAAGGGTTGGAAAATTCTTTTGACCAGCGTTTGATAAAGCCAAGTGCAGAGTACGCTTTATTTATAATGCTGTCAATATGTGAGTCGAAATTCTATTCTCTATCACAAATTATACCCAGATCCCGTACTTGGGTAGTGCAAGGAATAGGCTCATCGCAGATGAAGTAGTTGCTTGGAGGTTAAGGTAGACGTTTACGGGAATAGGTTATCGCTTGGCATTTGTGGACATTAAACTCCAAAAAGTTTTGCTTGCACCATACCGAAAACTTATTCAAGTCATCTTGCAGGCAATGGGAGTCAGAAGGCAATGAGATGACTTTGGAAATTCTTATGTCATCAGCGAAAATAGAAAGATTAAAATTCATTAAAATGAGATTTATATCGTTAATTTTGAGGGTAAAGATGATTGGACCAAGGTGATTAGCATGAGGGACACCAGATGTTGCTTTAATGGGGTCGGATATTGAAGATCTGAAGATGACCCTGTATTCTCGGTCTTCTAAATAGGATTTGGTCCATGCCACAAAATGAGGGCAAAAGCCAAGTTTTTTTAGTTTAAAGATGATAAGTTTGTGAGAAATTTTATCGAATGCCTTGCTGAAATCTGTGGAAATTGAATCGCCGTCTTCTAAAGTATGAAGCGTCCTAGAGACGAACTCTGTTAGGTTAGTGGTCGTTGATTTAATTTTCATGAAGCCATGCTGATTTGTGCAGATAGTTGGCCTACAGTACGGAAGCAGTTGTTGATAGACTATGCTTTCAAAAATTTGGGTATGCAAGAGAGTTTTGCTATGGGCCTATAATTATCGACTTCGGCCTTACTTCCTTTTTTATGAATAGGGATGATGTAAGATTCCTTCCACAGGAAAGGGAAAGTACCTGTCGAGACAGACAATTTAAATAGGGCAGCAAGGGGAGAACCGAGATGGGTAACACACTCTTTTATTACAATAGCCGGAAGGCCATCAGGGCCGGACGAAAAATCATCTTTAAGTTTGGTAATGTTTTCAGATACCAAAGGTGTTGTAATATATAGCGAGATGGATGACATCTCAGGATAGTTTCTCATATAGCTAAAGTAACTAGGATCGGGTTCAGCTGTTTTCTTTAAAAAGGATTTGTTAAAATGCCAGGCAAAAAAATTTGCAATGGCTTTTGGGTCGGCAGAAGATTCACTAAGAAATTTGAGAGTAGATGGGTAGCCGTCTGACTTTCTTTTGGTATTAACAAACTGGTAGAAGCGTTTAGGGTCCGAGACTAAACTAAATTGCATGCGGTGGAGGTACTCAAGGTAAAGAGACTCACAAAGTTCAGAAAAACGATTATATACCAATCGATAATTACTGTAGTCGGAATCAGATCGAGTTCTTAAGAATTTGTGCCACAACTTGTTTCTGTTATTATGGAGAGAGCGCAACTCCTTGTTGTACCAGGGAGGAGCTGATATGCAGTCCTTTCGGAAGGTATACGGTACCGATTGGGCAAAGCAGGAGAAAATTAACGAATAGAACGTTGATAGGGCAAGATCAATGTTAGTTGTCTCAGTAATAAAGTCAAAGTTAATGTTGCTGATGAGGTTTTTAAGTTTGTTAAAGTCAGTTCTTCCGAAGTTAAATTAAAATGAATTTTCCGAATGGACACATCTGGTGCCATTTTCATATGAGTACATAATTGACAAGGGGGATGAAGGCGGTCTAGGGTAGAAAGAAGATGATCACTCCTATAAACGACACAGTTATCTGAATCGGATGTGAAGACTTGTAATCTGATGTAGACTTGAGTTGGTTAGGCAGTTCACCATCAATATTTCTATTTCAGAGGTCGAATTAAGAGGGACAAAATGAGACGGGTCATCGGAAGGCTCCCATTTAAGGTGAGGGATGTTGAAATCTCCTACTAGAACAGTGCAATCTTCAGGTTGTGCATCATCATTCAAAAAATCAGCTGCGTGAACTACAGGTTGATAAGACTCAATTGGTTGAGATGGGTGAATGTAGCAACAAAGTACGTAAAGACAGCGTTTGGGGAGCGTAATGTTGACACATACTAACTCCCCGCACCAGTATTTTTATGTTAATTTAATCGTTAAGTAATATATTAAGATCCCAGCCATAAGCCCTGTATGCTAGTGCTGTAGTTTTTTTAAGATTAATCATGTACATTTATGTTTTGATTAATAAATAATAATAATAATAATAATAATTTTTTGCAGTTGCAATTTACATATGTACTGTGAGCGTCAAAAGTTTTAAATTACATGTAATTTAAGCAAAAACATAAACGAAAAGAGGATTCCAAAAATACTAAATAAAAGCTTTATTCGATAGTAATGAAAAAAATATAAATAAAAATTCAAAATAAATGAATGCATTTTTTTTGCAACAAAAACTAAGCATACTCTATATTTTACGAGTCAAAAGTAAGTAAACATCATGCAACCTCCCATCGTTTAGTATTAATCAGTTAGATTTACTGTTATAATTTTTCATAGATATTACTGCGGAGGTAATTTCATCTCTTTACATCACTTTAGAGTGTACGCTGATTGTGATTAAAGGCTTAATAGCAGTGCAATTCGATTTCTTTTATAATGAGGAGTGAAATTTCTTTGGGAACGCCGAAAATTATAGTAGATTTGAGTAAAATCGGAAAATCATAACGGAATATTGGCAAATAGTTAAAAGGAACCATGTTTCGGTGAAAAAAATTATCGATAAATACGAAAAATGTAAAACATTGGAAAATTTCAAACGGACAGGTAGACCAAAAAAGCTAAATGAAAGAGAAGAAAGACAAATTGTGACTGAAGTGAAAAAAAATCCCAGTTCAAGTGCCGTTAAAATAGCGGAAAATTTATCAATAACGACCGAAAAATCAATCAGTGCGAGTACTGTTCGGCGAACATTGTATAAATCGGGCTTACATGGTAGAAGTGCTAGAAAGAAACCATTGATATCTAAAGTCAATAAAACGAACCTTTGCAAAAAAATATATAAATAATGATATTTCGTTTTGGAAAAACATTTTATTTACAGACGAAAGTAAATTTGAAATTTTTAAAAGCAATACAAATAATAAAATTTGGAGAGAAAGAAACAAAGAATTCAGTGAACAAAATGTAAGGAGCACACTGAAACATGGGGAAGGTTCAATGAGGGTGTGGGGGTGTATGGCGGCATCAGGGGTGGGGAATCTTGTCTTCATTGAAAGTACAATGAATAAACAAGACTATCTTAACATCCTAAAGAATAACCTGTAACCGAGCGTGCATAAATTATGTATGCTTAGCAATTGGATCTTTTAGCAAGACAATGATCCTAAGCATACCGCGCGTCTCGTTAAGGAATGGTTGCTTTACAGGACTCCAAAACAGCTCGATCACCCTCCACAATTGCCGGACCTAAACCCCATAGAGCATTTATGGGATCATTTGGACCGGCAAATTCGCAAAAGTACTATCAAAAGCAAAGATGACCTAAAAAAGCCTTTAATTGAGGAATGGTCCCAAATATCTTCCGATATTACAAATAACCTCGTTGTATCCATGACACGCAGACTTAAAGAAGTTATAAAGTCTAAAGGTGGTCTAACTAAATACTAACTCCATAATTTAAGATATTTTATTTATAAATTCCTCTAACTAATTACAGATGTTTACTTACTTTTGACGCGTATAATATGGAGTATGTTTAGTTTTTGTTACAAAAAAATGCATTAATTTTATTTTGAATTTTTATTTATATTTTTTTCATTACTATCGAATAAAGCTTTTATTTAGTATTTTTGGAATCCTCTTTTTGTTTATGTTTTTGCTTAAATTACATGTTACTTCGGAAATCGCATGGGTGTTTACATACTTTTGACGCTCACAGTATGTTACAGGGCGTTCAAGCCATGAGCTTCCCGGCAGACGGAGTGACTTTGAACTTCTTCGGGGGGTCTGTTCCTTTTTTATGCCACTGCATGGACTCTTGTTTGCTTTCAGGGTCATAGTGGTGGACCCATGTTTCATCCCCAGTAACAATTCGATCCATAACACCGTCCGCGTTCTCACTACACATCTCCAAAAACTCTCTACAGCATGCGATTCTCACTTTTTTCTGAGGCGCTGTGAGCATTCGTGGCACCCACCTTGCACTGACCTTTGAAAGGTTAAGATGGTCATGAAGAATGGTGTGAATGGTACCAATTGAAAGCTTGGTGATCTCTGCCATCATTTTCACCTTTATTCGGGCATCCTCAAGAACAAGTTTTTCGACTTCTTTGATGCTTTCTCCCGTACAAGCAGTAGCCGGGGCGCCGGAGCGGGGGTCGTCTTCAATGCTCTCTCTGCCTCTCTTGAACTCACTTGACCACTTTTGCACAGTTGATAATGAAGGTGTGGAACCCTGGTAAACAGCCACCATCTCTTCATGAATAGTTTTTTGACTTTTTCCTTGCTTAGTGAGAAATTTAATTACAGCGCGATGATCAATTTTCACCATCATCGTCTCAGTTGCCATTATGATTCTGTTTAACTAGAGATAAAATGCGAATTAATAATCATATTTATATGAAATTTTACATGAATGCACTAAAATAACAGTATTACTTGATAAATAAGTCAATTTATATATACAACCACAGCTTCATCCCGATACCGAGAATATGTTGAACGCCCCTCGTAGTAGGAAGAAGGTATATGTTTTCGTTTCGTAGAGGCCACACCTCATAAATACAATAATAAGCCGAAGGTGTTTTTTCTGCCGATTTAAAAATTGGAAGCGATTTAAAACATTTTCAGGAGTTAAGTTTTATTTTGGGGTACCTAAATTTGTTGAACGTTTACTCATCAACTCAATGAACATAGAAAATACAAATCCTGCCATTTTACCCACCACTTCCAAATAAGCTTCTATCTTGGCTAAACCCAAACGCGATCGAGTTTCATTTAAATTGCTCCCAGCCCTTTACTTTCAGACCCCTTTCCACCCTCTAAAAGCACAGATAACACTTCTGCGAAAAACCCTCCAGCAAACACCTAACATCTCTTCTACTCCTAAATACTCGAACGTATACGTTACCATATTCTCAACCCTAGTTCACGATGAAGGGTGATTTTTTAAGCGTTTGGTTTTTAATTGTCAAAAAAAGCACAGGAGAATTGCAAAAGTGTTTTTAGTCTTTACTTATGTTGATAAATCAATGCTTGCCATATACTTTTTTAGAGATTATTTCATGTAAAAGTTCAACACGTCGTTACCATCTATCTTCATCATGGGCGACCAAATGCTTGCCCTAGTTTTCCTTGGGATATCATTTGCTGGGATAAGCTCGAGCTTTAAGCCATTCCAACATCGCTAATCTTAGCAGCGCATTCAATAAGGAAATCCTTGGAGAATTGGTCCGCACATTTGATCACCCGATATCCCCTAATCATCTCGGTGGATATCGGGGAGTTCACAGCTAGCCAGAGGTCTATGTTGATGTGGTGATCCATCACCATGTCGGAAAGCTTGGCCTCAATTCTTCCCCACGCCTCGGCTATGGCTTTCCCACTTATGGAGTGTTTGTCCAATAATGAGACCTGGTCGCTTTTCGACAACACTGGTCGATGACGTTGTTGGTTTGATTGTAATTTTAGTAGTCGTGGCTTATGTAACTTTGGTTTTCTCTAGGGCTGGGGGTTGAAGGTTCTTGTCTAGAGACCTGTTGCGCTTTTCTACCTGTCTTGGCATATTTTCAGGTCCTCAGTATACTTGTCAATGATTACCTGGTATTGCCCTTTCGTGGACTTTTCCGACCGCTTGTTGGACTGACGATTGTCTCCTGACTGGAGGCCATCAATTCATCCTCTTATAAGGTGCAACGTCTGGTCTTTTGTTGTATTAATTCGGGTAGGTGTGTGCATATGAAATGTCGATTTCACTAACAGCTGTCTTAACTACTACATATGTTTTGTGTCAATGATATTTGTGGCTATTTTGGAGGGTAAACATCTGTCAATACAATCAACTATGTCATAAGTTGTGATTGCACAAATGAAATTCGACATGAAAATGTCGAATTGTATGCTAGATAAGGACCTATTTCGGGCAGTTTTATACCATTATATTTTTTCCAAAGAAAGCCGCCGCTGAAAGTCATCGATTGTTAATGGAAATTTATGGTGAACATGTTCCAACTCAAAGGATTTGTGAACGTTAGTTTGTTCGTTTCAAAAGTGGTGATTTTAGCATCTACAGCAAATACCATGGAAGACCAGAGAAAAAATTCGAAATAGCAGAATTGCAAGCATTATTAGATGAAGAATCGACTCAAATACGAGTACAAGAGCACCACACAGAAGTATTGAAAGTTGATCGCACGACTGTTTCCAAACGTTTAATAGCCCTGGGAAAATCCAAAAAGAAAGAAAATGTGTTCTATATCAATTGAAAGAAAAAGTTATTGAAAGATCAAAAACCTTTGCGGGAGTTTGGCTTGATCGCCACAAAAGAAAAGGTTTTTTGCACCGAATTGTTGCGGAAGATGAAAAGTGGATCCCTTTCAACAATCCCAAGCGCAAAAAATTATTGGTAGATCCAGGCCAACCATCATCCATCATCCTCTCCCTCCCCTCACCAAACCATTAAAGCCGCTTCAAAACAGAGTTTCATTTATCCTTGCTCCTGCGCCTTCTACCCAACTTCCAACTAACATAGCCCCATCTGACAAATATCCTAATTTTATTAGCTCCCATATACTAAACCCAACCACCCATTCCTCGTCTTCATCTATCAATGCACCTGATCCAACCCACCTCACTAGTGAAGATTCTAGTTTCGGGGTGATTGACCAACCTGTCCCTTTTTCATCCGCTCGTGTCCGCGATTCTCACCCGAAATACCTTGACCCACTCTTTCCATCCACTGTCAAACTCACTAAAAAATTGTCTGATATGAATGATGACAGTCGTTATATAGTATCTGGTTTGAGAGACCGCCGCATTTATGAAAATATTCGGCTCTACCTTGCCTACTTGCACGAATAATCCAACTCCGTTTGCATTATGGCATAACCAAAAGCAACATTATAGTTTCGATTCAACGAGAAGGTTTTCCTATTAAGCCAGTGGAATTGATGCAAATTTTCGTTCGCTACCATGAGAGTCTCGACATCTCTTCCGACGAAGTTCATAATGATCTTTCTACGCTGTCTTCGCATGTCAGCTCCCAACTTCTTTCCCATTTGCAAAGAAGTCGTTCCTAACAAACTGAATTCTGTATCCTCCAGTCCACAATGCCTGTCTACCAAAATGTAAGAGGTTTGCGGTCTAAAATCTCCTCGGTATATCTCAATTCTCAAAAGTTTCCCTACGACTTAATTGCTCATACTGAAACAAATCTAATTCCTGACATTAAAAACCATGAGCTGTTTCCTCCAAATTTCAAGGTTTTTCGAAAAGATGGATTTGAAAGAGCTGATAATCCCTATGGCCGAGGTGTTCTATCAGCAATCCGGAACTACTTTCATGCAACTCCTGTCGATATTCCCCACAATGACAACTTTGAGTTAGTATGTGTCAACATTACGCTCCCCAAACGCTGTCTTTACGTACTTTGTTGCTACATTCACCCATCTCAACCAATTGAGCCTTATCAACCTGTAGTTCACGCAGCTGATTTTTTGAATGATGATGCACAACCTGAAGATTGCACTGTTCTAGTAGGAGATTTCAACATCCCTCACCTTAAATGGGAGCCTTCCGATGACCCGTCTCATTTTGTCTCTCTTAATTCGACTTCTGAAATAGAAATATTGATGGTGAACTGCCTAACCAACTCAAGTCTACATCAGATTACAAGTCTTCACATCCGATTCAGATAACTGTGTCGTTTATAGGAGTGATCATCTTCTTTCTACCCTAGACCGCCTTCATCCCCCTTGTCAATTATGTACTCATATGAAAATGGCACCAGATGTGTCCATTCGGAAAATTCATTTTAATTTAACTTCGGAAGAACTGACTTTAACAAACTTAAAAACCTCATCAGCAACATTAACTTTGACTTTATTACTGAGACAACTAACATTGATCTTGCCCTATCAACGTTCTATTCGTTAATTTTCTCCTGCTTTGCCCAATCGGTACCGTATACCTTCCGAAAGGACTGCATATCAGCTCCTCCCTGGTACAACAAGGAGTTGCGCTCTCTCCATAATAACAGAAACAAGTTGTGGCACAAATTCTTAAGAACTCGATCTGATTCCGACTACAGTAATTATCGATTGGTATATAATCGTTTTTCTGAACTTTGTGAGTCTCTTTACCTTGAGTACCTCCACCGCATGCAATTTAGTTTAGTCTCGGACCCTAAACGCTTCTACCAGTTTGTTAATACCAAAAGAAAGTCAGACGGCTACCCATCTACTCTCAAATTTCTTAGTGAATCTTCTGCCGACCCAAAAGCCATTGCAAATTTTTTTGCCTGGCATTTTAACAAATCCTTTTTAAAGAAAACAGCTGAACCCGATCCTAGTTACTTTAGCTATATGAGAAACTATCCTGAGATGTCATCCATCTCGCTATATATTACAACACCTTTGGTATCTGAAAACATTACCAAACTTAAAGATGATTTTTCGTCCGGCCCTGATGGCCTTCCGGCTATTGTAATAAAAGAGTGTGTTACCCATCTCGGTTCTCCCCTTGCTGCCCTATTTAAATTGTCTGTCTCGACAGGTACTTTCCCTTTCCTGTGGAAGGAATCTTACATCATCCCTATTCATAAAAAAGGAAGTAAGGCCGAAGTCGATAATTATAGGCCCATAGCAAAACTCTCTTGCATACCCAAATTTTTGAAAGCATAGTCTATCAACAACTGCTTCCGTACTGTAGGCCAACTATCTGCACAAATCAGCATGGCTTCATGAAAATTAAATCAACGACCACTAACCTAACAGAGTTCGTCTCTAGGACGCTTCATACTTTAGAAGACGGCGATTCAATTTCCACAGATTTCAGCAAGGCATTCGATAAAATTTCTCACAAACTTATCATCTTTAAACTAAAAAAACTTGGCTTTTGCCCTCATTTTGTGGCATGGACCAAATCCTATTTAGAAGACCGAGAATACAGGGTCATCTTCAGATCTTCAATATCCGACCCCATTAAAGCAACATCTGGTGTCCCTCATGCTAGTCACCTTGGTCCAATCATCTTTACCCTCAAAATTAACGATATAAATCTCATTTTAATGAATTTTAATCTTTCTATTTTCGCTGATGACATAAGAATTTCCAAAGTCATCTCATTGCCTTCTGACTCCCATTGCCTGCAAAATGACTTGAATAAGTTTTCGGTATGGTGCAAGCAAAACTTTTTGGAGCTTAATGTCTAGAAATGCCAAGCGATAACCTATTCCCGTAAACGTCTACCTTAACCTCCAAGCAACTACTTCATCTGCGATGAGCCTATTCCTTCCACTACCTAAGTACGGGATCTAGGAATAATTTGTGATAGATAATTGAATTTCGACTCACATATTGACAAGATTATAAATAAAGCTAACTCTGCACTTGGCTTTATCAAACGCTGGTCAAAAGAATTTTCCAACCCTTACGTTACAAAGTATATTACTTTTGTAAGGCCTCTTCTCGAATATTGCAACCAAGTTTGGTCACCCTATAAACTAACGCACATTCAAAGAATAGAAGCAGTCCAACGCAGGTTTATCCCTTTCGCACTTCGTGGTCTACCTTGGGCCGATCCATATGGATTACCCCAGTATGAAAATAGGCTAAAACTAATGCATACCCTAAAAACGTTTTATCCACCAGTTACTGGCTGCTCGAGAATAACGCAAAATATTGCATTCACTCCCAATCCCCATAATCTAAGAACTGTCACACTTTTCCTGATCCGAACTCACCGCACCAACTACGGTCACTTTAAACCCATATCTAGAATGTTGCGTATAATAAACAACTACGCCGAAGTCTTTGATCTAAATAGCAGCAAACCAGAAATAAAAAAAGCGCTGCTCAATATGCCACTCCCTTAACATCTCCCCCGTCCACCTTTATAAGTATATCTTTGTTAGTTTTTAAGTCTAGCTTTAAGTTTTTCCTTGTTAATAAGCTTAATAAAGTTGTACGGGGTAGACCCGGGCCAATAATAATAATAATAACCTCGCAACCAGTACGAAATATCCACGCAACGAAGGTTTTGCTGTGTATTTGGTGAGACCAGAAGGGAATGGTGTACTATGAAATGTTAAAACTTGGTGAAGCGTTCACTGGGAATCGCTACCATCAACAATTGGTAAAATTTAATCGAGCATTGAAGCAAAAATGACCAGAATATACCCAAAGGCACGAATCAATTATTTTCCATCTCGACAATGCTGGTTCAAAGCATTGCAAACCATGTAAGAAACTTTTTGGCAAATATTAATTAAGAAGTTCTGCCCCACCCCACATTCACCCGACTTAGCAACTTCTGATCATTTCTTGGGGAGATGGCAGAGCAGTTCAACCTTCACCTATGTTTGGTGTCGGGCCACAGAGAATCTCCAAAGAATTGTAGGGCCGAAGAACTCGCCAAAATTGGAACCACTCCACCTGTTTTATCGGAAAAGATCTAGCATGGGTATACCAATCGGTACGTGCAAATTAGTATTAAAGCTGGATGCTAACAAAAGAACAGGCCTTAGGTGGACTGATGTGGACATGACTAGCGACCAAACAGATCTGGACAAAGTTCGATCTGAATCGCTCTAAGATTTTGGTCTTTCTAAATAGGAAACATCTCTGCGCCATAATAGGTGTCATCACTGGACACTTGATTTCTGTAGAAGTTGCATGGACGAGGAGGAGGAAGAGACAATCCTCCACTTACTCTGTATATGCCCAGCTCTCTCCCAAAGAAGAAAACTCCACATAGGAGCTTTATTCTACAATGATTTAAGCGATCTAATGACTATAGACATTAACAGTCTCCTACGCTTCATCATAAGCAAAAATTGGCTCCAAGAGTTGGAGTACCATAGATCCACCTGGCATTACAATGGGCCATTAGACCTAAATAGGTTGGTCTTTCCAACAGCCACTTTAATCTAACCTATTGCATTTAATATAATATTCAATATAATACGGTAGTATTTAAAATGCTTCATTCTGTATTAAAATAACTTAATTTGACGACAGGCTACTTTTTCCAAAGTGAATTCTTCTAATCACGTTCAGAATGGGACATAATCCAATGAAGTGATAAATGTCTTCTTTAGCACGTAGGATGCACAAACTACATTCCGGATTTCTCTCGGTTCTCAGCAAACCTCCAGCGCACGTCTAGCCTTGAAAATGAACGAGATTATATTCAAGCTGTATTGGTCAAGGAAATAATTTTTCTCCCCGAGGTCATATTCAAGAGTCCGGCATATGTTCCTAGTAAGGCTTTTCTATACCATTCACTGAAGAATTTAATTTTCCCTCGTAGTAAGTGCATTGGAATTAATTAGTAACAATCTCCGAACAATTCAGGATCTGCATTCAAGAAAATATCCGCGATGAAGTTGCTGCCGTTGAACCAACGCTTCGCATTAACGTGTTCACAAATTTAAGATTTCGATTGCAAGAGTGTATTCAGTGGAATGGACGGCATTTAGACGATAATTTTTTTAAAATCCGTATTGTCATACTCCATTTTGTATAAATAAAATATGAGAATAACGTTGTAACCTTTTATTATCAAAAGGCGCCCGGAAATTAAGTTCTTTATTGCATATAGGACCTACATACGAGTAAATCATGTAGTACGGTGGCAGAGATAATCAATTCATTGCCAATGAAATAGGTCCTTGGATGTGCTGGCTCACGTTTACGCGAATAATTTATAGTTTGACATTTGCTAGCATTAAGCTCCAAAAAATATTCAGATCATCTTGTAGTGCTTGACAGTCAGAGGGTATTAAGATGTGCATATTCTTTGATAATGAAATTTACATCATTGATTGCCAATATAAAATCAGGGGGCCGAGGCGACTTCCTTGAGGTACACTAGGTATGACCCTATCGGAAAGTTCCATAGATTTTACAAACGTTATGTGGATAAGTGAACAAATAAAATCTACGGTTCTAGGGCACTGAAAATCCGCAAGTAATGCACGAAGAGTCATTACACCCACTCAAAGTCACTGCATGATGTGCTCTTTACGGTGGGGGAGTAAATGGACCTAGGAAAATAGGGTTATACATTATGGCCCACCTTGTGAGATCTGAAACAGAAGTTCTTAAAAGAACATTGTACTGACGCTTTGCCAAATAAAATTTAATCCGCAACATGAACCCGGGTTGGAAGTTGAGAGCTTTGAGCGTGAGAAAGATTATTTCGTGCAAAATTTTATAGAAGGCTTTACTATTGTTAGTTTAGGTATTGGAGGCAGCAAAGGATCCAAAGGATCCAAGAAACCAGGAGACTCGCTGATTGTATTCAGTGTATTGAGGGAGGGTGAAGGTCAACTAGGGTTGAGAATATGGTAACGTATAAAGTTCTTCTAGGAGTAGAAGAGATGTTAGATGTTTGATGTAGGGTTTTTCACAAAAGTGTTATCTGTGGTTTATTGTATTTATGAGGTGCGGCCTCTACGAAACGAAGGCATATACCTATTAACATACATATGTAAATTGCAGCTGCACAAAATAATGGCATTGGCCCAATGAAAACCTCAACGCTTAATTCTTTCCCACTGAAATACACACACTGAAGTCTTTGCTACATTGAGTTTATTGACGAAAATGCCCTAGGTAATGAAGTTTTTGTCAATAAATGAATACCGAATCCATTATTTAAGCATTTATCAATCGAGCTCGGCGTGATAAGCTGAATGCTTAAGATGGTTAGAGTATCAGGTAGAGGAACTGAATAGGTCAGAAGCACGTAAAATAAGTAAAATGTATGGAGTTTAGCCTATTGTAGATGTGCGTAATATCAGTTGCGATTTTTCTTTTCAATTTTAACGCAGTTTTTCTTAAGAGGAAAGTAAACATCGCCGCGATCGCTTTTAAAATCGACATGGCGACCGTTGATGTAAAATTACACAGTAATGCTTTTTAACCACAATTACAACAAAGCAAGATTCAAATAAATATTTAATTACTAAACTGCGGACGTAAAATTTCGATTTGATTCACTCCTGCGGCACAAATTGCTATTGAGAGTATATAAGGAACATCTTTCTACACTAACTATTAATTCAGTTACGAAGATGAACCCTACTCGCTTTTTGGCAATCGCTGTGGTCATGTGCCTTGCACTGCTCCAAGTCAATGCACAACTTCCAGGAACATGTGCTGAGTTGAAACATTGTGGCCGTGTTGCATCACCAACTAGCGTACCACCAGTGCCGTAAGAATATTTATTATTTTTGACAAGAAATACAAATCAGAATCTAACATTATGTACATTATTATCTGCAGGAGGCCAAGAACTGATGCTGATCCAGGCGATTGGCCACAAGGTCGTGCAAATGGACGCCGATTTAAGTAGAAAAATTAATGCAGGCTTTCTACTGTTACTCGTATTTGTTAAATATAAATATTGCATGTAAAAATCTGCAGTCTGTTTGATTTTGTTTTTAACTTCCTGGTCGAAAATCGAAAATGGAAATTTTGTGATGTCTTAGGTTTTAAGGTGCTTAGACACTTTTTAGACAGCTTTTAAAAAAAACGGTGCGGCTTCGTCCTCCAGTTCCGTTTCTACAAAAGCTCTCGCTGAAAAATTTCTCTAGCGTAAAGGGTCCGGCTCTTGTGCCAATAACGCAGCACCATACCTTTCACTTAAAAGCACTGCTAACGCTGCCCGTTTGGAAAGAGCCGAGAGCCAAGGACATCGCCTATCATCTTATGCGTCTTCCTCATCAAATAATAAATACCCCTCACCATCACCGAACACAAATCCGAAACAGCGAACTTCAGCGGAACAACTTTCTCAATGTAGCACTAGTAATCATCATGATGAATCATTATCCCCACACCATATTAGTAGTAATAATACAATTTACAATCCCGGGCGATTCAGTAGCAGCAGTATAACTACTTCCCCAACGAATAATAACAACTGTACCAATAACCATCACAACAGCCAGCAAAAACAGATGGATTGTCTTCTAAAGTGTACATGTAATAGTTCCACTGGTGGCACCGCCAATATTGTTCCTCGATATAGCTCATTGAAATCTTTAAAATTAAGTGGGGCCAATGGTCTTGTTAGTGGCATGTTAAATTCTGGATCGAATGTATGTGAACGAAAATCTACGGCGACGACGACGAAAAAACTCAGTTGCGATGTGACAACAAGCCCGGGCCGTATACAATCGAAAGACGTTGGTATTGTTACTGGGAGCGAGTTAATAAAGCAATGTGATGAATTAAAAAAATTAGGTTCTGGTCGAACAAATCCGAGCCCAAGAAGAGTTGTAGCTACTCGAAATGCGGCTACAAGTCCTAATTTAGATATGCGAAAGCTTGGCTTGATGGAAATCAAACCAAAAGAAGTAATTGCCAGTAACAAAGCTGCACTGGAAAAGTCCAATTCGTTGGGAGAATCGAAACCAACCAAACAGTTGCGTACAATAAGAAGTCTTTCGCCGCGTCCTCCCGTGCGACATCAACACGCAATAATGGAACAAGTGCAACTGGTAATGTTAAAAAATCACCCAAACAAGAAATATTTCGACAAGCAAAATCATTTTCTGCTTCGAAATTTGAATTGGGCGGCGGTGAAATACCAAAAGGCCATCGACCCAAATTACAACGTTGTAAATCGCCTTTATTTATTGAAGACGATGTTCTACCACCAATATCGGCTCCTTCTTCGCCATTTTTGAAAGCACCCGAGATTCAGTTTTCACCCCCACCTCCGCCATTTACTGCCACACCACCGCTACCGCCACACTACATATGCAGCAATTCCCCTGTTACATCACCAGCTCGCATTAAGCCAACAGTTACAACTGTTGAACCATCACAGCCTTTGCAACAGCCACAGCAGGCGCAACGCAGTTTTTTAGATGTCGTCAATCCTAACCTACTGCAAGCACGTCATAGTTTTTCGTCAATATCACAGCGGGATGATGAGTTACAGTTAAACATTCGTCGTTTATCTTAACAAATGCGCAAAACTCAGGCAGGAAGTGCCGCCTTAATCACCACTAATACTGGTGCCGATTTTAGTGATTATCTTCGACAATTTCGTTGCAGTGAGCAGCTGCAGCGCAAGCACAATCTCAACAACAGCAGCAGTAAGGTCCGTCATCCGCAATCGAAGGTGACACAAAACAATCTCGATTCAATGTTAGAGACTACGTGTTAAAGGAAACGCACGGTATACGCTTAAATTTTTTCTTAAAAATTGAGCACTCTTTGGAAATCTTTACAGTTCTAATCAGAATCTATTAACATAGCACTCATTTTATGAAAATTAAAAAAAAACGGGCCAGAACTACTCGTATGTGAGTTATTCAAGAAATAGGAACAATTTTAGAACCGTTAATGCAGTATTAACTACGATTTCGTAAATAGAGAGAATCACAGAACTGATCGGTCAAATTTTTATGGTTTTATGGGTGATTGGTTTTGGTGAGACAACACTGTCAAGGGGCACTCCGCTCTGAGTAAGAGGAGGATGAAGACATGTCCATGACTTTTTACGTTATAAAAATAAATTCAGCTTAGATATGTAATTTAAACCTCTGGCTAATGTAATGTAACTTTTTTCCAATTCACTTCAAGTATATATTCAAGTCTATCCTGCTCTACGGAAAGAGGAGACAAGCCAACTGCCGCACTGTTTTTAGATTTACCAAAACCCCTCAAGGTTAACCGTTTTTTTTTTAACATTGTCGGGTTAACCTTTACTAAATTCTAATAGGATATGAAATATCATAAACCATTGGAGAATATTACAAGTTCTCTTTATCGAAGATCTTGGCGTGATCCATCAGTCGCACCAATTTCAGTTATTTTTCTTTCCCTTTGAGTACCTACTAACAGAATGGCATCCAATCATAGTAAACAAATGAAAATAACTCCTCCCATTCGAGTACATACGTGAAAGGACCTCGCACTTTTTTTTTATTTTTTTTTTATAATTTACGCGCGCCTAAGGGGTTAGATACCCTTTTACTGTTGCATGGTCGCGGGCGGAAAGGTAGAAAAGGAGGAGAAAGGAAAATTGTTTTGTAGTGGTTTAAAACTCAGGTGTGTTTGGTTTCGATATTCGCTCTCCAGGGGGTAGGAGTCCGAATAGGATAGAGAGTTTTTTCTTCACTCAGAGTGATTCGAGGTATAATTCACAGTATTTTTTTTTTGTGGTTGAAACTCTACAACAGCCAATTGTACGTGTCAGTGTTATTCCTTCACACGCAGAATTTTTCTGTCTGAGTTCCAATTACACAAATGAAAAACTGACTTGCCATGGGCAGGATTCGAACCTGGACCCTCTGAGTGAGAAGCGATTGCTAGTACCACTACACCACGGCCACCCTTGTTGATGATATAACTAAATACTGCTGAGCAAATCAAAGTGGTGCCATAGCTGTTCTTAGTCTTCAGTTAAAGAGAAAGCTGAGAAGCAAATTATTACAATAAATGTGACTTCCTAAAGCCAGATTCTTTGAAAATGGTAACTCTAGTGTGCCAGAATGTGAGCAAATTATAATGCGCAGCTAGAATAGCAGATTAACTCTTAACAAAAGAAAATGTCCCTCATTGAGGCTTTCAAAGTGTTGCATTTTTGAAATTAGTTAAGACTTTTGATAAAGGTGTACACAAGTATATCCGACTTTCCATCCTTTCCCTGACTATATTTTTTTAATATTTTAAACTATAATTTATATGCATTGTTATTTATAATTATAATTGTTCTATTAATTGTTTTTATTGCTTTGAAACCTGTGCAAATCAGAAGTCGATTATAACTTAATATTGTACAGAGATACATCATTATTATTAAATAAATAAATAAATAAATAAATAAATAGTGGCAATAGAATTGGCTTTATTATAAACTTTCAGAATAAATGCATTTAAAAAGGGTATTTGGCCCTACGAAGGCATAATACGAGTATTTCCATTTCCGAGGCTGGAACGGGCTGTATTCCACGGAAACGGCATGCATAATGTGCATGATTGTGCACATCGGCCAAAATCGCAGTTAGTTAAAAACTATAGCCTACATAACCTAAGCATAAAACGTTTGTTATAAACCCCAAGGATCACCAGATCCAGTGCCATGCAATCATCGTAGAAAGCAGGGGAAAAAGCTTTATCCATTTCAGCAGCTGTTCAATAAGGAAGATACAGAAATAGAGTACGAAGAAAACCTAGATTCGGTCAACTTATTTTCCTACCAAGGAAAGTCACTGGAATAACTAGGCTGTGAATGATTAACCGCTGAGTTCTTTAAAGCTGGAAGTGATACTTAAACGGAAAATGTTAAGATCTTTTAGAATATTCCGGAGACTGACAAAATTTCAAAGGTAGAAAACAGCTTTGGTGAGCAAGAAACGTGATGAAAAGCCTTCTGAAAAAGACCAGGAGATTCGAAGTTGAAAGATATTCGCACTTTTAGCGGCGTTATTAAAAATAATAACGCTATCGGCGTAATCGATAGAAGTGCATATTTCTGTGCCTGTTGCCTTTTAAAGTGCTACAGAATTTTAAATTTAAGGTTTTATGCAGTTTTTGAGCACCATAACGAGCGACCCTGGACCTCTTCCGATTATTTGTGAAGCTAGACAACAAGCCATGTTAATCTCATCCTTGGTAATGGCCAGAGCATTAGCACACTACCCCATGAAAAAGACTGAACCAAAACTCTATAAGTAGTCCCGATAAGTAGAGCTCTTAGAGGATGAATGGTGAAATTAATAGATGGATCGGATCTCGGATCTCGGATCTTAGTCAATCCAAATCTAGAGCGTACAGGGCGTTACTAAGAACACAACTTTTCAGTATGTTACTGTCCTCCATAAAGGTCAAGAAAAGTAAATCTATTAGCACACAATCGTCAAGGAAGTAGCCTTGGCAGTTTTGGTTTTGGGGCAGTAACGTATGTTATTTATCTTGATGGAGAAATAATGATTAGGTGCAAAAGCAGCTCAGATCAATTTAACGAAATAATAGCTATTCCTCTTAGCCCTCCACTTTCTGCTCCGACAGAAAAAAAAATAAAAAAAACATATTGCACGCATACAGTGAGAGTTCAACGCTTGAGTATGTTGAATGTACTATTATGTGTACCTTTTATACTTGTCTGGAAGTTGCACTTCATGATCGTGAACACCGATAAGCTTGATAAGAGGATCCGTCCAATTACTTTGTGATGGTAGGCCTCGGAGATCAGATCTTGCAATGTGCCTTCGAGTTCAATTAGTAAGGTACGTTAAATTATAACGTCGTACTCTTTCTCTTTAAACTGTGCACGGAGCTCCTCCGTATGAGTTGATGGTTCTAATCGCCTCAGCAGTGAAGGAGAGGAACTCTGTAGTCGTTTCTTTTAATAAATTTGCAATCTTATTATGGCGCTCCACTGAGTTACAGTGGATCGCATGTCTATCTATACTGAGTTATTGTTATCATTGTTACCAATGGGCGAACTTACATAATTCTATGGTTTCCTTTAACTCCATCTTGAATGTATTTGTTTCGTTGGATTTTGCTGATGTGCTTCTTGTAGTAATTGCTGCTGCAGCTGCTTTTGATGTTCCTACATTTGCTGCTGTGGATTTTGCTTGATCTTAGTGCATTGTTGTTGCAGTGTTTGCTGTTGTTGCTTTTGTTGTGGCAGCTTTTGCGTTTGCTGCTCTAGTTGTTGTTGTTGTTTAGAGCGTTCTTGTTGCTCCTTTTCTCTTTTTTGCAGTTTGTTTTGCTTTGATTGAAACCACTGTTTGATGCTGCTATTGAGCGTTTGACTTGCTCATCCTTATTGTCTTATTCGAAGGCTGCCTTCATATCATAATTCAGATTTTGGAAGTTTGTCTCAGTTTCCTCCATCTTTTTGCTGCCATTTCAGTAGCCCCCTTTAGTTGGTGGGCTTGTAGGACTGCCTCGTCTGCTCATGACATTGCGTCATCAGCTGCTTCCGCTATTGGACTGGCGGACCGCTCAGGGCGGAGTGAGTTTTAACTTCCTCACTTTTATTATTTTTAATGATAATATAATTGTGATTATAATTATGTAATTATATTCATAATTATGGTAAAATTAAAAAAAAAGCATCCGTGAATCTTGGGTATGAAACCCGCGACCCAGCATTAATTACCGGCGGCGCTACCGCTATGGTATCGAGTTACTTTAGAAAACGCTTTTTTTAATGTCCTTGAAATTTGTCCACCATAAAGCTGAAAACACATCTAATCCACACGACTAGGGCCATAAGTTGATTAATCTTCTCATGCAAGATCCTTGCCGCCGTAATATGTGAACTTTTTAAACCGATCTACAACAACCTGATGGATCAACCGCACTGATTTTAGACCAATTTTTACTCTTCAGAGTGAAGAAGAGAAGACCCGAGAATACCAAATCGATACTCATCTCTTCATCAATTTTAATGTTGCCTATATCGTTACTATCTGTCTTCTCAAAAATATTTGAAAAAATAATTGTAAATAAAATGATTTGCTAGGAACCTCTCCTAGCAAAGACTAGTTTTTTTCAGTAAATCCCAATATGGCTTTATAAAGGACAAATGTACGGAGGACGCAATTACCGCCTTTCTAAGGTACTGTAGGGTATAGTGTATTAGATAAAAGTCAACAGTTAGTTGGCATACTCTTATTTCTTGATCTAACAAAGGCCTTTGATTTAGTGAATTATGAAATATTGCTGCAAAAACCGTTCAACGCTGGGTTCAGAGGAAACATTATTGAATGATTCAAATCATTCCTGACTAGCAGAATACAAAAGATGAAGGTAAATGGAGTGATGAGTGGAGAAGAAAGGTGTCCGAATATTGATGTTCCACAGGGATTTATCCTTGGACCAATATTGGTTCTTAGATTAGAAACTCAATTTTTAACCTACCTCTTAAGGGTCATTTCATAGGCTATGCGGATGACCTTGCTCTGTCCTATTCTGGCAAGGATACGATGCATATAAAAAGCGAACTGACAGCTGATCTCCATCTGCTTGGAATTTGGCTGAACTACGAGTATCTCCAAATGGTCCTTAGTAATAAGTCCAAGGCTATGTGTTTTTCATTGTATAATTATCGTGTATAAATTGAGGATATTCGTTGTCATCACACCAAATGCGATAGCGTGCGTTGTTCGGAAGAATGTTTTGTACTAGATTTTGTTGAAGAATTTAAATATCTTGGAGTTTTAATAAAGTTGCTATATTATCTACGTAAACTTGTACCGCATAGTTTGCTATTAACAATTTACTATGCACTAGCTCATTCACGCCTAGATTATGGTCTTGCTTGTTGGGCTAGCGCGTATATAACAAACCTGATGCCCATTGTCATAGCACAAAAGAAAATTATGAGATTAATATTCCATAAAAATAAGTCCGAGCACCCACTGCCTTTATTTCAATCAGCGAAAAGACTCCCTCTACGGTACCTAATTATTTACAAAGCACTAAAAGTGTTCTTGATTAGAAATGGTAATATTGATTACAGAAGAAGTGAGGTGTACTCGTACTTGCTTAGAAATAGGAACATCTTTAGATACTAAGTTTTTATAAAAAATAAATGTCCATATGCTAAGTTTTTGTAAACAAATTTTTTCTTAGCTTTAAGTATAGAAAATAAGTATTTATAAATAAAATGTAACTGCAGTCGAAAGACATAGATATAAGTATTCAGAGTAGCTTAGAGTGCCTGTGTGGGGCCAGTAAGTTAGTATAAGATTGTTAAGTAATTGTAAGCTAGCATTTAAGCATTTTTTGTTAGAATGTAAGAGTTAGTGTTAAGAAAATAAAATGCATTTAAAACTAAAGAAATAGGAACACTGTGGTCTTCCCAACAGTCAACAAAGAGCACTGTAGGCGTTTTCTTAATTCCATTGCACCATTCATATTCAACAAACTGCCGTCGGAACTACAGTCAAACTACACACGGTTTCAAGTTTCTTAAAAAGCTGGCTGCTATCTAGATTTGAGGTGGAGACACTTTTATATACAAGTAACGATTTAGTGAACTGTACTAAATATTTCCATTGCGACTTTCATTCCCATTCATCAAATCTCGTTCAATTAATTTTTCTATTTCGACTCCCACCGCAACATTTTTCACCACTTCGCACAGTGAATGTCATAAACTGCGTTTTTTCTCCTTTTCTTTCGGCTTTTAAACTTAATTCCTTCATATAAACTTATTGCTAAACAACACACTTGTCACTGGTCTTCTATTTCGCCACAAAGTGTGTTTTTTAAATATTTTAGGTACCTAGGTTTTCTCTTTTTTTTCTACTCGTAGAAGTAAATTTTGTGAAATATTATGATAGCGTTTATAGAGCTGAGCTATACGAAACCATATCAGGTTTTGGCATCCCTACCAAAGTCGTTCAACTATAAACGATATTGTCAGTGGAGAGCTCCCCCGCTGCTCTGTCAAAGTCAGAGATAAGATAACCGAATCGAATGTTTTGATATTAAAACGGGTGTCAGATAGTGACGCGCTATGTTATTAAAAAACGTTAAAAAACGTTATTGAAAATATTGTGAGCCACTCTTAAACCAACACCAGATGTACAATACTCGCATGATGGCATTCAAGACCTTTTAGGCAAAATGTACTTATCGACAACTATAATTTTGAGGTTGCTCTGCAGGGAGATCATTGACAACATAGACGGGGAAATTAAACGAAAAACAGATCTTGCCAATCGCTGTTGTAATAGACTAAGAAGACAATTCAGCAACAAAGAACTATCTGGAGCAATGGAAAAACCCTCATCATTCCTATCCTGTTGTCTGGCGCAAATGCATGAACGCTCGCAGGAAGAATGGAAGGTCTCTTAGCTGGATTGAGCGAAAAATTCTACGTATGACATTTAGCTTCCTTTGCGTTGGCGGAGTGTAGAGAGGAAGGTATAACGAAGATCTTCATCGGCTGTATAACAACGTGGATCTGGTCAGAAGGCTTCCCGCATAGCTATATTAATGGCTAGGACATACAGATCGCGAGAACATCGATGCTTCAGCCCGAAGGAAGAACTTACATAAGGCTGTGCACACAGTTGGAAGGAGACTTCAACCAACTTGGTGTCCATAACTGGAAGCAACTAGTTAGTTGAGATTGAGCTTGCTGTATACAAATTCCAGACAAGGTCATTGAATATGTCAATAGCCCGTTAAATGAGTAAGAAATTTGGATTTTAGTAACGTTATTTGTATTAAATATATGTAACGTCATCTTCAGAAATGTTCACTGATCTATAAAAAAAATTCTACAATATCCTTCCTGAATTTAATTCTTTAGCACTATCCCCAGTGAACGAATAATGAATTTATTCAATTACATATTATCAGTGATGAAATGGGGCACGTGCCGGCAATGCCTTTCAGTCATAATTACAACAAACAAGATGCAAATTAAAGTGTAAAATTTCAATTTGATCAGCACGTAGGGCAGCAACTCCTATTGAGAGTTAGTGAGTATATAAGGAACATCTTTCTACACTAACTATTAATTCAGTTACGAAGATGAACCCTACCCGCTTTCTGGCAATCGCTGTGGTCATGTGCCTTGCACTGCTCCAAGTCAATGCACAACTTCCAGGAACATGTGCTGAGTTGAAACATTGTGGCCGCGTTGCATCACCAACTAGCGTACCACCAGTGCCGTAAGAATATTTATTATTTTTGACAAGAAATACAAATCAGAATCTAACATTATGTACATTATTATCTGCAGGAGGCCAAGAACTGATGCTGATCCAGGCGATTGGCCACAAGGTCGTGCAAATGGACGCCGATTTAAGTAGAAAAAATAATGTAACTTTCTACTGCTATTCGTATTGGTAAAAAATAAATATTGCATGTAAAAATCTGTAGTTTCTCTGAGTTTCTCGCTTTTCTCTTCAGTATAAAGATACCAGCATCAGCTCAGGTTAAAATAACGAAAATTTCATTTCTCACATACGAGTACTTACATATGCGAAAGGACGCTGCGGTTGGTGCTGATATTACTAAACACCACTGAGCAAAGCAAATGCATTCTAAATGCGGGCTTTTAGCTGAGGGGATTGGTTAAACGAAAGTGCGATTATACTCACGAGCTGCCAGGCAAAGTATAATATCAGAATGAGTTTAACTATTTTCGGTTTACATTCGAAAATCAGACCTTAACGCAGAATATCCTTTCTCTGATTTCATATCATACGTCTTTCTTTAAAAATGTAACAGATTTGAAGTCTTATGGTGATTTCAATGATAATGAAACACTCCGGATAGTGCGTGAAACCATCCTTATTAATATGAGGAAATCATTTAATATTATTTAGGACAATAGGAAAATCATAAAATTCTCTGAATTTTCGACCTTAACGACGAATTTTTATGATCTGAATTTTTATCTTTAAACCTACCGCGACCATGTAATGATAAATCCCACAAGGTTTTAGTATTTAAAAAGATATCATCGAAGCTGGAGCAGCCTGTATTGCATGCGATGAATTATGCGATCAAAGTTTGCAACTACAAATGTGTATGTGTAAAGCATTGTGCCCAAAAGGTGTGAGAGATCTCGTGTTACAGTTCCTGTATTATTGCATATGAACTACTCTAGGAAAAAGACGGAACGAAAGTACTAAAAGTATTCCCGAAAAGTGGAACCCCATGGATGAAGGATGAAGGAGTTCCTAAAAACATAACTCCGTGGTATGGAACTGTCCTCCGCAAACTAGAACCAAATGTAGTTTTGTGTGCCACACAATCATTAGGAAGTAGACGAGACAAATTCGGTTTTCCAGCAGTTATTTAATTAGCTTAATCAATAGAAAGTGTAAGTGATAGGCCCCCTTAAGCTAAAGAGAGCTGTATAGTCCCGCATTGTGTCTTCTGTATTTTCGCCGTATTTTCAATTGACGGAATCGGAAATCAATTTCGAAAGCTCTCTCATTTTGTCATAATTAACTAGTATCTGTATATAGATATACTCGTATGTCACATTGATCGACGCAAAAGACACGTAAAGCACATTCATACACATTTTTAACCTTACGACTTGATTCGTAAATACCAGGCTAATGGCATCAGTGCTAGTACCCTATATTAGACCTCTGGGGTTCAGCTGAGGATACGATACATTCCATACCGATTGAGATCTCAATCTTAGTTTTTCTATCATTTCATTTGTAGCTCAGGAACATTCGTGAGAATTACTAAGTAACCTAAATATCTACTTAGGTAGGTTCTCCGCTAATCGAGTGAATTTTACCACATTTCGTAGCGCAGTAAGTTTGATCAGCACAATGACTTTTTTTGTAAGGATTCTGATTTCGTTGAATTAGTTATCCATGACCATAAACACTTCTAAAAATCCGCGTTGATTTAGAAGTTTCTTTTTTATATATTTTAGGTGATTCCTTATGTGAGTCACCTTTCTGTGCTTTTTGCTTGGTTGAAAAGTCTTTTGCTAACGTTTCTAAGCAGTCCCAGTGCTGATGTCCACCAGTGCGGCTTTTTCTTGCCCCTAGGTTGAATAAGAGGGCAGGAAGCAGCCATTGCCTGATTGAGAGCCGGGGTGAAATCCTCAACTTTCATGTCAAGCTCGTTGGTGATACGCAGGGGACTTAAGCGTTTTGAGGAGAGTATTTTTAAAAGTGTTCCTCTCTATTTTGGTCGATAATTCCAAGGAGGAGCATCATTCAGACTGAATTAGATATACCTGCGATCTGTAAATGAGTGTTCAGACGATACTATCCAGTTCGTTGTCATTTGAGTGATGTTGTCGGAGACAAGGGTGATATGTAGTACTTCTTGTCGGTTTTTAATTATGAAAGTGGGCTCATTGTCAATGTTGCAAACAATGAGATAAGTACTTATAGATAAGTACTTATAGATAAGTACTTATAATGTAACCAAAAAGTGACTTACCTCTATCGTTGGTGTCCGTACTGCACCACACTGTGTGATGTGAGTTAGCATCGCATCTGATGATGAGGCCAGGTTTTTGCCTTCCAGCTTCCAACACCACCCTTTCTAGGTTGTCACGTAGTCATGGCCAAGGTACACCAATTCCAGCAAGTAGGTATTTTGGAAATCTCTAGTCTGCCAACGGTTTTGTCGGGGTCCATGAGATTAGGAAGTAACATTACATTAAGGCTACGTTTCACCATTATACAAGTACCTTTGTCTTCTGTATAGAGAGGAACATACTCATGTGTCCCAAGTCAACGAATCACACTTCTAGAATCCATAGTTCCTGGACGCAGTATGAGTGCGGCCGAGACCTTTTTGAAGTAATATAGATTAATCTGAAGGAACCGTAGCATTGCTACAATCAACCAGATAAGCCTCCACCAAGATCTCATTTGATTCCTTCCATTCTGAAAATGTGCCCAAAATATTACAATTAGTACAGCTTTCTTTTCAAGGATATGCAATTGTAAGCGTTCCAATACAAAATTATTTTAACAGAATAACCAATATTTTATTGCTCTACTTTTGGGATCATATTTATTCTTGAGATCCGAATGTGGAATCCAGTTTCTCTTTTGCCTGTAGAAATACTTCTAAACTACCACATCATATTTATAAATCAATCTATTTGAATATGCTGCCACAAACAGTTTGTATTTTTAACGGAAGTTTATTGTTCAAGGGATTAAATCAAACAGCTAATTGATAAATACTCGTCGAGCTACAGAGGTCCTCAGATATTATCCTGCCTTTGCTAGAAAATATTATGAGGAGCTGTGTAGAACTTATCCACATTCTATAGTCATGGAGAGAAGTCAATGTAGTATTCATTCCCAAAGCCGGAAAATGTTGTCACAAAGGACCTTAGACCTTTAAGTCTATCATCTTTCCTTCTGAAAATTCCAGAACGACTGATTGATATATACGAGCTAAAATTGATCCAAACTTGAGTTAACGGCTCAACATGCCAACTGTAAAGGAAAGTCGGTGGAAATGGCTCTGCAGTCTTTGACTAGCCACATCGAACGATCCCTACAAAATAAAGAGTACACATTGGCTGCTTTCCTGGATATATAGGGCGCCTTTAACAACGTCAACATATCCGCAATCACGACTGCGCTGTCAACTCTGCACGTGGACGACTCACTTGGGGAGTTGATCAGTCTCATGCTAAAAAGCAGGATAATCAACTCCAAGCTGGGTGAGACATCTGCTAAAAGATGTGCCAGCAGAGGTACGCCGCAAGGCGTTGTCCTCTCTCCCCTTCTCTGGAACTTAGTAGTTAATGAACTACTGATATACCTGGAAGCGGGGTGGTTGCCTATGCGGATTACGTTGCTATAGCCATCTTAGTTAAGCATCTCAATACTATTAAAGAACTCCTTCAAGAAAATCTCAACAGATTAACCCGCTGGGCAGATCGCTGTGGATTGGGAATAAACCCCCATAAAACTGATCTTGTCCTCTTTTCCAGGAAATACAAAATTCCAATTAGACCCTCCTTCAATAAACGGTACCAGTTTAGTATTTTCCGATACAGCAAAATATCTGGGTCTCATTTTTGATAGGAAACTAAACTGGAAACCTAACATTCAAGAAAGAGTCAATAAAGCCACAATAGCTTTATTCTCTTCCATTGGGAATAAATGGGGCCTTCAACCTCGCATAAACCCAGGGCTATACATCTCGGTCGTAAGACCGATACTTACTTACGGGGTGATTGTCTGGTGGACGGCCTTGGAAAATGCAGTCAACTACCTTAAACTAGGCAGAATCCAAAGAACAGAATGTCTATGCACAGGCGGAGCCTTGCGGTTTACCCCCTCTGCGGCATTAGATATTCTGTTTCATTTGAGACCCCTCGACATTTTCAGCAGGCAAGTAGCTGCGACTGTAGCAATTCGCCTTAAAGCGACTAAACAGTGGACAAATAATTCATATGGCCACGCCAACATTCTTAATACATTAGGAATCCTCACACAGAACATCGATTACACCATACCTGAACTTTGGTTTGACAAAAACTTCCATGTAGGCTTTCCCTCTAGATCATTCTGGGAGGACAAATCAATCCATCTCTACACAGATGGATCTAAAACCGATAGCGGAGTTGGTGGCGGTGTTTTCTCAAATAAGCTAAATCTAAGCCTCTCTTTCCGTCTTCCAAATCACTGTAGCGTGTTCCAGGCGGAAATTTTGGCGATTAAAGAGGCAAAGAATATCCGCATTTTTTCGGATAGTCAGACCGCAATCAAGTCTCTGGACTTGATCTCATTATATTCTAAAATCGCCCTTGAATGCCGATCATCTCTCATGGAGATGGCGGAGCGGTTCAGCATTCAACTTTGTTGGGTGCCGGGTGACAGAGACATTCCAGGGAACTACAGAGCCGATGAACTCGCCAAAATTGGAACCACTCTACCTATTCTACCGGAAAAGGGTAGTATAGGTGTACCAATCGCTACGTGCAAGCTAATATTAAAGCTGGATGCCAATAAAAGAGCAGACCTTAGGTGGACTGTTGGGCAAACATGTCTAGCGACCAAACAGATCTGGCCAAGGCTGGATCTGAATCGCTCTAAGTGTATGACCCTTTTAAATAGGAAACGATTGGCCGCAAGGTCGTGCAAATGGACGCCGATTTAAGTAGAAAAATTAATGCAGGCTTTCTACTGTTACTCGTATTCGTGAAATATAAATATTGCAAGTAAAAATCTGCAGTCTATTTGATTTTGTTTTTAACTTCCGGTCGAAAATCGAAAATGGAAATTTTGTGATATCTTTAGGTTTTAAGGTGCCTAGACACTTTTTAACAAAATGGCTGCGTATACCTACATATGTATGCATATCCGTATGCGAATGAATAGTGCTATCGATTTGAATTTTTGTCAGATGATGCGGCCGAATCATGGCCATTAGGTTTTGACCAAAATCTGCCCATAACTTTTTACATAAAATACAATACCTACATACATAAAATACAATAAATTTTTTCTTAAATTGAGCACTCTTTCGAAATGTATACAGTACTAATCGGAATCTATTAACATAGCACACATTTTACGAAAATTAAAAAAAAACGGGCCAGAACTGTGTGAGTTATTCAAGAAATAGGAACAATTTTAGACCCGTTAATGCAGTATTAACTACGATTTCGTAAATACAGGGAGTCACAGAACTGATCGGTTACATTTTTATGGTTTTATGGGTGATTGGTTTTGGTGAGACAACAACTCCGCTCAATTCTTCCCCACGCCTCGGCTATGGCTTTCCCACTTATGGAGTGTTCGTCCAATAGTGAGACCTGGTCGCTTTTCGACAACACTGGTCGATGACGTTGTTGGTTTGATTGTAATTTTAGTAGCCGTGGCTTATGTAACTTTGGTTTTCTCTAGGGCTGGGGGTTGAAGGTTCTTGTCTAGAGACCTGTTGCGCTTTTCTACCTGTCTTCTCATATTTTCAGGTACTCAGTATACTTGTCAATGATTACCTGGTATTGCCCTTTCGTGGACTTTTCCAACCGCTTGTTGGACTGACGATTGTCTCCTGACTGGAGGCCATCAATTCATCCTCTTATAAGGTGCAACGTCTGGTCATTTGTTGTATTAATTCGGGTAGGTGTGTGCATATGAAATGTCGATTTCACTAACAGCTGTCTTAACTACTACATATGTTTTGTGTCAATGATATTTGTGGCTATTTTGGAGGGTAAACATCTGTCAATACAATCAACTATGTCATAAGTTGTGATTGCACAAATGAAATTCGACATGAAAATGTCGAATTGTATGCTAGATAAGGACCAATTTCGGGCAGTTTTATACCATTATATTTTTCCAAAGAAAGCCGCCGCTGAAAGTCATCGATTGTTAATGGAAATTTATGGTGAACATGTTCCAACTCAAAGGATTTGTGAACGTTAGTTTGTTCGTTTCAAAAGTGGTGATTTTAGCATCTACAGCAAATACCATGGAAGACCAGAGAAAAAATTCGAAATAGCAGAATTGCAAGCATTATTAGATGAAGAATCGACTCAAATACGAGTACAAGAGCACCACACAGAAGTATTGAAAGTTGATCGCACGACTGTTTCCAAACGTTTAATAGCCCTGGGAAAATCCAAAATGAAAGAAAATGTGTTCTATATCAATTGAAAGAAAAAGTTATTGAAAGATCAAAAACCATTGCGGGAGTTTGGCTTGATCGCCACAAAAGAAAAGGTTTTTTGCACCGAATTGTTGCTGAAGATGAAACCACCAAACCTTTAAAGCCGCTTCAAAACGGAGTTTCATTTATCCTTGCTCCTGCGCCTTCTACCCAAATTCCAACTAACATAGCCCCATCCGACAAATATCCTAATTTTATTAGCTCCCATATACTAAACCCAACCACCCATTCCTCGTCTTCATCTATCAATGCACCTGATCCAACCCACCTCACTAGTGAAGATTCTAGTTTCGGGGTGCTTGACCAACCTGTCCCTTCTACATCCGCTCGTGTCCCCGATTCTCACCCGAAATACCTTGACCCACTCTTTCCACCCACTGTCAAACTCACTAAAAAATTGTCTGATATGAATGATGACAGTCGTTATGTAGTATCTGGTTTGAGAGACTGCCGCATTTATGAAAATATTCGGCTCTACCTTGCCTACTTGCACGACAAATCCAACTCCGTTTGCATTATGGCATAACCAAAAGCAATATTATGGTTTCGATTCAACGAGAAGGTCTTCCTATTAAGCCAGTGGAATTGATGCAAATTTTCGTTCGCTACCATGAGAGTCTCGACATCTCTTCCGACGAAGTTCATAATGATCTTTCTACGCTGTCTTCGCATGTCAGCTCCAAACGTCTTTCCCATTTGCAAAGAAGTCGTTCCTAACAAACTGAATTCTGTATCCTCCAGTCCACAATGCCTGTCTACCAAAATGTAAGAGGTTTGCGGTCTAAAATCTCCTCGGTATATCTCAATTCTCAAAAGTTTCCCTACGACTTAATTGCTCTTACTGAAACAAATCTAATTCCTGACATTAAAAACCATGAGTTGTTTCCTCCAAATTTCAAGGTTTTTCGAAAAGATGGATTTGAAAGAGCTGATAATCCCTATGGCCGAGGTGTTCTATCAGCAATCCGGAACTGCTTTCACGCAACTCCTGTCGATATTCCCCACAATGACAACTTTGAGTTAGTATGTGTCAACATTACGCTCCCCAAACGCTGTCTTTACGTACTTTGTTGCTACATTCACCCATCTCAACCAATTGAGTCTTATCAACCTGTAGTTCACGCAGTTGCTTTTTTGACTGATGATGCACAACGTGAAGATTGCATTGTTCTAGTAGGAGATTTCAACATCCCTCACCTTAAATGGGAGCCTTCCGATGACCCGTCTCATTTTGTCTCTCTTAATTCGACCTCTGAAATAGAAATATTGATGGTGAACTGCCTAACCAACTCATGTCTACATCAGATTAGTGGAATACCTAATACAATGAACAGACAACTCGACCTTGTCTTCACATCCGATTCAGATAACTGTGTCGTTTATAGGAGTGATCATCTTCTTTCTACCCTAGACCGCCTTCATCCCCCTTGTCAATTATGTACTCATATGAAAATGGCACCAGATGTGTCGATTCGGAAAATTCATTTTAATTTAACTTCGGAAGAACTGACTTTAACAAACTTAAAAACCTCATCAGCAACATTAATTTTGACTTTATTACTGAGACAACTAACATTGATCTTGCCCTATCAACGTTCAATTCGTTAATTTTCTCCTGCTTTGCCCAATCGGTATCGTATACCTTCCAAAAGGACTGCATATCAGCTCCTCCCTGGTACAACAAGGAGTTGCGCTCTCTCCATAATAACAGAAACAAGTTGTGGCACAAATTCTTAAGAACTCGATCTGATTCCGACTACAGTAATTATCGATTGATATATAATCGTTTTTCTGAACTTTGTGAGTCTCTTTACCTTGAGTACCTCCACCGCATGCAATTTAGTTTAGTCTCGGACCCTAAACGCTTCTACCAGTTTGTTAATACCAAAAGAAAGTCAGACGGCTACCCATCTACTCTCAAATTTCTTAGTGAATCTTCTGCCGACCCAAAAGCCATTGCAAATTTTTTTGCCTGGCATTTTAACAAATCCTTTTTAAAGAAAACAGCTGAACCCGATCCTAGTTACTTTAGCTATATGAGAAACTATCCTGAGACGTCATCCATCTCGCTATATATAACAACATCTTTGGTATCTGAAAACATTACCAAACTTAAAGATGATTTTTCGTCCGGCCCTGATGGCCTTCCGGCTATTGTAATAAAAGAGTGTGTTACCCATCTCGGTTCTCCCCTTGCTGCCCTATTTAAATTGTCTGTCTCGACAGGTACTTTCCCTTTCCTGTGGAAGGAATCTTACATCATCCCTATTCATAAAAAAGGAAGTAAGGCCGAAGTCGATAATTATAGGCCCATAGCAAAACTCTCTTGCATACCCAAATTTTTGAAAGCATAGTCTATCAACAACTGCTTCCGTACTGTAGGCCAACTATCTGCACAAATCAGCATGGCTTCATGAAAATTAAATCAACGACCACTAACCTAACAGAGTTCGTCTCTAGGACGCTTCATACTTTAGAAGACGGCGATTCAATTTCCACAGATTTCAGCAAGGCATTCGATAAAATTTCTCACAAACTTATCATCTTTAAACTAAAAAAACTTGGCTTTTGCCCTCATTTTGTGGCATGGACCAAATCCTATTTAGAAGACCGAGAATACAGGGTCATCTTCAGATCTTCAATATCCGACCCCATTAAAGCAACATCTGGTGTCCCTCATGCTAGTCACCTTGGTCCAATCATCTTTACCCTCAAAATTAACGATATAAATCTCATTTTAATGAATTTTAATCTTTCTATTTTCGCTGATGACATAAGAATTTCCAAAGTCATCTCATTGCCTTCTGACTCCCATTGCCTGCAAAATGACTTGAATAAGTTTTCGGTATGGTGCAAGCAAAACTTTTTGGAGCTTAATGTCTAGAAATGCCAAGCGATAACCTATTCCCGTAAACGTCTACCTTAACCTCCAAGCAACTACTTCATCTGCGATGAGCCTATTCCTTCCACTACCTAAGTACGGGATCTAGGAATAATTTGTGATAGATAATTGAATTTCGACTCACATATTGACAAGATTATAAATAAAGCTAACTCTGCACTTGGCTTTATCAAACGCTGGTCAAAAGAATTTTCCAACCCTTACGTTACAAAGTATATTACTTTTGTAAGGCCTCTTCTCGAATATTGCAACCAAGTTTGGTCACCCTATAAACTAACGCACATTCAAAGAATAGAAGCAGTCCAACGCAGGTTTATCCCTTTCGCACTTCGTGGTCTACCTTGGGCCGATCCATATGGATTACCCCAGTATGAAAATAGGCTAAAACTAATGCATACCCTAAAAACGTTTTATCCACCAGTTACTGGCTGCTCGAGAATAACGCAAAATATTGCATTCACTCCCAATCCCCATAATCTAAGAACTGTCACACTTTTCCTGATCCGAACTCACCGCACCAACTACGGTCACTTTAAACCCATATCTAGAATGTTGCGTATAATAAACAACTACGCCGAAGTCTTTGATCTAAATAGCAGCAAACCAGAAATAAAAAAAGCGCTGCTCAATATGCCACTCCCTTAACATCTCCCCCGTCCACCTTTATAAGTATATCTTTGTTAGTTTTTAAGTCTAGCTTTAAGTTTTTCCTTGTTAATAAGCTTAATAAAGTTGTACGGGGTAGACCCGGGCCAATAATAATAATAATAACCTCGCAACCAGTACGAAATATCCACGCAACGAAGGTTTTGCTGTGTATTTGGTGAGACCAGAAGGGAATGGTGTACTATGAAATGTTAAAACTTGGTGAAGCGATCACTGGGAATCGCTACCATCAACAATTGGTAAAATTTAATCGAGCATTGAAGCAAAAATGACCAGAATATACCCAAAGGCACGAATCAATTATTTTCCATCTCGACAATGCTGGTTCAAAGCATTGCAAACCATGTAAGAAACTTTTTGGCAAATATTAATTAAGAAGTTCTGCCCCACCGGCCGTATTCACCCGACTTAGCAACTTCTGATCATTTCTTGGGGAGATGGCAGAGCAGTTCAACCTTCACCTATGTTTGGTGTCGGTGTCAGAGAAACTCCAAAGAATTGTAGGGCCGAAGAACTCGCCAAAATTGGAACCACTCCACCTGTTTTATCGGAAAAGATCTAGCAAGATACCAATCGCTACGTGCAAATTAGTATTAAAGTTGGATGCTAACAAAAGAACAGGCCTTAGGTGGACTGATGTGGACATGACTAGCGACCAAACAGATCTAGACAAAGTTCGATCTGAATCGCTCTAAAATTTTGGTCTTTCTAAATAGGAAACATCTCTGCGCCATAATAGGTGTCATCACTGGACACTTGATTTCTGTAGAAGTTGCATGGACGAGGAGGAGGAAGAGAAAATCCTCCACTTACTCTGTATATGCCCAGCTCTCTCCCAAAGAAGAAAACTCCACATAGGAGCTTTATTCTACAATGATTTAAGCGATCTAATGACTATAGACATTAACAGTCTCCTACGCTTCATCATAAGCACAAATTGGCTCCAAGAGTTGGAGTACCATAGATCCACCTGGCATTACAATGGGCCATTAGACCTAAATAGGTTGGTCTTTCCAACAGCCACTTTAATCTAACCTATTGCATTTAATATAATATTCAATATAATACGGTAGTATTTAAAATGCTTCATTCTGTATTAAAATAACTTAATTTGACGACAGGCTACTTTTTCCAAAGTGAATTCTTCTAATCATGTTCAGAATGGGACATAATCCAATGAAGTGATAAATGTCTTCTTTAGCACGTAGGATGCACAAACTACATTCCGGATTTCTCTCGGTTCTCAGCAAACCTCCAGCGCACGTCTAGCCTTGAAAATGAACGAGATTATATTCAAGCTGTATTGGTCAAGGAAATAATTTTTCTCCCCGAGGTCTTATTCAAGAGTCCGGCATATGTTCCTAGTAAGGCTTTTCTATACCATTCACTGAAGAATTTAATTTTCCCTCGTAGTAAGTGCATTGGAATTAATTAGTAACAATCTCCGAACAATTCAGGATCTGCATTCAAGAAAATATCCGCGATGAAGTTGCTGCCGTTGAACCAACGCTTCGCATTAACGTGTTCACAAATTTAAGATTTCGATTGCAAGAGTGTATTCAGTGGAATGGACGGCATTTAGACGATAATGTTTTTAAAATCCCTATTGTCATACTCCATTTTGTATAAATAAAATATGAGAATAACGTTGTAACCTTTTCAACCTTGTCAACCTTTATCAAAAGGCGCCCGGAAATTAAGTTCTTTATTGTATATAGGACCTACATACGAGTAAATCGTGTAGTACGGTGGCAGAGATAATCAATTCATTGCCAATGAAATAGGTCCTTGGATGTGCTGGCTCACGTTTACGCGAATAATTTATAGTTTGACATTTGCTAGCATTAAGCTCCAAAAAATATTCAGATCATCTTGTAGTGCTTGACAGTCACAGGGATAGATTGCCAATATAAAATCAGGGGGCCGAGGCGACTTCCTTGAGGTACACTAGGTATGACCCTATCGGAAAGTTCCATAGATTTTACAAACGTTATGTGGATAAGTGAACAAATAAAATCTACGGTTCTAGGGCATTGAAAATCCGCAAGTAATGCACGAAGAGTCATTACACCCACTCAAAGTCACTGCATGATGTGCTCTTTACGGTGGGGGAGTAAATGGACCTAGGAAAATAGGGTTATACATTATGGCCCACCTTGTGAGATCTGAAACAGAAGTTCTTAAAAGAACATTGTACTGACGCTTTGCCAAATAAAATTTAATCCGCAACATGAACCCGGGTTGGAAGTTGAGAGCTTTGAGCGTGAGAAAGATTATTTCGTGCAAAATTTTATAGAAGGCTTTACTATTGTTAGTTTAGGTATTGGAGGCAGCAAAGGATCCAAAGGATCCAAGAAACCAGGAGACTCGCTGATTGTATTCAGTGTATTGAGGGAGGGTGAAGGTCAACTAGGGTTGAGAATATGGTAACGTATAAAGTTCTTCTAGGAGTAGAAGAGATGTTAGATGTTTGATGTAGGGTTTTTCACAAAAGTGTTATCTGTGGTTTATTGTATTTATGAGGTGCGGCCTCTACGAAACGAAGGCATATACCTATTAACATACATATGTAAATTGCAGCTGCACAAAATAATGGCATTGGCCCAATGAAAACCTCAACGCTTAATTCTTTCCCACTGATATAGCAACAGCCTATGAGGAACACCGAGACATTGAAGTCTTTGCTACATTGAGTTTGTTGACGACAATGCCCTAGGTAATGAAGTTTTTATCAATAAATGAATACCGAATCCATTATTTAAGCATTTATCAATCGAGCTCGGCGTGATAAGCTGAATGCTTGGGATGGTTAGAGTATCAGGTAGAGGAACTGAATAGGTCAGAAGCACGTAAAATAAGTAAAATGTATGGAGTTTAGCCTATTGTAGATGTGCGTAATATCAGTTGCGATTTTTCTTTTCAATTTTAACGCAGTTTTTCTTAAGAGGAAAGTAAACATCGCCGCGATCGCTTTTAAAATCGACATGGCGACCGTTGATGTAAAATTACACAGTAATGCTTTTTAACCACAATTACAACAAAGCAAGATTCAAATAAATATTTAATTACTAAACTGCGGACGTAAAATTTCGATTTGATTCACTCCTGCGGCACAAATTGCTATTGAGAGTATATAAGGAACATCTTTCTACACTAACTATTAATTCAGTTACGAAGATGAACCCTACTCGCTTTTTGGCAATCGCTGTGGTCATGTGCCTTGCACTGCTCCAAGTCAATGCACAACTTCCAGGAACATGTGCTGAGTTGAAACATTGTGGCCGTGTTGCATCACCAACTAGCGTACCACCAGTGCCGTAAGAATATTTATTATTTTTGACAAGAAATACAAATCAGAATCTAACATTATGTACATTATTATCTGCAGGAGGCCAAGAACTGATGCTGATCCAGGCGATTGGCCACAAGGTCGTGCAAATGGACGCCGATTTAAGTAGAAAAATTAATGCAGGCTTTCTACTGTTACTCGTATTTGTTAAATATAAATATTGCATGTAAAAATCTGCAGTCTGTTTGATTTTGTTTTTAACTTCCTGGTCGAAAATCGAAAATGGAAATTTTGTGATGTCTTAGGTTTTAAGGTGCTTAGACACTTTTTAGACAGCTTTTAAAAAAAACGGTGCGGCTTCGTCCTCCAGTTCCGTTTCTACAAAAGCTCTCGCTGAAAAATTTCTCTAGCGTAAAGGGTCCGGCTCTTGTGCCAATAACGCAGCACCATACCTTTCACTTAAAAGCACTGCTAACGCTGCCCGTTTGGAAAGAGCCGAGAGCCAAGGACATCGCCTATCATCTTATGCGTCTTCCTCATCAAATAATAAATACCCCTCACCATCACCGAACACAAATCCGAAACAGCGAACTTCAGCGGAACAACTTTCTCAATGTAGCACTAGTAATCATCATGATGAATCATTATCCCCACACCATATTAGTAGTAATAATACAATTTACAATCCCGGGCGATTCAGTAGCAGCAGTATAACTACTTCCCCAACGAATAATAACAACTGTACCAATAACCATCACAACAGCCAGCAAAAACAGATGGATTGTCTTCTAAAGTGTACATGTAATAGTTCCACTGGTGGCACCGCCAATATTGTTCCTCGATATAGCTCATTGAAATCTTTAAAATTAAGTGGGGCCAATGGTCTTGTTAGTGGCATGTTAAATTCTGGATCGAATGTATGTGAACGAAAATCTACGGCGACGACGACGAAAAAACTCAGTTGCGATGTGACAACAAGCCCGGGCCGTATACAATCGAAAGACGTTGGTATTGTTACTGGGAGCGAGTTAATAAAGCAATGTGATGAATTAAAAAAATTAGGTTCTGGTCGAACAAATCCGAGCCCAAGAAGAGTTGTAGCTACTCGAAATGCGGCTACAAGTCCTAATTTAGATATGCGAAAGCTTGGCTTGATGGAAATCAAACCAAAAGAAGTAATTGCCAGTAACAAAGCTGCACTGGAAAAGTCCAATTCGTTGGGAGAATCGAAACCAACCAAACAGTTGCGTACAATAAGAAGTCTTTCGCCGCGTCCTCCCGTGCGACATCAACACGCAATAATGGAACAAGTGCAACTGGTAATGTTAAAAAATCACCCAAACAAGAAATATTTCGACAAGCAAAATCATTTTCTGCTTCGAAATTTGAATTGGGCGGCGGTGAAATACCAAAAGGCCATCGACCCAAATTACAACGTTGTAAATCGCCTTTATTTATTGAAGACGATGTTCTACCACCAATATCGGCTCCTTCTTCGCCATTTTTGAAAGCACCCGAGATTCAGTTTTCACCCCCACCTCCGCCATTTACTGCCACACCACCGCTACCGCCACACTACATATGCAGCAATTCCCCTGTTACATCACCAGCTCGCATTAAGCCAACAGTTACAACTGTTGAACCATCACAGCCTTTGCAACAGCCACAGCAGGCGCAACGCAGTTTTTTAGATGTCGTCAATCCTAACCTACTGCAAGCACGTCATAGTTTTTCGTCAATATCACAGCGGGATGATGAGTTACAGTTAAACATTCGTCGTTTATCTTAACAAATGCGCAAAACTCAGGCAGGAAGTGCCGCCTTAATCACCACTAATACTGGTGCCGATTTTAGTGATTATCTTCGACAATTTCGTTGCAGTGAGCAGCTGCAGCGCAAGCACAATCTCAACAACAGCAGCAGTAAGGTCCGTCATCCGCAATCGAAGGTGACACAAAACAATCTCGATTCAATGTTAGAGACTACGTGTTAAAGGAAACGCACGGTATACGCTTAAATTTTTTCTTAAAAATTGAGCACTCTTTGGAAATCTTTACAGTTCTAATCAGAATCTATTAACATAGCACTCATTTTATGAAAATTAAAAAAAAACGGGCCAGAACTACTCGTATGTGAGTTATTCAAGAAATAGGAACAATTTTAGAACCGTTAATGCAGTATTAACTACGATTTCGTAAATAGAGAGAATCACAGAACTGATCGGTCAAATTTTTATGGTTTTATGGGTGATTGGTTTTGGTGAGACAACACTGTCAAGGGGCACTCCGCTCTGAGTAAGAGGAGGATGAAGACATGTCCATGACTTTTTACGGTATAAAAATAAATTCAGCTTAGATATGTAATTTAAACCTCTGGCTAATGTAATGTAACTTTTTTCCAATTCACTTCAAGTATATATTCAAGTCTATCCTGCTCTACGGAAAGAGGAGACAAGCCAACTGCCGCACTGTTTTTAGATTTACCAAAACCCCTCAAGGTTAACCGTTTTTTTTTTAACATTGTCGGGTTAACCTTTACTAAATTCTAATAGGATATGAAATATCATAAACCATTGGAGAATATTACAAGTTCTCTTTATCGAAGATCTTGGCGTGATCCATCAGTCGCACCAATTTCAGTTATTTTTCTTTCCCTTTGAGTACCTACTAACAGAATGGCATCCAATCATAGTAAACAAATGAAAATAACTCCTCCCATTCGAGTACATACGTGAAAGGACCTCGCACTTTTTTTTTATTTTTTTTTTATAATTTACGCGCGCCTAAGGGGTTAGATACCCTTTTACTGTTGCATGGTCGCGGGCGGAAAGGTAGAAAAGGAGGAGAAAGGAAAATTGTTTTGTAGTGGTTTAAAACTCAGGTGTGTTTGGTTTCGATATTCGCTCTCCAGGGGGTAGGAGTCCGAATAGGATAGAGAGTTTTTTCTTCACTCAGAGTGATTCGAGGTATAATTCACAGTATTTTTTTTTTGTGGTTGAAACTCTACAACAGCCAATTGTACGTGTCAGTGTGAATCTTCACACGCAGAATTTTTCTGTCTGAGTTCCAATTACACAAATGAAAAACTGACTTGCCATGGGCAGGATTCGAACCTGGACCCTCTGAGTGAGAAGCGATTGCTAGTACCACTACACCACGGCCACCCTTGTTGATGATATAACTAAATACTGCTGAGCAAATCAAAGTGGTGCCATAGCTGTTCTTAGTCTTCAGTTAAAGAGAAAGCTGAGAAGCAAATTATTACAATAAATGTGACTTCCTAAAGCCAGATTCTTTGAAAATGGTAACTCTAGTGTGCCAGAATGTGAGCAAATTATAATGCGCAGCTAGAATAGCAGATTAACTCTTAACAAAAGAAAATGTCCCTCATTGAGGCTTTCAAAGTGTTGCATTTTTGAAATTAGTTAAGACTTTTGATAAAGGTGTACACAAGTATATCCGACTTTCCATCCTTTCCCTGACTATATTTTTTTAATATTTTAAACTATAATTTATATGCATTGTTATTTATAATTATAATTGTTCTATTAATTGTTTTTATTGCTTTGAAACCTGTGCAAATCAGAAGTCGATTATAACTTAATATTGTACAGAGATACATCATTATTATTAAATAAATAAATAAATAAATAAATAAATAGTGGCAATAGAATTGGCTTTATTATAAACTTTCAGAATAAATGCATTTAAAAAGGGTATTTGGCCCTACGAAGGCATAATACGAGTATTTCCATTTCCGAGGCTGGAACGGGCTGTATTCCACGGAAACGGCATGCATAATGTGCATGATTGTGCACATCGGCCAAAATCGCAGTTAGTTAAAAACTATAGCCTACATAACCTAAGCATAAAACGTTTGTTATAAACCCCAAGGATCACCAGATCCAGTGCCATGCAATCATCGTAGAAAGCAGGGGAAAAAGCTTTATCCATTTCAGCAGCTGTTCAATAAGGAAGATACAGAAATAGAGTACGAAGAAAACCTAGATTCGGTCAACTTATTTTCCTACCAAGGAAAGTCACTGGAATAACTAGGCTGTGAATGATTAACCGCTGAGTTCTTTAAAGCTGGAAGTGATACTTAAACGGAAAATGTTAAGATCTTTTAGAATATTCCGGAGACTGACAAAATTTCAAAGGTAGAAAACAGCTTTGGTGAGCAAGAAACGTGATGAAAAGCCTTCTGAAAAAGACCAGGAGATTCGAAGTTGAAAGATATTCGCACTTTTAGCGGCGTTATTAAAAATAATAACGCTATCGGCGTAATCGATAGAAGTGCATATTTCTGTGCCTGTTGCCTTTTAAAGTGCTACAGAATTTTAAATTTAAGGTTTTATGCAGTTTTTGAGCACCATAACGAGCGACCCTGGACCTCTTCCGATTATTTGTGAAGCTAGACAACAAGCCATGTTAATCTCATCCTTGGTAATGGCCAGAGCATTAGCACACTACCCCATGAAAAAGACTGAACCAAAACTCTATAAGTAGTCCCGATAAGTAGAGCTCTTAGAGGATGAATGGTGAAATTAATAGATGGATCGGATCTCGGATCTCGGATCTTAGTCAATCCAAATCTAGAGCGTACAGGGCGTTACTAAGAACACAACTTTTCAGTATGTTACTGTCCTCCATAAAGGTCAAGAAAAGTAAATCTATTAGCACACAATCGTCAAGGAAGTAGCCTTGGCAGTTTTGGTTTTGGGGCAGTAACGTATGTTATTTATCTTGATGGAGAAATAATGATTAGGTGCAAAAGCAGCTCAGATCAATTTAACGAAATAATAGCTATTCCTCTTAGCCCTCCACTTTCTGCTCCGACAGAAAAAAAAATAAAAAAAACATATTGCACGCATACAGTGAGAGTTCAACGCTTGAGTATGTTGAATGTACTATTATGTGTACCTTTTATACTTGTCTGGAAGTTGCACTTCATGATCGTGAACACCGATAAGCTTGATAAGAGGATCCGTCCAATTACTTTGTGATGGTAGGCCTCGGAGATCAGATCTTGCAATGTGCCTTCGAGTTCAATTAGTAAGGTACGTTAAATTATAACGTCGTACTCTTTCTCTTTAAACTGTGCACGGAGCTCCTCCGTATGAGTTGATGGTTCTAATCGCCTCAGCAGTGAAGGAGAGGAACTCTGTAGTCGTTTCTTTTAATAAATTTGCAATCTTATTATGGCGCTCCACTGAGTTACAGTGGATCGCATGTCTATCTATACTGAGTTATTGTTATCATTGTTACCAATGGGCGAACTTACATAATTCTATGGTTTCCTTTAACTCCATCTTGAATGTATTTGTTTCGTTGGATTTTGCTGATGTGCTTCTTGTAGTAATTGCTGCTGCAGCTGCTTTTGATGTTCCTACATTTGCTGCTGTGGATTTTGCTTGATCTTAGTGCATTGTTGTTGCAGTGTTTGCTGTTGTTGCTTTTGTTGTGGCAGCTTTTGCGTTTGCTGCTCTAGTTGTTGTTGTTGTTTAGAGCGTTCTTGTTGCTCCTTTTCTCTTTTTTGCAGTTTGTTTTGCTTTGATTGAAACCACTGTTTGATGCTGCTATTGAGCGTTTGACTTGCTCATCCTTATTGTCTTATTCGAAGGCTGCCTTCATATCATAATTCAGATTTTGGAAGTTTGTCTCAGTTTCCTCCATCTTTTTGCTGCCATTTCAGTAGCCCCCTTTAGTTGGTGGGCTTGTAGGACTGCCTCGTCTGCTCATGACATTGCGTCATCAGCTGCTTCCGCTATTGGACTGGCGGACCGCTCAGGGCGGAGTGAGTTTTAACTTCCTCACTTTTATTATTTTTAATGATAATATAATTGTGATTATAATTATGTAATTATATTCATAATTATGGTAAAATTAAAAAAAAAGCATCCGTGAATCTTGGGTATGAAACCCGCGACCCAGCATTAATTACCGGCGGCGCTACCGCTATGGTATCGAGTTACTTTAGAAAACGCTTTTTTTAATGTCCTTGAAATTTGTCCACCATAAAGCTGAAAACACATCTAATCCACACGACTAGGGCCATAAGTTGATTAATCTTCTCATGCAAGATCCTTGCCGCCGTAATATGTGAACTTTTTAAACCGATCTACAACAACCTGATGGATCAACCGCACTGATTTTAGACCAATTTTTACTCTTCAGAGTGAAGAAGAGAAGACCCGAGAATACCAAATCGATACTCATCTCTTCATCAATTTTAATGTTGCCTATATCGTTACTATCTGTCTTCTCAAAAATATTTGAAAAAATAATTGTAAATAAAATGATTTGCTAGGAACCTCTCCTAGCAAAGACTAGTTTTTTTCAGTAAATCCCAATATGGCTTTATAAAGGACAAATGTACGGAGGACGCAATTACCGCCTTTCTAAGGTACTGTAGGGTATAGTGTATTAGATAAAAGTCAACAGTTAGTTGGCATACTCTTATTTCTTGATCTAACAAAGGCCTTTGATTTAGTGAATTATGAAATATTGCTGCAAAAACCGTTCAACGCTGGGTTCAGAGGAAACATTATTGAATGATTCAAATCATTCCTGACTAGCAGAATACAAAAGATGAAGGTAAATGGAGTGATGAGTGGAGAAGAAAGGTGTCCGAATATTGATGTTCCACAGGGATTTATCCTTGGACCAATATTGGTTCTTAGATTAGAAACTCAATTTTTAACCTACCTCTTAAGGGTCATTTCATAGGCTATGCGGATGACCTTGCTCTGTCCTATTCTGGCAAGGATACGATGCATATAAAAAGCGAACTGACAGCTGATCTCCATCTGCTTGGAATTTGGCTGAACTACGAGTATCTCCAAATGGTCCTTAGTAATAAGTCCAAGGCTATGTGTTTTTCATTGTATAATTATCGTGTATAAATTGAGGATATTCGTTGTCATCACACCAAATGCGATAGCGTGCGTTGTTCGGAAGAATGTTTTGTACTAGATTTTGTTGAAGAATTTAAATATCTTGGAGTTTTAATAAAGTTGCTATATTATCTACGTAAACTTGTACCGCATAGTTTGCTATTAACAATTTACTATGCACTAGCTCATTCACGCCTAGATTATGGTCTTGCTTGTTGGGCTAGCGCGTATATAACAAACCTGATGCCCATTGTCATAGCACAAAAGAAAATTATGAGATTAATATTCCATAAAAATAAGTCCGAGCACCCACTGCCTTTATTTCAATCAGCGAAAAGACTCCCTCTACGGTACCTAATTATTTACAAAGCACTAAAAGTGTTCTTGATTAGAAATGGTAATATTGATTACAGAAGAAGTGAGGTGTACTCGTACTTGCTTAGAAATAGGAACATCTTTAGATACTAAGTTTTTATAAAAAATAAATGTCCATATGCTAAGTTTTTGTAAACAAATTTTTTCTTAGCTTTAAGTATAGAAAATAAGTATTTATAAATAAAATGTAACTGCAGTCGAAAGACATAGATATAAGTATTCAGAGTAGCTTAGAGTGCCTGTGTGGGGCCAGTAAGTTAGTATAAGATTGTTAAGTAATTGTAAGCTAGCATTTAAGCATTTTTTGTTAGAATGTAAGAGTTAGTGTTAAGAAAATAAAATGCATTTAAAACTAAAGAAATAGGAACACTGTGGTCTTCCCAACAGTCAACAAAGAGCACTGTAGGCGTTTTCTTAATTCCATTGCACCATTCATATTCAACAAACTGCCGTCGGAACTACAGTCAAACTACACACGGTTTCAAGTTTCTTAAAAAGCTGGCTGCTATCTAGATTTGAGGTGGAGACACTTTTATATACAAGTAACGATTTAGTGAACTGTACTAAATATTTCCATTGCGACTTTCATTCCCATTCATCAAATCTCGTTCAATTAATTTTTCTATTTCGACTCCCACCGCAACATTTTTCACCACTTCGCACAGTGAATGTCATAAACTGCGTTTTTTCTCCTTTTCTTTCGGCTTTTAAACTTAATTCCTTCATATAAACTTATTGCTAAACAACACACTTGTCACTGGTCTTCTATTTCGCCACAAAGTGTGTTTTTTAAATATTTTAGGTACCTAGGTTTTCTCTTTTTTTTCTACTCGTAGAAGTAAATTTTGTGAAATATTATGATAGCGTTTATAGAGCTGAGCTATACGAAACCATATCAGGTTTTGGCATCCCTACCAAAGTCGTTCAACTATAAACGATATTGTCAGTGGAGAGCTCCCCCGCTGCTCTGTCAAAGTCAGAGATAAGATAACCGAATCGAATGTTTTGATATTAAAACGGGTGTCAGATAGTGACGCGCTATGTTATTAAAAAACGTTAAAAAACGTTATTGAAAATATTGTGAGCCACTCTTAAACCAACACCAGATGTACAATACTCGCATGATGGCATTCAAGACCTTTTAGGCAAAATGTACTTATCGACAACTATAATTTTGAGGTTGCTCTGCAGGGAGATCATTGACAACATAGACGGGGAAATTAAACGAAAAACAGATCTTGCCAATCGCTGTTGTAATAGACTAAGAAGACAATTCAGCAACAAAGAACTATCTGGAGCAATGGAAAAACCCTCATCATTCCTATCCTGTTGTCTGGCGCAAATGCATGAACGCTCGCAGGAAGAATGGAAGGTCTCTTAGCTGGATTGAGCGAAAAATTCTACGTATGACATTTAGCTTCCTTTGCGTTGGCGGAGTGTAGAGAGGAAGGTATAACGAAGATCTTCATCGGCTGTATAACAACGTGGATCTGGTCAGAAGGCTTCCCGCATAGCTATATTAATGGCTAGGACATACAGATCGCGAGAACATCGATGCTTCAGCCCGAAGGAAGAACTTACATAAGGCTGTGCACACAGTTGGAAGGAGACTTCAACCAACTTGGTGTCCATAACTGGAAGCAACTAGTTAGTTGAGATTGAGCTTGCTGTATACAAATTCCAGACAAGGTCATTGAATATGTCAATAGCCCGTTAAATGAGTAAGAAATTTGGATTTTAGTAACGTTATTTGTATTAAATATATGTAACGTCATCTTCAGAAATGTTCACTGATCTATAAAAAAAATTCTACAATATCCTTCCTGAATTTAATTCTTTAGCACTATCCCCAGTGAACGAATAATGAATTTATTCAATTACATATTATCAGTGATGAAATGGGGCACGTGCCGGCAATGCCTTTCAGTCATAATTACAACAAACAAGATGCAAATTAAAGTGTAAAATTTCAATTTGATCAGCACGTAGGGCAGCAACTCCTATTGAGAGTTAGTGAGTATATAAGGAACATCTTTCTACACTAACTATTAATTCAGTTACGAAGATGAACCCTACCCGCTTTCTGGCAATCGCTGTGGTCATGTGCCTTGCACTGCTCCAAGTCAATGCACAACTTCCAGGAACATGTGCTGAGTTGAAACATTGTGGCCGCGTTGCATCACCAACTAGCGTACCACCAGTGCCGTAAGAATATTTATTATTTTTGACAAGAAATACAAATCAGAATCTAACATTATGTACATTATTATCTGCAGGAGGCCAAGAACTGATGCTGATCCAGGCGATTGGCCACAAGGTCGTGCAAATGGACGCCGATTTAAGTAGAAAAAATAATGTAACTTTCTACTGCTATTCGTATTGGTAAAAAATAAATATTGCATGTAAAAATCTGTAGTTTCTCTGAGTTTCTCGCTTTTCTCTTCAGTATAAAGATACCAGCATCAGCTCAGGTTAAAATAACGAAAATTTCATTTCTCACATACGAGTACTTACATATGCGAAAGGACGCTGCGGTTGGTGCTGATATTACTAAACACCACTGAGCAAAGCAAATGCATTCTAAATGCGGGCTTTTAGCTGAGGGGATTGGTTAAACGAAAGTGCGATTATACTCACGAGCTGCCAGGCAAAGTATAATATCAGAATGAGTTTAACTATTTTCGGTTTACATTCGAAAATCAGACCTTAACGCAGAATATCCTTTCTCTGATTTCATATCATACGTCTTTCTTTAAAAATGTAACAGATTTGAAGTCTTATGGTGATTTCAATGATAATGAAACACTCCGGATAGTGCGTGAAACCATCCTTATTAATATGAGGAAATCATTTAATATTATTTAGGACAATAGGAAAATCATAAAATTCTCTGAATTTTCGACCTTAACGACGAATTTTTATGATCTGAATTTTTATCTTTAAACCTACCGCGACCATGTAATGATAAATCCCACAAGGTTTTAGTATTTAAAAAGATATCATCGAAGCTGGAGCAGCCTGTATTGCATGCGATGAATTATGCGATCAAAGTTTGCAACTACAAATGTGTATGTGTAAAGCATTGTGCCCAAAAGGTGTGAGAGATCTCGTGTTACAGTTCCTGTATTATTGCATATGAACTACTCTAGGAAAAAGACGGAACGAAAGTACTAAAAGTATTCCCGAAAAGTGGAACCCCATGGATGAAGGATGAAGGAGTTCCTAAAAACATAACTCCGTGGTATGGAACTGTCCTCCGCAAACTAGAACCAAATGTAGTTTTGTGTGCCACACAATCATTAGGAAGTAGACGAGACAAATTCGGTTTTCCAGCAGTTATTTAATTAGCTTAATCAATAGAAAGTGTAAGTGATAGGCCCCCTTAAGCTAAAGAGAGCTGTATAGTCCCGCATTGTGTCTTCTGTATTTTCGCCGTATTTTCAATTGACGGAATCGGAAATCAATTTCGAAAGCTCTCTCATTTTGTCATAATTAACTAGTATCTGTATATAGATATACTCGTATGTCACATTGATCGACGCAAAAGACACGTAAAGCACATTCATACACATTTTTAACCTTACGACTTGATTCGTAAATACCAGGCTAATGGCATCAGTGCTAGTACCCTATATTAGACCTCTGGGGTTCAGCTGAGGATACGATACATTCCATACCGATTGAGATCTCAATCTTAGTTTTTCTATCATTTCATTTGTAGCTCAGGAACATTCGTGAGAATTACTAAGTAACCTAAATATCTACTTAGGTAGGTTCTCCGCTAATCGAGTGAATTTTACCACATTTCGTAGCGCAGTAAGTTTGATCAGCACAATGACTTTTTTTGTAAGGATTCTGATTTCGTTGAATTAGTTATCCATGACCATAAACACTTCTAAAAATCCGCGTTGATTTAGAAGTTTCTTTTTTATATATTTTAGGTGATTCCTTATGTGAGTCACCTTTCTGTGCTTTTTGCTTGGTTGAAAAGTCTTTTGCTAACGTTTCTAAGCAGTCCCAGTGCTGATGTCCACCAGTGCGGCTTTTTCTTGCCCCTAGGTTGAATAAGAGGGCAGGAAGCAGCCATTGCCTGATTGAGAGCCGGGGTGAAATCCTCAACTTTCATGTCAAGCTCGTTGGTGATACGCAGGGGACTTAAGCGTTTTGAGGAGAGTATTTTTAAAAGTGTTCCTCTCTATTTTGGTCGATAATTCCAAGGAGGAGCATCATTCAGACTGAATTAGATATACCTGCGATCTGTAAATGAGTGTTCAGACGATACTATCCAGTTCGTTGTCATTTGAGTGATGTTGTCGGAGACAAGGGTGATATGTAGTACTTCTTGTCGGTTTTTAATTATGAAAGTGGGCTCATTGTCAATGTTGCAAACAATGAGATAAGTACTTATAGATAAGTACTTATAGATAAGTACTTATAATGTAACCAAAAAGTGACTTACCTCTATCGTTGGTGTCCGTACTGCACCACACTGTGTGATGTGAGTTAGCATCGCATCTGATGATGAGGCCAGGTTTTTGCCTTCCAGCTTCCAACACCACCCTTTCTAGGTTGTCACGTAGTCATGGCCAAGGTACACCAATTCCAGCAAGTAGGTATTTTGGAAATCTCTAGTCTGCCAACGGTTTTGTCGGGGTCCATGAGATTAGGAAGTAACATTACATTAAGGCTACGTTTCACCATTATACAAGTACCTTTGTCTTCTGTATAGAGAGGAACATACTCATGTGTCCCAAGTCAACGAATCACACTTCTAGAATCCATAGTTCCTGGACGCAGTATGAGTGCGGCCGAGACCTTTTTGAAGTAATATAGATTAATCTGAAGGAACCGTAGCATTGCTACAATCAACCAGATAAGCCTCCACCAAGATCTCATTTGATTCCTTCCATTCTGAAAATGTGCCCAAAATATTACAATTAGTACAGCTTTCTTTTCAAGGATATGCAATTGTAAGCGTTCCAATACAAAATTATTTTAACAGAATAACCAATATTTTATTGCTCTACTTTTGGGATCATATTTATTCTTGAGATCCGAATGTGGAATCCAGTTTCTCTTTTGCCTGTAGAAATACTTCTAAACTACCACATCATATTTATAAATCAATCTATTTGAATATGCTGCCACAAACAGTTTGTATTTTTAACGGAAGTTTATTGTTCAAGGGATTAAATCAAACAGCTAATTGATAAATACTCGTCGAGCTACAGAGGTCCTCAGATATTATCCTGCCTTTGCTAGAAAATATTATGAGGAGCTGTGTAGAACTTATCCACATTCTATAGTCATGGAGAGAAGTCAATGTAGTATTCATTCCCAAAGCCGGAAAATGTTGTCACAAAGGACCTTAGACCTTTAAGTCTATCATCTTTCCTTCTGAAAATTCCAGAACGACTGATTGATATATACGAGCTAAAATTGATCCAAACTTGAGTTAACGGCTCAACATGCCAACTGTAAAGGAAAGTCGGTGGAAATGGCTCTGCAGTCTTTGACTAGCCACATCGAACGATCCCTACAAAATAAAGAGTACACATTGGCTGCTTTCCTGGATATATAGGGCGCCTTTAACAACGTCAACATATCCGCAATCACGACTGCGCTGTCAACTCTGCACGTGGACGACTCACTTGGGGAGTTGATCAGTCTCATGCTAAAAAGCAGGATAATCAACTCCAAGCTGGGTGAGACATCTGCTAAAAGATGTGCCAGCAGAGGTACGCCGCAAGGCGTTGTCCTCTCTCCCCTTCTCTGGAACTTAGTAGTTAATGAACTACTGATATACCTGGAAGCGGGGTGGTTGCCTATGCGGATTACGTTGCTATAGCCATCTTAGTTAAGCATCTCAATACTATTAAAGAACTCCTTCAAGAAAATCTCAACAGATTAACCCGCTGGGCAGATCGCTGTGGATTGGGAATAAACCCCCATAAAACTGATCTTGTCCTCTTTTCCAGGAAATACAAAATTCCAATTAGACCCTCCTTCAATAAACGGTACCAGTTTAGTATTTTCCGATACAGCAAAATATCTGGGTCTCATTTTTGATAGGAAACTAAACTGGAAACCTAACATTCAAGAAAGAGTCAATAAAGCCACAATAGCTTTATTCTCTTCCATTGGGAATAAATGGGGCCTTCAACCTCGCATAAACCCAGGGCTATACATCTCGGTCGTAAGACCGATACTTACTTACGGGGTGATTGTCTGGTGGACGGCCTTGGAAAATGCAGTCAACTACCTTAAACTAGGCAGAATCCAAAGAACAGAATGTCTATGCACAGGCGGAGCCTTGCGGTTTACCCCCTCTGCGGCATTAGATATTCTGTTTCATTTGAGACCCCTCGACATTTTCAGCAGGCAAGTAGCTGCGACTGTAGCTATTCGCCTTAAAGCGACTAAACAGTGGACAAATAATTCATTTGGCCACGCCAACATTCTTAATACATTAGGAATCCTCACACAGAACATCGATTACACCATACCTGAACTTTGGTTTGACAAAAACTTCCATGTAGGCTTTCCCTCTAGATCATTCTGGGAGGACAAATCAATCCATCTCTACACAGATGGATCTAAAACCGATAGCGGAGTTGGTGGCGGTGTTTTCTCAAATAAGCTAAATCTATGCCTCTCTTTCCGTCTTCCAAATCACTGTAGCGTGTTCCAGGCGGAAATTTTGGCGATTAAAGAGGCAAAGAATATCCGCATTTTTTCGGATAGTCAGACCGCAATCAAGTCTCTGGACTTGATCTCATTATATTCTAAAATCGCCCTTGAATGCCGATCATCTCTCATGGAGATGGCGGAGCGGTTCAGCATTCAACTTTGTTGGGTGCCGGGTGACAGAGACATTCCAGGGAACTACAGAGCCGATGAACTCGCCAAAATTGGAACCACTCTACCTATTCTACCGGAAAAGGGTAGTATAGGTGTACCAATCGCTACGTGCAAGCTAATATTAAAGCTGGATGCCAATAAAAGAGCAGACCTTAGGTGGACTGTTGGGCAAACATGTCTAGCGACCAAACAGATCTGGCCAAGGCTGGATCTGAATCGCTCTAAGTGTATGACCCTTTTAAATAGGAAACGATTGGCCGCAAGGTCGTGCAAATGGACGCCGATTTAAGTAGAAAAATTAATGCAGGCTTTCTACTGTTACTCGTATTCGTGAAATATAAATATTGCAAGTAAAAATCTGCAGTCTATTTGATTTTGTTTTTAACTTCCGGTCGAAAATCGAAAATGGAAATTTTGTGATATCTTTAGGTTTTAAGGTGCCTAGACACTTTTTAACAAAATGGCTGCGTATACCTACATATGTATGCATATCCGTATGCGAATGAATAGTGCTATCGATTTGAATTTTTGTCAGATGATGCGGCCGAATCATGGCCATTAGGTTTTGACCAAAATCTGCCCATAACTTTTTACATAAAATACAATACCTACATACATAAAATACAATAAATTTTTTCTTAAATTGAGCACTCTTTCGAAATGTATACAGTACTAATCGGAATCTATTAACATAGCACACATTTTACGAAAATTAAAAAAAAACGGGCCAGAACTGTGTGAGTTATTCAAGAAATAGGAACAATTTTAGACCCGTTAATGCAGTATTAACTACGATTTCGTAAATACAGGGAGTCACAGAACTGATCGGTTACATTTTTATGGTTTTATGGGTGATTGGTTTTGGTGAGACAACAACTCCGCTCAATTCTTCCCCACGCCTCGGCTATGGCTTTCCCACTTATGGAGTGTTCGTCCAATAGTGAGACCTGGTCGCTTTTCGACAACACTGGTCGATGACGTTGTTGGTTTGATTGTAATTTTAGTAGCCGTGGCTTATGTAACTTTGGTTTTCTCTAGGGCTGGGGGTTGAAGGTTCTTGTCTAGAGACCTGTTGCGCTTTTCTACCTGTCTTCTCATATTTTCAGGTACTCAGTATACTTGTCAATGATTACCTGGTATTGCCCTTTCGTGGACTTTTCCAACCGCTTGTTGGACTGACGATTGTCTCCTGACTGGAGGCCATCAATTCATCCTCTTATAAGGTGCAACGTCTGGTCATTTGTTGTATTAATTCGGGTAGGTGTGTGCATATGAAATGTCGATTTCACTAACAGCTGTCTTAACTACTACATATGTTTTGTGTCAATGATATTTGTGGCTATTTTGGAGGGTAAACATCTGTCAATACAATCAACTATGTCATAAGTTGTGATTGCACAAATGAAATTCGACATGAAAATGTCGAATTGTATGCTAGATAAGGACCAATTTCGGGCAGTTTTATACCATTATATTTTTCCAAAGAAAGCCGCCGCTGAAAGTCATCGATTGTTAATGGAAATTTATGGTGAACATGTTCCAACTCAAAGGATTTGTGAACGTTAGTTTGTTCGTTTCAAAAGTGGTGATTTTAGCATCTACAGCAAATACCATGGAAGACCAGAGAAAAAATTCGAAATAGCAGAATTGCAAGCATTATTAGATGAAGAATCGACTCAAATACGAGTACAAGAGCACCACACAGAAGTATTGAAAGTTGATCGCACGACTGTTTCCAAACGTTTAATAGCCCTGGGAAAATCCAAAATGAAAGAAAATGTGTTCTATATCAATTGAAAGAAAAAGTTATTGAAAGATCAAAAACCATTGCGGGAGTTTGGCTTGATCGCCACAAAAGAAAAGGTTTTTTGCACCGAATTGTTGCTGAAGATGAAACCACCAAACCTTTAAAGCCGCTTCAAAACGGAGTTTCATTTATCCTTGCTCCTGCGCCTTCTACCCAAATTCCAACTAACATAGCCCCATCCGACAAATATCCTAATTTTATTAGCTCCCATATACTAAACCCAACCACCCATTCCTCGTCTTCATCTATCAATGCACCTGATCCAACCCACCTCACTAGTGAAGATTCTAGTTTCGGGGTGCTTGACCAACCTGTCCCTTCTACATCCGCTCGTGTCCCCGATTCTCACCCGAAATACCTTGACCCACTCTTTCCACCCACTGTCAAACTCACTAAAAAATTGTCTGATATGAATGATGACAGTCGTTATGTAGTATCTGGTTTGAGAGACTGCCGCATTTATGAAAATATTCGGCTCTACCTTGCCTACTTGCACGACAAATCCAACTCCGTTTGCATTATGGCATAACCAAAAGCAATATTATGGTTTCGATTCAACGAGAAGGTCTTCCTATTAAGCCAGTGGAATTGATGCAAATTTTCGTTCGCTACCATGAGAGTCTCGACATCTCTTCCGACGAAGTTCATAATGATCTTTCTACGCTGTCTTCGCATGTCAGCTCCAAACGTCTTTCCCATTTGCAAAGAAGTCGTTCCTAACAAACTGAATTCTGTATCCTCCAGTCCACAATGCCTGTCTACCAAAATGTAAGAGGTTTGCGGTCTAAAATCTCCTCGGTATATCTCAATTCTCAAAAGTTTCCCTACGACTTAATTGCTCTTACTGAAACAAATCTAATTCCTGACATTAAAAACCATGAGTTGTTTCCTCCAAATTTCAAGGTTTTTCGAAAAGATGGATTTGAAAGAGCTGATAATCCCTATGGCCGAGGTGTTCTATCAGCAATCCGGAACTGCTTTCACGCAACTCCTGTCGATATTCCCCACAATGACAACTTTGAGTTAGTATGTGTCAACATTACGCTCCCCAAACGCTGTCTTTACGTACTTTGTTGCTACATTCACCCATCTCAACCAATTGAGTCTTATCAACCTGTAGTTCACGCAGTTGCTTTTTTGACTGATGATGCACAACGTGAAGATTGCATTGTTCTAGTAGGAGATTTCAACATCCCTCACCTTAAATGGGAGCCTTCCGATGACCCGTCTCATTTTGTCTCTCTTAATTCGACCAGGAGACTCGCTGATTGTATTCAGTGTATTGAGGGAGGGTGAAGGTCAACTAGGGTTGAGAATATGGTAACGTATAAAGTTCTTCTAGGAGTAGAAGAGATGTTAGATGTTTGATGTAGGGTTTTTCACAAAAGTGTTATCTGTGGTTTATTGTATTTATGAGGTGCGGCCTCTACGAAACGAAGGCATATACCTATTAACATACATATGTAAATTGCAGCTGCACAAAATAATGGCATTGGCCCAATGAAAACCTCAACGCTTAATTCTTTCCCACTGATATAGCAACAGCCTATGAGGAACACCGAGACATTGAAGTCTTTGCTACATTGAGTTTGTTGACGACAATGCCCTAGGTAATGAAGTTTTTATCAATAAATGAATACCGAATCCATTATTTAAGCATTTATCAATCGAGCTCGGCGTGATAAGCTGAATGCTTGGGATGGTTAGAGTATCAGGTAGAGGAACTGAATAGGTCAGAAGCACGTAAAATAAGTAAAATGTATGGAGTTTAGCCTATTGTAGATGTGCGTAATATCAGTTGCGATTTTTCTTTTCAATTTTAACGCAGTTTTTCTTAAGAGGAAAGTAAACATCGCCGCGATCGCTTTTAAAATCGACATGGCGACCGTTGATGTAAAATTACACAGTAATGCTTTTTAACCACAATTACAACAAAGCAAGATTCAAATAAATATTTAATTACTAAACTGCGGACGTAAAATTTCGATTTGATTCACTCCTGCGGCACAAATTGCTATTGAGAGTATATAAGGAACATCTTTCTACACTAACTATTAATTCAGTTACGAAGATGAACCCTACTCGCTTTTTGGCAATCGCTGTGGTCATGTGCCTTGCACTGCTCCAAGTCAATGCACAACTTCCAGGAACATGTGCTGAGTTGAAACATTGTGGCCGTGTTGCATCACCAACTAGCGTACCACCAGTGCCGTAAGAATATTTATTATTTTTGACAAGAAATACAAATCAGAATCTAACATTATGTACATTATTATCTGCAGGAGGCCAAGAACTGATGCTGATCCAGGCGATTGGCCACAAGGTCGTGCAAATGGACGCCGATTTAAGTAGAAAAATTAATGCAGGCTTTCTACTGTTACTCGTATTTGTTAAATATAAATATTGCATGTAAAAATCTGCAGTCTGTTTGATTTTGTTTTTAACTTCCTGGTCGAAAATCGAAAATGGAAATTTTGTGATGTCTTAGGTTTTAAGGTGCTTAGACACTTTTTAGACAGCTTTTAAAAAAAACGGTGCGGCTTCGTCCTCCAGTTCCGTTTCTACAAAAGCTCTCGCTGAAAAATTTCTCTAGCGTAAAGGGTCCGGCTCTTGTGCCAATAACGCAGCACCATACCTTTCACTTAAAAGCACTGCTAACGCTGCCCGTTTGGAAAGAGCCGAGAGCCAAGGACATCGCCTATCATCTTATGCGTCTTCCTCATCAAATAATAAATACCCCTCACCATCACCGAACACAAATCCGAAACAGCGAACTTCAGCGGAACAACTTTCTCAATGTAGCACTAGTAATCATCATGATGAATCATTATCCCCACACCATATTAGTAGTAATAATACAATTTACAATCCCGGGCGATTCAGTAGCAGCAGTATAACTACTTCCCCAACGAATAATAACAACTGTACCAATAACCATCACAACAGCCAGCAAAAACAGATGGATTGTCTTCTAAAGTGTACATGTAATAGTTCCACTGGTGGCACCGCCAATATTGTTCCTCGATATAGCTCATTGAAATCTTTAAAATTAAGTGGGGCCAATGGTCTTGTTAGTGGCATGTTAAATTCTGGATCGAATGTATGTGAACGAAAATCTACGGCGACGACGACGAAAAAACTCAGTTGCGATGTGACAACAAGCCCGGGCCGTATACAATCGAAAGACGTTGGTATTGTTACTGGGAGCGAGTTAATAAAGCAATGTGATGAATTAAAAAAATTAGGTTCTGGTCGAACAAATCCGAGCCCAAGAAGAGTTGTAGCTACTCGAAATGCGGCTACAAGTCCTAATTTAGATATGCGAAAGCTTGGCTTGATGGAAATCAAACCAAAAGAAGTAATTGCCAGTAACAAAGCTGCACTGGAAAAGTCCAATTCGTTGGGAGAATCGAAACCAACCAAACAGTTGCGTACAATAAGAAGTCTTTCGCCGCGTCCTCCCGTGCGACATCAACACGCAATAATGGAACAAGTGCAACTGGTAATGTTAAAAAATCACCCAAACAAGAAATATTTCGACAAGCAAAATCATTTTCTGCTTCGAAATTTGAATTGGGCGGCGGTGAAATACCAAAAGGCCATCGACCCAAATTACAACGTTGTAAATCGCCTTTATTTATTGAAGACGATGTTCTACCACCAATATCGGCTCCTTCTTCGCCATTTTTGAAAGCACCCGAGATTCAGTTTTCACCCCCACCTCCGCCATTTACTGCCACACCACCGCTACCGCCACACTACATATGCAGCAATTCCCCTGTTACATCACCAGCTCGCATTAAGCCAACAGTTACAACTGTTGAACCATCACAGCCTTTGCAACAGCCACAGCAGGCGCAACGCAGTTTTTTAGATGTCGTCAATCCTAACCTACTGCAAGCACGTCATAGTTTTTCGTCAATATCACAGCGGGATGATGAGTTACAGTTAAACATTCGTCGTTTATCTTAACAAATGCGCAAAACTCAGGCAGGAAGTGCCGCCTTAATCACCACTAATACTGGTGCCGATTTTAGTGATTATCTTCGACAATTTCGTTGCAGTGAGCAGCTGCAGCGCAAGCACAATCTCAACAACAGCAGCAGTAAGGTCCGTCATCCGCAATCGAAGGTGACACAAAACAATCTCGATTCAATGTTAGAGACTACGTGTTAAAGGAAACGCACGGTATACGCTTAAATTTTTTCTTAAAAATTGAGCACTCTTTGGAAATCTTTACAGTTCTAATCAGAATCTATTAACATAGCACTCATTTTATGAAAATTAAAAAAAAACGGGCCAGAACTACTCGTATGTGAGTTATTCAAGAAATAGGAACAATTTTAGAACCGTTAATGCAGTATTAACTACGATTTCGTAAATAGAGAGAATCACAGAACTGATCGGTCAAATTTTTATGGTTTTATGGGTGATTGGTTTTGGTGAGACAACACTGTCAAGGGGCACTCCGCTCTGAGTAAGAGGAGGATGAAGACATGTCCATGACTTTTTACGTTATAAAAATAAATTCAGCTTAGATATGTAATTTAAACCTCTGGCTAATGTAATGTAACTTTTTTCCAATTCACTTCAAGTATATATTCAAGTCTATCCTGCTCTACGGAAAGAGGAGACAAGCCAACTGCCGCACTGTTTTTAGATTTACCAAAACCCCTCAAGGTTAACCGTTTTTTTTTTAACATTGTCGGGTTAACCTTTACTAAATTCTAATAGGATATGAAATATCATAAACCATTGGAGAATATTACAAGTTCTCTTTATCGAAGATCTTGGCGTGATCCATCAGTCGCACCAATTTCAGTTATTTTTCTTTCCCTTTGAGTACCTACTAACAGAATGGCATCCAATCATAGTAAACAAATGAAAATAACTCCTCCCATTCGAGTACATACGTGAAAGGACCTCGCACTTTTTTTTTATTTTTTTTTTATAATTTACGCGCGCCTAAGGGGTTAGATACCCTTTTACTGTTGCATGGTCGCGGGCGGAAAGGTAGAAAAGGAGGAGAAAGGAAAATTGTTTTGTAGTGGTTTAAAACTCAGGTGTGTTTGGTTTCGATATTCGCTCTCCAGGGGGTAGGAGTCCGAATAGGATAGAGAGTTTTTTCTTCACTCAGAGTGATTCGAGGTATAATTCACAGTATTTTTTTTTTGTGGTTGAAACTCTACAACAGCCAATTGTACGTGTCAGTGTTATTCCTTCACACGCAGAATTTTTCTGTCTGAGTTCCAATTACACAAATGAAAAACTGACTTGCCATGGGCAGGATTCGAACCTGGACCCTCTGAGTGAGAAGCGATTGCTAGTACCACTACACCACGGCCACCCTTGTTGATGATATAACTAAATACTGCTGAGCAAATCAAAGTGGTGCCATAGCTGTTCTTAGTCTTCAGTTAAAGAGAAAGCTGAGAAGCAAATTATTACAATAAATGTGACTTCCTAAAGCCAGATTCTTTGAAAATGGTAACTCTAGTGTGCCAGAATGTGAGCAAATTATAATGCGCAGCTAGAATAGCAGATTAACTCTTAACAAAAGAAAATGTCCCTCATTGAGGCTTTCAAAGTGTTGCATTTTTGAAATTAGTTAAGACTTTTGATAAAGGTGTACACAAGTATATCCGACTTTCCATCCTTTCCCTGACTATATTTTTTTAATATTTTAAACTATAATTTATATGCATTGTTATTTATAATTATAATTGTTCTATTAATTGTTTTTATTGCTTTGAAACCTGTGCAAATCAGAAGTCGATTATAACTTAATATTGTACAGAGATACATCATTATTATTAAATAAATAAATAAATAAATAAATAAATAGTGGCAATAGAATTGGCTTTATTATAAACTTTCAGAATAAATGCATTTAAAAAGGGTATTTGGCCCTACGAAGGCATAATACGAGTATTTCCATTTCCGAGGCTGGAACGGGCTGTATTCCACGGAAACGGCATGCATAATGTGCATGATTGTGCACATCGGCCAAAATCGCAGTTAGTTAAAAACTATAGCCTACATAACCTAAGCATAAAACGTTTGTTATAAACCCCAAGGATCACCAGATCCAGTGCCATGCAATCATCGTAGAAAGCAGGGGAAAAAGCTTTATCCATTTCAGCAGCTGTTCAATAAGGAAGATACAGAAATAGAGTACGAAGAAAACCTAGATTCGGTCAACTTATTTTCCTACCAAGGAAAGTCACTGGAATAACTAGGCTGTGAATGATTAACCGCTGAGTTCTTTAAAGCTGGAAGTGATACTTAAACGGAAAATGTTAAGATCTTTTAGAATATTCCGGAGACTGACAAAATTTCAAAGGTAGAAAACAGCTTTGGTGAGCAAGAAACGTGATGAAAAGCCTTCTGAAAAAGACCAGGAGATTCGAAGTTGAAAGATATTCGCACTTTTAGCGGCGTTATTAAAAATAATAACGCTATCGGCGTAATCGATAGAAGTGCATATTTCTGTGCCTGTTGCCTTTTAAAGTGCTACAGAATTTTAAATTTAAGGTTTTATGCAGTTTTTGAGCACCATAACGAGCGACCCTGGACCTCTTCCGATTATTTGTGAAGCTAGACAACAAGCCATGTTAATCTCATCCTTGGTAATGGCCAGAGCATTAGCACACTACCCCATGAAAAAGACTGAACCAAAACTCTATAAGTAGTCCCGATAAGTAGAGCTCTTAGAGGATGAATGGTGAAATTAATAGATGGATCGGATCTCGGATCTCGGATCTTAGTCAATCCAAATCTAGAGCGTACAGGGCGTTACTAAGAACACAACTTTTCAGTATGTTACTGTCCTCCATAAAGGTCAAGAAAAGTAAATCTATTAGCACACAATCGTCAAGGAAGTAGCCTTGGCAGTTTTGGTTTTGGGGCAGTAACGTATGTTATTTATCTTGATGGAGAAATAATGATTAGGTGCAAAAGCAGCTCAGATCAATTTAACGAAATAATAGCTATTCCTCTTAGCCCTCCACTTTCTGCTCCGACAGAAAAAAAAATAAAAAAAACATATTGCACGCATACAGTGAGAGTTCAACGCTTGAGTATGTTGAATGTACTATTATGTGTACCTTTTATACTTGTCTGGAAGTTGCACTTCATGATCGTGAACACCGATAAGCTTGATAAGAGGATCCGTCCAATTACTTTGTGATGGTAGGCCTCGGAGATCAGATCTTGCAATGTGCCTTCGAGTTCAATTAGTAAGGTACGTTAAATTATAACGTCGTACTCTTTCTCTTTAAACTGTGCACGGAGCTCCTCCGTATGAGTTGATGGTTCTAATCGCCTCAGCAGTGAAGGAGAGGAACTCTGTAGTCGTTTCTTTTAATAAATTTGCAATCTTATTATGGCGCTCCACTGAGTTACAGTGGATCGCATGTCTATCTATACTGAGTTATTGTTATCATTGTTACCAATGGGCGAACTTACATAATTCTATGGTTTCCTTTAACTCCATCTTGAATGTATTTGTTTCGTTGGATTTTGCTGATGTGCTTCTTGTAGTAATTGCTGCTGCAGCTGCTTTTGATGTTCCTACATTTGCTGCTGTGGATTTTGCTTGATCTTAGTGCATTGTTGTTGCAGTGTTTGCTGTTGTTGCTTTTGTTGTGGCAGCTTTTGCGTTTGCTGCTCTAGTTGTTGTTGTTGTTTAGAGCGTTCTTGTTGCTCCTTTTCTCTTTTTTGCAGTTTGTTTTGCTTTGATTGAAACCACTGTTTGATGCTGCTATTGAGCGTTTGACTTGCTCATCCTTATTGTCTTATTCGAAGGCTGCCTTCATATCATAATTCAGATTTTGGAAGTTTGTCTCAGTTTCCTCCATCTTTTTGCTGCCATTTCAGTAGCCCCCTTTAGTTGGTGGGCTTGTAGGACTGCCTCGTCTGCTCATGACATTGCGTCATCAGCTGCTTCCGCTATTGGACTGGCGGACCGCTCAGGGCGGAGTGAGTTTTAACTTCCTCACTTTTATTATTTTTAATGATAATATAATTGTGATTATAATTATGTAATTATATTCATAATTATGGTAAAATTAAAAAAAAAGCATCCGTGAATCTTGGGTATGAAACCCGCGACCCAGCATTAATTACCGGCGGCGCTACCGCTATGGTATCGAGTTACTTTAGAAAACGCTTTTTTTAATGTCCTTGAAATTTGTCCACCATAAAGCTGAAAACACATCTAATCCACACGACTAGGGCCATAAGTTGATTAATCTTCTCATGCAAGATCCTTGCCGCCGTAATATGTGAACTTTTTAAACCGATCTACAACAACCTGATGGATCAACCGCACTGATTTTAGACCAATTTTTACTCTTCAGAGTGAAGAAGAGAAGACCCGAGAATACCAAATCGATACTCATCTCTTCATCAATTTTAATGTTGCCTATATCGTTACTATCTGTCTTCTCAAAAATATTTGAAAAAATAATTGTAAATAAAATGATTTGCTAGGAACCTCTCCTAGCAAAGACTAGTTTTTTTCAGTAAATCCCAATATGGCTTTATAAAGGACAAATGTACGGAGGACGCAATTACCGCCTTTCTAAGGTACTGTAGGGTATAGTGTATTAGATAAAAGTCAACAGTTAGTTGGCATACTCTTATTTCTTGATCTAACAAAGGCCTTTGATTTAGTGAATTATGAAATATTGCTGCAAAAACCGTTCAACGCTGGGTTCAGAGGAAACATTATTGAATGATTCAAATCATTCCTGACTAGCAGAATACAAAAGATGAAGGTAAATGGAGTGATGAGTGGAGAAGAAAGGTGTCCGAATATTGATGTTCCACAGGGATTTATCCTTGGACCAATATTGGTTCTTAGATTAGAAACTCAATTTTTAACCTACCTCTTAAGGGTCATTTCATAGGCTATGCGGATGACCTTGCTCTGTCCTATTCTGGCAAGGATACGATGCATATAAAAAGCGAACTGACAGCTGATCTCCATCTGCTTGGAATTTGGCTGAACTACGAGTATCTCCAAATGGTCCTTAGTAATAAGTCCAAGGCTATGTGTTTTTCATTGTATAATTATCGTGTATAAATTGAGGATATTCGTTGTCATCACACCAAATGCGATAGCGTGCGTTGTTCGGAAGAATGTTTTGTACTAGATTTTGTTGAAGAATTTAAATATCTTGGAGTTTTAATAAAGTTGCTATATTATCTACGTAAACTTGTACCGCATAGTTTGCTATTAACAATTTACTATGCACTAGCTCATTCACGCCTAGATTATGGTCTTGCTTGTTGGGCTAGCGCGTATATAACAAACCTGATGCCCATTGTCATAGCACAAAAGAAAATTATGAGATTAATATTCCATAAAAATAAGTCCGAGCACCCACTGCCTTTATTTCAATCAGCGAAAAGACTCCCTCTACGGTACCTAATTATTTACAAAGCACTAAAAGTGTTCTTGATTAGAAATGGTAATATTGATTACAGAAGAAGTGAGGTGTACTCGTACTTGCTTAGAAATAGGAACATCTTTAGATACTAAGTTTTTATAAAAAATAAATGTCCATATGCTAAGTTTTTGTAAACAAATTTTTTCTTAGCTTTAAGTATAGAAAATAAGTATTTATAAATAAAATGTAACTGCAGTCGAAAGACATAGATATAAGTATTCAGAGTAGCTTAGAGTGCCTGTGTGGGGCCAGTAAGTTAGTATAAGATTGTTAAGTAATTGTAAGCTAGCATTTAAGCATTTTTTGTTAGAATGTAAGAGTTAGTGTTAAGAAAATAAAATGCATTTAAAACTAAAGAAATAGGAACACTGTGGTCTTCCCAACAGTCAACAAAGAGCACTGTAGGCGTTTTCTTAATTCCATTGCACCATTCATATTCAACAAACTGCCGTCGGAACTACAGTCAAACTACACACGGTTTCAAGTTTCTTAAAAAGCTGGCTGCTATCTAGATTTGAGGTGGAGACACTTTTATATACAAGTAACGATTTAGTGAACTGTACTAAATATTTCCATTGCGACTTTCATTCCCATTCATCAAATCTCGTTCAATTAATTTTTCTATTTCGACTCCCACCGCAACATTTTTCACCACTTCGCACAGTGAATGTCATAAACTGCGTTTTTTCTCCTTTTCTTTCGGCTTTTAAACTTAATTCCTTCATATAAACTTATTGCTAAACAACACACTTGTCACTGGTCTTCTATTTCGCCACAAAGTGTGTTTTTTAAATATTTTAGGTACCTAGGTTTTCTCTTTTTTTTCTACTCGTAGAAGTAAATTTTGTGAAATATTATGATAGCGTTTATAGAGCTGAGCTATACGAAACCATATCAGGTTTTGGCATCCCTACCAAAGTCGTTCAACTATAAACGATATTGTCAGTGGAGAGCTCCCCCGCTGCTCTGTCAAAGTCAGAGATAAGATAACCGAATCGAATGTTTTGATATTAAAACGGGTGTCAGATAGTGACGCGCTATGTTATTAAAAAACGTTAAAAAACGTTATTGAAAATATTGTGAGCCACTCTTAAACCAACACCAGATGTACAATACTCGCATGATGGCATTCAAGACCTTTTAGGCAAAATGTACTTATCGACAACTATAATTTTGAGGTTGCTCTGCAGGGAGATCATTGACAACATAGACGGGGAAATTAAACGAAAAACAGATCTTGCCAATCGCTGTTGTAATAGACTAAGAAGACAATTCAGCAACAAAGAACTATCTGGAGCAATGGAAAAACCCTCATCATTCCTATCCTGTTGTCTGGCGCAAATGCATGAACGCTCGCAGGAAGAATGGAAGGTCTCTTAGCTGGATTGAGCGAAAAATTCTACGTATGACATTTAGCTTCCTTTGCGTTGGCGGAGTGTAGAGAGGAAGGTATAACGAAGATCTTCATCGGCTGTATAACAACGTGGATCTGGTCAGAAGGCTTCCCGCATAGCTATATTAATGGCTAGGACATACAGATCGCGAGAACATCGATGCTTCAGCCCGAAGGAAGAACTTACATAAGGCTGTGCACACAGTTGGAAGGAGACTTCAACCAACTTGGTGTCCATAACTGGAAGCAACTAGTTAGTTGAGATTGAGCTTGCTGTATACAAATTCCAGACAAGGTCATTGAATATGTCAATAGCCCGTTAAATGAGTAAGAAATTTGGATTTTAGTAACGTTATTTGTATTAAATATATGTAACGTCATCTTCAGAAATGTTCACTGATCTATAAAAAAAATTCTACAATATCCTTCCTGAATTTAATTCTTTAGCACTATCCCCAGTGAACGAATAATGAATTTATTCAATTACATATTATCAGTGATGAAATGGGGCACGTGCCGGCAATGCCTTTCAGTCATAATTACAACAAACAAGATGCAAATTAAAGTGTAAAATTTCAATTTGATCAGCACGTAGGGCAGCAACTCCTATTGAGAGTTAGTGAGTATATAAGGAACATCTTTCTACACTAACTATTAATTCAGTTACGAAGATGAACCCTACCCGCTTTCTGGCAATCGCTGTGGTCATGTGCCTTGCACTGCTCCAAGTCAATGCACAACTTCCAGGAACATGTGCTGAGTTGAAACATTGTGGCCGCGTTGCATCACCAACTAGCGTACCACCAGTGCCGTAAGAATATTTATTATTTTTGACAAGAAATACAAATCAGAATCTAACATTATGTACATTATTATCTGCAGGAGGCCAAGAACTGATGCTGATCCAGGCGATTGGCCACAAGGTCGTGCAAATGGACGCCGATTTAAGTAGAAAAAATAATGTAACTTTCTACTGCTATTCGTATTGGTAAAAAATAAATATTGCATGTAAAAATCTGTAGTTTCTCTGAGTTTCTCGCTTTTCTCTTCAGTATAAAGATACCAGCATCAGCTCAGGTTAAAATAACGAAAATTTCATTTCTCACATACGAGTACTTACATATGCGAAAGGACGCTGCGGTTGGTGCTGATATTACTAAACACCACTGAGCAAAGCAAATGCATTCTAAATGCGGGCTTTTAGCTGATGGGATTGGTTAAACGAAAGTGCGATTATACTCACGAGCTGCCAGGCAAAGTATAATATCAGAATGAGTTTAACTATTTTCGGTTTACATTCGAAAATCAGACCTTAACGCAGAATATCCTTTCTCTGATTTCATATCATACGTCTTTCTTTAAAAATGTAACAGATTTGAAGTCTTATGGTGATTTCAATGATAATGAAACACTCCGGATAGTGCGTGAAACCATCCTTATTAATATGAGGAAATCATTTAATATTATTTAGGACAATAGGAAAATCATAAAATTCTCTGAATTTTCGACCTTAACGACGAATTTTTATGATCTGAATTTTTATCTTTAAACCTACCGCGACCATGTAATGATAAATCCCACAAGGTTTTAGTATTTAAAAAGATATCATCGAAGCTGGAGCAGCCTGTATTGCATGCGATGAATTATGCGATCAAAGTTTGCAACTACAAATGTGTATGTGTAAAGCATTGTGCCCAAAAGGTGTGAGAGATCTCGTGTTACAGTTACTGTATTATTGCATATGAACTACTCTAGGAAAAAGACGGAACGAAAGTACTAAAAGTATTCCCGAAAAGTGGAACCCCATGGATGAAGGATGAAGGAGTTCCTAAAAACATAACTCCGTGGTATGGAACTGTCCTCCGCAAACTAGAACCAAATGTAGTTTTGTGTGCCACACAATCATTAGGAAGTAGACGAGACAAATTCGGTTTTCCAGCAGTTATTTAATTAGCTTAATCAATAGAAAGTGTAAGTGATAGGCCCCCTTAAGCTAAAGAGAGCTGTATAGTCCCGCATTGTGTCTTCTGTATTTTCGCCGTATTTTCAATTGACGGAATCGGAAATCAATTTCGAAAGCTCTCTCATTTTGTCATAATTAACTAGTATCTGTATATAGATATACTCGTATGTCACATTGATCGACGCAAAAGACACGTAAAGCACATTCATACACATTTTTAACCTTACGACTTGATTCGTAAATACCAGGCTAATGGCATCAGTGCTAGTACCCTATATTAGACCTCTGGGGTTCAGCTGAGGATACGATACATTCCATACCGATTGAGATCTCAATCTTAGTTTTTCTATCATTTCATTTGTAGCTCAGGAACATTCGTGAGAATTACTAAGTAACCTAAATATCTACTTAGGTAGGTTCTCCGCTAATCGAGTGAATTTTACCACATTTCGTAGCGCAGTAAGTTTGATCAGCACAATGACTTTTTTTGTAAGGATTCTGATTTCGTTGAATTAGTTATCCATGACCATAAACACTTCTAAAAATCCGCGTTGATTTAGAAGTTTCTTTTTTATATATTTTAGGTGATTCCTTATGTGAGTCACCTTTCTGTGCTTTTTGCTTGGTTGAAAAGTCTTTTGCTAACGTTTCTAAGCAGTCCCAGTGCTGATGTCCACCAGTGCGGCTTTTTCTTGCCCCTAGGTTGAATAAGAGGGCAGGAAGCAGCCATTGCCTGATTGAGAGCCGGGGTGAAATCCTCAACTTTCATGTCAAGCTCGTTGGTGATACGCAGGGGACTTAAGCGTTTTGAGGAGAGTATTTTTAAAAGTGTTCCTCTCTATTTTGGTCGATAATTCCAAGGAGGAGCATCATTCAGACTGAATTAGATATACCTGCGATCTGTAAATGAGTGTTCAGACGATACTATCCAGTTCGTTATCATTAGAGTGATGTTGTCGGAGACAAGGGTGATATGTAGTACTTCTTGTCGGTTTTTAATTATGAAAGTGGGCTCATTGTCAATGTTGTACTTATAATGTAACCAAAAAGTGACTCACCTCTATCGTTGGTGTCCGTACTGCCCCACACTGTGTAATGTGAGTTAGCATCGCATCTGATGATGAGGCCAGGTTTTTGCCTTCCAGCTTCCAAGACCACTCTTTCTAAGTTGTCACGTAGTCATGGGCAAGATACACCAATTCCAGCAAGTAGGTATTTTGGAAATCTCTAGTCTGCCAACGGTTTTGTCGGGGTCCATGAGATTAGGAAGTAACATTACATTAAGGCTACGTTTCACCAATATACAAGTACCTTTGTCTCCTGTATAGAGAGGAACATACTCATGTGTCCCAAGTCAACGAATCACACTTCTAGAATCCATAGTTCCTGGACGCAGAATGAGTGCGGCCGAGACCTTTTTGAAGTAATATAGATTAATCTGAAGGAACCATAGCATTGCTACAATCAACCAGATAAGCCTCCACCAAGATCTCATTTGAGTCCTTCCATTCTGAAAATGTGCCCAAAACATTACAATTAGTACAGCTTTCTTTTCAAGGATATATATATGTGCAATTGTAAGCGTTCCAATACAAAATTATTTTAACAGAATAACCAATATTTTATTGCTCTACTTTTGGGATCATATTTATTCTTGAGATCCGAATGTGGAATCCAGTTTCTCTTTTGCCTGTAGAAATACTTCTAAACTACCACATCATATTTATAAATCAATCTATTTGAATATGCTGCCACAAACAGTTTGTATTTTTAACGGAAGTTTATTGTTCAAGGGATTAAATCAAACAGCTAATTGATAAATACTCGTCGAGCTACAGAGGTCCTCAGATATTATCCTGCCTTTGCTAGAAAATATTATGAGGAGCTGTGTAGAACTTATCCACATTCTATAGTCATGGAGAGAAGTCAATGTAGTATTCATTCCCAAAGCCGGAAAATGTTGTCACAAAGGACCTTAGACCTTTAAGTCTATCATCTTTCCTTCTGAAAATTCCAGAACGACTGATTGATATATACGAGCTAAAATTGATCCAAACTTGTGTTAACTTGATCAGTCTCATGCTAAAAAGCAGGATAATCAACTCCAAGCTGGGTGAGACATCTGCTAAAAGATGTGCCAGCAGAGGTACGCCGCACGGCGTTGTCCTCTCTCCCCTTCTCTGGAACTTAGTAGTTAATGAACTACTGATATACCTGGAAGCGGGGTGGTTGCCTATGCGGATGACGTTGCTATAGCCATCTTAGTTAAGCATCTCAATACTATTAAAGAACTCCTTCAAGAAAATCTCAACAGATTAACCCGCTGGGCAGATCGCTGTGGATTGGGAATAAACCCCCATAAAACTGATCTTGTCCTCTTTTCCAGGAAATACAAAATTCCAATTAGACCCTCCTTCAATAAACGGTACCAGTTTAGTATTTTCCGATACAGCAAAATATCTGGGTCTCATTTTTGATAGTAAACTAAACTGGAAACCTAACATTCAAGAAAGAGTCAATAAAGCCACAATAGCTTTATTCTCTTCCATTGGGAATAAATGGGGCCTTCAACCTCGCATAAACCCAGGGCTATACATCTCGGTCGTAAGACCGATACTTACTTACGGGGTGATTGTCTGGTGGACGGCCTTGGAAAATGCAGTCAACTACCTTAAACTAGGCAGAATCCAAAGAACAGAATGTCTATGCACAGGCGGAGCCTTGCGGTTTACCCCCTCTGCGGCATTAGATATTCTGTTTCATTTGAGACCCCTCGACATTTTCAGCAGGCAAGTAGCTGCGACTGTAGCTATTCGCCTTAAAGCGACTAAACAGTGGACAAATAATTCATTTGGCCACGCCAACATTCTTAATACATTAGGAATCCTCACACAGAACATCGATTACACCATACCTGAACTTTGGTTTGACAAAAACTTCCATGTAGGCTTTCCCTCTAGATCATTCTGGGAGGACAAATCAATCCATCTCTACACAGATGGATCTAAAACCGATAGCGGAGTTGGTGGCGGTGTTTTCTCAAATAAGCTAAATCTATGCCTCTCTTTCCGTCTTCCAAATCACTGTAGCGTGTTCCAGGCGGAAATTTTGGCGATCAAAGAAGCTCTATCCTAGCTGAGGAAAAACGTGATAGCTGCAAAGGATATCCGCATCTTTTCGGATAGTCAGACTGCAATCAAGTCTCTAGACTTGATCTCATTATGTTCTAAAACCGCCCTTGAATGCCGATCATCTCATGGCTTTCTTCTACAACGACCTAAACGCTCTAGAAAATATAGACGTTAACAGTCTCCTACGCTTTATCATAAGCTTAAACTGGCTCCATTAGTAAGAGGATCATAGATCCACGTGGAATCACAATGGGCCAATAGGCCTAAGTGGGTTTGTAATTCCAACAGCCACTCTTACCTACCTACCTACCTACCTAAATACTCGTTTGCATGCCTTTCAATTTTATGCTCCATACATATTTTTTCCATAGACAGATATTGGCCACTATCTAAAATGACTTTCATCTCTATCGATCCTGTAAACAGTAACGTAATTTTAAAACCTTATTTCTCGTAAGGTTTTCTTACTCTGGTGGTTTTCTAGTTGTTGATGGAATACTGTCACAACTTCTGGGATGTATATGGAAGTTGTGTATTGATTTGAAACAGTGCAATGCAAAGGATAACACCTTTATTCACGGACGTCATCTGATCATAACCAAGAGAAAGTTCTGGAAGGTTTTTAACCACAAAGAAAATTCGGATGCGGGTTACTATTCCCAAAATCGAGACTGTGTTCCCTTTTTAAGAAAACTGTCTTCAAAATTATCCATTACATCGGGCCTATTAGGTATACTTCAAAAACAAAAGATTAAGTTGGGTTGATGTGGATATCGGCAAGAGAAGCGAATAAACTCAGAGTGATGCAAAGTCCGTAGTATTCGTAATACCACGAGAATGTAGGAGATACTAAAATCTTATAAAATTTGTAATATTTAGCAGTCAAATTATAAAGATCGCTATGGCAGAAAGCTCCCCGATTGCGTCATACTAATTGAGATTAGAGCATATATATATTTACGTATATACTCAAAACGAAGAAACAAAACGAAGAAACGTTTTGAGTATATATCAACTTTTGTAGAGTGCTTGCCGTTGAGACAGTGCGCCGTGATGAAAACTATTATAAAGAGTGATTTTGTTCAGATTGCATTGCCATTTCATCATGGAAAGACTTACGAGTACACCCGAAGAACGCTTACAAATTATTGAATCTTATTATCAAAATTTGTACTCTGTGAAAAATGTTTTTCGAGCACTTCGACCATTTTACGGTCGTCATAATTGACCTACTGAGCAAGCAATTCAAGCCATAGTGACCAAATTTCGCATCAATTTCATGCTATTGGCATCAAGCCACCTACCCGTATGCGTATAGTACGTACTGGAAAATATTGCTGCTGTGTACGCCAGTGTTAATGAAGACCGTGATTTGTCCATTCGTCGCCGTTCGCAGCAATTGGGATTGTGTTACTCAACTACATGGAAGATTTTACACAGAGATCTTGGTCTAGAAACTTACAAAATACAGCTCGTGCAAGAACTGAAGCCGAACGACCTGCCACAGAGTCGAATTTTCGGTGAGTAGGCCTTAGAAAAGCTGGAGGAAAATCCGCTTTTTTATCCAAAAATTGTCTTCAGCGACGAAGTCCATTTCTGGTTGAATGGGTATGTCAATAAACAAACTGCCATATTTGGTCCGATGAGCAACCTCTGCCAATACAAGAGCTGCAAATGTAGCTGGAAAAATGTACGGTTTGGTGCGGTTTATGTGGCGGAATCATTGGCCCATATTTGTTCAAAGATGACCATGAGAATAACGTTACCGTAAATGGCGCCCGCTATCCTTCATCGAGTTCGAACTTTTTTTACCCAAAATGCACTAGCTGAAACTGGTCGACATGTGCTTCCAGCAAGACGGCGTTTCATGCCACACAACTCCCGAATGATGACCAATTTAGAAATGAGTTCGGTGAGCAATTTATCTCGTTTTGGATCGGTGATTTTTTTTAGACTGGTTTTTATAGGGATACGTGAAATCACTCTATGCCGATAAACCAGCGTCAATTGCAGCCTTGGAAGACAAGATGTGTTATTAGCGAGATACCAGCCAATATGCTTGAAAAAGTGACTCAAAATTGGACTCTCCATATGGACCACTTAAATTGTAGTCGTGGTCAACATTTACATGAAATAATTACAACTCAATGAAATTGTCAACTCAAATAAAAATTTTACACCCTTTTGCAATTTTTCATTAATTTGTTTTTGACAACTAAAAACCAAACGCTTAAAAAATCACACATTATGTCCAGCACTAGCAATGGCGTGTTCTAAGCTGTTCGAAAGACCAACCCACTTAGGACTATTGGCAGATTGTGATGCCACCTGGATCTGTGATTGTCCTACTCATAGAACCCATTTGAGCTTATAAAGAATCGTGGGAGATTGTTAACGCCTATATTCTTTAGATTGGTTAAGTCATTGTATTAGAAAGCTCCTAAATGAAGTTTGCTTCTTTAGGAGAGAGCTGGACATGCACAAAGTATGTAGATAATTGTCTCCGCTTTCTCCTCGTCCATGCAGCTGCTACAGAAATCGTTTGTAAAGACGCCAAGCCTTCTTACATTCTTGTCTATAAGGCAGTGTTCAGTTATGACACCTATGATGGCGCTGAGATGTTTCCTATTCAAAAGGTTTAAACTCTTAGAGCGATTCAGATCCAGATTTGGTCAGATCTGTTTGGTCGCTAGACATGTGAAACTGGTGAAACAGTCCACCTAAGGTCTGTTCTTTTGTTACTATTACCCTTTAATATTAATTTGCACGTAGTGCCCCGGCACCTAACATCTCACTAAGAGATGATCGGCATTCAAGGGCGGTTCTAGAATTTATTGAAACTGGATCCAAGGACTTGATAGCCTGATAGGCCTGACTATCCGAAAAGATGCGGATATCCCTTTCAGATATCATGTTTTTCTTCAGCCAGAGTAGGACTTCTTTAATAGCCAAAATTTCACCCTGAAATACTATACAGTGATTTGGAAGACGTAAGGAGAGACTTAGATTAAGCTTATATGAGAAAACACCGCCACCGGGTGGGTGGCTTGGATCCATCTGTATAGAAATGAACGATATAGAGAGGATGCTTACATAAAAGACTTTGTCAAACAAATGTTGGGGCACAGTATAATTGATTTTCTCTGAAAGGATTTCCAGTGTATTAATAATATTAGCGTGCCCAAACAATTTATTTGTCCACTGGGTAAGGTAGGTGCGGGTAATAAGGCCTAGTTTAGGGAGATTTGAAATAAAACAAAAACTATTTATTTGAATAAACAAATTTAATGTTAAATAAAGTAGAATATAAAGTATTGTTAAAAACAAACAAAATATCGCAACTTCTGCCGTAAACGAAACAGAATTCATCTTTTTAAAAAATCTTGTCTGTAGGCTTTATTATAATAGACGAGTAGTAGGGTAATAAGGCCTAAGACTTTGTAGTACTAAAAAAAGCTCAAAGTATATTTTGTACATTTAGTAATTGAGACCAAAACAAATAGTTATGCATTTATAATGCTAATAAAGTATTAAAAATAACAAATATTTTTGTGGTAATGATACCACTTGCCGCATTTATAACATTGCCTCATATCACCCATTTCATCGTGCTAACAACCGTGACATTACAAACTTTCCTAGTTCTCTTGAGTTCCACCACCTCTACCTTTGGGGGTTGAGGTCTTTTTTATTTTCTTTTCTGACTTGTCAAACAAGTCTTTGGTGACTGAAGTTCCTCTGTAATTAATGGCTTTTCTTCTAAATGTTGATGGTTTTTCAGTATTTTTGACCAATGTAGGCATAAGTTCTTGAAATCCTGTTTTTTTTTAATTGAGCGAGAGGCAGATCATCTTCATCATCGTCCGAACTATACCGTAAGTCATGGGGTAAAACCTTCCAGAAGGTGTGTTTATAGAGTATGGTCAGTTCTTTCTCGAATTATTGATTTCGATGGCTTTGGAGTTATTGGACTGGGGAAGACGAGAAGTTGTGCATTTTCTGTTTCAATGTCATCAGATACAGAAGGAACTGGAGCTTCTGTCAGTAAAGAAGGAGCAAAAGCTATTTCTGGAATAGCCTGCGTATTCAATGGATACAAACCAGTTGCGTTAAAGCCGCTTGTAATTTTATTGTGTGTCATGCATTTGGATCAGACACTTGAAAGGATAATATTAAACCGAGCCTTAGTGAGTTTCTTGTCTGGATTTTGTTACATTACACGGGGTGGCCGTGGTGTAGTGGTACTAGCAATCGCTTCTCACTCGGAGGATCCAGGTTGGAATCCTGCCCATGGCAAGTCAATTTTCATGTGTGTAATTGGAACTCAGACAGAAAAATTCTGCGTGTGAAGGCGCTTAACACTGACACGTGGATTTGGCTGTTGTAGAGAAAAAAATACCGTGAATTATACCTCGAATCACTCTGAGTGAAGAAGAAACTCTCCGTCCTATTCGGACTCCCACCCCTGGAGAGCGAATATCGAAACCAAACACACCTGAGTTTCAAACCACTACAAAACAATTTTCCTTTCTCTTCCTTCTACCTTTCCGCCCGCTCACAGGCAACAGTAAAAGGGTATCTAACCCCTTAGGCGCGCGAAAATTATAAAAAAAAAAAACATGAATAATAAAACTTCAGCATCCCAGTGGTGTTTAAAAGATTACCTTTAAATATGAACATTGGTGGTGTTTCACTGCCAAGAGCATTAACACATCCCGCGATGGTGACACTTTCAGCGTGTTCCGAAGACTGTAAATACACTCTTTTAACCCCCTTCTTGCTAAAACAGTCTACTGGTGATGGATTGATGTTATTAAGCTCGCAATATTTATAAACCAATATTTTGAGAATCCGTGGTGTTGCAGGCATTTCTACTTCATCGTGTATGTGTATGTTTATACAAGAAAAAAACAGGGTAATAAGGCCTATGGTGAAATTTGGTAGGCCTTATTAACCGCCGACACTATTTGTAAATAAAACCAAATAAATCATTATTCAGACTGTGATGCATTTTTAAAACATAAAAGGTAATAGAAGTAGGGAACAATAGAATACTACAGCGCAAATTTATGTATATAAGTGTAATATTACAAAAAAAAATTTACGATGTTTTAGGATGATTTTTTATAATTTCAGTTGCAGAATCGCCTTTCACAATGAATTACATAACACTGATGAAAGCGAGCGAGCGAACAGGTAGCAACAAGTTTCAAACATCATTTATGAGTGTTAGTTACAATACATAGAAGTATGTTCTCAAGCTACTGCGATCATTTTAAATTGCGTTTCTGTATCTTAGACCTTATTACCCGCACCTAACTTAGTTGCTTTAAGGCGAATAGCTGTGATTGCAGTTGCTTGCCTGCTGAAAATATCGAGGGGTGTCAAGTGTAACCGAATATCCAGTGCAGCGAAGGAGTACTCGTATATCTTAAAAAGCTACCCTAATTCTACCTACATTATGTAAGCCAGCCATGGCTACCTAAAACTTGGATAAAGCGACGAGGCATTTTCTTCTCCTTCACTAAGCCAGTAAAATTATTGGTGCTGGCGAGCATCAGTCATTATGTGACAATTCCCCACTGCCCTACTGAACTGAAGACATGCCGCACTATGGTGTGCGACGTCTCTGTCGTAGTTGAGTCGCCTGTCTGCAGCTGTTCTAGAGACGTGGAAGATTTGCGCCACCGCTAATTAGACCTGAATCAGCCCTTTATTATCATTGTATCGTCACCTTAGTGACGAAATTGTCCACTCTTATTAGGTTGTACAAGACCTCGTTAGGATAATATTTTATGTACTCCGAGTCTTTTGTTCTGTATAAGCGAAGACAAGTCCTGAGACCAGCGTCACAAACACCCGAGCCTTTTCCATTAAGGTGGCTCTCTCGTTGAACCACACGAGATACCCAAATACAAGCATAAGCCGGATAAGGGCCATGTAGCAGATTACCTTCATCCACGCATCGAGTTGGCTGCTATAAAACAGTCTCTTTGTAATGGTAAAAAAACCGTTGGCTCTGCCCAGAGCAACATCTATATGTTTGTTAAAATATGGATATTGATCCCAAGGTATCCGACTACATTTGGAAAAGCAAGTGGTTACACTTGACGTCACAGGATTGAAAACTTTTCCCATTCCTTTTTGGTATCCGAAGAGGCCCCAGACAAATGCGTCTGGTTTCCGGCTTTTGAAAGTTGATCTTTTAGTCATATCGAAGTCAGTTTGCAAAAGCATATTGATGACATCGATTTTTGATAATCTGTATGCGATTAAGTCATCTGCGTACGCTATGGCATGGTGAAGTGAACTCACAGGATCACCTGTGTAGATGTTAAATTTGTAGGATTGGCGAATTGGCGAAACCGCACCTTGTTGCACACCATTTTTATTGGGGAAATGTTCCAGCAGAAGTCGCTTTTATCCTCAACCCACTTAGTAGGAGTCTACTGATCACATTTTCGAATACCTTACAGAAACTAAGATTACTGAAACGATGATTAACCGGATTGGACATGTTTTTATCCCTCTTGGACACACCACCCCTGTTATCCAAAGCGCTGAATAATGGGCATTAGTCACTGTATCATTAAACAGGGTGGTGTAAATGTCCGTTTCTAGTGAGAGATGTCGAAGACATCTGACTTGCAGGTTCCGTTGATTGTTAGGCGTATTATTTCCCCAATCTCTATGTTTGGCGTTAAAATCTCCGCCAACCTAAGGAATCGAGATAAATAAGGTGGATTGAGTAACTTCAGGCGCATAGATCGCTTTCCACTACGAACTGGGGTATACACGTACACAATGCATGCCTCAAGCACCCGGAACCTATGAACTACATGGCTGTACACTCTTTTATATTGCAAGACTTTCCTAATAAAAATCGCAACATCACCTCCGTTGGGTTGGTTCCTTCTCACTATTTTATTTCTTTTGTACCTCATTTTGTGTTTTTTTATAAAGCTTAGTTACGCTAACCTAAGTCCATCAGATACTTGGTCTTTGAGCGACTGAAACAGTGCAGCTATTCGCTCGATCCTTATCATCGAATTTACATTCATTATTACATTATTACATCAAGGGTTCGCTCTGCCATGATCGTACCCATTAAGAATGGAGGTACATTAGACCCGCCAGCAGCGGGTAGTTATGGTTCACACGCGTAGCTTTTTTGCTATCTGGCGTTGAAACTGAGCCATCTGCCCCTGAATCGAGAGCAAGATGGCTAGCATATCAAATGCAGCTTGAAGTGGTGTAGTCGCTGGGGCCTTAAAAAATACCTTCGATTCTAGTACCGTTCTTCTTCTACCTGTCACCATTTGGGAGTAGGTAATTTGAGGAGTGGCGGCTGTCATTTGAATGTGTACGGCTGGACGTTCAATCTTCACTTTTGCTGCTGTGCCAGATTTTCGAAGGTAGCCTCGAAAGTTTGGGGTGTGCCCCGAGTTGTTTCATAAAGTGCGCGATAGCTGGTCTTTTTCCGTCGCACCATCCCTATCTAGAGAGTATCCCCCTGGTTTGTGATCCTTTCCACACTTCACGCATCGAGGCTGCATTACTCAGTTTGACGCGGCGTCACCGAATCTTTGGCAGTGAACACGTTGTAAAATATTTTTGCTCCTCTTTACGTTTTCTCAGTGTACAACCTGGTAGTCTAGGACTTTAATACTCCTTAGACCATGCATTTGGGTCGTAGTTGGACTAGAGAGAACGGTGATTCCGCTTCAAACTTTTCTGTCTAGCCGTGGGTTCAACAAAGTATTACACCATTGTATTACAGTGACTCGCATGTCTATGGCCGACTTACATAACTCAATGGTGGTTTTAGGTTCGATTTTATAGGTGTTGTTTTTGTTTTTGCTGTTTTTGGAGTTTGTTGTTGTTGGTTCTGATGTGTTTACTGTTTCGGTAGTTTCTGTTGAATTTATTGTTGCAGTCGCTTCTGTTGTTGCTCTTGTTGCTATTGATTATATGCCTGCTGTTCTTGCTTTGATTCTTGTTGTTGCTGGGGCTCTCGCTGCTCTCTTTCCCTACTTTCCGATTGTTTGGCTTTCATGGCTTGGACTCTCTGCTTCAGCTGTCTACTACTGCAGTTTAAGTTCTCTACTTCCTCGTTCTCATCTTGGAGGCTGCCAATGTGGCACAACTGTTGCTGGCTGTCCGCTTCATCAGGAATATATAGGTGCTCATAGTCTGGCTCATAGTGTTTCTCCTTCGATGTTGATGGCTCTTCCCACACTCTAATAGGTAGCTTTTCGATTGGAGCTGATAGAGCTGAGCGCTTAACGAGAATGAGAGTGATCTTCGCTTTCTCCTTCTCTTCGAAGTCATTTCTACTTCTGTGCTGGCTTGTGCTGGTCTTACTACCTATACAACATCGGCTGATGCAACCAACAGTGGACCGCTCTCTTGCATCCATCGCGTAATTTTTTTTTCTCTCTTAGTTCTCTTAGTACTCAAAGATAAAATAAAAAAACTAACTTAAACAGACTGCAGATTTTTACATGCAATATTTATTTTTTACAAATACGAATAGCAGTAGAAAGTTGCATTACTGTTTCTACTTAAATCGGCGTCCATTTGCACGACCTTGCGGCCAATCGCCTGGATCAGCATCAGTTCTTGGCCTCCTGCAGATAATAATGTACATAATATTAGATTCTGATTTGTATTTCTTGTCAAAAATAATAAATATTCTTACGGCACTGGTGGTACGCTAGTTGGTGATGCAACACGGCCACAATGTTTCAACTCAGCACATGTTCCTGGAAGTTGTGCATTGACTTGGAGCAGTGCAAGGCACATGACCACAGCGATTGCCAGAAAGCGGGTAGGGTTCATCTTCGTAACTTAATTAATAGTTAGTTTAGAAAGATGTTCCTTATATACTGACTAACTCTCAATAGGAGTTGCTGCCCTACGTGCTGATCAAATTGAAATTTTACACTTTAATTTGCATCTTGTTTGTTGTAATTATGACTGAAAGGCATTACCGGCACGTGCCCCATTTCATCATTGATAATATGTAATTGAATAAATTCATTATTCCTTCCCTGGGGATAGTGCTAAAGAATTAAGTTCAGGAAGGATATTGTAGAATTTGTTTTATAGATCAGTGAGCATTTCCGAAGATGACGTTACATATATTTAATACAAATAACGTTACTAAAATCCAAATTTCTTACTCATTTAACGGGCTATTGACATATTCAATGACCTTGTCTGGAAGTTGTATACAGCAAGCTCAATCTCAACTAACTAGTTGCTTCCAGTTATGGACACCAAGTTGGTTGAGGTCTCCTTCCAACTGTGTGCACCGCCTTATGTAAGTTCTTCGTTCGGGCTGAAGCATCGATGTTCTCGCGATCTGTATGTCCTAGCCATTAATATAGCTGTGCGGGAAGCCTTCTGACCACATCCACGTTTTTATACAGCCGATGAAGATCTTCGTTATACCTTCCTCTCTACACTCCGCCAACGCAAAGGAAGCTAAATGTCACACGTAGAATTTTTCGCTCAATCCAGCTAAGAGACCTACTATCCTTCCTGCGAGTGTTCATTCATTTGCGCCGGACAACAAGATAGGAATGATGAGGGTTTTTCCATTGCTCCAGATAGTTCTTTCTTGTTGGAGTGTCTCCAGTCTATTACAGCAGCGATTGGCAAGATCTGTTTTTCGTTTAATTTCCGCGTCTATGTTGTCAATGAAGTTCCCTCAGAGCAACCTCAAAATTATAGTTGTCGATAAGTACATTTTGCCTAAAAGGTCTTGAATGCCATCATACGAGTATTGTACATCTGGTGTTGATTTAAGAGTTGCTCACAATATTTTCAATAACGTTGTTTAACGTTTTTTAATAACATAGCGCGTCACTATCTGAGACCCGTTTTAATAAAAAACATTCGATTCGGTTATTTTTTTTCTCTGACTTTGACAGAGCAGCGGGGGAGCTCTCCACTGACGATATCGTTTATACGACTTTGGTAGGGATGCCAAAACCTGATATAGTTTCGTATAGCTCAGCTCTATAAACGCTATCATAATATTTCACAAAATTTACTTCTACGAGTAGAAAAAAAAGAGAAAACCTAGGTACTTAAAATATTTAAAAAACACACTTTGTGGCCAAATAGAAGACCAGTGACAAGTGTGTTGTTTAGCAATAAATTTATATGAAGGAATTAAGTTTAAAAGCCGAAAGAAAAGAAGAAAAAAACGCAGTTTATGACATTCACTGTGCGAAGTAGTGAAAAATGTTGCGGTGGGAGTAGAAATAGAAAAATTAATTGAACGAGATTTGATGAATGGGAATGAAAGTCGCAATGGAAATATTTAGTACAGTTCACTAAATCGTTACTTGTATATAAAAGTGTCTCCACCTCAAATCTAGATAGCAGCCAGCTTTTTAAGAAGCTTGAAACCGTGTGTAATTTGACTGTATAGTTCCGACGGCAGTTTGTTGAATATGAATGGTGCAATGGAATTAAGAAAACGCCTACAGTGCTCTTTGTTGACTCTTGGGAAGACCACAGTGTTCCTATTTCTAAGCAAGTACGAGTACACCTTACTTCTTCTGTAATCAATATTACCATTTCTAATGAAGAACACTTTTAGTGCTTTGTAAATAATTAGATACCGTGGAGGGAGTCTTTTCGCTAATTGAAATAAAGGCAGTGGGTGCTCGGACTTATTTTTATGGAATATTAATCTCATAATTTTCTTTTGTGCTATGACAATGGGCATCAGGTTTGTTATATACGCGCTAGCCCAACAAGCAATACCATAATCTAGGCGTGAATGAGCTAGTGCATAGTAAATTGTTAATAGCAAACTATGTGGTACAAGTTTACGTAGATAATATAGCAACTTTATTAAAACTCCAAGATATTTAAATTCTTCAACAAAATCTAGTACGAAACATTCTTCCGAACAACGCACGCTATCGCATTTGGTGTGATAACAACGAATATCCTCAATTTATACACGATAATTATACAATGAAAAACACATAGCCTTGGACTTATTACTAAGTACGCTTTCATACGTCGCAAGTTTCGAAAGATTCAAATGAGTGCAAAAGAGAGAAATAATGAAACAAAACATACCCAACTAACCAAATTCCCACTGCATGTGGGTTGCAATTTCATTGCAAGTTTTTGACATTTCTTTTTCTCCTTTTTCTTTCTTTTTCGCATTTGCTTCATTACCTCTTTCGCTGTGTTACGAGAACAACATTTCAGTATGGCGGATGAACTGAAATGGACCAAAGAATTAACAAGGGGGCTCATTTTCAATTATGAAAGACTGAGCGCCAAAGATGAAATGAAAGAGAACTGTCAAATAACATGCAAACTCAAAGAAGGGGAAAGTCTTCATGTAGAGTTGCTCGCATCACTGAATGACAATTTAAAAGAAAATAACCAGAACATGCGCATTACACACTTGCGACGTATGAAAGCGGACTAAGGACCATTTGGTGATAGTTCAGCCAAATTCCAAGCAGATGGAGATCAGCTGTCAGTTCGCTTTTTATATGCATCGTATCCTTACCTGAATAGGACAGAGCAAGGTCATCCGCATAGCCTATGAAATGACCCTTAAAAGGTAGGTTAAAAATTGATTAATCTAAGAAACAATATTGGTCCAAGGATAAATCCCTGTGGAACATCAATATTCGGACACCTTTCTTCTCCACTCATCACTCCATTTACCTTCATCTTTTGTATTCTGCTAGTCAGGAATGATTTGAATCATTCAATAATGTTTCCTCTGAACCCAGCGTTGAACGGTTTTTGCAGCAATATTTCATAATTCACTAAATCAAAGGCCTTTGTTAGATCAAGAAATATGCCAACTAACTTTTGACTTTTATCTAATACACTAAACCCTAGAATACCTTAGAAAGGCGGTAATTGCATCCTCCGTACATTTGTCCTTTATACTCGTAAAGCCATATTGGGATGTACTGAAAAAAACTAGTCTTTCCTAGGAACCTCATCATTTTATTTACAATTATTTTTTCAAATATTTTTGAGAAGACAGATAGTAACGATATAGGCAACATTAAAATTGATGAAGAGATGAGTATCGATTTGGTATTCTCGGGTCTTCTCTTCTTCACTCTGAAGAGTAAAAATTGGTCTAAAATCAGTGCGGTTGATCCATCAGGTTGTTGTAGATCGGTTTAAAAAGTTCACATATTACGGCGGCAAGGATCTTGCATGAGAAGATTAATCAACTTATGGCCCTAGTCGTGTGGATTAGATGTGTTTTCAGCTTTATGGTGGACAAATTTCAAGGACATTAAAAAAAGCGTTTTCTAAAGTAACTCGATACCATAGCGGTAGCGCCGCCGGTAATTAATGCTGGGTCGCGGGTTTCATACCCAAGATTCACGGATGCTTTTTTTTTAATTTTACCATAATAATTATAATCACAATTATATTATCATTAAAAATAATAAAAGTGAGGAAGTTAAAACTCACTCCGCCCTGAGCGGTCCGCCAGTCCAATAGCGGAAGCAGCTGATGACGCAATGTCATGAGCAGACGAGGCAGTCCTACAAGCCCACCAACTAAAGGGGGCTACTGAAATGGCAGCAAAAAGATGGAGGAAACTGAGACAAACTTCCAAAATCTGAATTATGATATGAAGGCAGCCTTCGAATAAGACAATAAGGATGAGCAAGTCAAACGCTCAATAGCAGCATCAAACAGTGGTTTCAATCAAAGCAAAACAAACTGCAAAAAAGAGAAAAGGAGCAACAAGAACGCTCTAAACAACAACAACAACTAGAGCAGCAAACGCAAAAGCTGCCACAACAAAAGCAACAACAGCAAACACTGCAACAACAATGCACTAAGATCAAGCAAAATCCACAGCAGCAAATGTAGGAACATCAAAAGCAGCTGCAGCAGCAATTACTACAAGAAGCACATCAGCAAAATCCAACGAAACAAATACATTCAAGATGGAGTTAAAGGAAACCATAGAATTATGTAAGTTCGCCCATTGGTAACAATGATAACAATAACTCAGTATAGATAGACATGCGATCCACTGTAACTCAGTGGAGCGCCATAATAAGATTGCAAATTTATTAAAAGAAACGACTACAGAGTTCCTCTCCTTCACTGCTGAGGCGATTAGAACCATCAACTCATACGGAGGAGCTCCGTGCACAGTTTAAAGAGAAAGAGTACGACGTTATAATTTAACGTACCTTACTAATTGAACTCGAAGGCACATTGCAAGATCTGATCTCCGAGGCCTACCATCACAAAGTAATTGGACGGATCCTCTTATCAAGCTTATCGGTGTTCACGATCATGAAGTGCAACTTCCAGACAAGTATAAAAGGTACACATAATAGTACATTCAACATACTCAAGCGTTGAACTCTCGCTGTATGCGTGCAATATGTTTTTTTTATTTTTTTTTCTGTCGGAGCAGAAAGTGGAGGGCTAAGAGGAATAGCTATTATTTCGTTAAATTGATCTGAGCTGCTTTTGCACCTAATCATTATTTCTCCATCAAGATAAATAACATACGTTACTGCCCCAAAACCAAAACTGCCAAGGCTACTTCCTTGACGATTGTGTGCTAATAGATTTACTTTTCTTGACCTTTATGGAGGACAGTAACATACTGAAAAGTTGTGTTCTTAGTAACGCCCTGTACGCTCTAGATTTGGATTGACTAAGATCCGAGATCCGAGATCCGATCCATCTATTAATTTCACCATTCATCCTCTAAGAGCTCTACTTATCGGGACTACTTATAGAGTTTTGGTTCAGTCTTTTTCATGGGGTAGTGTGCTAATGCTCTGGCCATTACCAAGGATGAGATTAACATGGCTTGTTGTCTAGCTTCACAAATAATCGGAAGAGGTCCAGGGTCGCTCGTTATGGTGCTCAAAAACTACATAAAACCTTAAATTTAAAATTCTGTAGCACTTTAAAAGGCAACAGGCACAGAAATATGCACTTCTATCGATTACGCCGATAGCGTTATTATTTTTAATAACGCCGCTAAAAGTGCGAATATCTTTCAACTTCGAATCTCCTGGTCTTTTTCAGAAGGCTTTTCATCACGTTTCTTGCCCACACAAGCTGTTTTCTACCTTTGAAATTTTGTCAGTCTCCGGAATATCCTAAAAGATCTTAACATTTTCCGTTTAAGTATCACTTCCAGCTTTAAAGAACTCAGCGGTTAATCATTCACAGCCTAGTTATTCCAGTGACTTTCCTTGGTAGGAGAATAAGTTGACCGAATCTAGGTTTTCTTCGTACTCTATTTCAGTATCTTCCTTATTGAAAAGCTGCTGAGATGGATAAAGCTTTCTCCCCTGCTTTCTACGATGATTGCAGGGCACTGGATCTGGTGATCCTTGGGGTTTATAATAAAAGTTTCATGCTTAGGTTATGTAGCCTATAGTTTTAGACTAAGTGCGATTTTGGCCGATGTGCACAATCATGCACATTATGCTTGCCGTTTCCGTGAAATACATTATTATGCCTTCGTAGCGCCAAATACCCTTTTTAAATGCATTTATTCTGAAAGTTTGTCGTAAAGCCAATTCTATTGCCACTATAGTCAGGGAAAGGATAGAAAGTCGGATATACTCGTGTACACCTTTATCAAAAGTCTTAACTAATTTCAAAAATGCAGCACTTTGAAAGCCTCAATAAGGGACCCCTTCTTTCGTTAATAGTTAATCTGCTATTCACGCTGCGCATTTTATTTTGTTGCTCCCATTCTGGCACACTGGAGTTACCATTTTCAAAGACAACGTCTGTAATTTGGCTTTAGGAAGTCACATTCGTTGTAATAATTTGCTTCTCAGCTTTCTCTTTACCTGAAGACTAAAAACAGCGTTCGAACCCCTTTGATTTGCTCAGCAGTATTTAGTTATATCATCAACAAGCGCGAGGTCCCTTCACGTATGTACTCGAATGGGAGGAGTTATTTTCATTTGTTTACTATCATTTGATGCCATTCTCTTAGTAGATACTCAAAGAGAAAAAATAACTAACCGAAATGGGTGCGACTGATGGATCATGCCAAGATCTTCCTGATAAAGAGAACTTGTAATATTCTCCAATGGTTGATGATATTTCATATCCTATTAGAATTTAGTACAGGTTAATCCGAGAATGGTAAAAAAAACCGGTTAAGCTTGAGGGGTTTTGGTAAAGCTAAAAACAGTGCGGCAGTTGGTTTGTCTCCGCTTTCCGTCGAGCAGGATAGACTTGAATATATATGTACTTGAAGTGAATTGTTTTTATAACTTAAAAAGTCATGGACATGTCTTCATCCTCCTCTTACTCAGAGCGGAGTTGTTGTCTCACCAAAACCAATCACCCATAAAACCATAAAAATTTAACCGATCAGTTCCGTGACTCCCTGTATTTACGAAATCGTAGTTAATACTGCATTAACGGGTCTAAAATTGTTCCTATTTCTTGAATAACTCACACAGTTCTGGCCCTTTTTTTTAATTTTCGTAAAATGTGTGCTATGTTAATAGATTCCGATTAGTACTGTATACATTTCGAAAGAGTGCTCAATTTAAGAAAAAATTTATTGTATTTTATGTATGTAGGTTTTTTTAATAACTTAAAAAGTTATGGGCGGATTTTGGTCATCTGACAAAAATTCAAATCGATAGCACTATTCATTCGCATACGGATATGCATACATATGTAGGTATATGCAGCCATTTTGTTTAAAACTGTCTAAAAAGTGTCTAGGCACCTTAAAACCTAAAGACATCACAAAATTTCCATTTTCGATTTTCGACCAGGTAGTTAAAATCAAAATCAAACAGACTGCAGATTTTTACATTCAATATTTATATTTAACAAATACGAGTAACAGTAGAAAGCCTGCATTAATTTTTCTACTTAAATCGGCGTCCATTTGCACGACCTTGTGGCCAATCGCCTGGATCAGCATCAGTTCTTGGCCTCCTGCAGATAATAATGTACATAATGTTAGATTCTGATTTGTATTTCTTGTCAAAAATAATAAATATTCTTACGGCACTGGTGGCACGCTAGTTGGTGATGCAACACGGCCACAATGTTTCAACTCAGCACATGTTCCTGGAAGTTGTGCATTGACTTGGAGCAGTGCAAGGCACATGACCACAGCGATTGCCAGAAAGCGGGTAGGGTTCATCTTCGTAACTGAATTAATAGTTAGTGTAGAAAGATGTTCCTTATATACTCACTAACTCTCAATAGGAGTTGCTGCCCTACGTGCTGATCAAATTGAAATTTTACACTTTAATTTGCATCTTGTTTGTTGTAATTATGACTGAAAGGCATTGCCGGCACGTGCCCCATTTCATCACTGATAATATGTAATTGAATAGATTCGTTATTCGTTCACTTTTCCCTGGGGATAGTGCTAAAGAATGAAGTTCAGAAAGGATATTGCAGAATATTCTTTATAGATCGGTGAACATTTCCGAAGCGAAATATTCTCAAGTGACTTTTTCAAAGAATAGTGCTTAAAGTCAACTCCTGTAAGGCCTGAAATAAGACCGAAACTGACATTACATATATTTGAAACAAATAGCGTTACTAAAGTCCAAACTTTTTACTCATTTAACGGGCTATTGGCATATTCAATAAACTTTTCTGAGATTTGTATACAGCAAGCTCAATCTCAACTAGCTAGTTCCTTCCAGTTACGGACACCAAGTTGGTTGGGGTCTCTTTCCAGCTGTGTGCACTGGCACCGCCTTGGTATCGATCTTGGATTGGTATCGAAAATCCTTCGGCCTGAAGCACCGGGGTCTTCGCGATCTGTATGACCTAGCCATTAATATATAGCTGTACGGGAAGCCTTCTGACCAGATCCACGTTGTTATACAGCCGATGCAGATCTTCGTTATACCTTCCTCTCTACACTCCGCCAACGCAAACTAATCTAAATGTCACACGTACAATTTTTCGCTCAATCCAGCTAAGAGACCTTCCATCCCTCCTGCGAGTGGTTATGCATTGATAGGAATGATGAGGGCCATGAATAATGTCTTTTTCATTGCTCCAGATAGTTCTTTGTTGCACAATTGCCTTCAAGTCTATTAAAACAGCGATTGGCATGAGGAGACCCGTTTTAATACCAAAAGACTCAGTTAACTTTTCTCTGAATTTCTCCACTGACGACATCATATATAGTCTACCGACTTTGGTAGGGATGCCGAAACTTGATATGGTTTTGTATATATACCTAGCTTAATATTTGTAAAGATTTGAATTTTTACTTATTTTTATTTTGTGCGCAAAAAAAAAGGCTTTCTTGTTATAAAAGATAAAAGATTCTTCGAAGTGCTGGCGCCAGAACGACGATGGATCGGTAGTACTTGGTAAGTCCTATACATCTGTATAGGTTTTAAGTAGCTAGAATTAGAGTAACCTATTAATGTTAGAAAAATAAAATTCAAAAACTTATTATTAGTTCATCTGTGATTTTTTTTATTATTTTTCCCGTTTAATAAACTCATGAATTGTATGATGATGTGAAATCGTTTTTTCTATAATGAAGGCGTGTGGATGGGCTAACCGACCGTCCTTCGATGGGACTGACGCCGACGGGACGTCACGTACAAACGATGATTATAATGACATGACTGACTTTCTCAGAATTTTTTTTTACAGGCGGCTACGGGGAGGATCTTCGTTGTAGGGGCTACTGTTCACAGTTTTATCCAGAATGGTAACAATTCGTAGCGTTTAAGTGCGATAAGGCTGGGTTGGCCATCCTCAGCCAACAACACCCGCCTTATTTCAGGTCGTATCGTAGGGCCGAAGGTAGACTTAGGTTTACTTTTAATTCGTTAAATTAAGTTCGGTATTTAGTGCTTAGGTTAGTATAGGACTAGCTAGTTTTAAGCGCGAAAGTCCCGGTCTTGCACAGTGGTGATGGCATACAGATGTGATCTTCTTGTTTCCTATCCTATTTTTTTCTATCACCCTTCTCTCATCCTGTCAGAATTTTCACTTCGCAGCCTTGCTTAGTATCGTCGGTCTTTGTGTTTTCTGTGTTAGTCTGCGATTATGACTAGGGAATTCAGGGTAGACGTAGTCAATATACGCTACTTTTTTGCGTACGTCCACGTCTGTAAGTACAGACCAGCTGTTTTGGCACTTAGTGAAACATAGGGAAATTCCCGCCCACACCTCTCAGATCATTCTGATCTGAAGCTACCTGGCTACGAACTAGTGCCATTATTCTTCTCTCACCGCGGTCTCGCCATTTATGTGCGTAGTGATGTAGCTTACCAAACTTCACCACAATGTGATCCATGTTCCAATCCGGAATTCAACTTCATGTGGTTAAAATTCCACAATTCTGGGTGGCTGCGACATTCTGGACAGACAACACCCGAAGGACGGTGTATTGAGATCTTCGCTGCGGAAAACAACTTAACGCAGCTTGTAAATGAGTCCACGCGAATACCAGGCGTTGTTAGTCATACCGCCAACACCCTGGACTTGTTTTTAACTTCTCACCCTGATAAGTACACCTTTGAGGTGCTCTCCCCTCTAGGCTCGTCGGACCATTGTGTCATATCAGCTAATTTTTCGTACACCGACCACACAGTTAGAGAAAAAATTCCTAAAAGAACCGTATGGCAATACGAGAAAGCCAACTGGAGCGGTGTTAACAGCTTCTTCAGGAATTTTAACTGGTCGTTATGTTTCCTCGACAACGACGTGGATGCCGCTGCTGATATGATTACAGACACCATTCTCTTTGTGATGAGATCCTTTATTCCCCATCGGATGAAGAGTACCAAACCAAAAGAAATAGCATGGTACGACTCGAGCTGTAAAGAGGCCGTCAGGGTTAGAGAAATGTTTTTTCGGTCCTACAAGACCAACCCGACAGAGGAAAACCGAAAAAAGTTCAAACGAGTCAGAAATGACTGAAACGCCTTTCTTAAGCTTGTGAAATTCCTATACGACCAAAAACTGAGCAAAAAATACTGCAATGTCCCAAAGGCAGTAAAAATTGTTGGTCGTTCGTCAAAAACATTAGAAATTCCGCCTCATCCTCCATCCCAACGCTCATTTACAATGACATTCCAGCTGTCAGCTCTTTGGATAAGGGCAATCTGCTTGCTGCACACTTTGCGGCCAGCTCAACACTCCCAGATTGTGCTTTGTCTCCGCCTACACTTGAGTGCGTCGAATCTTCAATGGGACGAATCTACTTTCGCACTCGTGTAGTAGCAAGAGTACTTAAAGATCTCAATATACATAAATCCGCTGGTCCAGATGGTATATCCCCCCTTCTTCTGAAGAGGTGTTCTTCCTCGCTGGCAAAACCACTGCGTAAGCTTTTTCATCAATCCTACACTTTGCTCTTCCCGAGCAGATATAAAACAGCATTTGTCCAGCCCGTCCCTAAAAAAGGCGAATCATCTTCTCCCTCCTCCTACAGACCCATTGCACTTATGTCCCTTCTTTCCAAGGTCATGGAAACACTGATAAATCGTCAGCTCATGAAATATCTCGAAACACGAAAACTTCTCAATGACCGGCAGTACGGTTTTCGTAGCAACAGGTCCACTGGTGATTTGATGGCATGTCTCACCGAAAAGTGGAACCAAAGCGTACATCAATCTGGCGAAAGCAAGATAGTTGCACTTGATATTTCTAAGGCATTTGACAGAGTTTGGCAACAAACTCTTTTGTCGAAAATGCGTGCGTTTGGGATCGACGACTCTCTTCTTCAATGGATTAGAAATTACCTTTCGGAACGTTCAATTCAAGTTGTCTTGGACGGTTTCAAGTCTGATATTCACAAAATAAATGCTGGTGTGCCCCAAGGCTCTGTTCTGTCTCCGACACTCTTTTTAATTTTCATTAATGATCTCTTGTCTGCTACTTCTAATCCAATATATTCCTTTGTTGATGACAGTACTCTCTGCTTTTCATATTCGTTTCCGGACTCACGGTCCTGCTCTTCGGCTGTAGAACGAGAACGGCAGCGTATGCTAAGCTCATTAAATTCCGATATCAACAGCATAACCAATTGGGGAACTATTAACAGAGTGGAATTTAATGCTTCCAAAACACAATGCTGTCTGCTGTCTTTAAAGCGAAATTTAAACACCCAGCCATTATCTATGAATGGCACTTGCATCGTCGAAACCGAAAAACTTTCCATTCTCGGTATGTGTGTCAATGAAAACTTACGTTGGAATGACCACATATTTGATATCGCCAAAAATGCTGAAAAATGTCTAGGTTTCCTCAAGCGATGTAAGAAATATTTTACCCCCTCTGATCCGCCCAAAATTGGAGTACAATGCCCACATCTGGTCAGGTGCTCCTAAAATATCACTGCACCTGTTAGATAGGATTCAAAATCGTGCGATAAAGCTCATTGATGATACTAATACCAGTCAGTCAATTGATACCCTCGAACACCGACGTAATGTCTCCTGTCTCACTTTGTTTTATCGCTATTTCCACCAGCAGTGCTCCACTGAAATTGCGAATAGCATTCCGCCCATTCAAACTTTCAACCGTAACACCCGTATCGCTATGAGTGCTCATCAGTATACCCTCAAGCCCATTTTCGGACGTACTCTAAAATATCGTGATTCGTTCCTAAGCCGTACAACTCGCTTATGGAATGCCCTGCCGATCTCTGTATTTCCAGGTCGTTATAACTTGCAAACATTTAAAAGCAATGTACATCGGTACCTCTCTTTTCTTCCTCCCTAAATTTCCTTTGCCCGCGCTGTGAACAATAACCTTAAGGGTATACAAACCCCTTGAGCGCGAGTTATGTTCTTATATATATTTTGAAAAAAAGAAGACACGAACTTATCATATAAACAAATGTTCTTTATTAAATCATCAACTAAACTGTTTTCTTAACAGCAAAATTCATATCTCCTCATATAAGGTCCCGCTACACAAGCTAGCCGAGATGTTGGTGGTGCATTTCTTCCTTCTCATGCAGAGTATGTAACTCAACGCTGCCTAAGATGTTGGTGGTGAATTTCTTCTTTCTCATGCTGAGTATGTAACTCACCGCTGCCTATTTTTCCTTTCATTTGTTCATATATTTTGTTTTGAAAGGTTCGCAATTTATTAATATAGTCATGGTCAGATTCACAATTTGTGGTTCTGATGAATTTAGGTGTCCTGCCAGTAAGTAGTTCTAATGGGGTTAGGTTAGTAACTGAATGAATACTGTTATTGTAGGTGGTTATGGCTTCGTTTAGTATATCTTTGCATAATTGTTTTTTGTCTTTATCGAATATTATTCTGTAGATTTCTGTGAGGGTGGAATGGAATCGTTCTACTGGTGAGTTACCTGTAGAGTTTTGCGGTGTTGTAATATGTAATATAATTTCGTATCGCTCACAGAACTCCTTGAACAAACTTGACTTAAATTCAGATCCAGAGTCACAAACTATTTTTTTTGGAATACCATGATGAGAGAAAAATTCTCTTAAAGATTGAATTATGTTTATACTATTTCGGGCGGACAAGATATAGGCCGATGCAAATTTGGAAAATCTATCGATTATCGTTAAAATTTGTTGATTGTGGATTGCATAAACGTCAATATGTAGAGTGTCTAATGGTAGTCTGGGAGTTTCTGTAACTTCATATTTTATTTTCGGTGGATGCCTTTCATATTTTAATAACTGACATTTTTCACAGTTATTTAAAATTTTAGTTATTTTAGTTTTCATATTAACAAAATAGTAAGTTCTGCGTAGGTGTTGAAGTGTCTCATTTATACCCCTGTGGTTAGATTTAAGATGGTATTCGTTAATTAATGAGTCTTGTTTGTCGCTGTCAACTAAGTCAATTAATTTTTCTTTACATCGAATTAATTTAAATATTCTACGATTAGCAAACAATTTAGAGTATACATTTTGAACAATTTTGAAGGTATCGTCATCTGTATATACTGCTGTTAGTTTCTTTGGACTAAGTTGGTCTTTGAGTATCGATGTGATTATTTGTTCATTATGTAAGTCGGGTTGGCTAAAAATTTTACGACGTTTATTCTGAAAAAGTATTTTGTAAGTCATTGAAGGGTTTATGGTGCAATTTGTTTTAGTCAAAACGAGTTGATCACTGAACTCATTTAAGGGACGCTCCGAAATTGGTATACCTTCATCAAGATTCTCCGATGCAGAGTGATGAGTAGATATATTAGAGCTTGCTTCCAAATCATCTATATTATTAAGCAGTGATTCGTTAATGTTTAACTCTATTCTGCTTAAGGCATCGGCGTTAGTATTTGCCTTACCTTTCTTGTAGTGGATCTCGTATTCAAACTCCTCAAGTTTTAACCGCCATCTTATCAATTTAGAGTTTGTATCTTTCAAGGAAAAGAGCCAGGTAAGTGGTTTGTGGTCTGTTACTATGAAAAATTTACGTTTGGGTCTGCATACTTCATATAATATGAATTGTGTTCTTTTATGCAAAAGTTGAACGCTTCCGGAAGAGAATTTGGTCTCATAGCTCTTATGGTTGAGTGGTTCTCTAACGCCAATTAGAAAAGTATTTAAGCACATTTCCGAATAAAGACTGCTCTTTGCAGAAATTACATTTGGGTTCATTTCGTGAATATGAACGTGATTAGTAAGAGTAGATAATATTTCTATTATAATATTTCTAGATAATATTTCTATTATCTTAGAATAAAATACCTCAAGAGTGTCAGTTGATTGCTTGAGACTATGGAGATCTCTAATGAGAGAGGTCTCGTTTCTCTTGTCAGAGTAATGTAGAATAAGATTTGTCTTAATTTGCTGCCAGTCTAAAGGTGTTCCAAACATGTTCAAAACCTCGTTAGCTGGTCCCGTGATTTTATTTCGTATTGCCCTTAGTAATATTCGCGCATACGGTGTATTGTTAACAGTACCGATGACCCCCAAGATCTCTTCTACGTTATTTAAAAATTCGTACACTAATCTACGATTACCATCAAATTTAGGAAGGTCTTTTATCGCATCTGGAATCTTTAAAGAGCTAAGGATAAAGTTTATGTTCTCAATGCTAGAACTATTTGTGTCATTGTTTGTATTACCAAGGTTCACGTTATGTAAAGCGGTATGAGAATTATGCCCTAGTGTGCCGCTTAAGTTAGAACTTAAATCAACGTTACCCGAATCTCCACAAATACCACTATTTAAGTAAATACCTGCCAGTCCGTCACCAGAAACTCCGTTATTAGTTGCCATATTGCGCGTGTATAAAAAATCTTCTTCAATATCACTATCACTCACACTTACACAATATGGTTTATATACTACTTTTTTTTTTCTACTTATATAATATGGTTTATGTACTACTTTTTTATTCTTATATCTATTCGACATATGTCGTAATATTATGTAAGGAAGGGATAGGGTATTGAGCTTGAAACACAATTTATCGACTTACTTATATCAAGTGCAGATTGAAGTTGCTTCTGCTTATGCTGTTGGTAGCTCCGCTGGTCAATTTCTCGAAGATTCGTCCTGGGCCAAAGAATTAAAATTCTCCACGCAATGAGGTGTGCCCTGGTCCTTTATGCACGAATTCACTTAACACCAATGTGCTCTTGATGCGAGGTTCACGTTTAATATAGTCAGTATAGAATACTTAATTCCAATAATGAAATTTTCACTTGCACCAGGAGTTCTAGTATGTGCTTAATATGGATTTCGCAAAAAAAAATATTTTTTAATATACGCGACCTCCGAATTCTTGCAATAGTCGACTGCGCCAGTTATGTTCTTATATATATTTTGAAAAAAAGAAGACACGAACTTATCATATAAACAAGTGTTCTTTATTAAATCATCAACTAAACTGTTTTCTTAACAGCAAAATTCATATCTCCTCATATAAGGTCCCGCTACACAAGCTAGCCGAGATGTTGGTGGTGAATTTCTTCCTTCTCATGCAGAGTATGTAACTCAACGCTGCCTAAGATGTTGGTGGTGAATTTCTTCTTTCTCATGCTGAGTATGTAACTCACCGCTGCCTAAGATGTTGTTGGTGTGGTGGCTTTTGGCTCAGGGCAGATTATATAACTCGCGCGCCCATTATAAAAAAAAAATAAAAAATCCTGTCTTTTAAGTCCATCCGTATAGTAGGTTAGGTTAGGTAAGAGTGGCTGTTGGAAATACCAACCCACTTAGGCCTATTGGCCCATTGTCATGCCACGTGGATCTATGATCCTCTTACTAATGGAACCAGTTTGAGCTTATAATAAAACGTAGGAGACTGTTAACGTCTATGTTTTCTAGATCGTTTAAGTCGTTGTAGAAGAAAACTCCTAGACGAAGCTTACTTCACTGAGAGAGAGCTGGGCATGTGGAGACTAGGTGGAGAATTGTCTCTTCCTCTTCTTCTACAGAAATCGTTTGTAAAAGCGCCAAGCCTTCTTACGTGCTTGCCTATGAGGTAGTGTCCAGTAATGACACCTATTATGGCGCTGAGATGTTTCCTATCTAAAAGGATCATACACTTAGAGCGGCTCAGATCCAGCCTTGGCCAGATCTGTTTGGTCGCTAGACATGTTTGCCCAGTAGTCCACCTAAAGTCTGTTCTTTTATTGGCAGCCAGCTTTAGTGTTAGTTTGCATGTAGCGATTGGTATACCTATACTACCTTTATCCGGTAGAATAGGTGGAGTGGTTCCAATTTTGGCGAGTTCATCGGCTTTGCACTTCCCTGGAATATCTCTACGGGCCGGCACCCAACAAAGGTGAATGTTGAACTGCTCTGCCATCTCCATGAGAGATGATCGGCATTCAAGTGCGGTTTTAGAATATAATGAGACTCAGTCCAGGGACTTGATGGCGGCCTGACTATCCGAAAATATGCGGATATCATTTGCAGATATCACGTTTTTTTCAGCCGGGACAGAGCTTCTTTAATTGCCAAAATTTCCGCCTGGAACACGCTGCAGTGATTTGGAAGACAGAAAGAGAGGTTAGATTTAGCTTTTCTGAGAAAACACCGCCACCAACTCCGCTATCGGTTTTAGATCCATCTGTGTAGAGATGGATTGACTTGTTCTCCATGAAAGCATCTTCCTCCCAGAGTGATCTAAAGGGGAAGCTTACCTGGAAGTTTTTGTCAAACCAAAGTTCAGGTATGGTGTAATCGATGTTCTCTATGAGGATTCCTAATGTATTAAGAATGTTGGCGTGGCCAAATGAATTTTTTGTCCACTGCTTAGTCGCTTTAAGGTGAATAGCTGCAGTTGCTGCTACTTGCCCGCTGAAAATGTCGAGGGGTGTCAAGTGAAACAGAATATCTAATGCCGCAGAGGAGGTAGACCGCAAGGCTCCGCTTATGCATAGACATGCTGTTCTTTGGACTTTGCTTAGTTTAATGCAGTTGATTGCATTTTCTAAGGCCGTCCACCAGACAATCACCCCGTAGGTAAGTATCGGTCTTATGACCGAGATGTATAGCCAGTGGGTTATGCGAGGTTGAAGGCTCCATTTGTTCCCAATGGCTTTTTTGCAAGAGAATAAAGCTATTGTAGCTTTATTGACTCTTTCTTGAATGTTAGGTTTCCAGTTTAGGTTCCTGTCAAAAATGTGACCCAGATAATTTGCTGTATCGGAGAAAACTTAACTGGTACCATTTATTGAAGGAGGGTCTATGATTGGAATTTTATATTTCCTGGAAAAGGGGACAAGATCAGTTTTATGGGGGTTTATTCCCAATCCACAGCGATCTGCCCAGCGGGTTAATCTATTGAGATTTCCTTGAAGGAGTTCTTTAATGGTATTGAGATGTTTTCCTGAGACGGCTATGCAACGTCATCCGCATAGGCAATCACTCTGCTACCACCCGCTTCCAGGTATATCAGTAGTTCGTTAACTACTAAGTTCCAGAGAAGGGGAGAGAGGACACCGCCTTGCGGCGTACCTCTGCTGACATATCTCTTAGCAGAAGTCTCACCCAATTTGGAGTTGATTATCCTGCTTTTTAGATCAATTCCCCAAGTGAGTCGTCTACCTGTTGACAGAGCAGTCATGATTGCGGTTGTGTTGAAGTTGTTAAAGGCGCCCTCTATGTCTAGGAAAGAAACCATTGTGTACTCCTTGTAATGTAGGTCTAATTAGAAGTCTTGGATCAACTTTAGCTCGAATATGGATATCAATCAGTCGTTCTAGAAGGAAAGATGATAGACTTATAGGTCTGAGGTCCTTTGGGGCAACATGAGAACATTTTCCGGCTTTGGGAATGAATACTACATTGATTTCTCTCCATAACAGTGGAATGTGGATAAGTTCTACACAGCTCCTCATAATATTTTCTAACACTGGTAGAATAGTATCTGAGGACGTCTGTAGCTGGGCAGGTATTATACCGTCAGGTCTAGCAGACTTGTATGGTTTGAAGCTATGCAGCGTCCAGAGCAGTTTGTCTCTCGTAATCAGACCATGAATTTTGGTTACGATTGCAGTAGGCCTGTTTGGGCTGCTACTGGCCGAGAGTTGGGAGCTACCTGGAAAGTGGGTGTCCAGTAGCAGGTTGAGTGATTCATCACTTGAGGTTGTCCAGGAGTCGTCGGTTATTTTCAAACAGCTAGGCATCATAGGATTTTTTTTTCTTTTCTTTCGGTGATTTTGTCACAGAATGACCTCCAGGATTGTCGCTTTGCCTTCCTCAGTTCTTTTTTTTATAATTTTAGGGAATCTTTGTATGAGTCCTAGTCAGTCACTTTTCTTGTGCTTTTTGCTACTTTGAATAGTTTTATACAAGTGTTTCTGAGATGTCCCAGTGCTGATATCCACCAATATGGCTTTTTTTCCTCTATATTGAATAAAAGGGCAGGAAGTGGCCATAGCCTGATTGAGAGCCAGAGTAAATTTCTTGGCATTCATGTCAAGCTCATTGGTGTCACCGTTTCTGACAGTATTCCTCTGTATTTTGGCCTATCAGTTCTCCGGTAGTTCCCGAAAGCTTGTTCGCTGGGGGGGGGGGGGGGGGGGAAGCATCACTCAGACTGAATTGGATGTATCTGTGGTCTGAAAAGGAGTGTTCAGACGATACCATTCATTTCGTTAGCCTTTGAGTGATGCTATCGGAGACAAGAGTAATATCTAGCACTTCTTGTCGGTTTCTAGTTATAAAAGTGGGCTCATTGCCAATATTGCAAATTAAGAGGTTAGTACTTAAAATATAGTCTAAAAGTGACTCACCTCTATTATTGATGTCGGTACTGCCCCATACCGTGTGATGTGCGTTATCATCGTATCCGGTTATGAGGCCAGTTTTTGTCTTCCAGCTTCCAGTACCGTCCTTTCTAGGTTATCACCTGGGCGAAGGCCCACATGGACGTGGCCAAGGTAAGCCGATGCCAGCCAGTCTTGGCAGTCTTTAGTCTGGCAACGGTTAAGTCGGGGTCGGTGAGGTTGGGAAGTAGAAATATATTAAGGCTACGTTTCACTAATATACAAGTTCTAATCTTACCTTTGTCTCTTGTATAGAGCGGAGCGTATGCGGGTGTCCTAAGTCCACGAACCATGCCTTCTACAATCCATGGTTCCTGGATTAGGATTATGTCTTCTGCGTTTCTAGAAAGACGCAGAATAAGTGCGGCCGAAGCCTTTTTTGAGTGGTGGAGATTAATCTGGAGAAACCGTATCATTGCTACAGTTTTCCAGAGTCTCCTCCACCATGGTCTTGTTGAGGTCCTCCGATTCTGAAGATGTGCCCAAGAGCTCATCTTTTATCTCTGATCGTGTAGGACCTCGAATTGCTTCGTCATCGGTTTCCATTTCCGACAGGGTGTCAGAAGAGGAGACCGACGGCTTGATAATCACCTCGGACAGATTGGAGTCGTCGCTATCCAATTCTGAAAAGGATATCGACGCTCCGAGATCCGAGGTTGTGATATCAGGTATTAAAGGAGGAGGAGGTTGCTTATCAGCATCCAGCTCATCCTTTTTGTATACCCTTAAATGTATCGACTCGAATCCGAACCGAATCATGCCTTTCGTCTACGCCAGAGGATTAAGGGATTCCTTATTGATCACGAATAACGCGCATCTATAAGAACCCCTTAGTTCCTCCAGTTTCACGACTTTCCAGTCATGAGTCGGAAGAGCCGGGTTACTGAGCCGGATGATTTCCAGAATACTTTCTGGAAAGGAGGGTTCGTCTGAGATCCAGGTACGAGTTCGAGGTCTGCTAGGAATGTCTTCCTTAGACACGACCTCGAGTTTTGCAGCTGGCCAAATCTCTCCTAAAACACCTATGGCCTTGTTGAAGAGATCAATAGATCTCTGGTTGGAATATGCGATGAGCTTGACATGGCCCTGGTGCCAGCCAGCGTCGCTTGTGATAGGAGGTGGTCCGGGGTTTTGCCGCATGATGGCCAAGAAGTTGCTCGAACGCTTCAGAATGACCACCTGCCACCGTTCCGGTGTAATGGAACCGTCGGTATCGTTCCTATCGATCACCTCGATCACCAATGCGTCCTCTAGGACTTCATTGAAAGACCTCAGAGATGCACTGTTGGATGGCCCAGGGGTTTTGAAACTATATGTTTTGGGCATCTTGAAAACCGGCACGGTTTCCTCCAACGATCTCTGGCGCTTCGAGGAGTCTTTTAACATTTTGGGAGCAGTGGAAGCAGTGGATAATCCGTCTTTTAGGATGTTTTTAGCCCACTCAACTTTGCTCTTTATATCCGCACTTCTCTCAACCTCCGGAATGGATCCGAAGGTTTTGATAATACGTGCAGCATTTCGGCGTCTTATATAGAGCGCCTTAAATGGGGCTTGCCGATTCGGCTGAGCTCCAGATTCCTCCTTGAAGGGAGGAGTTTTGTTGGCAGCAACAAGTCCGTGGCAGCAACAAGGAAGGTGGAGGATGGTGCACCATGGCCTGCCACAGTTTTGCCTTCTCTCGACAATGCAGGAGACTTGCCGGTAGTCGGTGTAGTCACCGTTCTACGGCCTCGGATTTTGTTTTTGTTTTAGATGTTTTATCCATAAATAGTACCACGATTAGTGGAGAAAGGGGTGTCCATCTGTACAGAGATCCGCTGTATACAGGTAAGGCTAGCAAATAGCACGGGTCGTATGACACCTTGATCCAGCCCAGTGGAAAAGGGAGTGGTTTGGGATGTGTGGGGGGGGGAAGCATCCTTGGTTTCAGGACTCGTCTGTATAATTTCTTCTAGAGATTCATTGACCCTACTCAGCCTTTACAACTAGACAAGTTCGATGCTCGCGGTAGAAGATCCGTATAGTAATGAAGCTTTCTTCTTAACTATCCTTCGTTCTTTTTTTAATTTTTATTTTTTTTTTGATGTTCTGGCACGAGACAAGAGTGGCAGGAGCTAGAGCAACCACGTGCCACTGCCATCTTCTCCTGCATCATGGACGCCTCCGTTGCCAACTGACTCCTTATCAGTTATAATTATTATCTCTATTATATTATATTGCCTACCCGACCTATTTTTGAATTAAATACCTCACCCTTGAGAAGTGGCATTTAGATTGTCACTAACTGCTTATCAACCTTTTTTTTATTGGATTTGTATACTTAGACCAAGATAATTGTTGCGAAGTAATTCTATGTTTTTATGCAAATCATTACGATACACCTTGTATTTTGTTCACATTTATAATCAATGGCATTTGAACAGTGTCAATATATCATATGTACTTTTAATTTCCGGGTGGCAAGTGCACATATTAAAGTAATCTTTGTAAGAAAAACATCACGTCCGAGTTTTTCTTAATAGATATTTGAAGTCTTGTACTTTTTTGCCATCTTCTGAACTATATATAATAATTTCGCATAAATATTTAGAGGCCGCGGCGAGATACAGTACATATGATACAATAGATAGAATACTTAAAGTATTTTTTATTAAATTTCAAACATTTCTTTCAAATTTGCGTGCATGCACGTAAAATGTAAAAATATGAACGTGATTTTGGCACCAAGTTCGCAAAAGAATCTCCGTCATTTTTACTTCCAAGATCTAAGAAGACCAATTCAGAGAAAGCTGAAGCAGCAGCTAGGAAGAAATTAGACGAAGTGCTATCAACTTAAAAAATTCGGCGTTCAGTATCGAGCACCTTATACGTGTTCGAATAGACCCGCTTCTTACGTCGGTCGCGGATATTTAAAAGTGTCCAAGGAAAAATCAAAGATGATCCCAATAGATCAATCTACGAAGAAATGTACTATCTATGCAGCAGCTTTAGTTGTAAAGGTTCTTATTGCAAAGCAGAGTGAACAGAAAAATCGTTTAAATAAAACAACACTACGGCAGCAGTTCCAGTTTAGTTTAAATGCATTTTTATTTTTTCAACTTAAATTACTCTTAAATGCTAGACAAAAAAATGCTTAAAAATTAGCTTAAATAACTTACAAATAATCTTATTCTAACTTACTGGCCCCATGCGGGCACTCTAAGTTAAACCTAACCCTTAAACTATGTCTTTCGACGAATCTTACAGTCTAATTTTATGTTATTTTTACATTTATTAATACTACAACTAAGAAAATAAATTTTAATCAAAAAAACTTAGTATCTGGACTTTTTTCTTATATTATAAAAACTTAAAACTAAAAACTTATAGACTACCTAAAAATAAATCTTAATCTACTTAACCTACTTACATCTAATGCATACATACATACATATATATACATACATAATATATATATACATAATATATAAATATATGTATGTATATATATATATATATTTTTTTTTTTATATATTTTTTTTTCTTAAAATCTAACTTAAACCTACTTAAAACTATGTAAGCCGGCCATAGCTAAAAAAAATTAGACTGGCCCACTTTGCTTCACATGAAGCTACGTATTATTGGAGGAGTTCGACGACGAAGCATCATCCTCTTCACCTAGCCACCAAAAGTGTTGGTGCTGCCGAGTAACATCCCTCATGTCGCGACTCCCTAACGCCCTACTGAACCGGAGACGCTCCGCACTGCCATGTGCGACGTCTCTGTCGTAGTTGAGCCGCCTGTCCGTAGCTATTCGAGCGACGTGGAAGATTAGCGGCATCGCCAATCTGTCCTGGATCAGACCTTTACTACTCGTATCTAAATATAGGAACGATTCTGGAGGAATAAAGCCGTCAAAGCGAACTCTCTCATGATACATATAATTGGGGTAGTAAGCCCCGGAGATCGGGTTGTTTGATGAGGCTATTGCTCTTGCAATGTGCCTTCGAGTCAACTTAATGACGAAATTGTCGACTCTTGTTAGGTTCGCCCTATTGTACAAGACCCCATTGGGATAGAATTTGATGTACTGAGACTCTGGTGTTCTGTATAAGCGAAGACAAGTCCTAAGATAAACCCTCTCAAACACCCGAATCTTTTCCAATAAACTTGCTCTTACGTTGAATCACACGGGACATCCAAATACAATCATGGGCCTGATAAGGGCCATGTAGCAGATAACCTTCACCTTCGCATCGAGTTGGCTGTTATAAAACAGTCTCTTTGTAAGGGCAAAGGCACCTTTGGCTCTGGCCAGAGCAACATCTATATGTTTGTTAAAATACAGATATTGATCCAGCCAGATCCCAAGGTATCTGACTACATTTCGACAAGCAAGTGGCTGCCCGTGCTGCCCCACGATCGAGAACTTTCGCCAATTCTTTCTGGTATCCCTAGAGGGCCCAGACAAAGGCGTCCCAAACAAAATGGTTTCCGACTTCTGAAAATTGATTTTCAACTTCCAGTCATCGCAATATCGTTTAATTTTATCGAAATCACGTTGCAAGAGTATATTAATAACCTCAATCTTTGGACCTGATCTGTACGCGATTAAGTCGTCTGCGTACGCTATGGCATGGTGAAGTGAACCTATCAGATCACTTGTGTAAATGTTGAATAGGATCGGCGAATTTACCGCACCTTGTTGCAGACCGTTTTTAATATTAAATGTTCCAGCAGAAGTCACATCACCATTCTTCACGATGAACTGTCTACTGGAGAGCATATCAAAAAGAATATACAGCAGTGGTTTACCAGCTGGTCCAGCTTGAAAAAGAGTCCTTCTAACTATACGGTATCGAAGGCTTTCTCCAAGTCAATCAGGCAGGCACCAGTGCACTGGTTCTTTGCTTTGTTCCATTGGATATCAGACACCAGTTTCGACGCAGCATGAATGATATCATTCCCCGCCTTGAAACCAAACTGATTATCCGGAACTATATGTTTGTCCTCAACCCATTTAGTCAGCACTCTATTGATAACCTTCTCGAACACCTTACTGATGTTTGGAAGAAGACTGATCGAGCGGAGATTCGCCGGATTGGAAGTGTCTTTATCCCTTTTGGGGATGGGATGTACCACCGCAGTTTTCCAATGCGCTGGGTAATGTGCATTATTCATTGCATTATTAAACAGAGTAGTATAAATGTTCATCGCTTCTAGAGGGAGATGTCGAAGCACAATGTTCGGTATTTCATCGGTTCCCACTGATTTCTTACTTCTAAGTGATTCGAAGATCGTTTGGAGCTCTTCCTTCGAAATGAACGGGGGTAGTACCATCTCATTGGTGATGATATTATTTGCCATATTCTCGTCACTGAACTGGGTGAAACCCGAGCTCTCGAATCGCCAATTCACAATTTCATTTCGAAGGTAGAAATTGTGCACAAGGACTCGATTCTCCAGATCGTGGTTCGGGCCAATGATAACATTCGCCTTGTACACTTCCTGGAAAGTCGCTCCTATAGCCTCTACCTGCTCCTGCGGATCCTCGATCACAAAGAAGTTGTCATCATCAACAGCCTCATTTGCATCTATACCCGCTGCTACCAGTATTTGTTCGTTGATCGTCGTTCGGGCGATTTTAAGACATGGAAGGTCGTTCTGATTATTTCTCCGAAATATTTTATTTATTTGCGGGAACATATTCGGGTTGCTGGTGTTTATAGCCCGAATTTTATTGTTCCAATACAAACTTACAGATGCTCTGTAATTTTCTTTTATTAATGTTTGGAGGTTTTTAATCGACGACTTCAGTGTCATGATCTCCGGGTTATGTCTGTCAGTAAACTGTCTGTACAAGCATTTTAGTCTTGACAGCAGTCTACTTTTCTGTCGGTGCAGTGCGTCAATAGTTGCGTTGCGGAATAAGTCTTCTTCGTCAGTGTGTTGGTACCGAGGTATCGTTTTGTCCATTGGCACCTGGAACCTACGTACTACACGACTGTATACTCTTTTAAAACGTATACCTTTTCGTACGAAAATCGCAACGCCTCCTCCCTGAATGTAGTTGGGTCGGTTTCTCCGTACTATTTTGTATCTTCTGTGTCTCATTTTGTGTCTTTTGGTAAGCTTAGTTTCGCTAACCAAAAGCACATTAGGGGCTTGGTCTTTAAGCAACTTAAATAGTGCGGCTCTTCGTTCGAGCCTAATCAGTGAATTAACATTCACAGCAAGGACCTTCAGAGTCTGCTCCGCCATGTACGTACCCATTACGGCAAAAGGTGCGTTAGGCCAGGCAGCAGCGCGTATACTTGATCCACCCGCGCGGTCTGTTCAGTCAAATGACGTTGTAGCTGAGCCATCTGCCCCTGGATAGAGAGCAATATAGCTAGCATGTCAGGTACTGGTTCCGGTGCTCTGGGCGCTGGGGCCTGAGAAGCAACCTTCACTTGCTGTACCGTATTTCCCCTACCTGACGCCATTTGGGCGTAGGTAATATGGGGAGTAACGGCTGGAGTTTGCAAATGCACGGGTGGACGTTTCACTTCCACTTTCTGCTGCCGGGCCAGATTTATTCTTTTGATATACTGGAATTTGGGACAACCCCGATAATTTGCAGTGTGCCCCGTGTTCCTACATAAAGCACAAGAGAGTTGGCTTTTTTCAGACGCTCCGTCCTTACCCAGAGCGCATTCCTCGGACTTGCGGTTCTTTCCGCACTTCACGCATCGAGGCTGCATTTCGCAGTTCGACGCGGCGTGCCCGAACCTTTGGCAGCGAACACATTGTAAAATGTTTTCGCTCCTCTTTAGTTTCTCCCAATGTACAACCTGGTAGTCTAGGATTTTAATACTCCTTAGACCATCCAGATTGCTGGTGGGACTTAGCTGGACTAGGAAAATCGGCAGTTGCAGCTTCTCCCTTTTGGCTCTGGCTGTGGTGAAAGGCTTGACCCCCACGAATTCGAGCCCTTCACACTTCTTATCTGAGCTCCTCCGGATCAGTCGGCGGCTCTAATCCCCTCAGCAGCATTGTTTGCAGCTTGTTCCCCTTCGGGGTGTAGGAAAAGAACTCCGTTGTCGAATCCGTCAGTATTTTTTTTATTTTATAGTAGCGCTCCACTGAATTGCAGTGGATCGCGTGTCTATCTAACGATAATCTTTTTACAAAAAAATTGTTGCCTATGGCCGACTTACATAATTCGATTTTTTCCTTAAGTTCTATCTTGTAGGTATTTATGGGTGGCACTTTCTGCTTCGTGGATTTCTGCTCTTGTTGTTGTTGTTGTCTCTGCTGCTGTTGCTGTTGTTTCTGTTGTTGTTGTTGCTGCTGCTGTTGTTTTTGCTGCTGTTTTTGTTGTTTCTGCTGCTGTTGTTGTGGTTGCTGCTGATTTTGTAGTTGCTGCTGCTGTTGATGTGACTGCTGATGTTTTTTCATTTGCCGTTGTTGTGGCTGCTCTTGTTGTTGCTGCTGGTGTTTATTTATTTTTTTTTTGGTGTTGTTGTAACACTTGCGCTAATGTTTTTGTTTGGGGTTGATGCTGCTTTTGAGCTAGCTGAGTCTGCTGTTGCTGTTGAGATTGCTCTAGCTCTTCCCTCTTCCTTCTGAGCATTTGCATTTGTTTTATGGCAAGAACTCTTTGCTCTAGCATTTTTATGCTGCTGCTTAGAGACACCATTTCTTCCTCTTCGTCTTCCGTTTCGGTTGGAGCCAAGGAAGCGAAGGTATTCTCTCTCAGATATTGGCTTTCACCACCATCTGAGACATTTGAGTTGTCATCAGTAACTTGCCGACGTTAAAATGCAGTCTGTTAATTGCTCTCCAATTGGTTATTCTGTTAATATCGGAATTTAATGAGCTTAACACACGCTTGACATACAGCCGAAGAGCAAGGACGCGAGTTCGGGAACGAATATGATAAGAAAAGAGTACTGTCATCAGCAAAGCAATATATTGGATTAGAAGTAGCAGACAAGAGATCAGTAATGAAAATTAAAAAGAGTGTCGGAGAAAGAACGGAGCCCTAGGGCACCCCAGCATCTATTTTGCTAATATCAGACTTGAAACCATCCATGACAACTTGAATTGAACGTTCCGAAATGTGATTTCTAATCCATTGAAGAAGAGAGACAAAAGAGCCGGATGCCATCAGAAATATCGCAACGTTCTTCACTAGACACCTATCCATGGAACCATGTTTCAGAAACACAAATGACATCAATCACCCACGGAAAAATGTTCACTTCCAAAACTCGAACTTTATACTACGGTTATTGCGGAACAACTTGTCATACGCATTAAAATTATTTAGAACTTCGTTAACTTTCAAAAGACAATAACAGCTTTTGGACAGTTTCGACCGTCGTTTTAAGCTGGAATAAGGAAGAATCATCCAATTGGTACACCTACATTGCAAACAGAGTGTCAATCATTCAACATTAGAACTTCAGAGCTTTGGTTTGGTTTCATGGACCAGCATCTTTGTCGTCGCCTTCAACCAATTGGCCAACATTTAAATTTGAATTAGAAAGGGAGGGAAATAATTTGGAAAATAAAAGGAATAAAATAGTTCTACAAAACAACTCAATACAAAATAGCCCTGATTTAGTCCTCGCAATGATTATACATTCCCTCTGCATGTTTTTGGATATATTTTATGGTTTGAAAATAACTGCATGCAAAAGAATAAGGCCCTTCGCATCGGCCGATCACTACGGGCCGATGAGACCATAAAACTTCTTGCAGTTGTCTTAAAAATGGTGCAAAGGACATCGTTTACTGCGAAAATTCTTGATTTAGAAAAGGGTAGGAGTCCACCAATAAAGAGTTACATTCACTCGCTTGCTCCTTCTATCAATGACAAAGGTCAAGTTGGTGGACGCTTGAAATTTGCTGCGCTGAATAATAACATGTTGGTCCGCAAGGTTAGGTTAGGTTAGGTAAGAGTGGCTCTTTGTGAGACCAACACACTTAAACCTATTGGCCCATTGTGATGCCACGTGGATCTGTGACCGTCCTACTCTTGGGGCCAATTTGAGCTGAGGATAAAGCGTAGGAGACTGGTAACTTCTATATTGTTTAGATCGCTTAAGCTCCGAAGTGCAGTATGCTTCTTTAGAAGAGTACAGAGTAGGTTTACTTTTATGTAGTTTTGATGGCCATGGTAAGTCATTTTTAATCATTGCTCAGATTGATAGTGCTACTAATTTCTAATATAATAAATGGTTGTACTCACATGAATATGGATAGTTAATCAGGTGCTGGGGAATCCATTGTTGTTGGAGTTAATGGAAATTTGACTGATATGATTACAGGCACAACACGAAGGTTTATACATCTGTCATCTAAATTCTCAGAGCCTATTTCCTAAAATCGACGAATTTAGGCACATATTCGTTAACTCTAAAATTGATGTCATTTGTGTTTCTGAAACATGGTTCTATGGATAGGTGTCTAGTGAAGAACGTTGCGATATTTCTGATGAAATTTATAAAGTAGATGGCTTCGAGCTTTTTCGGTCTGACCCATTCAGATCAGGTCGCATGGGAGGTGGAGCCGCAGTATATATACGAACAACTCTGAAATACAACTTCTTATGCAGGGCAAATGCGGCTTGCCCTATTGGTTATGTCTTTCTATTATAGATATTAAATTAGTGCATGAAAAAGTTCTGATAGGGGTCACTTACAGACCAGATAACTGTATTATCCTCGAACCACTCTATAACGTTCTCGAGGAGTTGGCCTGCAGCTACACTGACATAATAACTTGTGATGACTTCACTTGTAATTTCCTGAACAAACATTGTTCAACTGGTTTTCTGGATCACATGAAATCGTTCGACCTTATTCCTGTAAATACATCTACCCCCACCCATTTTACATCCACAGCGTCAACTCTCATCGATGCAATATTTGTATTCGATAAATAAAAGGTTTTGCTCTACAGCCAACTTTTAGCGCCACGTTTCTCAAGTACGGTTTGCTTTTCCTGATATATCAAGGCTAAAACCAATATACTGAGTCGAACGTCATTTTCAGGGACTTTCGCAATGTCAATTATACTCTATTGCAACAAGCTGCTGTGAACACAAATTGGCAGTATATTTATCAGATGCATCTGGTTAACGATCAAATGGCATTCCTACAAGAAAAAATTGTCACAACTTTTAATAAACTTGTACCCCTAAAATCAGAAACAGCTAAATTTTCTTCGCCTCAGTGGCTAACTCTAATTTGAGAGAACCATTTCATTGCAAATGCAAAAATATCTTTCACATAAAAAGCTTCTGTGTGAAAATCAATCTGGCTTCCGATCAAACGTAGCTGCAAAACTGTTTTGTTATTGGTCGTTGATGATATCAGAAAAGCTGTTGATGAAAACTATGTTACAATTTTAACACTACTCGATTTTTTTAAATCATTCGATACAGTCAACCACCCCATTCTTTGCTCAAAACTTAGGAAAGAGTATCCTCTACGAGGCTTATAAGCTCCTATTTGCAAGGGAGAGTGCAACGAGTTGTAACAAGTGAACAGTCCTCGTCCTTCTTGCCAGTTAAGTAAATGCGGGGTGCCACAAGGATCGATCATGGGGCCACTACTTTTCTCCATGTATGTCAATGAACTTCTTAGAGTGATGAAGCATTGCTCAATCCATATATTTGCTGATGACACGCAAATTCATTTGAGTCGTCCATTAAATCGTGTAAACGAAGCTGCTATGCTGATGAATAACGATCTTCTTCGTTTAGTCAACTAAGAATTATCTACGTTGATGAAAAATTAAAAGCACTCGAAGACTGGATCTGTTTAATTTTCCACCAACAAATTAGCGCAAATCCCAATTAATTACGTTGACTCCGCCAAAAACCTTGGTCTAATTTTTAATCGAACCCTTACATGGTCAACACACTTAAATGCCACTATTGGTAAGGTTTATGGTGGACTACGTGCTCTTTGGATTGCACAATATTTTATCCCCACACTCTGATAAAACTCTTGTTTGCGAAAACTCTCCTTCTGCCAATCTTGTTGTATTGTTGTGAGATATTCTGTAGACCAGACTATGATTCAAGAAGAAAGTTTTGTTTACAATAATATCGCTTGGTTCTGCTTTAATCTTTTTTTTTTTTTTTAAGAACTTAACATTCAAGTGGGTATTAAAACACTTAAAATGCCTGAGCACGTGTTAAGTTTTTAGGAAAATGGGACAGAGAGAGAAAGAACGATTTTTGGGCTCAGTGGTGATTTCGCTCCATGAGTGGCTTCCAACATTTAATGGGGAGACTAAATTATTAGTGTAATTGGACTTGTTATTGTATTAGAGGCAACCATTCGTCTTACGTGAATTAAGTTGCCTGAAAAAAAGAATGTCTTTCGGACGAGGCTGGGATTCGAACAACGAATCTTCCGATTTGGACGCCAACACACTACCACTTGGGCCACGGCCACCCACAATCTAAGAAGATATCATATTTCCTTCTACTCGAAACAGATCTGCAGTTGTAACTTTGACATTGTGCCTCTTACACAATATCATGCAAACTAAAGAGCCTGATTACCTGTACAAAAGCTATGCTTTCTTACAAACAAGTTACGCCTGCTTAATTTCCGAACGTCATTTTTTTGTTGACTCTACTCAGTTGTGGAATTCTCTACACATCAACATTAGAAAAATTGGTAGGACCAATAATTTTAAGTCCTTTCTTTTACGATATCTGCCCACTGAAACCAATTTTTTATCTCCATCTTTTGGATAAAATGTAAAATTATAATACTTTAAATTTTTTAAATACTGGAATTGTAACCTCTGTGTATCCTTCCTATATTATGGAACTAGAGTTTTATTCATAATTTACACATATCAAAACTAAATGAAGCCCCTCATGATATTTTCTAGCGTTGGAAGGATAATATCTGAGGATCTTTGTAGATTGGCAGACTTGTATCGTTGGAAGCTTTGCAGCGGCCAGAGCAGCTTGTCTCTTGCAATCAGAGCATTAATTGTAGTAGCGTCTGGAGTAGTCTTGCTAAGGTTGTTACTGGCCGTGAATAGGGCACCTGACTACCAGGCTACCTGGACATTGGGTTTCCAGTATCAAGTTGAGTGATTCATCACTTGAGGTCGTCCAAGAACCATCGGTTTTTTTCAAACAGCTAGGCATCGGCTTTTAACTGGTCGTTATGTTTCCTCGACAACGACGTGGATGCCGCTGCTGATATGATCACTGACACTATTCTCCTTCGAATGAGATCCGTTATCCCTTATCGCATTAAGAGTATCAGACCAAAAGAAAAGGCGTGGAACGACTCGAACTGTAAAGAGGCTGTCAGGGTTAGAGAAACGTTTTTTCGGTGCTATACGACCAACCCGACAGAGGAAAACCGAAAAAAGTTCAAACAAGCCAGGAATGACTGTCTTTCTCAAGCGCGTGAAATTTCAATATGACCAAAAATTGAGGCAAAATATACTACAATGTCCCAAAATTAAATTAAATTAAATTAAACTAAAAAGTAAACATTTTTGGTCGTTCGTCAAAAATATTAAAAATTCTGCCTCTTCCTCCATCCTAACGCTCATTTACAATGACATTCCAACTGCCAACTACACTTGAGTGCGTCGAATCTTCATTGGGACGAATCCACTTTCGCACGCGTGTAGTAGCAAGAGTACTTAAAGATCTTAACATTCATAAATCTGCTGGTCCAGATGGTATAGTTTCCCTTCTTTTGAAGAGGTGTTCTTCTACGCTGGCAAAACCACTGAGTAAGCTTTTTCATCAATCCTACTCTTTGGGACTCTTTGCCAGCAGATTGAAAACAGCATTTGTCCAACCCGTCCCTAAAAAAGGCGAATCTTCTGCTCTATCCTCCAACATACCCATTGCACTTACGTCCCTTTTTCCCAAGGTGATGGAAACGCTGATAAATCGTCAGCTTATGAAATATCTCGAAACAGGAAAACTTCTCAATGACCCGCAGCACGGTTTTCGTAGCATACTTTACTTTACTTTTCAATTCATTTTATTGTTTCTTTCTCTATTACTTAAATTCTAGACAAAAATGCTTAAATCTAATTTGACAATGATGGTTACCTATTCTAACTTACTGGCTCTTACCGAGCCCTCTAAACTTAAAAATTTCATTTCAAGTTTGCCTTTCGACCTTGAAACTATCTTACGATTAATCTTATCTATCAATTATACAATATATGAAATTTCTCAGAAAACAATTTTTGGAAAAAACTTAGATACCATATCTTTTTATAATTTTGTATAAAACTTAAAACTATGGCCCTATTCTACTTAACCTACCTAAGCTACGAGTACTTAACCTAACTTAACTATAATCTGGGTGGTGAGCACTCGTAGCCTCTCGCATCAGGTGGTCACCATCCCAATTGCGATTTCGCGTGCCTGACATTCGTCACCATCGTGCACAAGCATCATTGAGATTTAACCAATGCCATAAAGCATCGGTCACTTCTCAGAGGCGCCGCCTCATGTTAACGAACGCAGCCTTTCCACGAGACCCCCTTAAATATCCTTAACCTAACTTACAACTAGGAGAAGTAACGAACCGACCTAGGAGAGCGAGCCAACCCTAGAAGCCACCAGAATTCGGTGTATTGTTTTACGGCATCGATCCGATCCCTGTCCGCAATCGCGGGACTAAAACGGAAGAGATACCATCCCTGCTCTGCACTAACCCTTTAGCATCAATATGGAGAAAGGCCTCTGGCGGGATAAAGCCCGATAGAAGTGAACTCTCGTGGTACATTTCATTGGGGAAATAAGCCCCAAAGATCAGGCCATTATCGTTGGTCATTGCCCTCGCAACGTTTCTTCGAATCACCTTAATCAGGAAATTGTCAATCCTATTCAGAGTTGCCCCATCGTAAAGGACTTTGTTTGCATAATATTTTTTGTACTCTGATTCTGGTGTTCTGTACAGCCAAGACAGGTTCTAAGACACTGCCTTTCAAACACCCGAATCCTTTCCATCTGATACGGCGCTACATTGAACCACACGGGACAACCATACGCGATAACTGGCCTGATTAGGGCCACATAGCATATGACCTTCACCCTGGAGACAAGTTGACTGCTGTGAAACAGTCTTCTTGTCAGGGCTAAGGCCGTCTTAGCCCCATCAAAACAAGCATCTACTCGTATATGTTTGTCAAAAAACAAATACTTGTCGAGCCAGATACCAAGGTATCTCACTACGTTTCTTACCTCTAATGGCAGTCCGTGCTGTCCAATGATGGCCAAATTTCGCCAGTTATGTCTGGTATCCCTAGAAGCCCATCTCAATGGAGTTCTAAACAAGATTGTTTCCGACTTTTGAAAGTTGATTTTCAATTTCCAATCGTCGAAATACGCCTTAATATGATCGAAATCACGCTGCAGCAGAGTATTGATGACTTTGATTTTTGGACCTGATCTGTACGCCACTAAATCGTCTGTGTACGCTATGGCATGATCGAGGGACCCTTCTAGATCACTTGTGTAAATGTTAAACAGTATCGGAGAAATCACAGCTCCCTGTTGTAAGCCGTTTTTAATGTCAAAGATCTTGCTCGAAATAACGTTGTTACGTTTAACAACGAACTACTTTCCCGTAAAAATGTCGTAAATCATATATAGCAGAGGTTTCGGCATACCCATTCTCTTCAACTTATAGAAAAGCCCCGCCCCTCTAACTAGACGGTGTCGAAGGCCTTCTTAAAGTCAACGAGGCAGGCAACCGTACACTGGTTCTTGCATTTATTCCATTGTATGTCGGAGACCAGCTTTGACGCAGCATGAATAGTGTCATGCCTCGCCCTAAAAGCAAACTGATTTTCTGGAGTTATATTGTTTTCCTCAACCCACCTTAACAGCACTCTATTAACCACTTTCTCGAATACCTTGCTAATATTCGGAAGCAAACTAATTAACCGGAGATTTGCAGGGTTAGTTCTAACTTTATCCCTTTTCGGAATTGGATGTACCATTGCTGTTTTACAATGCGTCGGATAATATGCATTATTCAGTGCATTGTTAAACAGCGTAGTAAATATACCCACTGCTTCCAAGGGCAGGTGTCTTAATACGACAATTTTGAATTTCGTTGCGCAGATAGTAATGATTTACGTAGGCCCTGTTGTCAATGTCGTGATTTCAGCGAACCGGATTGTTCACCGTATACACGGCCTCGAAAAAGGCTCTCAGCAAATCCACTTTCTCCTGTGGGTCTTCGACCACGAAAAGACCGTCGCCTGAGTCGGCACTCTCTGGACTTATGCCGAGGGTCAGTAGTATCTGTCTGTTTTCTGTCGTTTGTGGAATTCGGACGCACTGAATGTCATTATGATCTTTCCTCCTGAACAATTTATTTATCTGTGGGAACATATTCGGACTACTGGATTTTATAGCCCGAATCTTATTGCCCCAGTACAGACTTACAGATTTACTGTAATTTTTCTTAATTAATTGTTTTAGATTTTTGATCAGTGACCTTAGTGTTCTTATTTCCGTGTCGTTTCTGTCACTGAACTGTCTGTACAACTGCTCAAGCCTCGAGAGCAGTCTACTTTTGTGTGCGTACAATGTATTGATTGTTGAAGTTCTGTACTATTCAACCTGGCTTTCGTATTACAACACATACGAGGGCGGGTCAATAAGTCCGTGACTTTTGGAATAAAACACAGATTTTTTGATAAAAAAATAATTTTATTTTTCAACGTAGTCTCCCTTGTCCAACGCTTCTCCAATTTTTTTATCCCTTCCAAAAAAAATGATTTGTCGAGGTCCTCAAAATAGATGACTTCATCATTGGAGTCAAATCTTTTTCCACCAAGCCATTTCTTCAGGTTTGGGAACAAGAAGTAGTCGCTCGGAGCCAAATCTGGAGAATAGGGTGGATGAGGGAGCAATTCATAGCCCAATTCATGGATTTTTGCCATGGCAACTGCACATGTGTGCACCCTTGCATTGTCTTGGTGGAAAAGAACTTTTTTCTTGGCCAAATGAGGTCGGTTTTTATTCAAATCGCCATTGAATCGGTCCAATAAGTTGGCATAATATTCCCCATTGATTGTTCTTCCCTTTTGAAGGTAGTCAATGTGGATTATCCCGCGTGCATCCCAAAAAACAGTCGCCATAACTTTATTGGCTGACAAACCCACCTTGGCCTTCTTTGACGCCGATTCACCCTTAGAAACCCACTGTTTTGACTGTTTAGCAAGTTTAAATTATGACAGGAGTCAACTGACAGATGCCTGTTGACAGGAGCAGTGTTGCTGTTTCAGTAAAGAGGTCAGAAATTCAAAAAGTCACGGACTTATTGACCCGCACTCGTAATAATGTGCTTATTTGCTCTTAATCTCTTAACATAAAAATTCTTAGTTACTAATTTACATAACCTAATACTATCATTAATTTCTAAATTACTAAATTACATTAATTGGGGCCACTCTCTCTCTCCCCTTGTTTTCAAGCCTCTGTTTTTGTTCTTGATGTTAATGTTGTTGTTTGCTGCTGCTGTTTGCTGCCGGTGTTGTACCTGTTGTTGTTGCTGTTGTTGTTGTTGTTGCAGCTGCTGTTGTTGCTGCTGCGATGATTGCTGTTGCATTTTCTGTGGTATTTGCTGCTGTTGTTGTTGTTTTTGTCGTTTTTGCGGGTCCGTCTTCTGTTGCAGTCTTTGTTCTTGTTGTTGTTGTTGGTGTTGTTGCTGCTGCTGCTTTTGGCTTATTAATTGCTTCTCTTTTTGCATTGGCATTTCTTTCATAACTTCTGTCTTCTGCTGTTGTAGTTTTTGTTGCTGCTTTTGCTGCCGCAATTTCTCTCTCTTCTCCAGGAGCTCTTTTATAAGCTTGTCAAGCTGAGCCTCGTCATTTTCTTCCTTTTCTGCTGAGGTATCAGTGTCTGACAACTATTTAAATGAGTTCCCCTCTCCAATGTAGCGGCACTCAAACCCTTCAGATTGGAAAGAGTACTCTTTCCGACCGCGTTAACGTGTTCGTCTTCTTTGATTTTTTTTTGTTGTGGAGGATTTCGACGATGGCTTGTTTCTCCTCCGCCATTTTTCCACTTTCGTGTCATCATTTGGTTTTTGCATTACTGCTGCTGCCTTAGTTGTTGTTGCTTGCTGTTGCTGCATTTCACAAGCTCTCGTCGTCATACGATTCGATACCGGTTCCACTTACGGGACCTTCGGCTGACCGGTAACCATCGTTAATTGGCACTATTACTATAACTTCTTGTTTTGGTTTTAATGTTAAAAAATTAAAAAAAGTCACCCACGAATTTCTGGTGGACTCGAACCCAGGTCTTCCACGTACCGAGCCAACTACATTCATTTCATTTTCATTTTAAATGCATTTTTATTATTTTAAATTCATTAATACTTATGCGCTATACAAAAAAATGCTTAAAAATTAGCTTAATTAACTTAAAATTATCTTATTATCTTATAACTTACTGGCCCCATGCGGGCACTCTAAATTAAACATAATACTTAATCAATGTCTTTCGACGTTTCGTACGATTATAAATCTTTTTTGTTTTTTTCTATATTTATTTAAACTAAAACTAAGAAAACATTTTATTTAATACAAAAACTTAGTATACGGACTTTCTTTTTTATAAAATCTTAAAAACTAAAACTTATAAATTATCTACATATAAATAAATCTTAACCTACTTAATCTAGTTAACCTACTTAAACTAACTTATTGTATATATCATAAAATTTTTTTTTTCTTTTTTTTTGTCCCTAGATGCGTTACCCTTTCTTCCGTTCTTTTAGAGAAGCTGTTACCCATCTAAGTTCTTTATAATTTTGTTTTTGCATTTTTTTTTTTATTATTTTTTTCTCTTATATCTACCTTAATCCTACTTAAATCTATGTAAGCCGGCCATGACTAAAAAAATTAGGCTAACCGACTTTGCTTCCGAGTGAAGCTATATTGTACTAGAGAAATTCGACGAAGATACTTCCTCTCCTCCCATAAGCCACCAAAATTGTTGGTGCTGCCGTGCAACATCCCTTATGTCGCGACTCCCTAACGCCCTACTGAACCGGAGACGCTCCGCACTGCCATGTGCGACGTCTCTGTCGTAGTTGAGTCGCCTGTCCGCAGCTGTTCGAGCAACGAGGAAGATTAGCGGCACCGCCAATCTGTCCTGGATCAGACCTTTACTATCTAAATATAGGAACGCTTCTGGAGGAATAAAGCCGTCAAAGCGAACTCTCTCGTGATACATATAATTGGGGTAGTAAGCCCCGGAGATCGGGTTGTTTGATGAGGCCATTGCTCTTGCAATGTGCCTTCGAGTCAACTTAATGACGAAATTGTCCACTCTTATTAGGTTCGCCCTATTGTACAAGACCCCATTGGGATAGAATTTGATGTACTGAGACTCTGGTGTTCTGTATAAGCGAAGACAAGTCCTAAGACAAACCCTCTCAAACACCCGAATCTTTTCCAATAAACTTGCTCTTACGTTGAATCACACGGGACATCCAAATACAATCATGGGCCTGATAAGGGCCATGTAGCATATAACCTTCACCTTCGCATCGAGTTGGCTGTTATAAAACAGTCTCTTTGTAAGGGCAAAGGGACCTTTGGCTCTGGCCAGAGCAACATCTATATGTTTGTTAAAATACAGATATTGATCCAGCCAGATCCCAAGGTATCTGACTACATTTCGACAAGCAAGTGGCTGCCCGTGCTGCCCCACGATCGAGAACTTTCGCCAATTCTTTCTGGTATCCCTAGAGGCCCCAGACAAAGGCGTCCCAAACAAAATGGTTTCCGACTTCTGAAAATTGATTTTCAACTTCCAGTCATCGCAATATCGTTTAATTTTATCGAAATCACGTTGCAAGAGTATATTAATAACCTCAATCTTTGGACCTGATCTGTACGCGATTAAGTCGTCTGCGTACGCTATGGCATGGTGAAGTGAACCTATCAGATCACTTGTGTAAATGTTGAATAGGATCGGCGAATTTACCGCACCTTGTTGCAGACCGTTTTTAATATTAAATGTTCCAGCAGAAGTCACATCACCATTCTTCACGATGAACTGTCTACTGGAGAGCATATCAAAAAGAATATACAGCAATGGTTTACTAATGCCCAACCTGTCCAGCTTGAAAAAGAGTCCCTCTAACCATACGGTATCGAAGGCTTTTTCCATGTCAATCAGGCAGGCACCAGTGCACTGATTCTTGCCTTTGTTCCATTGGATATCAGAAACCAGTTTAGACGCAGCATGAATAACATCATGCCCCGCCTTGAAACCGAATTGATTATCCGGAATTATATGTTTGTCCTCAACCCACTTAGTCAGGACTCTATTGATCACCTTCTCGAAAACCTTACTAATGTTTGGAAGGAGACTGATCGACCGGAGATTCGCCGGATTGGATGTGTCTTTATCCCTTTTGGGGATGGGATGTACCACCGCCGTTTTCCAATGCGCTGGATAATGTGCATTATTCATTGCATTATTAAATGGGTGGCCGTGCCTCAAGTGGTAGTGTGTTGGCTTCCAAATCGGAAGGTTCGGTGTTCGAATCCCAGCCTCGTCCGGAAGACATTCTTTTTTTCAGGCAACTTAATTCACGTTGCCTATAATACAACAACAAGTCCAATTACACTAATAATTTAGTCTCCCCATTAAATGTTGGATGCCACCCATGGAGCGAAATAACCACTGAGCCCAAAAATCTTTCTTTCTCTCTCTGTCCCATTTTCCTAAAAACTTAACACGTGCTCAGGCATTTTAAGTGTATTAATACCCACTTGAGTGTTAAGTTCTTTAAAAAAAAAAAAAAAAAAAAAAAAAATCAGGGTAGTATAAATGTTCACCGCTTCTAGTGGGAGATGTCGAAGCACAATGTTCGGTATTTCATCGGTTCCCACTGATTTCTTACTTCTAAGCGATTCGAAGATCGTTTGGAGCTCTGCCTTCGAAATGAACGGTGGTAGTACCATCTCATTGGTGATGACATTATTTGCCATATTCTCGTCACTGAACTGGGTGAAACCCGAGCTCTCGAATCGCCAATTCATTATTTCATTTCGAAGGTAGAAATTGTGCACAAGGACTCGATTTTCCAGATCGTGGTTCGGGCCAATGATGTCATTCGCCTTATATACTTCCTGGAAATTCGCTCCTATAGCCTCTACCTGCTCCTGCGGATCCTCGATCACAAAGAAGTTGTCATCATCAACAGCCTCATTTGGATCGATGCCTGCTGCTGTAAGTACTCGTATGTTCTCGTTGTCCGTCGTTCGGGCGATTTTAAGACACGAAAGGTCGTTGTGATCTTTCCTCCGAAATATTTTATTTATTTGCGGGAACATATTCGGGTTGCTGGTGTTTACAGCCCGAATTTTGTTGTTCCAATACAAACTTACAGATGCTCTGTAATTTTCTTTTATTAATACTTGGAGGTTTTTGATCGACGACTTTAGCGTCATAATCTCCGGGTTATGTCTGTCAGTAAACTGTCTGCACAAGGTTTTTAGCCTTGACAGCAGTCTACTTTTATGTTGGTGCAGTGCGTCAATGGTTGCGTTGCGGAATAAGTCTTCGTTGTCAGTGTATTGATACCGAGGTATCGTTTTGTCCATTGTTCGTTTAATTGTCTCGTCCATTAGTTTTAGATACCTGTCAATCTCCTCGTTTGACAGATTTCTATTGGACGGTGGGTAGAGCGAATTCGAGGAGATTGCTCTCGTCAGTGTTCTGGAGAAGTGTGTCCAACGCACCCTACTATAGTTGTAGGCATGCCTTTGAACAAACTCGTCCAATTCCGCAATTTCGTTCGGAACGGTTATTTTGGTACTGAGACCGCAATGGTCACTGTCATACACAAAAGTGTGTAGACAGTTTATGGTTTGTTGGTTTGTGCATGTCAGGTGTATTCGTGTGTCGAACAGCAGGAGATCCAAATAGGACCCGTGTCTAGGAAACGACGGACTATCCGTCGCCTTAAGGCCGAGTCGATACATAACACTGTGTTGACCCCACCAATTGAATAGTAGGTTCCCTCTAGTATTTGGTGTATTATTTCCCCAATCACTATGTTTGGTGTTGAAATCTCCGCCGATAATAAAGTAGTTCTCCTCCAATTCCAGTCTTAGGAATCGAAAAAGTGTCTCGATCTCTGAGATGAATAAAGTGGATTGAGTAGCCATAGGTGCATAAACAGACACCATGTATAACCGCTTTCCACTACGGAGAGGGATATACACGATGCATGCTTCCAGCTCCTGGACCCTACGTACTACACGGCTGTATACTCTTTTGAAACGTACACCTTTACTTACGAAGATCGCAACGCCTCCTCCCTGAATGGAGTTGGGTCGGTTTCTCCGTACTATTTTATACCTTTTGTGCCTCATTTTGTGTCTTTTGGTAAGCTTAGTTTCGCTAACAAAAAGCACATCGGGGGCTTGGTCGTTAAGCAACTTAAATAGTGCGGCTCGTCGTTCGTGCCTTATCAGTGAATTCACATTCACAGCAAGGACCTTCAGGGTTTGCTCCGCCATGTACGTACCCATTACAACTGGAGGTGCGTTAGGCCCGGCAGCAGCGCATATATTTGATCTACCCGCTTAGCCTGTTCCCGTATTTGAAGCTGAAGCTGAGCCATCTGCCCCTGAATAGAGAGCAAGATAGCCAGCATGTCAGGTACAGGTTCCGGTGCTCTAGGCGCTGGGGCCTGAGAAGCTACCTTTGTTTGTTGTACCGTATTTCCCCTACCTGGCGCCATTTGGGCGTAGGTAACGTGGGGAGTAACGGCTGGTGTTTGTGTCTGCACGAGTGGACGTTTAATTTCCACTTTCTGCTGCCGAGCCAGATTTACTCTTTTGATGTATTGGAATTTGGGACAACCCCGATAATTTGCGGTGTGTCCCATGTTCCTACATAACGCACAAGAGAGCTGGCTTTTTTCCGACGCTCCGTCCTTACCCAGAGCGCATTCCTCGGATTTGTGGTTTTCACACTTCACGCATCGAGGCTGCATTTCGCAGTTCGACGCGGCGTGCCTCGCTCCTCTTTAATTTTTCCCAGTGTACAACCTGGTAGTCTAGGACTTTGATGCTCCTTAGACCATCCAGTTTGCTGTTGGGACTTAGCTGAACCAGGAAGAACGGTAGTTTCCGCTTCTCCCTTTTGGCTCTAGTCGTGACGATTGGCTTAACCCCTACGAATTTGAGCTCTTCGCACTCCTTCTCTTTGAGCAGTGCAAGAAGCTCCTCCGGATCAGTCGACGGTTCTAACCCCCTCAGCAGCATTGTTTGCAGCTTGTCCCCTTTCGGGGTGTCGTCGATTCCTTCAGTAAGTTTTTTATTTTAGTATTGCACTCCACTGTGTTACAGTGGATCGCGTGCCTAAGTCTTTTAACAAAAAAAATATTGCCTATGGCCGACTTACATAGCTCAATGGTTTCCTTTAGTACCATCTTATATGTGTTTATAGGTGGAACTCGTTGCTTTGTTGATTTCGTTTGTTGTTGTTGTTGTTGCTGTTGCTGTTGCTGTTGCTGTTGTTGCTGCTGTTGCTGCTGCTGCGATTTTTGTTGCTCTTGTTGTTTTTGCTGTTTATTTTTAGGTTGTGGTTTAGGATCCATCTTTGTTACTTCTTTTACTGGTTTTTGTATTTTTTGTTGTTTTAGTGGCTGGTTATATTTTTCTTGTGGTACCTCCACGTTGGTGATTTGTCGTTTCTGAGGGATCTGAAGTTGTTGCAGTAGCTCCTTCTCCCTCCTTGCCACTTGATTCGCTCTTATAGCAAGCACTTGTTGCTGTAGCTGCATGATGCTACTATTTATGGCTTTGACCTCGTCCTCTTCGTCATCTGACTCAGAGGCAGCTAGGAATGAAAAGCTATTGTTTCCACCCATGTAGTGGCCTTCCCCACCGTCAGAGACATATGGGTATTCTTCTTGCCTCTTTCGCTGTTGTTGTTGTGTCGCTGCTTTTTTTGACGTTGTTGGCGCCTCTTCCCTTGCCCCACCAGGCAGCTTCTCAGTAGATGCTGATAGGGAAGGGCGCTTCACGAGGTTAGGAGTTGGCTTCAGCTTCCTCTTCCTCTTAGACGTAGTTTCCGAACGGATCGAAATTACAGTTTGGTCATCAGATGACATCGTGCCATCTCCCGAACCCGCTATTTGGATAGCGGACCGTTCAACACCACTCATCCTCTGGTTTCACTGAACTAATTTATTATTATTGTTATATTTTTTGGATTTATAAATAAAAAAGTCTGTCCTTGTCCGGGGATCGAACGTACAACCGGTTCTCGGCCGGCACCACTTCTATTGCGCCACCGAAGCACTTGGGTTAAACGTTTCTAATTGTTTTTTTGTCACTTTTTGTTTTATTTTTTCACTGGAAAAAAAGCCGACACACATCTATCCTCTATCGAGGTTTATGAACGACTCCTAATTTGCAAACCACTGTTCAACAGGTATGATTTCACTACCAAAACTAGGTACAGTTATCTTCTGCTCATTTAACACTCGTTGATTTATTTCGTCTGCTTGTATTTTTAATACGAGCAATTTTATTATTTGCTCCAAGCTCTGGCTGGTGATTTCACATGTTGTGCTTGTTTCGTTTTTTCGTGGACCACTGTTATCATATAGCTGTTTGTTTTTTGATGTTTCTGTAATGTTGCTCTCCATTTCCGTTTCGTAACTGTATGCTTTTTTGGTTATGGCTTAGGATCGTATTATTACAATGCCCTGTTGCTGTCTCTCTTTTTCTATCAGTGTAATTTCTCTGTCAGGCATTCCGATGAAACTAATTCCAGAAGAACGCAATTTTGCCGAACTCTCGATCATTCAGCGTGTTTGTTTTTTTTTTTTTTTGGCCCCCAAAATGTAACAAAATGCGTTGTTATTATAAATAATTCATATACATATTTGTTTACTAGATAATTAACTGTTTACTTTTAAATTACAAAATACCAAAATTAATGAAAATTATATTAAAGAATTTACAACACTTCAGCTCGTCAGCGCACAACTCAACTCTCTCCTCCACTCCCGACGACTCTTTCCTTATTCCCTTTTGTTCCTTTCCATGTAATAAGGGTTGCCAGTTTCCTACAATATTATCTCCCTTCACATACGTACATATACCATATACCTAAATTCCATAAAACAAAACAAAAACTTAGAGTTTTTGACGGATTAAGAGGAACCTACGGAAAGTTCTTTAACTCTCGATATGGATGTTGAGGTATGTACATAGGAACGCGTTATAAGTATGCCTTCCAATGTCATAATAATTCTGTTGTAACTTCAGAAAAATCAATCAAAGCGGACGAGGAATGACCCGAAATAAACAGGAGGATTTATATGCTGGATCTTGGGCATGCTCCTATAGAAAAATGGATGAGGAGCAGCAGCTGTATGCCAAGAAAGCCATAAAAGAGATACTAATTATTAGGCAGTTAAAGCCGCTGTCCCTAAATGTGGTGAATACACCGTCATCGACTTCTTCGATAATATCTCCTCAAATAATATCATCAAGTCAGCATATGACTTTTCTCCCATCCTCTTCCATTTCCAGTACATGGACATCCACCCCAATCTCATACTTGAGGATGCATGAGCGGCAGCAATCACCCGCGCAAAGCAAAGTAACTACCGGAGAGCAAGATTAAGTGCCTTGCACCGACTTGTCCGAATTGATCGCCAATAAACGTTTTAATTAATTTTTTATTTTTCATTAATAATAATATAATTACAAGAATTTAATTGCATTTGGTGTGTATATAATTGGATAATTGGTTACAGATATTTTTGGATAGGTTTGTATAGTTTCTCGATGAGCTGGATTTAAGTCCAATGATCGAAGGATGGTTTTCTGTTGATGGTATAGCTGCATAAACGAGACCGCTTTTCTTCTTTAAATAGTTGTGTAAGAAACAGCAGGCTAAAACAATTTTGCTGGCTTTTTCAGGACATACGTTTATTGTCTTAACCAAAATTTCAAAGCGGTGTACAAGAATACCAAAAGCATTTTCTACGCGAACTCTTACAGAACTTAAACGTCTGTTAATTTTTAGTTCTTCGGGAGAAATTTGTGTGCCTGAATATGGCTTCATTATATACTCCTTCAGCGGGAAAGCGTCATCTCGCACGAAAACATACGAACATCGACCATTAAAAACTCACTATGTATTAAATGCAACAGCCATAAGGACAATGCTAAATGGCTTTGTAATTGAAATAAAATGATCCCGAATATGGTGGTCTCTTTATTTTAATGTGTTTGCCATCAATCGTGCCAAGACAATGTGGGAACCCATTCTGAAAAATTTTTCGGATTCAATTTTCCACTCATCAGCAGTTTTTGGTAGATACACAACGAATTATGCACAGTTAAAAGTCAACAGGAATCTAAAAACGTTGCCTTAATGTATACCTTTAATACCGATATTATGGCTTCACATGTTTCTATCACGAGTTTACCAATGGCTTGAGGAGAAACTGTATAAAAAAATTTTAGGTCCTCAAAATCATTACACTTAGCCAAGTATCTAAGAATTATAGATAGTTGCGTTCCCGGAGAAATTGCATCTCTCATGAAAGCGTCTGCATTCATCCTCGTAAAATTGTTGGTTCTACTTTACCATCAGCACATTCTGCAATAATCTTTAACGCGAGTATTTTACTTTGTTCACTCATCTCGAAAAATTCAATAAAAAACACGCCGATAAAATATATTTTTGACATTTGAAGCAATCTTTCATTTCAGTTTATGGAGTGTGTGGCCAAGTACTCGTATCAATTCAGTTGACAACTAAGTTTACAATCGAGTTGAATCGTGTATGGCCTACTTAAAACAGCGATGCAGACTGAACTCCTCTGAATTCAAATTAAATCATATCCTTACAAACTGAAATTAAAAAAATATATATAAAGGAGAATAAATTTAAATTGTATTTCAAATCACTCTAAGCTACTCTGAATACTTACATCTATGTCTTTCGACTGCAGTTACATTTTATTTATAAATGCTTATTTTCTATACTTAAAGCTACTAAGCTAATCGCTTCTCGGCCTTATGGCTAAGATCAAAGTGTAGTATCTGTACTAGGGGCAAGGTCTGGACTATAGGGTGGGTGTTGGATTTCTTCGAAACCACAATCTCCGGCAGCAGCCTTGGAAACTCGCGCCGTGTGAACAGGAGCGTTGTCATGAAGAAGCAACACACACGCTGCGAGTTTACCCCGTCTTTTCTTTTTAATTTCCTCCCGCAAATTATGCAAAATGGAAGCGTAGGATGTGGCGTTGATGGTTTCACCTTTTTTTTTGTACTCAATGAGCAAGATTCCCTCTGAGTCGCAAAAAACTGTGGCCATGAGCTTCCCGGGGGTCTGTTCCTTTTTTATGACACTGCATGGACTCTTGTTTGCTTTCAGGGTCATAGTGGTGGAGCTATGTTTCGTCCCCAGTAACAATTCGATCCATAACACCGTCCGCGTTCTCACTACACATCTGCAAAAGCTCTCTACAGCATGCGATTCTCACTTTTTTCTGAGTCGCTGTGAGCATTCGTGGCACCCACCTTGCACTGACCTTTGAAAGGTTAAGATGGTCATGAAGTATGTCGTGAATGGTACCAATTGAAAGCTTGGTGATCTCTGCCATCATTTTCACCTTTATGCGGGCATCCTCAAGAACAAGTTTTTCGACTTCTTTGATGCTTGTCCCGTACAAGCAGTAGCCGGGGCGCCGGAGCGGGGGTCGTCTTCAATGCTCTCTCTGCCTCTCTTGAACTCACTTGACCACTTTTGCACAGTTTGATAATGAGGGTGCGGAACCCTGGTAAACAGCCACCATCTCTTCATGAATAGTTTTTTGACTTTTTCCTTGCTTAGTGAGAAATTTAATTACAGCGCGATGCTCAATTTTCACCATCATCGTCTCAGTTGCCATTGTGATTCTGTTTAACTAGAGATAAAACGCGAATTAATAATCACATTTATATGAAATTTTACATGAATGCACTAAAATAATAGTATTACTTGATAAATAAGTCAATTTATATATACAACCATTCTTCACCCCGATACCGAGAATATGTTGAACGCCCCTCGTAGTGACAACGAGATCCCCCATTCCGACGAGCTACTGCGGAGCATCGCCAGCGTGTCACCCCGTTGTCACAAAAATTCCCAAACCTTGACGTCGCAAATGTTTAGAATTTAAATATATCTTAACTAATTTTTTTTTTTTTTTTTTTTTGCATTATGAAATAAGGAAGTTATCTTGCCGCACCTTGTATGTATGCATATATTTATTAGTTAACTCACTTTAAAATGTTAACCAATGTGTGAAATCAACATCAAAGGATGCCGCCGAGAAGTAATCGGCAGTTTAGCCATCGGTTAAGTCTCGGTAGTGTGTGCACCGACTGCTAGACAGCCGAAAACACAATCGGAATGCTGATTACTTGGGACAAGGACAACAAGTGCAAGTAACCCTGAATACAGTTAATATAAGTTAAGTAGCTTAGGTAAGATAAATACCGTAGATTGATGGTGATAGTTTTAAGCCCTAAATAAGTCAGAGCCTCCTCCTCAGTTTTGAGAGGATTGACGGAGAGCACATTTCTAGTGATCTAACCCCGTCGCTTAAGGCTAGCTGTGCTTTAAAGCAGACCAGTTGCTATACACGATCTAACGTACAGTACAGCTATATCATCTGCATATGCTTGAGTATTTTTTTTTTTGTTTTTATAAGAAGTACTGAGAACGTTAAGCGGTGAGCCTACCAACATGCAACATAGCAGTGGAGATGGAACTCTGCCTTCCGGGCAAACCCGGTCAAATATTTTTTTTTTTTTTTTTTTTTTTATAATTTACGCGCGCCTAAGGGGTTGATACCCTTTTACTGTTGCCAGGGCGCGGGCGGAAAGATAGAAGGAGGAGAAAGGAAAATTGTTTTTTTGTAGTGGTTTGAAACTCAGGTGTGTTTGGTTTCTATGTTTGCTCTCCAGGGATGGGAGTCCGAATAGGACGGAGAGTTTTTCTTCACTCAGAGTGATTCGAGATATAATTCCCAGTATTTTTTTCATTGCTTGAAACTCTTATAACAGCTAAATCTACGTGTCAGTGTTATGCCTTCACACGCAGAATTTTTTTGTCTGAGTTCCAATTATACAATGAAAAACTGATTTTGCCATGGGCAGGATTCGAACCTGGACCCTTCGAGTGAGAAGCGTTTGCTACTACCACTACACCACGGCCACCCCTGCGTTGTCGGAAGGACCATTAGCACAGCTCGTATTTTTTCTGATGGTATATGTCTTAAATTCAAATGCACTCTATCACAGCACTCATATACTCGTATTGCGCGTAGAATCTGTATAGCGAAGCTTTCTCTATTTCGATCGCTTAAAATTGATGGACTAATGACTTACAACTTCTATCAACTCTTTAAATCTATTCCTCTCTTCCGTATTCCGTATTATCCTCACCGAACGAAATATGGATACCATGAATTAATGTCAGAAATGCTACGCGAAATTAAGTTTATTCAGCCTATCCTTAACTTAAGCAAACTCTCGCTCCTGGCTTTAGAAAACGATTTATTTCAACTGCATATGAGTAGATTTTCGCTAGCACGTTTATCCTTGCTCTATATATACAACTTCGTTCATAGCCCTGATAATACATTTAAATAAAATTAATGATTTGAGATCCAAAAAGCTGATAAAATTAATTCGGATGCTGATTAGCTCTAATTAAAAATGCGGAAATCAGCTAGAAAATGTTTATGATTGGAAAGTTCCCTTTCGACTGGGAGAAAACCCATTTAAATCGAATCCAAATAAACAAATAACAATTCACAACAAAGCTTGAAATTTGTTTTTATTTCTTCTTTAAAAACTATTCTTACCAAACTACGCTTTTCGAAAGAATCCAAGTTATTCACCGCAAAACAACAAAGAGAACAATCCAAAAACTAAAAGTAGAAAAACCCAGACATAGATTAATGAATCACGAAAGAGATTTGATTCTAGGGAATTACCAAAAATTCTTTACTCAAATCCGCTTTATTTAAATACAGTTTAGCATAATTATAGAAGGCCTCGCACCCAAACTACCGAACTGCTAATCAGTCTCAGGGAGCAGACTACACGTCATCAAGACATATTGTCACTTGGCGCCAATCGGTGAGGCGGATTATAGTATAATTTCTGGACAGTGATTGAGGATGCTCTACAGGGACGAAGATTGATGGCAGTCGGACTTTGGATGCTGTACAATATAAGATGCTAACATTTTTTGGCTAATTAACAAGTCTATGGCCTCGGAATACATAGTGTGAGTTGAAACTAATGATTGGAGCGATAGAAACTGGTAAATGTATTGACAGCCATGTATCTACGTGTACACGTGACTTTTTAAGAGTAGATAGGCGTTATTTTGACTAGGTTGTTAATATTTATAGAACTACTCGTACATAGGTTTCTTTTTTATAAATTGGATGAATTTGGAATTTACCAAGGTGGTTTGAGCAAATTATACAAAACAGCATTTATAGACCAAGTTTTTTTTCTAATAGGGTGAGCAATATACGTACAAGACCAAACACGCATATATGTAATGAATGAAATTAATTTGCAATAAATAGATTTTTTGTTTTTTCAAGGCTTAATATAAAGAATATAATAAAAGAGGAGGCCGAATTTCATCCATTAGCCATAAAACATTATTTATATGTCCCACTGGAATTAGACAAATGGATCTGAAGATATAATTATGAAGAAGGTAAACTAAGAGTCGGTTTGCAAATTAAAACCAAGTATGGGTATTTTATCCGTAACAATTCTGTGATAAAGTAACTACAGCATACCCACCACATAATTGCTGAATACCTCCAGGCTGATGCGAGAATATGAAGGGCTCAGCAGTATCGTTTTCACTCTCACAGCAAGCGTCGAAGGATATTGCGTGACGCCCCGGTGAGACACCAAAATGCAATCGGCAGTCATTCAAAAGAAATCCAACTCTCAATGGGAGTCTTAACCGAATAAGCATGAACTCCTATCGCAGGTTCGGCTACTGAGAAACTCTCCTATGAGTGTGTCCTAGCAAGGCCATCGGAGATCTCATTTCCCGTGAGCCCAATATCACCTGTGACCCAAACAAGAACTCAGTGATTTCAGCCTTCCGACTGTGCCTTGGCCTCAACAACAACTGTCACTAGGTACTTTGATACTTAACCCCTCCACCGATGATTCATCAAATACGAGTTCATTGGCATCAGGATTACGTATTTTTTCGCTGGCATGACCGGAGTGAAGTTTAAAATTACCGTCCTCCAAAGAGATATCAACAGCGCATTCTAGATTGATTTTGGAGCCATCCGTGAAGAGTCCACTACATTTCGTTCCTGCCTCAGATTCTAATCGAAACCACTCTTGTGCACAGAAAAGGTGATTCCGTACTGTAGCAACAACAGCCGTCTTGGTGTCATTTGATCATAAGACAAGGATCAAAACACGGTCAGTGATCAAGGTAACCAAAATTCCAGTGCGTTATACCAAAGACAACTTGTTTTTAAATAGGCTTTGAGAGTAGAACCCATGATATGAATGTCAATGGGAGACAGATTCATTAGATCCTCTAGAGCAGAACCAGGTGTGCTAGAGGAAGCTCCCATGTAACCGAGACAATCCGTTCTTTGAAGAACGATAAAAGTACTCGTATGAATGATGTATTAACGCGAATTCTTCTTCCATCATACAACCGATGCATAGAACATAATTGGTCTTGTCATAACGGTATAGAACTAGATGTTTTCGACCCAACATGTTTAGTGTAAGGAAATTTATAGGATGCCATCCAGATATTTTGTCTTGTTTAAAAAAGGAATAGTGAGGGCTTTTGGCACTAGATCAGTCAAGTCAGCTTCATCTTTTTCGTGTTGGGTACCACTTTAGTTTAAAGGAAATTCACTTCAAGTTCATATCTAGTCACTCCTGCGCTTTAAAACTGACGGTCGCAAGGCAAGATCTCGCAGAAAGTACAGCCTCATTACGTGTATATCCCTGAGCGTAGACGTTCGAGCAGATAACAAACGCCATAGGAGTGCACATTGGTCGAAGTCAGTTGGCTTTTTTCCGTAGAACTAAATATTAGTTGTCGAAAGCGCAATCAATGTTGATGAAAATGGTCCTTCTTGTCGAGCGCGCCTTCAATGTTGCCTTCTATCTCTTCCACTGTGGTAAGTAAATTATATCTTGAGGATAGGATGCATTCGCAAAGCCGTTTTGTACACACAATGCTAACCAGACTAATAGTCTTCCTAAAGTTCGCCACATGTTCGGCATGTATCCTAGGCTAGGCTAGCAGTGAAAATTCTCTACAGACCCCGACTTTTTAGAGTTCTATCTGAACACATCATTTTATCCGAAACCCATGTTTCCTGTATGGATATTATGTGATACAATACATAGACAGAGAAACGCTTCTAGGGGGATAGAGTCGTTAAGCAGCATTTTCTTATGATGCACATAATTGGGGTAATATGGTACAGAGTGCAGTATTAATGTTAGCTCTACATATCACATAGTTATGTCTATGGCGACTTAATTAGACATATATATTTCTAACTTCACTTGTAATTAAAATGTCACTTACGGAGACAAAATATGTAAATATATTCTTAGTATATATTACTCAGAGTCAATTTTTTCCAATGTGCTTTAAAATCAGTTTTTGATAAAATTAATCACTCTTATTAAGTTAGCCTTATTTTAGATTAGAATTTTAAATACTTCGAATCTACGAGTAGTTTTCTGTATAAGTGAAGAAAAGCCTTAAAGTTAGTTGTTCAAATAGCTGAATCTTTTCCAATAGGCTTTCTCCCATGTACAACTACTGAGTATCCAAACTGCAACATTTTCCAGATGAAGCAGATTTCCACTAACATGTTCTAGAGAATGGTGTCCAAAACATCCTACTACAGTAGTACGATTAGGTTAGAATAAACTCCTCCAGCCCCCCAAATTTGTTCGGTGAGGATATTTTGGGACTTTTTCGTAGACTGTAATGGTTACTCTTGTACACCTGATTCGTACATTGAAAAACAAGAGATGCAGATTGAAAGATGTCTGCGAAACAATTGGTTTTCCGTTGTTTTAGACCTAGCCTTTATATTATAAATTCACTAAACTAATAGGCTCATCAAACACGTTAAGTTCAATTCAATTCAATTTACTATTATAAAAACATTTCACAAATAAGACCTAGTCCTTTATAGTACATAAAGTAGCGGATAGATTACAATATTAATTATTAATTAAACTAAATTTAATATAAACATTAGTGATAGTTACTTATAAATAAAAAATATTGGAAAAGGAAGGGTTGTGAAGGGAAGGATAGCGAAAAGATTTAAAGAATAGTGCAGAAAATAGATAAAAGATAAAGGATTTGAAGAGAGTAGTTATGTGTTGCTTATTCAATGTCTTCCAATACGGCACTTTTGAACTTACAAGCTTCAATTATTTGCTTTGTTGCTATCGAAAGTTGGTTCCAGAGCCTGGTGACATACACAAAGAAGAGACGCGACGAGTTCAAATAGTTGAAACAGGGCGCTATAATATTAAATAATCTGGAGGACTGACTAAATTGAAGTTTATCAAACAGATACTTGGGGGATCTGCTGTTTATGACCTTGTGCATAAACCAAAGGTATCGAATTTTTTGGAACTTCTGGAGCGAACAACAAAGAATCAGCTTGTGACAGTTTGAAATGTGTTCATACCGACAGAGACCATACACGTACCTAACCATATCATTAAACGCTACAAGCAACTTTTGCTGAGAAAGGGAGTCAAGCTTGCATTAAACACCAGTGGCATAATCAATAATAGGTATAAATAACATTTTTATTAACCTTAGCTTAGTGTCAACCGGAGTAAAACCAGAAGACAACCGAAGTTCACGTAGCCCAGCATAGACTCGTCCAATAACATAGTTTGTATGGTCAACGGCAGAGAGAGAACAATTTAATTTGAAACCGAGATTTGTGACTGCATCTAGAAATTTGAGTTGCTTATAGTTCAAGCTTACTGGCGGCAGCAGTTCAGTATCGTAATACTTCTTAGAAATAAGAATAAGCTGGGATTTGTTAGGATTCAGGTTGAGATCATTGCATATTGAGCAGTTGTATACTGCCGACAGGTCTTCATTTATTCTGACAAAAATATCCTCAATGAGCCCAATCGGTCGTGACAAGTATATCTGAGCATCATCAGCGTAGATACGAGTATTTACATTCAGGCATACTTTGGGTAGGTCATTAATAAAAATACAGAAAAGTATTGGTCCTAATATTGATTCATACGGTACCCTGCTTATCGTCTTGGAAACCACTCAATTAATGTAGTAGATAAATTTAAAGGCCTGGGTGTTGTTTTCGATAGTAAACTCAATTTTGATACCCATGTTAAAAAATTAATGTCAAAAGCTAACTCTGATCTATAATTTTTGAAAAGAAATTCATCGGACTTCAAGGATCCTTATACTCTCAATGCCATTTTTGTAAGCATGGTTCGTCAATGTCTGGAATATTGTATTGTCTGGAGTATTGTAGTGTTTGGAACCCGTTTTCATTGAAAAACATTAATAGAGTGGAAAAAATTCAAAAAAACTTCTTGCGCTTTGCATTACGCCGTTTCTTTCTAAATGACAATGTCCACTATTCTTACCGCTCTAAATGTTTGCTGTTGGGTTTTGATTTCCTCGAAGTTCGTCGTAAAATGAATTGTGTTATGTTCGTTAGAGATTTACTATGTTTTTCCACTGACTGTGAGAACTTGCTTTCATTAATTTGTATTTATGCCCCCCTAAAGGTTCCTAAGGCCAGACCATTGTTATTTGAAGATCATCACTCCACTTTATACGGAGGCGTTACGTTTTGCTGTAGATTATTTAATCTTGTATACGAGTATGATCGACTCGATATTGTATTACTCAGAACTAGATTTAACGAACTCGCATTGTTAGCATTAAGATAATTTATAATTATTGTGCTTTATATATATTTTCTTTCGTTCTTGGTCTGTTGATATACCTCTATCATTGGCGCAGTTCAGAGGGTCTCCTTTCTTGACGATCAGACAAACAATGCTGAGGTTCCATTAAGGGCATACTTTCCGAGTCAATGTTGGCCTTGTGTAGATCGTAAAGTGGTCATTCTGGTTGACGGTTGATTGATCAGGAGTTCTCCAAGTACCCTTATGAATATCGAGATGTGGGAACCGCGTGCTAGCTACGAAAATTTTTCACTCCGCCGCAAAGTCGATTTGCCTGAATGCATTATCGGAAGTGGTGTCGTGGGGGCTTTACCCTCCGGCAGTACTGCCAAAGATGCCTTCTTTTCCTACTTTTGTATTAAAATCACCAAGTAGAATTTTAATGTCAAAGCTAGGGCACTTTTTGTAAGTTTTGTCCAAGATCTCACAGAAGTTATCTTGGGTTACATCATCTTTCTCCTCTGTGTGAACGTGCGCGCATATAAAACTAATGTTGGCAAATTTAGACTTAACACAGATTGCTGCGAGGCAATCCTCTTTTTGTGCGGCCCATCCCATTGCATTTCTTGGATGGCGTCCAGGGCCTCCGCTAGTTGTTCGGCTGTACGTGGCTTAATAAAGGACCTAACGTTCCACGTGGAGATATGTTTTGGACTGCAATCCTTATAGTTGAGTGGTGGGCATAACTTGAAACTTATAAACGGTGACCCTTCCTTCGGAACATCCTCTTTAAACTCCGTTCGCCTTCGCAACTGATTCTGATGCCTTCTGCACACTTTACCATCTACTTGCACTTGGTACATTCTCCTTCTGCTACCACGTACAACTACTCCTGGCGCCCACATCTTTTTTGATTGATACTGTCTGACGAATACGAGCTCTTGAGGGGAGAACTTAAAACGATCCCCGCGAAAACTCCTTCAGGTATCATAGCAGAAAGGATCGTTCGATGCACTCGGTCGTGTAACATTTCTGCCGGAGATAACCCGGATTTCTAAAAATGTAGCAAGTGCCTCCTCCTCACACGATTCTTGAAGATTCTTGGCTAATGCTGTTTTCAACGTACGAACCATACGTTCGGCCACTCCATTCGATTCGGGATTAAAAGGTGCTGCAGTTAGGTGTTGAATAGCATTAATTTTACAGAAAACTGCGAACTCTTTGAATGCGAACTGCGGCCCGTTGTCCGACACCAGCGTCTTAGGAATACCCTCCAGCGCGAAAATTGATCTCAATGCGCGAATGGTAGCATGTGACGTTGTTGACGGCATTTTGACAACGAACGGAAAATTCGACTTCCAGTCGATTACCACCAACCACATGCTGTTCTTGAAAGGTCCGGCGAAGTCTATATGGATGTGCTCCCACACATCTGTTGTCGACGGCCAACTGGAATACTCCTTAGGAGATTGGCAGGCGTTTAACTGGCAGATGTTGTACTGCTTCACGATTTGGTCAATGTCCTCATCGATCCCCGACCACCAGCAGTAACGACGAGCCAGCTGCTTCATTTTGGTTATTCCCCAATGACCTTGATGAATTAGCCGCAACACCTTGGCCTGCAACGACTTGGGAGCTATCACTCTGCATGAAACCCCTGTCTGAAAAAGAAGAACGTTAATATGCACACACAAAGAGAACTTTCTACGAAAAAGGGTTGCGTCTGAAGGCGGCAAGTAATTAGGCCATCCATTCTTTATATGATCAAAAACTTTCTGCAATGTGCTATCTTTTTGTGATTCCGCCGCGATACCGACGCGCTCAACGGAAAATCTTTCAAGACAGCATCGACTTCTTCAACCACTTGCTGTACGGTATTCTCCACCAACTTTTCGAACTCGTCATCTGGCCCCACTGGTAACCAAGATAGACAGTCTGCGTTGCCGTGGTGCTTCGTAGACCTGTAGCGAATGGAGTATGTGTAATTCATTAATATTATGGCCCATCTTTGCAGGAGATGAATTGTCATCACGGGTAACTTTTTTTCTGGATTGAACAGTGTGACCAGAGGTTGATGGTCAGTCAACAACTCGAAATGCCGGCCATATAAATATTGCTGAAACCTCGAAAATTATTGCTAGCGCCTCCTTTTCGATTTGACTATATCCCTTTTGCGCATCATTCAAAGTCTTGGACGCAAATGCGATTGGGCTTTCCGTACCATCGGGATATTTATGGGAGATCACAGCCCCAACCCCATGCGACGAATCGTCGGTGGCGAGCATATCGGTAGGTCACTACGAAAATGAACAAGACGCGAGACTTCCATGATACGTGACTTAAATTCATCAAATGACTGCTGCTGTTGCTTACCCCAAATGAATGGCTCTTTTTTAGCCCTTAATTTGTTTAACGGTGCGGCTAGTTGTGCAAAATTACCAATGAATAATTCATCTTACCTAAAAGCGTTTGTGGTTCCTGCAAGCTCTTGGGCACTGGAAAATCTCGAATAGCCTTCACACGAAACTCCGGTGGTCTTATTCCCTTTGCATCTATAATAATGTGTCCAAGGTACTCTATTTGCTCCTCCGCGAACTTGCATTTATCCAGCTTACATTTAGTCCAAGGCTTTCGAAACGCTGAAGTAAAATTTCCAAATTTCCCAAATGTACCACATCAGTTCGACCAGACACGATGATATCATCCAAGTATGATACACAAAAATTCAGATCGGCAGTGAGTTGTTCCATATATAGCTGGAAAATGCCAGTTGAACTAGCGATGCCAAAAGGACGGCGTTGATATTGAAACAATCCCTGCTCCGTCTTGTTGACGCACAATTTCTTCGACTCCTCGTCTAGCGGGATCTGCAGATAAGCATCGGAGAGGTCCACCTTTGTAAACAACTTGCCTCCTTGAAGACGAGAGAAATGCTTATTTATGCGAGGCGCTGGGTAGCAATCGATGTCCAGTTGGGGATTGATGGTGACCTTAAAATCCCCACAGAGCCTGAGACTTCCATTCGATGTTTTTACAACTACGACCGGAGCTGCCCATTGACTGGTTTACACCGCTTTCAATATTCCTAGAGTCACTAACCTGTTTAACTAATTCCTCACATCCTCCTTTTAAGAAAATGGGACAGGGTGATGTCCCAGTCGGCCTTCCCACTTCAAAGTGACATGCGCGAAAAAACGTGTGCTACAGCCGAGGCCAGGACTGAATACTGAACTATACTTTTCACAAACAGCCTTTGCTTTCGGTGCTAGTTGGAGTCGAACGCCTTCTACAACTTGTAAAGCTTTTTCAAGTTCAACGGGCTATCTACCACCAGTAGGGGTTTTCATAATTCCCTCCAACCATCCAATCCAATTAGCGAAGCAGTAGCGCCTGTATCCAATTGAAACGTTAATGTACGCCCATTTACTAACACACTTACCATTATCTTGCATCCCACGCGCTCCGGATCACAGGTTCAAGAAACTTCATCGGGAATTGCAAACGAAACTTTCCTTCCGACTTCCACCACCGCGAATTTCTCCTCCACTTGATTGATGGCATGTGTTTCCACTCTATTGTGTCGCAGTACGCAGTATGTGATGTACTACGCTTACCTCAGCTCCTTCGGATGTTTTTACGATGTCTTTTAAAATACTAGTTTCCAGCTGGGTGGACTCATCTCGTAGCGATGTCCTCGATTTCCTCAAGGGATGGGTTTTTGTATTGCGTAGCTGCACTGCGAACTGCATCATGTGATGTGTGGAAAACCAGCATGTCCCTAATCATTATATCTGCATCGGACTGGTTGCAGACCACTTTGCCGCATGTAAAAGCACAATTCCTTGCTAATGCTTTCAGCTCAGCTATCCACTCAGCATATAACTCCAGCAAATGAACTTCCAGCAACTGCTGGAAAGTTCACTTATCTTGAATGTCAACCTGATCAGGGATGTTAGCGCTGCCGTTAGCCCATTAAAGGGTCCTCTGCCATCATATCTTTTCCAAGACTCTGACTTGATCTTTGAAATCTTCACACGACGGTTACCACTTGGAGGTAAAATAAGCACAATTAATGTTTAAAAAGAGTTACAATACTGGACATCGCCAAGTTGACACCCAACCCGTGCAAAAAAAAAGCAACCTAGCTAATAAAAAAAATCATTTCTTGCTCTCATTGGGAAAATTGAAACGCTACTGAAGTGGGAGCTGATATATTTAGCCTGTCCAGGTTATTGGCGAAGGTAATGTACTAAATATTAACTAGGGTAGAAAACCGATGGGCACCCTGCCTGGAAACGGCATAAGACTTCTATATCATAAGAAAAGAATTTGAAAGGAATACTGCAAGTGCTATCAAGCCTACAATAGCCAAAACCCTCCTCGTCAAAGAGCGTGTACCTATACATTTTATTTTCTTCTCTTAAAGCATATCGAATAATTCTACATAGGAGAAAGACTGTCTAGTCTATGTTGGTATAAAAAAATTTGGACGAAGAAAATGTTTTTACTCTCCCATGAAATCTAAAGGTCCACACCATATTGAATATCTGCTTATATTATGCCATCATCATCAAGAAATTAACACTCTGCCTTAAAAAAAAGAGAAATTAATGTATGAATAATGTGATACAGTGTTTGACATTACTTTTCATTTGACTAATTAATTATTATACTTAATTATACTGGCACAACCATACGCTATTGAATGGAAATCGGCTATTCCTATACGATTACTTATATGGCCTAGATCTGGAAATACCCAATCTTATTTTTGTATAAGGCCAACTAAATGAATGGTTCTAGCTGTCCAGTTCCACTCGCCTCAATTTCTTTTCTCACTGCGTTGTTCGTCTAAACTTGTTGTGCACAGAAGGGCAGAGCCTATGGTATCTTTTGGGCATTAGGGCTCCAGCTCGCTATGCGCAACTGAAGACAACTAGCAAACAACCGAGCTGACAAGTTGAAACCGGCTTTCTCCAGGATTGAAGCGCTGTCTATTGTAATTATAAAGACCTTAGTATAGTTGCGTTCCATTGTAGACTCAAAAAACGATGTCATCGTCTCAAAACAGCTAATTGGGCTTTCACGTTCTTGTATACGAGTACATAGGTAGAACAAGTTGAGCAAATCATCACTCACGCTGTGAACCGAAGAGCCTACAAATCCATCTCGAAGGGAAATAAGTAAACCAATTTAATGCTATTTGTGAGAGTTTTTGGTCGCTACAAATTTGCAATATTTCCTACCTGAATATTTCACATTCTCAAAGACTTAAAAATACTCGTAAAGTCTTTCTAAACCTCCACATAATGACATCCAACTCCAATTTTTTTAATTGTTAAAAATTGCGATAAGTAAGGGGTGAAAGTGCGATTATAAACGATGTCTGCGCCTGTTTGTTATTGCATGATCTCAATATGCACAAAGAAACAATTTTTAACTCGACTTATCAAATGGGACAATTGGGTTCAATTAAAATGGTATGAATGCGCATAACTCTACAATTGGATACACATACGAGCAGCATGAGTTACGCAATTCACTAATTGATTTGCATCTAAAATATCTCTTGGTCTTATATTTGATATCTTCACAGATAACTGGTAGCGGTGGTTGTAGGATAAGCAACTATTTGTGCACTATATACTCGTATGTAAAAAAAGGGTCTTCCAATAGGAAAGTGGCCATATTGTTGAAGCTACATCTGTCAAATTGGCTGTCATTTATTCAGTCAAGTTGGAGTCACAATCCCGAAATCCAAAATCCCGAAAACACAAAATCTCGAAAACGAAAAATTATATGTATTTCAAATTTTGGGTGGGTGACTCGCTTCGCTCGATAAAAGGATTTTAAACTTTTTCCCGCAGGTTTTTGCCGCTCACGAGTGTGCAGAGAATCGGATGCAGTAAATTTCCGGTCACTCACGAGAACTCGGCTTTTGCTGACCACAACTTGGCGAATTTTGCGTTTTGACTTGGGCCTACACCCGTAGAAAATTCAACTGACCCAGGAGCTGAAGTTAAACGACCATAGACAACGACGTGTGTTCGCTGAATGGCCTCTGGAGTAATTGGAAATTGACCCTAATTTCCGGATCAATGGGTACGTCAACAAACAAAATTGTCGAATTTGGGACGATACCAAACCACATAAGATCCAAGAGCGTCCAATGCATTACGAAAAAGTCACTGCTTGGAGTGAATTTTGGGCTGGCGGCGTCATCGGTCCATATTTCTTTGGGAACGAAATTGGTCAGGCCATCACCGTCAACGACGAGCGCTTTTGGTCGATGATTACCAACTTATTTTTACCTGAATTGGATGATATGAACACCAACGACAATTGGGTTCAACAGGATGGCGCTACGTGCCACACAGCTCACGCCACATTGGAAATTCTGCACGAGCGATTCGAGGACATGGTCATCACACGTGGAGGTGATGTGAACTGTCCACCGTTAGACTTTTTCTTGTGGGGTTTTCTGAAGGTCTATGCGAATAAGCCACAAGTCATAGCGGCCCTCAAATCCAAAAGAAACCTATGCCATCGGTCAAATTCAGCCTGATTTATGCGCCAGAGTCGTGGAAAATTGGATATTTCGGATGCGTGCCATCCAAAGAAACCGCGGCGGACATTTGAACGATGTTATATTCCATACATAATGGCATCGATATGTCTTTGAAACGAATAAAAAAATTCGATAATATCTCACACACACTTTGTGTGTAACAGATAGGAAGCGTTTAATGAAAGAAAGAAAGTATAGCAACGATTAATAGGGAACTATGATGTAACAAAATATGCAATATAATAAGCAATTTATTGCTTGATCGTTATTACCATGAACATAACAGCATAATAAGGGAACTAGTCAAAAAAATACCCTCTTGTCCATTATTTACCATTAAATGAGGATGACGGAGAAGAAACAACTTACATATTGAGACAACAAAGATTTTCTGAAAGACGTCATGGCACGGTAAAAACTACGTATATGGAGAAACGCGCTAAAACATTCATGCATTCGGTATTCGCATTTAACTATTTGGTCCAAGCACTTGAATTTCGCAACCAGTGTGAAGCGGAAATACGAGTACATGCCATTCAGATGTGCGCAAATTTCATCCTTCATAAAGAAATGAAGGGCGTCCCTATCTATATACTAAGGGACAGTCAGACAGCCATTAAAGCATTAGGCTCTAATCGCAATCGATCTCTCCCATAAGATCAATGTAAAACTTTGGTGGGTGCCTGGTCACAAAGATATTGTAGGAAATGAAATAGCCTGCGAAATGGTTAAAAACGGTTCGGCTTTCTTTTTGTTTAATGTAATGAGCGCACGCTCAAGAGCTTATTTTACCCTTAACATGTTTGCAAGCTGTGTGGGCGAAGGAAACTTAGGAAGGAAAAAAAGAGTGGTACCGATGTACGTTGGTTTTAAATGCTTGCAAGTTATAACGAAGAGGAAGTAGAGAGCACGGTAGGGCATTCTATAAGCGAGTTGACAGCTTAGGAACGAATCACGATATTTTAGAGTACGTCCGAAAGTGGGCTTGAGGGTATACTGATGAGCATACATAGCGAGACGGGTGTTACGGTTGAAGGTTTGAAGGGGGCGGAATACTACTGGCGATTTCTACGGAGCACTGGTGGTGGAAATAGTGATAGAAAAAAGGGAGACACGGGACATTACGTCGGTATTCGAGGATGTCCTTTGTCTGAGTGATATTAGTATCACCTATGAGTATTATCGCCTGGTTTTGAATCCTATATATAGAATACGGGAACGAATATGAAAAGTTGAGATTACTGTGATTAGCGAAGGAATATATTGGATTAGAAGTGGCAGAAAGGAGATAATTGATGAAAATTAAAAAGGTTGTCGAAGACGGAACGGAGTCCTGGGCCACACCAGCATTTACTTTGTGAACATCAGACTTGAAACCATCCAAGGCAACTTGAATTGAACGTTCCGAAAGGTGATTTTTAATCCATTGAAGAAGAGAGTCATCGATTCCAAAAACACGCATTTTCGAAAAAAAGAACCTGATGCCAAACTCTGTCAAATACCTTAAAAATATCAAGTACAACTATCTTGTTTTGCCATATTGATGTACGCTTTTCACCAGTGGACCTGTTGCTACTAAAACGATACCGCCGGTCAATGGGAAACTTTCGCGCTTCGAAATATTTCATGACCTCACGGTTTATCAGCGTTTCCATGACTTGGAAAGAAGGGACGTAAGTGCAATAGGAGGAAAGAGAAGAATATACGAATTGTTTAGGGACGGACTAGACAAGTGCTGTTTTGAGTTCTAAAGAATAGGATTGATGAAAAAGCTTACGCAGTGGTTTTGCCAGCGAAGGGCAACACCTCTTCAGAAGTATGGGAGATATACCATCTGGACCAGCGGTTGGTGAATGTTAAGATCTTTAAGTACTCTTGCTACTACACGAGTACGAAAGTGGATTCGTCCCATTGAAGATTCTATGCACTCAAGTGTAGTCGGAGTGTTGAACTGGCCTCAAAGTGTGCAAAGAGCTGACAGCTGGAATGTCATAATAAAACGAGCTGTGAAAGTAATGACGACACGGCGGAGCACTATCTCTGTGAATCCCCGCTTTCGCTCGCATCAGACTGCAGGTACTCGACGTTAACGTGGTGGGTGGTAGTACTGTAACTGTATGCGCCTTATCGCTGAAGCGTTTAAAAGAAACTTACAAAGGGTACGATGGACTAGTTCTTTGTCTGAGTGCTCTGTCCAACAGAAAAAAAAATATTAGTGTAAATTGACTTATTGTTATATTTTAGGCAACCATTCATCTCACGAGATTTTAGTTACCCGAAAAAAAAGAATATCTTTTGGGCACGGCTGATATTGAACCCCGAACCGTCGGATTGGGAAGCCAATACACTACTACTTGAGCTCGAGTCGTTCCACGCCTTTTGTTTTGGTTTGATACTCTTCATCCGATGAGAGATAAAGTATCTCATTCCAAGTAGAATAGTGTCTGTGATCATAACATTTCATTCTTTCATCGGCCCTGACCGCTATTGGGAAAACATCCCGAAGCTTCGCCAGGCTGAAAGAGCTATTAAACCCTTTCACAAAAAATTAAAAGAATCAGCTCAAAAGCGATGATATTAGAACATTGGCAGGCTTTCTAACCGGATATTAGCATCTTCGATATCATCTACACAAAATAGGTCTTATTCAGCAATCTGAACATTATCTTTGCATGGAAGATGACGAAACTACGGAACACATTTTATATGAATGTATGGCTTTGAGTGCCTTAAGGAAACGAAACTTCCTCAGAGAAATTGTGATTCCTTGTTAAATTCTTAAAATCTTCACCAGAGAGATTCTCGCTTTCATAACGAGTTGGTATGTGTGTCAATGACAACTTACGTTGGAATGACCACATATTTGATGTCGCCAAAAATGCTGCGAAATGTCTAGGTTTCCTCAAGCGATGTAAGAAATATTTTACCCCCTCTGATCTGGCCTCAATATATAAGGCATTCATCCGCCCAAAATTGGAGTACAACTCCCACATCTGGTCAGGTGCTCCTAAAACATCTCTGCACCTGCTAGATAGGATTCAAAACCGTGCGATAAAACTTATTGACGATACTAATATCAGTCAATCAATGGACACCCTCGAACATCGACGAAATGTCTCGTGTCTCACTTTGTTTTATCGCTATTTCCACCACCAGTGCTCCACTGAAATCGCCAGTAGCATTCCGCCCATTCAAACTTTCAACCGTAACACCCGTCTCGCTATGAATGCTCATCAGTATACCCTCAAGCCCATTTTCGGACGTACTCTAAAATATCGTGATTCGTTCCTAAGCCGTACAACTCGCTTATGGAATGCCCTGCCGATCTCTGTATTTCCTGGTCGTTATAACTTGCAAACATTTAAAAACAATGTACATCGGTACCTCTCTTTTCTTCCTCCCTAAATTTCCTTTGCCCGCGCTGTGTACAATCACCTTAAGGGTACTCAAACCCCTTGAGCGCGCGCTCATTATAAAAAAAAAAAAAAAAAAAAAAAAAGCCTCTGTTGGCTTCCTTGTAAATCAAGGATACTCAGTAATCAGGCAATCATAGAAACATTCGGATGTTTTCCTTGAAATCCAAGCATCTATACAAAAAAGTGGTTTGATGGAATACATCTCGATGCATATTTCTGCTCAATATCATCATAGTACGGCCTGACACCTGTATTCGTATCTAGCAATAGACTAAATACCATAACTGGGGCAAATAATAACGAATTTCAAACCGAGGCACAGTGGGGTAACTGTATAGATTCAGTGGCAGAAAGTCCAGAACCAATATCTTCAAATGAACAGTTTTTTTTTTCTAAGTGATTAACTGTAAGCCGATGCATATATTGTGCATAAACAATTAACGGTGTACACTTTTGCAATCTACTGGCAGCAGTTGAAACTTGTGTCTTCCGTGGGCCAGAAGTTTTTTTATCGAAATGCAGCGTAACTACACGCATTTGCGATATTGCAATTTCGATATGGAATGTTTACTTAGAGGTATTATCTTTCATTTGGAGTATGTTGTTTTGTCTCAGCTCAGTTTCTTGTTAGTGCTTTTATAATGATTTAAAACAACAAAAATTCACAAAATTGTTGACTTTTAGTCAGGAATTGGGCTTTAATTATTTTACGAACTTATAGATGATACATATATCAGACGTCCATATAGAAAAATTAAAACGTAAGTATTCTTGTGCCGCCAGAAGAAGATTTTTTAAATTATTCTGAACGTACAAAACAATCAAAGAGCCACTGGAGGTCGAATGTATATTTACCCATTCTTTTAACCAGATGTCTTTGAGATCAATTAGACAAATACTCGTAGACGCTTCAGTATTAATCAAGGATATAACCAGTGGATAACCTAAAAGTGCTTCCAAATATAGAAAATCTTTTGCATCTTCTCAAAAAACTGCTCAGATAGAAGGGGATGAAGCATTAGCAATGACAGTGGAAGCTAAACTAACAAGGCATCAATATTACATGTTGATGCAACATGTTGATGATAGTCATACAAAAAGAATAAGGAAAAAGTAGAGCAAATACGAGTAAAAGGCGTATTCAAGAGTTGTTTCAGTCGAAATTAGACGTCAAAATATAATAGATAAACCTCGACAGAAATTTGGAAACAGTAAAGACGGAAGCACGGCCAGAGGATTTTTTTAAAATTATAAAATATCCCGAGCATTGCAGGAACAAAGTAGAATTAATAAACAGATTTTTTATCATCAGTCTGTAAGATCTAGTGGACATAATGAATTGTTCCAAAGATATACAATAGATACTGCTATATTATTTGCTCAGAAATATCAATAAAGCTTTAATTCATGGCCCCAAAATTATATCGTATTTCTTACTTCCAATTAGATATTTATCCAAGGTAAGAAACAAGAACGTACAAAAATATAGGGAAAGTTTTTCTTACAAGTTTCAAAAATAGAGACTAAAGGTGCGATCAGACTGTCATCCAAACTTGTCATCCGGATGACATCCTGACGGCACTATGACGTAGAATTTGTCCTAAAGTGGTCGTCCCGTATGATCGTCAGTCACCCGGCATGTCATTGAACGTTTCAACCGGATGACATGATTTCTTTGTCATCCAGATGACTGATTTGATTGACCGTGTGATAGCTTATCTATTGGGACTAGATGACCAAATTTTTTTGACAGCATGTCATCCGAATGTCAAGGTCCGGTGGATGACATTACTTGATTTTCCACATTATCATCTAACATCAGATGACATGTTTGCATCGTTGAAAAAGTTAAAAGTCAATTTTCGTTTTGCTTCTGTGTTACAAAATGAGTGACAACAACGGTGAAGACGATATTGAGGCCAAAAATAAAACACCCACGGTTTCAGGAAAAAAAGGAGTAGAAAAATATTATTTTCTTGGGACCGTCAAACAGAGTCTGCTTTAATTGCAGCAGTTCAGGTAAATCCTGTCCCTTGAGATAGTGGGCGGAAGGATTACAAAACTCCGAACACCAAAATTGATTCCTGGAAACAGGTGGCGGTCAATTTAAATATTGAGGGTGTTGACGATGTCGGGGCGCGTCTTAAATGGTAATCACTTCCCATCCATTTTAAAGCCCATTTGGGAAAATTTCGACCCAGAAAATCAGGCCAAGGGACAGGCAAAATTGCGAAAGCATCGTGGCCTCATCTAAGTGAAATAATGTTTTTGGAGTCTTCCGAAGTGACACAATCGTGTCCAACGACGTCCACATTACAATTGGTAGGTACTTGTTCTACAATTGATCTGCTTTCATGTATGTAGGTATACATTAACACATTACTATATTCATTTGTTGTTTTTTAGGAGGATGCATTCGATGATTACTCAATTTAAATGAGTTGACGCAGTTGTCAAACGTTGAACCATCCCTCGAAACTGCCCAACGAACACCAGTGCCGAAAAAAATCAAAAAAAAAAAAAAAAAAAAAAAAAAACAGCGAAAACGAAAACGTCGTCAGCAACAACGCCATCACCATCTTTGTCCACGAATTCCAAATCTTGTAGCTTTCGGAATTTGGCGGCTGAAGTGTTGGGAAATATAGCAAATCGGCGGGATTATCGACATTGTGTGTTCGGTGAACTGGTCGCATCACATTTGCGAAGACTTCCAGAAGACGTCGCCTTCAATTTGGAGGGTCAAATCATGCAATTGATTTACTCTCAGTCGGCGCCTTCACGCACAAATGTCACTGACCCGGACACCATGCCAACTCCACACCGAATCAGCAGCGGGCCGTCCATCGACCAATATCCCGCTGATGGATTACATGCTCTACTACAACATAATGAAATCCAGATAAGGGTGATTATTTGTTTTTCTTTTTCTTCTATTCATTCCGTTTGAAGAACGATGGCCAGGAAATCATTAATGCTGTCGACATGAGTGAAAGCGATATACAATAATATACTAAGTGATACTATACGACATATGTGTACGTAAATGTAAATAATCTTTATGTTGAGGATGTGCATTCCTCGTCGGTTGTTTTTTTTTGTCAATGCAATACAAGTTATTTCATATCGTCGCCGTACTTTTTCAACTTCGTATCTACCTGCTGAGCGCCATATAAATCATACAAACTTTTGTTTTCATCCGCGTTTTTCTCTGCCACTTTTTTTGCTGTTTAATTTTTATTTTACTGACGTTTTCGTTTTTCACAAACAATTACTTACAAATTGTCAACAATGTCATTAGTGTCATCCGTGCCATTACTGTCATCTCGTGTGATCGCCTGTCATTCGGCTATGTCACCCAGGCATGTCAACCATTTTGGGATAAAATGTCACTCGGATGACCGAACGGATGACACTGTGTATTCGGGTGTCATATAGCGGATGACACGCTCGCAAATGACAACCGAATTACAGAAGTTCTCTGACGTCAGCATGTCATCCGGATGACAAGTTTGGATGACACCAGGATATGCTAAATATGCTTCTCATTTCTTCCCTTCTGTGGATTTTGAGTTTTCGCGAGGTGCCAACAAAAAATTTTAAAACGTTTAGTCCCGAAGTTTTTTTTTATCCTAATTTAGATGCATAAGGAGTTCATCGTTAAACTTGAAAAAATATAGTTATTTAGATTTTTGTTTAAAAAAAGCGCGCATATTTCTGGACATTTTAAAAAAACTTTTTTTTGGATTACTGGAAGTGTTTTAAATTTTTTTTTCTCAAATAATATTAACCTTATAACTCTGCTTGTTTCTTCAAATATAGTAATAGATAAATACCCCTCGAGGTATACTAGTTCTGGAAGGGAGTACGTATATAATTCTAGTACGAGAAACTGATGCTAGATTTGATTTTCACATTAAACAAAAATACCACGAATAATACAATACTCTGTGACGGAACAAAGACTTACACTATGAGATCACGGCTATTCGCACTTTAATTTGACGAAACAATTTGGATGCAAATTTCCAATTCGAAAAACGTTTGTTTCTACGCTTTACAAAATACGAAATCTGTTAGTTCCGCAGTAAACCGCCGACTAAAGGTATACGAGCAAGAAGAAAAATAGGGGATTTATTCAAATTTTCGAATAAATATTTCTTTATAGAATGATGTTGGCCTGTCCTTGAGGAGGACGAATGGAAGGGAAAATATAATCACTAACTCTACGAGCTGTACCAGAATGCCGATTTCACTATTTTCGAACAACTGCATTAAGAATCTGAAGTGGAAGGTCCACAATCATGAGGCCAATTGGAATTTTAAGTGGCAGCCTCTAAGTTTGAGACAACATGGGACACCTAACCCTGCTATAAAAACCAAGTTACCAAGATCGAAAAGAATGGAAATCGGCTTTTCTCACCACCATTTACATAAATAAAAATAAATATTTGGCACACCAGCCCGGGGGTGAACCAAGGGCTACTGCTCCTACTCACTGTGTTGCTCATCTTGTCACTTTTTTATCAAAATGAGATGGATCTGCGATTTTTTCCCGACTCCGAATGACAGAAGTGTTAGATTTTTTGATATTGGAATATCTTTAAGATAATTAAGAACAAAAATAGACAGATTTCACCTTTTCAAAATGGAATATACAGTGATCTTGATAAAGCGAATGAGTTCGTCTCTAACTTTGTCAATAATCACTCAGTGTCCGAACACCTAAGTGACCCGGTCACAACAAGGGCTGTTAATGATTAAATGAGTAATTTACGGTATCCTACGTAGCAACCCCGATAAATGATTTTGTTACTGAAGATGACATTAAATTTTACCTAAACAATTTAAAGGTAAGAAAATCATCTGGTCTTGATGGAATTCAAATATATACTTGAAGAAAAGGCCTAACATTCGAATAAGAGATATTCAGTTTATTATTGGGTTGTACCACATGAGATGTCCGATTTCTTCTCAGTCGGAAATAAGAAGTTCTCGAGTGAACATCTGTGCCAGAACGTTAAATTTTCTTTTTTTTTATAAAATAAAATGGTACATGTGCTTGACGTGTGAAAATTGTAGGATTCGTTACAAGTATCGTTTTTTTTTTTTTTTGAATTATTTACCATGCTGTCGGCAGTTCAAATTCGAACCATCTTCCTTTTTTTTTCAGTTTATATGCATTTTTATTTATATTACTTAATTTACTCTTACATGCTAGACAAAAAAACGCTTAAAAATTTGCTTAAATAACTTAAATTTATCTTAAACTAACTTACTGGCCCTATGCAGGCACTCTAAGTTATACATAATACTTAAATACTATGTCTTTCGACGTTTATGACGGATTTTATTCTTATTCTACAGTGACTTAACTACAGCTTAAACTAAGAAAACATGTTTAAAAACTTAGTATACGGAATATTTTAATTTTATTATATTATAAAACTTAAAACTAAAAGCCTACATACTACCTAAAACTAAATCTTAATCTACTTAACCTACTTACATCTACATGCATATATATATATATATACATAATATATATATACTTAATATACAAATATATGTACATATATATATATTGTTTTTTTTTCATTTTATATATATTTTTTTTTTCTTAAAATCTAACTTAAATCTACCTAAAAACTATGTAAGCCGGCCATGGGCAAAAACAAATTAGGCTGGCCCACCTTGCTTCACATGAAGCTAAATATCACCGGAGGAGTTCGACGACGAAGCATCCTCTCCTTCAACAAGCCACCAAAAGTGTTGGTGCTGTCGAGCAACATCCCTCATGTCGCGACTCCCTACCGCCCTACTGAACCGGAGACGCTCCGCACTGCCCTGTGCGACGTCTCTGTCGTAGTTGAGTCGCCTGTCCGCAGCTGTTCGAGCGACGTGGAAGATTAGCGGCACCGCCAATCTGTCCTGGATCAGACCTTTGCTATCTAAATATAGGAACGCTTCTGGAGGAATAAAGCCGTCAAAGCGAACTCTCTCGTGATACATATAATTGGGGTAGAAAGCCCCGGAGATCAGGTTGTTCGATGAGGTCATTGCTCTTGCAATGTGCCTTCGAGTCAACTTAATGACGAAATTGACCACTCTTATTAGGTTCGCCCTATTGTATAAGACCTCATTAGGATAGAATTTTATGTACTGAGACTCTGGTGTTCTGTATAGGCGAAGACAAGTCCTAAGACAAGCCCTCTCAAACACCCGAATCTTTTCCAATAAACTTGCTCTCACGTTGAACCACACAGGACATCCAAATACAAGCATGGGCCTGATAAGGGCCATGTAGCAGATTACCTTCACCCTCGCATCGAGTTGGCTGTTATAAAACAGTCTCTTTGTAAGGGCAAAAGCACCTTTGGCTCTGGCCAGAGCAACATCTATATGTTTGTTAAAATACAGAAATTGATCTAGCCAGATCCCAAGGTATCTGACTACATTTCGACAAGCAAGTGGCTGCCCGTGCTGCCCCACGATCGAGAACTTTCGCCAATTCTTTCTGGTATCCCTAGAGGCCCCAGACAAAGGCGTCCTAAACAGAATGGTTTCCGACTTCTGAAAGTTGATTTTCAACTTCCAGTCATCGCAATATCGCTTAATTTTGTCGAAGTCACGCTGCAAAAGCATATTAATGACCTCAATCTTTGGACCTGATCTGTACGCGATTATGTCGTCTGCGTACGCAATGGCATGGTGAAGTGAACCTATCAGATCACTCGTGTAAATGTTGAATAGGATCGGCGAATTTACCGCACCCTGTTGCAGACCGTTTTTAATGTTAAATGTTCCAGCGGAAGTCACATCGCCATTCTTCACGATGAACTGTCTACTGGAGAGCATATCGAAAAGAATATACAGAAGAGGTTTACTAATGCCCAACCTGTCCAGCTTGAAAAAGAGTCCTTCTAACCATACGGTATCGAAGGCCTTCTCCAAGTCAATCAGGCAGGCACCAGTGCACTGATTCTTGCCTTTGTTCCATTGGATATCAGAAACCAGTTTCGACGCAGCATGAATGATATCATGCCCCGCCTTGAAACCGAATTGATTATCCGGAACTATATGTTTGTCCTCAACCCACTTAGTCAGGACTCTATTGATCACCTTCTCGAACACCTTACTGATGTTTGGAAGAAGACTGATCGAGCGGAGATTCGCCGGATTGGAAGTGTCTTTATCCCTTTTGGGGATGGGATGTACCACCGCCGTTTTCCAACGCGCTGGATAATGTGCATTATTCATTGCATTATTAAACAGGGTGGTATAAATGTTCACCGCTTCTAGAGGGAGATGTCGAAGTACAATGTTCGGTATTTCATCGGTTCCCACTGATTTCTTACTTCTAAGCGATTCGAAGATCGTTTGGAGCTCATCCTTCGAAATGAACGGGGGTAATACCCTATCGTTGGTGATGACATTATTTGCCATATTCTCGTCACTGAACTGGGTGAAACCCGAGCTCTCGAATCGCCAATTCACAATTTCATTTCGAAGGTAGAAATTGTGCACAAGGACTCGATTCTCCAGATCGTGGTTCGGGCCAATGATAACATTCGCCTTGTACACTTCCTGGAAAGTCGCTCCTATAGCCTCTACCTGCTCCTGCGGATCCTCGATCACAAAGAAGTTGTCATCATCAACAGCCTCATTTGGATCGATTCCTGCTGCTATAAGTATATTCTCGTTGTTCGTCGTTCGGGCGATTTTAAGACACGAAAGGTCGTTGTGATCTTTCCTCCGAAATATTTTATTTATTTGCGGGAACATATTCGGGTTGCTGGTGTTTATAGCCCGAATTTTATTGTTCCAATACAAACTTACAGATGCTCTGTAATTTTCTTTTATTAATGTTTGGAGGTTTTTGATCGACGACTTTAGCGTCATAATCTCCGGGTTATGTCTATCAGTAAACTGTCTGTACAAGGTTTTCAGCCTTGACAGCAGTCTGCTTTTATGTCGGTGCAGTGCGTCAATGGTTGCGTTGCGGAATAAGTCTTCGTTGTCAGTGTATTGATACCGAGGTATCGTTTTGTCCATTGTTCGTTTAATTGTCTCGTCCATTAGTTTTAGATATCTGTCAATCTCCTCGTTTGACAGATTTCTATTGGACGGTGGGTAGAGCGAATTCGAGGAGAGTGCTCTAGTCAGTGATCTGGTGAAGTGTGCCCAACGCACAACCATCTTCCTTTATAAAGTTAAAATGGGACATAATGAAATGAAAAATATTAATGACTCATTTGAGGTTGTAACGGTAAAGTTCCGTTCGGGAGATTCCAACCTCCAGAACCACGTGGAAAACCGAAAATTATTTATTATTATTATTATTTCGAGGGATCTTTACAAATAAATTTGTAAAGTCCGGGGTACTATGCCCATGTGGCGCTAGTCAACAGCACGCGGTATACCGGGTTCCCATGTGGTCCCCCATCTAGGTACTTACCGCGCCAACACTGCTTGATTTCGGTGATCTAGTGGGAACCGAAACCGAAAATGTTAGCTGACGACGATGTTTGAAGGGTAACGGTGGATGCGGACCCAACGAAATCGATGCAGGAGATTGCACAAAGCATGGGAGTATCCCGAATGGCAATAAGTCGACACCTTTTTCTCATAGGGAAGGTAGAAAATAGTGGTAGGTAGAACAACAACAACAGGTAGAAAATATTGGCTTTTAAATTTTTTACTATAAAATCGGATATTTCATGTGGTATGACCTAATATTAATGCATGTTTTAAAATAAGCTATTTTCCCATTATATGGAAACTAGCTAAAGTTATTCCAACTCCTAAATCTGGAAAGCCTCCCAATCAAGTAGAGAGCTATCGACCATTAAGCATCCTTATTGGCTTGAGTAAGAACTTTGAAAAAGTCTCAAAGACAATTTAATATTTTACCAAACGAACAATTTAGATGTAAGCACTCTCACAGTACCTACTTCGCATTAAGTCGTGAGAATAAGTAATTATGTAAAACATCAAAGATCGCTAAACATGTTCATGGGGATGATTTTACTTGACATAGACAGCCTTTGATTCTGTATGACATAACTGTCTTATTTTCAAAATAATTGGATTAAATTTTCAACCGTTTTTATGTAAGTTAGCTCAAAGTTTTTTGTCCCAACGTTCGTTTAATGTGTTCCACACATTATATCAGATCTACCCAACGACGAACTGTCTACTGAATGTAGTGAAAGAGTCGTCAAATAGAACTCACCTTACGCAGCTGTCAAACAAAAGGTAAACAATACATAAGTGTGCTGCGCGAATGGCCGAGTTTTACTTGTTTCTGTGAAACTTCTTTCTTTTTTGTTATACATATTAGTTTTATAAATATTATATTTATTAACTAACTAATTTATTTATTAATTAATTTGTTTATAAATAAAATGATTTTTATTAGAATCATAATAATTATTACTATTATTTATTTATATATGCGTACATATGTATATATGTTTTTTATTTTTATTTTTTCTATACTTCGGTTTTAGTACAATTTTTTCCTCAAAATGTAGAACTCAAATTCAGATTATCTATTTCGTAGAACTATAAATTAGAATTTAAATTTCAGAGGTTTGTTATAGCCCGCCGAGAGGTTGGTGACTCTAGAACATTTACTTTTTCTGCTTTTTCGGACTTGGGGTCAAAGCTCTCTTTTTTATCTCTGCTCAAGTATAATACCTCTGGCCCTTTTGTGATGTTTAGTATTTTTCTCTGGAAACGGCCAAGAACTTCTTTATCCGCTTTCGCCAACCAACAAACGCTCACATAACACGCAGACAAGATCTCATAAACTCATAAGATGTTCAGGAGATTTATTCATCTATAGTTGGCGTAGTCTAAAGGCCCTCCTCTCTTGTGGACCGGACAAACGATGCTGAGATTCCATGCTATCCTCTAATCAATCAACCATCAACAATCGACATCTGAAACTGCTCCAGTCTTCTGGTTGTCCGAACTTTCCGTTGAACCAACACAGATTAATACCATGTTGCAGCAAGGGTACGAATGCGGATATCACAAGCAAAACGAAGTCAAGTAAGATCACCAAAGTTCGAGGTTGAAATAGAAAGACTCTATCTCTATAACTCCTAAAATCCTAGTCACCTTATACAAACCGTAAAACCCCAAGGGGAATTACGTCAACGAGCCAACAGAGACGCTGCTCCTGATGTAATTGGTTTCAAAGCGCATAGATGGTGAGAAGGGAGAACCGCGTTCTGACTACTTAAAAGTTACGCCCTGTTTCAAATTTTAATAGGCTGAATTAATTTTCGCAAGTGATGTTATGAGTGCGGTCTCGTCATTTACGTGCGTAGTGATGAAGCTTACCAAACTCCACCACAATGTAGTCCATGTTCCAACACGGAATTGAATTGCATGTGGTTAAAATTTCATCTCCGTAAGCAAATTATGCACTATTGCTTTATTTACAACTTAACCCAACTTATAAATGAGCCCACGCGAATACCAGACGTTGATAGTCATACCGCCAACACCCTCGACTTGTTTTTGACTTCTCACCCTGATAAGTACACCGCTGACCGCTGGCTCGTCAACCATTGTGTCATATCAGATAATTTCTCGTGCACCGACCACTGACCGCAAAAAAATCCTAAAAGAACCGTATGGCAATACGAGAAAGCCAACTGGTGCGGTCTTAACAGCTTCTTTGGGAATTGTCACTGGTCGTTATATTTCCTCGATAACGACGTGGGTACAAGAGTACTTAAAGACCTTAAAATTCACAAATCCGCTGGTGCAGATAGTATATTTCCCCTTCTTCTGAAGAGGTGTTCTTCCTCGCCGCAAAACCCACTGCATAAGCTTTTTCTTCAATCCTACTCCTTAGGACTCTTTCCGAGCAGATAGAAAACAGTATTTGTCCAGTCCGTCCATAAAGAAGGGGTGTCTTCTACTCTCCTGCTACAGACATGAAATATCTTGAACCACGAAAACTCCTCAATGATCGGCAGCATGGTTTCCGTAGCAACAGGTTAACTGGTGATTTGATCGCATGTCAAACTAAAGCGTACATCAATCTGGCGAAAGCAGATTCTCTGCATTTAGCAGAGTTTGGTGTCAGACTCTCTTCTTCAATGGATTGAAATTACCTTTCGGAACTTTCATTTCAAGTTGTCTTGGACGGTTTCAAGTCTGATATTCCCTGGTGTGACCCAGGGCTCCGTTCTGTCTCCGACAATCTTTTTAATTTTCATCAACGATCTCTTGTCTGCTACTTCTAATCCAATATATTCTTTTGCTGACGACAGTACACTCTGCTTTTCCTGCTCTTCATATTCATTCCCAGACTCACGTCCCTGCTCTTCGGCTGTAGAACGGGAACGCCAGCGTCTGTTAATCTCATTAAATTCTGATCTTAACAGCATAAATAACAGAGTAGAATTTAATGCTTCCAAAACACAATACTGTCTGCTATCGTTAAAGCGAAATTTAATCCTATTGCACTGGGTGGACCAAAAGTCTCTTTCCTATGTAAAAAAGTAATAACTCTTTTATTTATAGATATTTTAGAGTAATTTTTGTTTGTTGCAGACATAAGACTTGATTTAACATGGAGCACTACATGATCGCACAGAGAACACAAATCGTCGTATTATTTTTGGAAAACGGTCGGTCAATAATTTACACTCAACGTGCCTACCGGAAATTTTATGAAGTTCGAAATGGTCCAACAACTCCCATTATTCGTGCAATAATAGCCAAATTTGAGCAATTTAAGAACGTTTGCGATGTGAGGCGTATCGGTAGACCTCGTTATGGACGGTCAACCGAAAACATTCAGGCCGTTAGTGAAAGTCTTGCAGCCGATCCTGAAATGTTCAACGAAGTTAGGCAAATCGCGTGGCGTTGGTCCAACAACTTAATCCTGGTGACCCAGAAAAACGTTTGGAGAACTGTCCTTAACATCGCCGAAAATGACCAAGAATTTTTAGGAAATTTTATGATGAGCGACGAGGCACATTTTCATCTGAATGGATTTGTAAACAAGCAAAATTGCAGATTTTGGGGCAGACAGAATCCCAAAAATCTCCATCAACGTCCCTTACACTCACTGCGTGTTACTGTTTGGTGTGGAGTAACCTCGCGTAAGATTTATGGGCCATATTTCTTTGAAAATGATGCGGGTGCAAACGTTACAATTAATGGGCATCTCTACAGAACAATGCTTCAGGACTTCTTTTTTCCACTCATGCAAGCAGACAACAATGTTGAGCTCATGTGGTTTCAGCAAGACGGAGCTACCGCTCACACCGCTCGTGAGACAATCTCAAAAAACGGTGATATTAAATGGCCACCGCGGCTCTAGACTTTTTTTTTTACTCACACTATAGAGTAGTTGAAACTCAACATTCGAGAAAAAATTGCGCAAATTACGCCTGCAACACTTCAAAAAGTCATGGCAAGTGCAATCATAAGAGCCCATGAGTGCCTGAATTCTAATGGCGGCCACTTAACCGATGTAATTTTCCATACATAATAAAAATAAAATGCCCATGAAATAAACTTTTACTTGTAATTTATTTCATTGATTTTTATCTTTTCATTCAAAAGTTGTTCCAAATTTACACAGGAAAGGGACTTTTGGCCCACCCTATACTTGACTGTGGAAAGTAAAAGGAGCTGAGAAATATTACTAATGTTCTTTTCCAGTTTTATACATCCTGCTATTTCGGATAAGGTGTTGTGAAACCTTTCTACCTGCCCGTTTGTAACACTATGAAAAGGTGGTGTATTAAACATGCATATACCAAAATGATCCCTTAGTAATGATTTAATACTTAATAGATGTAAACGAATTCTCATTATAGCAAGCGATTGTTTTGGTGTCCTTAAACAAATTAAGTAGTTCTAAAATCGGTTCCTTCACATCAATTATTGCCCGCGATTTGATTGGTTTAATGACAGCAAATTTCGAAAATTTATCGACACAAGTCAAAAAATGAGCTCCAGCCGTTGAGTAGATATCGATGTGAATTATTTCACCTGAATGAGTCGGTATGGTCGGATGAGACTTTCCCATTTCCGGTTTTGGTGGATGTCGTTTATATTTTGTTTCATTACAAATCGTACAACTAAACACTTTTTCATTAAATTGTTTGTTAATATTTGGGAAATAGTAGTCATTTCGGGCTTGACACGAGTTTGCAGGAGCAGATTTTTTTTTTGTTTTATAAAAGAACTTACACTCAAGTGGGTATGACTATACTTAAAGTGCCTGAAAGAAAGATGTTTGGACTCAGTGGCTATTTCGCTCCATGGGTGGCATCCAACATTTAATGGGGAGACTAAAGAAAACTCCTAAGTGAAGTTTTTTTCTCTGGGATGGAGCTGGACGTGTACATGTAGCTTTTACAGAAATCATTTGTAAAAGTGCTAAGCCTTCTTGCGTGCTTGCTTATGAGGCAATGTCCAGTGATGACACCTATGATGGGAAGCTTGCATGGAAGTCTTGGACAAACCAAAGTTCATATATGGTGTAATCGATGTTCTCTGTGAGGATTCCTGAATGTATTAAGAATTTTAGCGTGGCCAAATGAATTATTTGTCCACTGTGTAGTCGGTTTAAGGCGAATAGTTGCAGTTGCAGCTACTTGCCTTCTGAAGATATCTAGGGGTGTCAAATGAAACAGAATGTCTAATGCCGCAGAGGGATTAGACCGTAAGGCTCTGCTTATAGATATACCTGCTGTTGTTTGGACTCTGTTTAATTTACTGCAGCTGACTGCATTTCTAAGGCCGTCCACCACACGACAACCCCGTAAGTAAGTATCGGTGTTATGACCGAGATGTATAGCCAATGGGTTATGTCAATTGACTCGATCTTGAATGTTAGGTTTCCAGTTTTGTTTCCTGTCAAATGTGCGACCCAAATATTTTGCTGTATCGGAAAATACTTAACTGGTACCGTTTACTGAGGGAAGGTCTATAATTGGAATTTTATATTTCTTGGAAAAGAGGACAAGATCAGTTTTATGGGGGTTTACTCCCAATCCACAGGGATGTGCCCAACGATTTAAGATGTTGAGATTTAGTTAAAGGAGTTATTTAATGGTATTAACATGTTTACCTGAGACGGCTATAGCAACGTCATCCGCATAGGCAATAACCCTGCTATCACCCTCTTCCATGTATATCAGCAGTGCATTAATCACTAAGTTCCAGAGAAGGGGAAAAAGAACACCGCCTTGTGGCGTACCTCTGCTGACACACCTTTTAGCAGAAGTCTCACCCAGTTTGGAGTTGATTATCCTGGTGTGAGTGGTCTACTTGCAGAGTTAACAGCGCAGATGAGTTAACATTGTTAAAGGCAAGAAACCATTATGTACTCTTTATATTGTAGGGATCGTCCGATGTGTGTAGTGCAGAGCCTTTTCTACTGACTTTCCGAAAGTAGGCATGTTGAGCCCTTGACAGAAGTCTTGGGTCAATTTTAGCTCGTATATGGATTCTAGAGTTTTTAGAAGGAAAGATGACAGACTTATAGGCCTGAGGTTCTTTGGGACAGCATGAGAACATTTTCCGGCTTTGGGAATGAAAACTACATTGACTTCTCTCCATGACAGTGAAATGTGGATAACTTCTACACAGCTCCTCGTAATATTTTCTAGCGTAGGGGGAATAATACCTGAGGCCCTCTGTAGCTGGGTAGGTATTATACCGTCCAGACCAGCTGATTTGTATGGTTTGAATGGGGAGACTAAATTATTAGTGTAAATTTACTTGATGTTGTATTTAGGCAACCATTTATCTCACGAGATTTTAGTTGTCTGAAAAAAAGTCTTTCGGTCACGGCTGGTACAGAATCCCGAAACTTCCGATTTGGAAGCCAATACACTACCACTTGAGCCACTGCCACCCGCTATAAGATCTAACAGCTCGGTTGTGCTTGGCCGAAAGAATTTCTGCCTGATCATCTTAATTGAATATATCGATTACTATTTTCTTTGTATGAACAAACTTTACTGAAGGCTTAATTTGTCTTGAATATGTGCAGGTCTAGATAAGTCAAAATGAATGGCATTGGGATTTATTACTTAAGATTATCACTATTACCGAATGCCTAAATTGTATTTTGAAAATAATTTTTGTTTAAAGTTAAGTTTTAAGTTCTTTCGGGCCTTTATTTACAACGATTTGATTTCGAAAGCAGTTCAAAGGGTTTTTTACTGAGGGAATTGTTTGAGTCTAAGAAACTTCACTATGAACTGTTGAACCACAGGAGTTTAGGGCCTCAGCAACATAATTCGCTCTGCCTGGCTTGTAATGAAACGTTGGAGCAAATTCTTCCATAAATCTCCTCCATCTCTTAATTTCTGCATTCGGATTTTTGTCCGATATGGCAGTAGACAAGGGCTGCTGATCTGTGTAAATGTTAAGCCAATTCTCTCCACACAAATAATTGTGTAACTTTTGAAACGACGAGACTATGTCTAAAAGTTCTCACTCATTGGTTGCAAAGCATTCTTCTATAGCCCATAGAGTTCGAGAAATCATCCTGATGGGTCTGCCCTCCTGTGACAGTACCGCTCTAATCGCATGAGAAGAAGGATCTGTCGTTAGACTTAGAGGTTTTATAATGTCGGGATATAAAAGTAAAACGCCCTCTGAGGCCAAAGTTCGTTTAATTTTATCAAAAGCATCAAGTGCTTCGACGTCAAGTTCCATCTTCTTATTTTTTGACTGATGTTTACCAATGTTTTCATTTTCACCTTGTAATTACATTGTAAGGTGTTTCATGATTTGGGCATAGTATCAAATAAATCGTCTCTAATATCGTGAAAGCTAAAGAAAAGATCGAAAGCTACTAAGAGTTCTAGGAACTTCATAACTGACAATATCTTTAACCTTATCGGGACATGTTTTTATATTGAAAAATGTTGGTTTTTCTGATGCAACTCTGGTGTTGGCTTTATATAGTATTTCTACAATTTGTATGTCTCGAAAGTGTTGCTCTTTATCTTTCAAAAAAATAATAACGTCATCTATATACACACGACATCTCTTCTCTTAACACTTCATCGATCGCTCTTTGGAAAACGCTATTCAATATTTCCTGTTGTTTATAGAAAAAGCTGATAGAGAGAATATCTATTTTTTTGATGAAACCCCGATTTTAGGTCTAATGTCGAAAAGAAAGATTGGCTAGAATGACTGAAGTGTTGGGAATGGGATATTTATCGCTAACCGTTTTACAATTCATTTTCGAAAATCAGTCATTAGACGCATTTTTTGTTTACCTTTGGCATCAGTCCTTTTTTTATCAATAACCCACACAGGATTGTTGTATGGGGATATCGAAGGTCTAATAATTCCATTCTTTAACAAATCTACAATTTCATTATTTACAAACTCAGCTGCTGACATGGGATACTGATAGGCTATGGTATATACGGATTCGTTATCCGTTGTTCGAATGATAGCAACAACTAGAGAATTATTTGGGTCAGCAAAAACTTTAGAATTCAGAGTCAATAATTCTGAAAGTTGTTCATTTTCATTCAAAGGAACATCTTTTTTCTGTATACAATTAACATCTCTGCAGTAAAAGTACAATAATTTCCCCTCCTCCATTGTAAAACAAAGTTCCTTAAAAAACAATTAATTTTTATTTGATTTCGTTAAGTCCGCTTTCATACGTCGCAAGTTTCGAAAGATTCAAATGAGTGCAAAAGAGAGGGATAATGAAACAAAAAATACCCAATTAACCAAATTCCCACTGCATGTGGGTAGCAAGGGAATCGAATCCTACGATACCGTCAAATGTTTTGAGGGTGGGAAGAACAAATAAATGGCATTTCTATGACAAGTATTTGCGACACATTTTGACGCAATGTGGCTCCTTCCATGAATAGATTTAACAACAAAAATTCATCAGTAGGGATGATACCTTCAAGTGTGTTGAAATTGCGTAAATAATTTTTAGATGCACCATTATCTTCTAAAAGCTTTATTTCTCTTCCAGCCAGGGTACACCCTGCATATGGCAGGAGAGACTTTCCCCTAAAAAAAATTATCTCATCAGATGGTTCTTGATTTCCAATGCAACCCATATTTAGTTTGACTGTTTCATCATCCTCTGACAACGCGTTATCGCGATGATAACCAAACTCATCTTGCTGTAACTGCACATCATAATCGTACGCATGATTTCGGTCTCCTTCACTAGTTGTCGGCCAGTAAATATTTTGATCAAAGTCATTGACTCTCTGAAGTTTTGCTTGCGTTTGTCTGTCAGAATCGCCATGTCTCTTAAATTGGTTGTTATTATTGTAAGATCTTGAAATTTAGTGAAATGGTTGTGGAGATCGTGTATAATTATTTTTTATCATACAAGGTCAATTTATTTGGTTTTGCATGAAGGGTTTTTGGGTATTGTTGGAAATTTGAACTTGATTTTGAAAAGAGGTCGGGTTTCTATGGTGTGAAGAACTAGGGTGTACTTCCATTGGAGTTGGTTTAGGTTTTATGTGACCGGAAGTGCAGTGTTTATAGTGCGAGGAATTAAATGGGCTATAGTGGTAGGAATTATAATAATTCCGGGGTGGGAGACTAAATGGATGTTCCTGCCTGTTAGAGAAAGGGTTTGCAAAAGGATAACGAGCCTGATTTGTTTCGAGTTCTTGTGCTAGAGCGAGAGCTCTAGTCAAGTCAGACGGCTGTGTTTGATAACCCTGAAATAAAAATTCTTAACATATCCTGGCGATATTTTTGAAGCATTATAGTCTTGTTTATAAGAAAAATTCAACTTTTTTTCCACCTCATCATAAAATTCTATTATCAACAATTTAGCGTTGACATTTCTTGCTGTATAAGATAGATAGGTCTCTTAACCGCATATGTAAAATTTAACTGGGAAATAATTGCTTTAAACCTGATCCGCATTCGTATAATTGCAACTGCTTGATACTGTTTCGAGCTTTCCTCATATCCTTCAAATAATTTATATGCAGCAAAAGCAGATTGACGCCAAGAAACATATCTCACTTGTTCACCAGAAAATTCTGGTAAAGATTTTACAAGGTCTAACAAGTCGTTATAAGTTTTTTCTGCTTCAATAAACACTGGTTGATAACTTAACTCTTAACAACATTAGGAGTTTCTAGTTGCCTAAGTCTTGTCGTCAGTTCTTCAATTGTATTGCTAAAAGTTTGCCTTGTATGTTCGATCACAGCTTGAACAACGGAGGTTATGACTGCACCTATTTGCCCATTATTCATTTTGATATAATTAAGGTAATCAGAGGTATTAAACAAAAAATAATTATAGAAGGCAAAGCAGTTAAAGAAAAGAGAATAAAAAAAGGAATGAAAAGAAATGAAATATTATACCAAAATTCAAATCCTTAGTAAAATTGTTAGAAACAAGTTAAAAGAACAACAGAACACATCCGATTTCAATGATGTTTATTATACAAGTAATGATTTATATGTATACATAGGCGAAATGAAGTAAATAAGAAATTATAGCAAAAAGGGTAGAATTGCCAGATAGGCTTATATTCAAATTCTAATACTATCCCTTAAAATAGTTTTGAAACAAAATTTACATATTTTGATTTAAACAGAATTTTTTTAAGACCATCGGCAATTTTATCACTAGTTGGAACATAGTTTAATGATATCAAATTTTTATTATAAATTTCTCGAATTCAATGAAATTGAACGTCTATAAGTTTAGACCTAGAATGGAAAACAGGATTTTTTACTAAGTGATGTGAGCTTAAGTTATCTTCGTTAAACTGTGTAGGTCCCGTTAGAACTCAACCGAAACCAATTTCTTCAATCAATCGTCGTATGTACCCCGCTTCTTTCGTAGCTGCTATTAACGCTATATACTCCGCTTCGGTACTACTCAATGCGAGCGACGGTTTGTTGTTTACGAGACTCCCACGAAATGGCTCCAACAGCGAGAAAAAACACATAGCCCGTATACGACTTTATGTCATTGATACAGTTTGCCCAATCAGCATCAGCAAATCCCTTAAGTGGTTCTCCAGTCTTCCTAAATGAAAGTTTGTAATTAATTGTATGATGAAGATACCTTAAAAGATGTTTAACGGCTGCCCTATGCTCTTGATGAGAATCAAAATTGAACTGAGCCAATCTGCTCACCGCATGCTGAATATCGGGCCTTGTTCAAATTGCTAAATATATCAAATATCCTATCAGTTATTCATATTGCGCTGCACCCACCTTCTTGGAATTTTAGTTGCCCACCTTGTTGCATTTTTTCAAATTATCTCCCGGATCAAGTGATGTGCTGCAACTCCATATCATGTTGAACCAGTAGATTTCGAATATATTGTTTTTGAGAGAGCTAAATAGAATCAGTTTCGAATAACTCCGATTCCCAAAAATAGATCAATAGGTCCTTATCGACTATATCAAACGCGAGACCAATTGCATGTTTTAATTTTTCTAAGTTGGTTGTCTTTGAACAAGCAATCAGAAAATCGTCGACGTATATCGCAATAATATTTTTGTGTCCGTTTGTGTTCATTGCATACACACAACTGTCAGCATTACATTGACTAACACCAAGTTCATTCAATGTAACATCCAACTTATTGCTCCACACAAAACATGCAGGACGTGATGTTTTAATCCATAAATCGCCTTCATTAATTGACAAACCATTCCCGGTTTAACCACGAATGGCTCAGGCTTCCTTGATTTTCCCATTCAAGTAAGCAGATGAAACATCGATGCGGTGAACTACTAAATCAAATTCAACAGCTAATGCTAAAATTAATCGAATTGTTGAATGCCGTACTACAGAGGAAAATGTTTCATTATAATCAATTCCCAACCGTTGGCTGCATCCATTTGCAACAAGTTTTGCCTTATAACGGACTGAATCTCCATTTTTGTCATGATGGTAAGTACCCATTTAGACTTAATTACTTGTCGGTTCTTTGGCATTTTGGCCAATTCCCTAGTATTATTAGATTTTAATGAATCGTACTCACTTTGCATTGCCTGTAATCACTTATCAACATATGGTCGGGTTAGAGCATCTCCGATTGAAGTAGGAGATTCACGCAATTTTAAGTTGGTATTCATTAAATAGTTATACTTGACATCTTTATTTCTTGACCTAATGGCCCACAGAGTTGCTACTTCTTGCGCATGTTCTTCTGATAATTCATTATGTTGGTCTTCGTCGTCCATTTTATCATCTGCAATCCGGATGTAAAGGAGTCTTCTTCTGATGAGGAACTATCATGTTTTGGCACTGTTTCCGTCATCTCAGGTAGTTCATCTTTTTCTGCTTACAAATCAAATGTAACATCTTTATTAAAATTTGAACCAATATTTACAGAGCCCTCAAAATATTTTACATCTCGACTTTTAAATATTTTTCTCGACCTCAGTTCATAAAGTTTATATGCCTTAGATTCTTTCGAGAACCCTGCCATAATGCACTCAGTTCCTCTTGCTGGAAACTTCAACTTACCAGGACGCATATATAATTTGATAGCCTTACACCCGAAGATCATCCTGAGGTGACCTACGGACGGCCTGGCCTGCCTCTGCCCACAAGGAGTCTGGTAGATCAGTATTCAGAAGTAAACACCTAGCCATCTCTACTATGGTCCTATTTCCGCGTTCGACGATACCATTCTATTGTGGAGTATACTCCACCGTCAACTGTAGTTTGATTCCTTCATTAGCAAGATATTTCGAGAAATCAGCAGATACAAATTCACGCCCATTGTCGATACTTAACGTTTTTATTTTGCAAGATGTATCACGTTCTACTTGGACTTTGAATATTTTGAAGGTTTCACATACATATATCACCTTTTGACTTCAGGAAATACACAAATATTTTTCGACTGTAATCATCAATAAAAAGACCAAAGTACTTTGAATTGGTCCTCATTGGTCCACAAATATCGGCATGTACAATCTCTAACAATTGTTTGCTTCATATTTCATTGACTTTCGGAAAAGCTGAACAGCAGATTTTTCCTTTATAGCAGATTTCACAATCAATCAGTATATAATCTAAATGCATGCCTTTAACCATATCTGATTTGAATAGATCTTGCAAACTTTTGAAATTAAGTGACCAAAACGAGCATGTCATAATAAATAGTTGTTTTCCAAATCTTTTATGCAAAACAACTTGGATTTAATTTTATTTTCGAGTAAATACTCACTTATTAGCATGCAAAACTAAATTATTTTCGCTGTGAAAAATATCGGTACCATAGTTTTTAAATTGCAAAATATTATTCTTCTCGGCTGCTTTACTGAGCGAAGTGAAATTTGTTTTTAACTCCGACACAAATAGAACATCGCTCAATTTAATCTCGCTATTATCTGAAAAAAAATTATAACAGAACCTATTCCCTCTGATTCAATATTTTCTCCATATGCGGTCGCAATAACGGTAAACATGTGACTGGTTGGGCCGCTATCTAAAACCCACTTACTCTTATCCAAAAGAGAAGAGCTCAGCACATTAAGAATGCCAAGACCAAATGATTGTGGTACATTTTTATTGGATGAGCTTTTAGGTGCTTTGCGTGATGATGCGTAATGAGCCCTTTTTTGGCAATTGTAGCATTTTCCTTTCAAACGCTGTTTCGAGCCAGATGCCCTTGACTGATGTCGAACAAAAAATGCAGACCCACTATTTTCCTGGGGGATGATTGGAAATTGAAACGTTTTCTTCTAATTTCAGATTTAATAATTGTTTAAAAAGAATTACCTTCCTTACAGGTCCACTAAGCTAATGAATTTCAGTCAACTTTTCCCATGCTTTCTTCGCCTCCGTGCAGTTTTTGATATACGAGTAGTTCAGCTGAGTTGATTTTACACATAATAAAATCGTTGCCAGCGCCGTTTTGTTTTTCGTTGTCCAAGTTGATATTTAAATATTTAAATAAAACGCAAACCGTTTGAGATATTTCGAAGATACCGGCTTGAAGTACAATCAAAACATTTATGAATGGAGCTCGACTTCGTTTATATGGCCACCGCGAGCACGTCGATTCGTTGGACCCAATTTTCAACGACTCGGCCACACATTTGGGCCGAAACGGCCGCTATTTCGCGTTCAATGTTGGCTCTGAGCTCATCCAACGTCGTCGGCTTGTCGGCATAAACCAATGACTTAAAGTAACCCCACAGAAAATAGTCAATCGGCGTTAAATCGTACGAACGAGGCGGCCAATCGACTGGCCCATGTCTTGAGATAACACGCTCACCATACTTACTCTTCAATAAATCGATTGTAGCGTCTGCTGTGTGGCTTTTGGCATCATCCTATTGAAACCACATGTCGCTCAAGTCCATATCTTCCAATTCGGGCCAAAAATAACCGGTGATCACGGCGCGATAACGCTGGCCATTCACAGTAACGTGAAATAACGCCGCCGGCATGCAAACCGCACCAAACAATTATTTTTTGTGGATGAAGTGGTGATTCATGAAGCACATGTGGATTTTCACCCGACCAATAACGCATATTTTGCTTATTGACGAACCCATTGAGCCAAAAATGAGCTTCGTCACTGAAGGTGATTTTGCGATGAAATTCATCATCTTGGCACATCTTCTCCAGAACCTAATCGGAGAATGTACGTCGCTTCAAATGGTCCATCAGCTTCAATTCTTGAGTCAGCTTGATCTTGTATGGGTGTAAACCAAGATCCTTACGTAAAATACGCCATAATGTGGTCTGAGCGATGCCCAATTCTTGAGAACGCCGTGGAATTGACTGATTTGGATCCTTTACTACGGACGCCTGAACGGCAGCGATATTTTCGACACTTCGACAACCCCGTTGTCTCACTGACACGGCAACATCACACAGCGAATATGTAGGCTCAAATATTTGCACTAAACTTGTTATTGCCTACTAGGGCGAAAATTACGACCGAAAATTGGAGTTAACGCTCTTAAAGTTGCAGTCACCGACTCCGAATTTCGGTAGAAAATTTGTATAATTTGCAGACGTTGTTCGTTCGTGTACTTTACCATAATGAAAATGTTGAGTTTACTCAATAAATTGACAGTGACAGTTTGATTATTAGTGAAAGAGTGCGTTCACAAATTAAATTCAAAGTTGTCAAGTCCCTATTGGAAAACCCTCTATAAATTTTTTCTCGCGGGAACAGGATTTTGTACAAATTTGTAATCCTGGAACAGACCTACTGTTTTCAATTGTCGAGTTGTTAAGAGAACTCTCGCTCTCATTAAGCTTACAGGTTATTACAAATGTCATTTATGTTGCTTGTTCAATTGGAATGAATTCACTAGGGTGACCAGCTGTCATAACTTAAACTATATGAAAACCATTAAAACTTAAAAAAAATCAATGTTTGCCTTAGTGTTTTTAAACCCCAATAAACATTCCCAAAATGTAACTGAAATTATTAATACATACATGAAGTTGAATTTTCCATTTAAGATTTTTAATTTTGCAATCACAAACACTCACAATCATTTATTGAACAACACTCACTAAATTGTCAAGCATTGCAAAAAAAATGCAAATAATGCAACAGCTAACTTTGAACTTATTTTATCATACCACACGCTTTACAACAAATACAAAAAGAGCTGCATCAAATTGATCCATGTATAAATACCGTCTGCTACACAAAGCTTTTACTTCTCAATTTTACTTTCCATAAAATCGACTTTTGGCCAGGTTTTGTCGCAAATACTCCTATGTGCTTTGCTTGAGTGGGATGTCCTGGCACTTTTCGCTTTTCTTTTGTTTTTACTTTTTATAATTGTACAAGAAAGTTTTTGTTTTTGGCTTATTGTTTCACAAAGTGCCGGGTGCCCACTGACGCGCATGAGGAACCTTACTGAGGTTAAAGATGCCGCAGTCGACTTAACTTGATACATACAATGGAAAACATGCCATTGACCGTTCGTGAAAGTTCTTCCACCTTCGGCAAGAATTTCTACCCGCCAAGACAATTTCGTGCTCTAAACCCCGCATGCGGGGTTTGGTTACTTTTGCCGGCAACCGCTCGGCTCCCTTACTCCGCGTCAGCGGCCACTACGGCGTTCTCTGCTCTTTACCGCGAGGTGGTGTGGATCGGATCAGGATTTTTCCTTCATCCAGCCGTAAGACCTAAAAGGCATTTCTTAGTGTTTCCTTACCCACCGCCAAGTTCGGACCTGTTTCAATTTCGCTCCGCGATAATTTGTGAATAATTGTTTTTCTGTTTGACTTTTTCTTTTTTGGTATCGTGTTTGACCCCATTCGAACCACATTACCTGTTCCCAAACTCTTACACCATAACTTCTCAGTGTCATCAAAACACAGTATCTTTAAAAACAAAAAAAATAATAATAATTAATAACCTACTTGCTAATATTCTGATCTAATTTAACCATGTCTTCCTGTGGATTTGCTGACTGCGCTGCACCTACTAACACAGTGGAAATGGTTACATGCAATAGGATATGTGGAAAGAAATTCCATCCCATATGCATTGGTTTGAGCAGAAACGCTAAAACTCATCCCGAAGAGTATAAGCGCAGATTCACCTTTTTTTGTGTAGAGTGCCGTACCATTTCCCTGGCACATATAATGCTGCCTATAAAATGTAATAACCAGCAACTAATTGGGCTTGCAGACTCGATTGCAGAGCTGAAATGCGAAGTTCAATTCAGCAGTAAAAATATAACCAAACTCATTTCAGAGAGCCATGACAATCTAAACTGTTCGATCGATAACAGCATAACCACCATAAAATCAGCTGTTCAATCCCTGCACTCTAAAATCACTAAATTAGCAGATTCTGATAAGTCTCACTGCTCAAACACATTACCAGGGATTCAGTCAACTTCAATTCAGTTGGGAAAAATTATGTCAACATTGGCTGACCAATCAACTCTTCTACATCTCAAGCATGCTGAACATACCGAAAACATCGGATCCATCCAACATGACCTCAATTTTCTTAGTGAGGAAGCTGCATCCACTAGATCAACCACGATGAAGATATTGGAGGAATTAAAGTACATCTCTAGTAAGCCGGATGAATCTCCATCTGCAGTAAGCCCGAGTAACAAATCCTTACACGACGAGCTATATACATCACCCTCAACCACTTCAGCCCTTCATTCAATAGCCGCTACCACCGAAGCCCCCGTTCAACCCTCTACGATAAATGCAACTTCGATCACCAATCCCATCCCAAGACCATTGCCAATAATTAGGGCTTTTGGGACATCCTGGACTCTCCCTGAATGGACCAACAGAATTTAAAAATTAAATAAAATGAATTTTGAAGCCATCAAAAAACCGGAACTGTCTACTTTCTTCCTTCAAGCTGCCCCACGTCACGCAAGCCCGTCCTGGATCAAAGCCATTTTTAGGAGGAAATTCGGTATACAAGACGTCAAATGTAAACAAGTTGGCAAAGTCAAGAGCAAAAACGGCCAGTGTTTTGAAATACGTATACCCACTAAATACGATTGGATGTTCAAATCATCGGACGACATACCAATAACGGAAAAGATGGTCATCACCCAACGGAAGGATATGGCAAATAGTAAGTTTACAATTAAAAGAAAAGATAGCCCGAACAATTCTGCCCTATCCCATCAACATCCCGACTCAAACTGGTCATTTAAGATCAATATCTTCCCAAGATTCTCCTCACTCCTTCCCCCCTTTGCACCATCTAAAAAGAAAACCAGAGTCGCTACACCAAATTCTCTCCCTCCCCCCACCAGATCTTTAAAGCCGCTTCAAAACTGAGTTTCATTTAACCTTGCTGCTGCGCCTTCTACCCAAGTTCCAACTAACAATGCCCCATCCGACAAATATCCTAATTTTATTAGCTCCCATATACTAAACCCAACCACCCATTCCTCATCTTCATCTATCAATCCACCTGATCCAACCCCCCTCACTAGTCAAGATTCTAGTTCCGGGGTGCTTGACCAACCTGTCCCTTCAACATCCACTCGTGCCACCGATTCTCACCCAAAATACCTTGACCCACTCCTTCCACCAACTGTCAAACTCACTAAAAAATTTTCTGATATGAATGATGACAATCGTTATGTAGTATCTTGTGTGAGAGACTGCCGCATTTATGAAAATATTCGGCTCTACCTTGCCTACTTGCATAACCAAAACCAACATTATGGTTTCGATTCAACGAGAAGGTCTTCCTATTAAGCCAGTGGAATTGATGCAAATTTTCGTTCGCTACCATGAGAGTTTCGACATCTCTTCCGACGAAGTTCATAATGACCTTTCTACGCTGTCTTCACATGTCAGCTCCAAACGTCTTTCCCATTTGCAAAGAACTCGTTCAAATTTTAAAAACTATTACAGTTCCTAACAAACTGAATTCTGTATCCTCCAGTCCACAATGCATGTCCATTTACTACCGAAATGTAAGAGATTTGCGCTCTAAAATCTCCTCGGTATATCTCAATTCTCAAAAGTTTCCCTATGACCTAATTGCTCTTACTGAAACAAATCTAATTCCTGACATTAAAAACCATGAGCTGTTTCCTCCAAATTTCAACGTTTTTCGAAAAGATGGATTTGAAAGAGCTGATAATCCCTATGGCCGAGGTGTTTTATTAGCAAACCGGAACTGTTTTCACGCAACTCCTGTCGATATTGCCCACACTGACAACTTTGAGTTAGTATGTGTCAACATTACGCTCCTCAAACGCTGTCTTTTCGTACTTTGCTGCTACATTCACCCATCTCAACCCATTGAGTCTTATCAACCTGTAGTTCACGCAGTTGATTTTTTTGACTGATGATGCACAACCTGAAGATTGCATTGTTTTAGTAGGAGATTTCAACCTCCCTCACCTTATATGGGAGCCTTCCGATGATTCATCTCATTTTGTCTCTCGTAATTCGACCTCTGAAATAGAAATATTGATGGTGAACTGCCTAACCAACTCAAGTCTACATCAGATTAGTGAAATACCTAATACAATGAACAGACAACTCGACCTTCTCTTCACATCCGATTCAGATAACTGTGTCGTTTATAGGAATGATCATTTTCTTTCTACCCTAGGTCGCCTTCATCCCCCCTTGTCAATTATATATTCATATCAAAATGGCAACACATGTGTCGATTCGGAAAATTCATTTTCATTTGACTTCCGAAGAACCGACTTTAACAAACTTAAAAACCTCATCAGCAACATTAACTTCGACTTTATTGCTGAGACAACTAATATTGATCTTGCCCTATCAATGTTCTATTCGTTAATTTTCTACTACTTTGCCCAATCGGTTCTTTCCGAAAGGACTGCATATCAGCTCCTCCCTGGTACAACAAGGAGTTGCGCTCTCTCCGTAATAACAGAAACAAGTTGTGGCACAAATTCTTAAGAACTCGATCTGATTCCGACTACAGTAATTATCGACTGGTATACAATCGTTTTTCTGAACTTTGTGAGTCTCTTTACCTTGAGTACCTCCACCGCATGCAATTTAGTTTAGTCTCGGACCCTAAACGCTTCTACCAGTTTGTTAATACCAAAAGAAAGTCAGACGGCTACCCATCTACTCTCAAATTTCTTAGTGAATCTTCTGTCGACCCAAAAGCCATTGCAAATTTTTTTGCCTGGCATTTTAACAAATCCTTTTTAAAGAAAACAGCTGAACCCGATCCTAGTTACTTTAGCTATATGAGAAACTATCCTGAGACGTCATCCATCTCGCTATATACTCGTATAACAACATCTTTGGTATCTGAAAACATTACCAAACTTAAAGATGATTTTTCGTCCGGCCCTGATGGCCTTCCGGCTATTGTAATAAAAGAGTGTGTTACCCATCTCGGTTCTCCCCTTGGGCAGCAAGGTACTTTCCCTTTCCTGTGGAAGGAATCTTACATCATCCCTATTCATAAAAAAGGAAGTAATGCCGAAGTCGATAATTATAGGCCCATAGCAAAACTCTCTTGCATACCCAAATTTTTGAAAGCATAGCCTATCAACAACTACTTCCGTACTGTAGGCCAACTATCTGCACAAATCAGCTCGGCTTCATGAAAAGTAAATCAACGACCACTAACCTAACAGAGTTCGTTTCTAGGACGCTTCATGCTTTAGAAGACTATGATGAAGTCGACTCAATTTCCACAGATTTCAGCAAGGCATTCGATAAAATTTCTCACCAACTTATCATCTTTAAACTAAAAAAACTTGGCTTTTCCCCTTATTTTGTGGCATGGACCAAATCCTATTTAGAAGACCGAGAATACAGGGTCATCTTCAGATCTTCACTATCCGACCCCATTAAAGCAACATCTGGTGTCCCTCATGGTAGTCACCTTGGTCCAATCATCTTTATCCTCACAATTAATGATATAAATCTCATTTTAACAAATTCCAATCTTTCTATTTTCGCTGATGACATGAGAATTTCCAAAGTCATCTCATTGCCTTCTGACTCCCATTGCCTGCAAGATGACTTGAATAAGTTTTCGGTATGGTGCAAGCAAAACTTTATGGAACTTAATGTCATCAAATGCCATGCAATAACCTATTCCCCCCCCCAAGAAACTACTTCATCTGCGATGAGCCTATTCCTTCCACTACCCAAGTACGGGATCTGGGTATAATTGGTGATAGAGAATAGAATTTCGACTCACATATTGACAGCATTATAAATAAAGCTAACTCTGCACTTGGCTTTATCAAACGCTGGTCAAAAGAATTTTCCAACCCTTACGTTACAAAGTCTCTGTACATTACTTTTGTAAGGCCTCTTCTCGAATATTGCAGACAAGTTTGGTCACCCTATAAACTAACGCACATTCAAAGAATAGAAGCAGTCCAACGCAGGTTTATCCGTTTCGCACTTCGTGGTCTTCCTTGGGCCGATCCATATCGCTGATGTACTTTTTATCCACCAGTTACTGACTGGAAATATCGACTGCTCGACAATAACGCAAAATATTGCATTCACTCCCAATCCCCGTAATCTAAGATCTGTCCCACTCTTCTCGATCCAAACTCACCGCATCAACTACGGTCACTTTGAGCCCATATCCAGAATGTTGCGTATAACGAACAACTACGCCGAAGTCTTTGACCTAAATAGCAGCAAACAAGAAATAAAAAAAGCGCTGCTCAATATGCCACTCCCTTAACATATCCCCCGTCCACCATTTCTCCTCGCCCCATTAGGTTAAGTATATCTTTGTTAGTTTTTAAGTTTTGCTTGTTAATAAGCTTAATAAAGTTGTCCGGGGTAGACACGGGCCAATAATAATAATAATTAGACTCTTCGGAGCTTTAGAGAGCCCTCAAAACTAAATCATGTATCTAAAATATTCCTCATTGTAAGAGTAATGTTAAATTTTCTTTATAAACTAGTTTACAATTGTTATATATGAAGTATAATTCAATTTCCATGTTTTTTATAAAAAATACCAAAATTCAATGAATTAGATTAATTAAAAAAAATTAATAAATTGTCTCTGAACTGCTGAACCTTCAATCTTTATCTTTACTCGAAACAGCCATGGAACTCTCTTTTGACGTAGGCTTCAAATACTTCGAAATAGCTCTAAGGGCCGTCAGAGAAATTGTCGCTTGGTTTCTTAGTATCCAATATCCCACAATTCTGTCTCTTTTCGAAAGGAACTTTATCCATCAGATGATGAATAAAATCATTTTCCTGTCTTGTCATTTCTTGTAAACGAATTGAGTAAACAATACGTTGTTGGGGATCTTTAATTAACTCTTACCCTTAGAGGATTTTGTATGCAATATCTGGTGTTTGATTCTTAGAACTTTTTGCAACCACCTGCGGGGCTCACCAAGTTGACCAGATGATCTTCCTGTCAATATTTCCGAACCTACTCGGAATTGTACACCACCATTTGTTTGCAAGAAATAATGAAAAGCACCTCCGAACACGGATCATTCTCAACCACTGCAATGCGAGCTTTCACAGGTCGGCTCAAACAAGTGATTTTTTGAGCACTCAAAACATTGAATTGATGTTTGGCACCCAATTACTTTTTTATACTACCGACACTAACAAAAACTTGTTTAACATTCGCTTCAGTTTGGGCAGTACGAGCTCTTCCAGTTCAGATTAGTTAATGGAATCGAGGCATCAGTGCCCGAATCATGATCACAGAGGGTGTATTTACCACATTAAATGAGAACATTATAATGTCACATATCTCTCAAGTTTGCTTTATAATTACCAGAAGAAACAGGAAATTAGAAACAGAATAGTTAGGATTTATTTTAAAACCAAATCAGCCAATGACTTTTGAGTCACCTTGAATTTAAACGCCATCGGTTGATATCGAATCACATCGTTTATACATTTGTGAAGACATCATCGGCGGTTTTGGAATTAAAATTCTCTAAAAGGCTTTTCTTCATCTTCATTGACATGTGGACATAACCTTTGCAGCTAAGTAAACATTTTCAAAGGAATTCGACTTCCACACATTCCCAGTTATGATATAAGCGCCCTGGATTTTATAGTATTCCCTCTGTCCCAAAAAAAAAATTGGAATATTCGTAAAAAACAAGTACAACTTTCACCTAAAACTGACATCAAATATAAATAACTCTAATTATTCATAAGCCAGTAACGATTTCCACCTACAAAACTCTAACCCTTCATTCGATATTTTACCTAATTGATGCTCACAACAACTCTTCATAAAAGTACGAGGGGCGTTCAACATATTCTCGGTATCGGGGTGAAGCTGTAGTTGTATATATAAATTTACTTATTTATCAAGTAATACTATTATTTTAGTGCATTCATGTAAAATTTCATATAAATGTGATTATTAATTCGCGTTTTATCTCTAGTTAAACAGAATCATAATGGCAACTGAGACGATGATGGTGAAAATTGAGCATCGCGCTGTAATTAAATTTCTCACTAAGCAAGGAAAAAGTCAAAAAACTATTCATGAAGAGATGGTGGCTGTTTACCAGGGTTCCGCACCTTCATTATCAACTGTGCAAAAGTGGTCAAGTGAGTTCAAGAGAGGCAGAGAGAGCATTGAAGACGACCCCCGCTCCTTCGCCCCGGCTCCTGTTTGTACGGGAGAAAGCATCAAAGAAGTCGAAAAACTTGTTTTGAGGATGCCCGAATAAAGGTGAAAATGATGGCAGAGATCACCAAGCTTTTAATTGGTACCATTCACACCATTCTTCATGACCATCTTAACCTTTCAAAGGTCAGTGCAAGGTGGGTGCCACGAATGCTCACAGCGCCTCAGAAAAAAGTGAGAATCGCATGCTGTAGAGAGCTTTTGGAGATGTGTAGTGAGAACGCGGACGGTGTTATGGATCGAATTGTTTATTGGGACGAAATATGTGTCCACCACTATGACCCTGAAAGCAAACAAGAGTCCATGCAGTGTCATAAAAAAGGAACAGACCCCCCGAAGAAGTTCAAAGTCACTCCGTCTGCCGGGAAGCTCATGGCCACAGTTTTTTGGGACTCAAAGGGAATCTTGCTCATTGAGTACAAAAAAAAGGTGAAACCATCAACGCCACATCCTACGCTTCCACTTTGCATAATTTACGGGAGGAAATTAAAAAGAAAAGACGGTGTAAACTCGCAGCGGGTGTGTTGCTTCTTCATGACAACGCTCCTGTTCACACGTCGCGAGTTTCCAAGGCTTCTGCGCGAGATCGTGGTTTCGAAGAAATCCAACACCCACCCTATAGTCCAGACCTTGCCCCTAGTGATCATTTCCTGTTTCCGGATTTGAAAAAATGTGTTCGTGGAAAAAGATTTTCGGATGATGAAGAACTCAAGTCGGCAATAAATGGGTATTTTGCAGAGAAAGAGGAAATTTATTTTTTTGAGGGTTTAAAAAAGCTTATCTCAAGATGTAACAAATGCATTGATGTTAGGGGAGATTATATTGAAAAATAAAAACAATTTAAATTGAATTCGCATTTTCCTTCATATCGATACCGAGAATATATTGAACGCCCCTCGTACATCTCATAACATAAACATCGTCTGAAAAGAATAATGTCTCCATATCAAAGCATGTGTCGTCCAAATATGGTCGCGTCAAATTACGTAAGACATCTTAATTTACTGACCAAGACAGATCGTCAAGACTCCACTTAATCTACGCATCGCAGACGTACAAACCAAATCACGATATTCTACGAAGAATTCCATTCCGCACTTGGCCAAGACCCTAAGTACTCGAAATCCGAGCCAGACCTCAACCAAATACTATTACCCGGTCGAAATGTATCTTTTTTGCCGACTGGGTAAAGTGACTATTCCGCCGAAGTAATGCGTGACGCGCCTACCTGTTTACATACGAATACCTGCATCGATGATCAACGATCCACAATTGACCATCTAATACCCATACACACACAAATAACTGAGTATTCACTTCAGTTAATGATCATTAGCCACAAGCCCAATGATGATGCTCGACTGATGATGTCATTGCCAAGATCGTGACGTCAAATTCCAATCGAGCAACATCGAGAAACATACAAATTTTATAAATTAGAGAGAGCGTTGCGATCCTCTTCTCATTTCACATCAAGTCGCCGACTTGAGTTAACGTCGATCCGTCGATCCCTCACTATTTCGAGTTGAAATTTCTGTTTACTTATTCACATTTAAAACGATTTTTGTTTTTTTTAAGTGCGCAGATACATAGAGTAGTTGAAATACAATACAAAACAAAATTGTAAACACGAGTAAGTCTACGATTACGAATTCTCGTTCAAGACAAAACTACAAATAAAAAGTAACCAAAAACGCGTAGAGAAAAGTTGAAGAAAGTTTCCAACAGGTCACCACAACTTGGCCAATTCTTTCTTTTACCCTGATACCACAACGCGCAATATTTATTTATTTCTTTTTTCTTCTGTTTTCTTCACTTTACATCCTACTTCGAAACTCGATTAAATCGTGTACATTTTATCTGTGAAATACATTTGATTGCTATTACGAATGCGATTTCCATTTGTGTGGTTCGCCATTTAATTTAGCCCAACAGGCGTGTGCTTTTACTCAGATTTGCGGTTTTCCTTTTTTTTCTTTATCCATTCGACGAAAAGAAGAAAGTCCATCCAAAGTGAAATTAATTTACCGGGTTTGAAGAAAAAAAATTCATCTACAAATACGCAGTAAATTTACAAAGTTTTAAGAAAATTTAAGGCTTGCCATCTACCTACGATCGTCCGAAAGGATTGGGATTTTTTTTCTTTCCGTAAAAAAGTGCGCAGTCTTAACGCGTTTCACTATTGGCCGTTAATTGCCCTCAAACTAGATTTTAATTATCTGTGAAAATATAGAATTTTTCATTAAATCAAACGAAATAACAAAAAAAAAAACAAGAAAAAAGAATTGAAAAAAAAAATGGCAGTGAAAATAATTGCTACTCTGCTAATTTTGACGGTGTCTCTGGAGATCAGTTCCGGCTCAGCGATACCGATCTGGGAGTTTTTGACACGTAACGAGAAGGTGAGTTTTTTTCTAGTCAAAGTGATGGATTTGTTTTCCTTTTCGCTGGATTCGTTTCAGATATTTGAGAGTGGGTGTTAATAGTTTTTTTCTTTTCACTATTTTTTTTTCAAATGGCATGCCAATTGTAAGCTGTCATAGATTTAACTATTGAATGGGGTGTGAAGCTATTGCTTTTCTCTGATAAGTGTGCGGGTGGAGACTTTAAGATACAATCGGTTACACAGCCGTAACTTAGAGTAAGTAAGTGATGACCTACTTGCTATTGGTTTCTTTATTAGTGCAATTACGTGCCAATTTTCGTGGAAAAAAAAGGAAAGTATTTCTGAATTATTCGAAACCAGTCACTCTTATAAGAACTGCATTTTCTGGGATAGAAAAAGTCCAATACGATAGGTATTCCAGTATTTATTAGAATTCAGTCGACCTTCTGTAATTTTAATTGTCAAAAAGCTTGGTTCTTGGGAAAACTAGCTCAATTTCATAGCATCAGTACTCAACTGTTTGAGCCGTAGTGCGAATGATTTTTTTTTTGTCGGAATAGATCAATCAGACAAAGAACTAGGCCATTGTACAAGGTGGCGCAAAATGAATCATTCAAATTTTGTTTTTGAATTACTTTTTTACTAAATAAAAAAAAAATATTTTGAGTGATGGAAATGTTTATCAGGACCTTTAAAATTGTTTCTATTAAGTGGAAAAGATGTTGATACACATTTGTGCCCGTTTTATCGCATTTTCCATGACTTTCCGCAAGATTTCCGGTGATAATGTTACCGTCGATTCCCTAAACAAAAAAAAAAATAACGCTGCGACGTCAAGCGGAAGGGTGCCGGACCAACCTGGAGAATGGTCGTGAGTGAAGATGGTATGTGGGCGCCACGCGATTGCTCTTCCGTTCGACTTACCACTGGTTAGAACCGCGACTAACCACCGGCATTCGCGATCGAACCGTCTCAATAAAAAAAACAAAAGGAAAACGAAAACCGATATGTACACCACTCTTCCTTACTATGTATCTAATATATATATTTCACAAATTGCTTTCCTTAGACTAATACAAAAGATCTTAAAAACTAACTTATATGTAAACTCCAAAAAAAATTAATTCACAAGACAAATAATAAGGCCAATTCAAAGAAAACAAAAAAAAAAGAGAAAAATAAGCAAAATGATTGAATCGGAATTAGACCCTCTTAGCCTAATACAAAAGATCTTAAAAACTAACTTATATCTAAACTCCAAAAACGAGTGCAAAAAAAAAAAAAAAAAAAATTATAGCGCCAACTCCGAATAGAGACAAAAAGAAAAAAAAAGATTAGTCGAACCGGGATTCGAACCCAGGCATACACGATTCACCGACTTTTCCTGCGGCCCGTGCTACGACGAAGCGGATTTTTCAAAGTTGCGTACTTTGATCCGGCCCGAACTGTTAAGCTAAGTGTACCCTAGTCACTACTTATTGTCTTTTCACAAATTTGTTTTTGGTTTCTATTTTACATTCGTGTTACATGTACTTTATGTTCGATTTTATACAATATATTAGTACGATACCTTGGTAAATGTATATATATACGAACATGTCTATATGCTCTTTCGTCTTATTTCTTTTTCAATAAGTTTTTCTTCTGCCTCTCAATCGACTCCTCTGGTGCGGTGTGACTCCTGTTTTGTTCCTTCGCCTATTTCCTTTTTTTTTTTTTGTTTTTTTTTTTTTGTTTATTAGGATATACTTGTCCTTTTATCTTTAACTTTATTTTTATTTTTATTTTTTTTTTTATTCCTTAACTCAATGGACGTCTGCTCCTTACGTTCGTCCTAACTCCACCAAAACTCAAAACCGACTGCCCTGAATTGTCTATTCGCCCTCCTCACTTCCAACCGGACTCCTTATCCGGTTCGCTCTTTCCCGATTCGCGGTAGTTTACCTCACGCCATAGCGCCGCTACCCACGAGATTTGAGAAAGACGAATTCCAAAAAAAGAAAATCAACATAAAAATCGGTCCTCGCTGAGATTCGAACCTACACGCTGCGTTAACCACAAAGGATAAAAGGAGAGACAAAAAGAATAAAGCCTTCTTTTAGGCGAAAAACTTTTTCTTAAAAAAACAAATATAACAACTCCCCCCTTTCTTTCAAAAAGGTTTTCGCTAAAAGGACTTCACTTACAGAAGATCACTTGGATCGTTAAATATCTTGAGGTCCTTAGCATGCCATACCCCCGCTGTTTTCCCCCTAAGATCCCCCAATTCATATGTCCACGGCGATACTCTTTTTAACACTTCAAATGGGCCAACATATTTTGGTGCGAGTTTGGCGGTAAAGTATTGGGCCGCATCAGACAGCACAAAATTTTTTCTCAACACCTTGTCCCTTGGATAAAACTGAGTATCCCTTCGCCTCAGGTTGTACTGTCGGGCGGACTGTTGGGAACAAGTGAGTATCCTATTTCTAACATCACTGATCACGCCATTCAGGTTCTTAGCCCAGGCTTGAATATCCCCTGTTCTATCGGCAGTGTATCCTGTCGCCGGAATAGGCGGCTTATCACCCTTTACTTGCATTTCGCGACCAAAGAGTACGAAATATGGAGTTGTCTTAAGTACTTCATGTGTAGAAGTTCGTATCGCGCAGGCCACTTTTGGGAGCAGTATGTCCCACGTGCGGTGATTGTCGGCTATGTAAGCACGGAGCTTGGTCTTCAAGGTCTGATTGTAACGCTCAGCTGGATTTGCCTGAGGGTGGTAACAGGCTGTGAAATCGAGCGTTACACCATAAGTTGATGCCAACTCAGACATTTCCCGACTTTTAAATTGTGCGCCGTTATCACAAACGATCCACCTAGGGACGCCAAATACCAAGAACACCTGCTCCTCTAGAATCATTTTAACGGCTTTTGCCGTGGCTGTTCTCACCGGATAAAACAACGGAAACTTTGAGAAATAGTCCACCACGGTTAAGATATATCGATACCCCCTTGTTGAACGTGGCAGCGGGCCGACAAAATCGACACACAGCATCTCCCATGGCTTAGTGACTCCGCTTCTAGTTGCCATAAGACCCGCTGGTTTCTGGAGACTTGGTTTGGAGACCTGACACACTTTACACCGTCGCACGTAACCTGAAATTATATTCCTCATTTTGGGCCAATAGTACTTAGACGTGACCCTATCGAGAGTCTTTTGAATACCCCCATGCCCACTTAATATGTGATCGTGACATTCACGAAGAACTTCGATCCTACTCTCCTTTGGAATGACCTTTTTCCAGAGGTCTTCGGGAGTTACGAGCGCTGGATAATTTGTCGGAACATGTCGGTATAGAACTCCATCCTTGAGTCTCCACTGACGATACTTTTCCGGATTCTTGATGACCAGCCCTTTCATCCTATTATACCAAGAATCTTGGCTACCTACCAAAGCGACTTCTTCCCCCTGCGCTCTTGATAAGGCATCTGGTACCAAGTGTTCCTTCCCTTTTCTGTGCACAAAAGAAAAACTATACTGCTGCAATTTGACTGCCCACCGAGCCAACCTACCCTGTGGATCCTTCAAATTATTCAGCCATAACAACGAATGGTGATCAGTTACAACCGTAAAGACGCTGCCTTCTAAATAAGGACGGAGCTTCTCAATCGCCCAGAGAACTGCAAGGCACTCTCGCTCCGTTGTAGAAAAATTGCGTTCCGTCCTCGACAAGGTCCTGCTTAGGTAACTGATCACCTTCTCCCCTTCCCTTGGGTGTGCCTGAGTAAGCACAGCGCCAATACCGAAGCCAGATGCATCTGTGTGAACCGTAAAGGGTAAGCTAAAATCTGGGCAAGTCAATATTGGAGCGTGAACCAATTTCTCTTTCAACTCACGAAAAGAGCTCTCGCACTGCTCACTCCAGATGAACTTTCTCTTCTTCTTCAAGAGTTCGGTAATAGGTGCGACCAAGTCGGAGAAGTTCTGTACGAAACGCCTGTACCACGAGACCATGCCGACAAACCTTCGTACTGCGGTCACCGTCGTCGGTCGTGGGTATTCTACCATACTTCGAACTTTGTCTGGATCGACCAACAACCCTTTTTGGTTGACGATGTACCCCAGATACTTCAGTTCGCCCTTACAAAATTCGCACTTTTCCCGACTAAGAACCAGTCCGGCTTCTTGTATTCGCGACAAAACAGCCTTCAATACAATCAGGTGCTGCTCAAACGTTTCCGTTACAATGATAACATCATCGAGGTACACGAACACGTTCGGTTCAAGGTCGGCTCCGATGACTGTATCAATAAAACGCTGCCATGTTGCTGGGGCATTGTGTAGCCCGAACGGCATGCGGCGAAATTGATACAACCCCTTCCCGGGAATAGTGAACGCCGTGTATTTCTTAGATGCATTAGCCATTGGTATCTGCCAGTAGGCTGACTTGATATCCAAGGACGAAAGATATTTTGCGTTCCTCAGCTTATTGAGAGTGGCCGAAACATAAGGTATAGGGTACGCATCCCGCTCAGTAACTTGGTTCAACTTCCGGAAGTCTACACAGAAACGATAACTGCCATCTTTTTTTTTAATCAAAAGGATTGGGGAGGACCAAGGGCTAGATGAAGGTTCTATAACACCCGCTTCGAGCATATCATCTACCTCCCTATTGATATGCTCTTGAACTTTCGGAGATACAGGGTAATATCTCTGCTTAATGGGGTCAGCAGTGGTCTTGATAACATGCTCTACAAGGTGGGTACATCCGAGTGCCGCACCCATGCTGGCGAAAACATTATCAATTAAATCTTGTAAGAGCTTCCTCTGCTGGGGTGTTAACTCCGAACTACCCCCAATCTCACAAGCTTCCACCGAGAAATGCCACACGCGATTCTTTAAGTCTGGTATAATTGCAAAACGTTCCCAGAAATCAGCACCTAGAATGAGGCAGTGGGCCAAACGAGGTATCACTAAAACTTCCATCAGCTTCAAGGTACCCTCTACCTCTATTGGAACTTGAATAGCTCCCTTCACTTCAACGCCATCCCCATTGGCAACTGATACTGATTTCACGTCCACATCAATCAATTTGCAGTTAAAAGACCGAAGTGCTTCCCAACCAGCTGCCCCTACAATTGTGCGAGATGCCCCCGAATCCAACAGTCCCAGTAGCTTGACCCCATAAATTTCTACCGTAAGGTATGGTCGCCGATCGGAACCTTTCTTCTCCAAAATAAAATCTAACGCTAAGTTACACTCCCCTGCCTTCTTTTTAGCCTTTCCTGAGAGGAAAGACCCTTTTGCGGAATTTTTCGCCCGACTCAATGGCCCGCCTGCCCTTGAGCCTCTGCCCTGTTTCCCGGACGGGATACTTGTGGAGAACACCGAGGGCAACGACTCCTCACAACGCCGACTGCGTTGCAGCCATAGCAGCGCACTGGCTGTGAACATTGTGCTGCAATGTGCCCAGGCTGCCTGCATCGAAAACAAGTTAGAGGCCTTGAGTTTAGGTTAGTAGCGGGAACCATCGCGTATAGTTCGTCGTGGTTATCAATGTCTACGTAGGCTAGGTCTGGCTCCAAGAGTGAAGTGATGCGTCTTGAAGGCGGAGGCACGAAACTCTCAACATGGTATCTCGTTGCTTCTAATCGATGCCCAATGTCAATCAACTGATCCAGAGATGTGATTTCAACCAATGCCATCTGCGTTTGATAAAAGGGAGAAACATTTCGCTTAATCCACTTCAGTTTTACCTCCTCGGGGCAGGGATCGCCTAACCTTGAGAACAACCCTAACATCACACTAACAAAAATTCCAATGGTCTCAGAACGTCCCTGTGTCCTATTTCTGATCTCTTCCCAAAGCCGATCATCATACCCTGGTGGTAGAAACTCCGTTCGTAACTTTTCTATTAAGTGCTTCCATGTGGCAATACCGGGTTTATTCGCCCGGTACCATATGGCTGCTTTTCCTTCAAAAAGATCGTATGCTGAACGGAAAAGATCATCCCTAGAAATCCCCCTTGCAACCCTTAAATCCTCTACTTTCTCAAGAAAACTACAAAGAGACTGCGTATGATCACCGCTAAACTTCAAACCCCATTTAAAAACCGGGACTCGATCCGTGGAAAGGAAGTACGGAGAAGACGTAGCTTGAGGTTGCGGGCTAATATGCCCACCTGTTTTGCTACCTAAATTAAGAGCACCTACTCGACTCGCAACCTGTTCTACCTCTGCCGCAATTGGCTGCTCTACACTTGCCTTAATATCCAGATTAGATAGAAGCCCTACAACTTGCTGCCTAGCGTCTGAAAGGAAAGCTTTATCCTCCGCGTTCGAGGCGTTAGATCTACCAAGTCGTCTTAACACCCACTCCGATTTTGCTACTATCTTTTTATACTCCCCAGATTCTTCCCCTCCCTGAAAGTTCCCTATCAACTGAAGAATTTCCTCTAGCTTAGCTACAACTGCAGTTCTATCTTCCTCAAAAGTGTAGGGGTGCTCAGGTACAAGGAAACTATCATCCCTTCGCATTGCCGTTCGCAACATCTTCCTCATTTCATCTACCGTATTTGCTTTAAGCCCCCTAACGCTCAATTCATAGGTCAACTCCTCCCCGTTCAATCTATTGACCTCCATGTTGTGCTAAATTTGTACAAATACAATACAATACACACTAATACAACAACGAAAAGAAAATTAATCGGATATCGCAATCACAACACACCAAAAGAAGTCGTGCAAAATCGTAAGGCCGTTGAAAGATAACGAAAACCGAATCGCGAACCGACGATAAAGGCTGATTTTTATGTTTCGTTACAATTAAGGCCCCACGTTGGGCGCCAAAATGTTACCGTCGATTCCCTAAACAAAAAAAAAAATAACGCTGCGACGTCAAGCGGAAGGGTGCCGGACCAACCTGGAGAATGGTCGTGAGTGAAGATGGTATGTGGGCGCCACGCGATTGCTCTTCCGTTCGACTTACCACTGGTTAGAACCGCGACTAACCACCGGCATTCGCGATCGAACCGTCTCAATAAAAAAAACAAAAGGAAAACGAAAACCGATATGTACACCACTCTTCCTTACTATGTATCTAATATATATATTTCACAAATTGCTTTCCTTAGACTAATACAAAAGATCTTAAAAACTAACTTATATGTAAACTCCAAAAAAAATTAATTCACAAGACAAATAATAAGGCCAATTCAAAGAAAACAAAAAAAAAAGAGAAAAATAAGCAAAATGATTGAATCGGAATTAGACCCTCTTAGCCTAATACAAAAGATCTTAAAAACTAACTTATATCTAAACTCCAAAAACGAGTGCAATAAAAAAAAAAAAAAAAATTATAGCGCCAACTCCGAATAGAGACAAAAAGAAAAAAAAAGATTAGTCGAACCGGGATTCGAACCCAGGCATACACGATTCACCGACTTTTCCTGCGGCCCGTGCTACGACGAAGCGGATTTTTCAAAGTTGTGTACTTTGATCCGGCCCGAACTGTTAAGCTAAGTGTACCCTAGTCACTACTTATTGTCTTTTCACAAATTTGTTTTTGGTTTCTATTTTACATTCGTGTTACATGTACTTTATGTTCGATTTTATACAATATATTAGTACGATACCTTGGTAAATGTATATATATACGAACATGTCTATATGCTCTTTCGTCTTATTTCTTTTTCAATAAGTTTTTCTTCTGCCTCTCAATCGACTCCTCTGGTGCGGTGTGACTCCTGTTTTGTTCCTTCGCCTATTTCCTTTTTTTTTTTTTGTTTTTTTTTTTTTGTTTATTAGGATATACTTGTCCTTTTATCTTTAACTTTATTTTTATTTTTATTTTTTTTTTTATTCCTTAACTCAATGGACGTCTGCTCCTTACGTTCGTCCTAACTCCACCAAAACTCAAAACCGACTGCCCTGAATTGTCTATTCGCCCTCCTCACTTCCAACCGGACTCCTTATCCGGTTCGCTCTTTCCCGATTCGCGGTAGTTTACCTCACGCCATAGCGCCGCTACCCACGAGATTTGAGAAAGACGAATTCCAAAAAAAGAAAATCAACATAAAAATCGGTCCTCGCTGAGATTCGAACCTACACGCTGCGTTAACCACAAAGGATAAAAGGAGAGACAAAAAGAATAAAGCCTTCTTTTAGGCGAAAAACTTTTTCTTAAAAAAACAAATATAACAATAACTGTTCGCTTTCCTGTCAAATATTCTCCTTAAGGGCTGCGATTATCTGAAGTTTGTTGGCATAAACCCGTGACTTCAAGTAGCCCCAAAGAAAGAAGTCTGGGATGATTAAATCGGGCGATCTTGCTGGCCATGCCAAATCGCCAAAACGGGAGATTACGCGACCAGGAAACGCTTCATTCACAATATCCATTGTGGATCGTGCTGTGTATGCGGTTGGACCGTCTTGTTGAATCTACATGTTCACCAAGCTCCGCTCATCCAATTCCGGCAGCAAGAAGTCGTTTATCATGTCCCTGTAGCGTTCGCCAGTAACAGTGACCGTATTGCCGATGGCGTCTTCAAAAAACTACGGTCCAATCACTCCTCACGCGTGAACGCCGCACCACACAATGGCTTTAAGTAGATGTAATGGTTCTTCGTGCATAAACAAAATTATTCCACGCTCTTGCGGAGTATAGCGCCCCATTGCTTATCTGTTTGTATACTGCAGCTGTCTAGTTCACAAATGTCAAATATGATTAACATACGACGCCATTGGCAAAAATTATACCATCTTCCGATAGGGTGATTAATTTTGCTCCACCTTGTATATTCTTGTTACTGGTTGTTCTCAGACTTTTTTGGTGAAAGCTAGGAAAATTACTGATACATCGGAAGGCATTTGTTTGGTCCACTGGCATCTTTCAGAATTATGTTGATTGCAGTTATCCTCACACGAAACCCAGCAATTGAAAACGCAGCCAGTGCCAACGCATTTTCGGCTCCCAAAAATTCTCCTCCGAGCCTTGCCCAGTGATCTTAATTCTCACAATTTTATTGTGATCCGACACCTAAATAAGACTCAGTGCATTCAGCCTTCCGATTGTGTTCATAAAAGCCTTGTATTCAGCAGGGTATAAGCCCAGCTACAAACGCAGATACTATCATCAGAATTGCAAATACCTTATCTTCGAAGACGAACACAAATTTTCCTAACGAGGAGTGAAATCAATCGTTGTGTTTCCCAAAAATTACAACAGCATTGCATCCTTGAATTTCTTCCTTGTAAACAGAAGCGATCCAAATTACAATTTTTAACAATTTTTTTTAGTAGATACCGATCATCTACATCATATTGGTCCTTTTTAAAAAAATCTTAGTAGCTTCAGTAGAAGTAGAAAATAAAGTTCTTCCTCCACAATTATAGACAACTGAAAACTGTACCATTATTTCGCAAAGTTTTTGCAAAATCAAGGATTGTCGGACTCTAGAAACAGCATTTCCCTTTCTTATTTTGTTGGGACCATTTTAGAGAAACCTTTTTGCTTGAATGTCTGCAACAGAAAGTCCAATAATATTTAGGTCCTTCAAACAAATAGTTTTAACTTGACATACCGTCCATGCCACATTGACCAAATGGGCAATAATGCTACAGTAAAGAAGACGTTCGGATCAAAACCCACATGTTCAAGACGACAGGGAACTCCGGACCGAACCCCCGTCCAAGCTATCACAAAATGCAAGAGCGCATGGTCTGAAAATCTGAAAGCAGTATACTTGGGATTGAAAATAGTGGAAGGCTGCTATGTTTCTGGCCGGGATTCTTCACTGGTCGGGAGCTCGATATGTATGTAAGTGATCCTAATTAAGAATTTGATATCACAAACGAGTATAAGTTGGTACCTTATCAATCTTAAAAATGTCCACCAAATCCTTGGGGTTCCCAAGAAGGAGTTCCTTACTATCATCGCAGTTGGCTTGATTGGAATGTAGTTTTCGATTGGCATTATGATAAGTGTGCTCGTACAATAAGAATAAGCTAAACTAGAACATCTGAACTCGACACAGTATTTTGTATCTAAATTCCATCTTCGAAACGCAACATCCGTATGCATATATCTAAATACGTTATTAGTTTGTTTTTTTTCTCTCTTCTAACTGTTCAAAATTATCCTCGTAACAATAATAATAAATTTTTTGGAATTTTTTTTTTTTAATTTTTTGAATAAGATATGAACCGGATACTAATAGGAATTTCACTCTTTCAGATTCGGTAACCAAATTTGTGTCGCCAAATTCCTCATTAATATTTATGAACAGTTCATCTCTTAACAAATATTCGTCATGTCATTTCTAATTATTCGCAAATACCGAGACTGTCGATGAAAACAATAAACATAAACACTCCTCGAGTCTACTTTCATAATCAGCCACTAATCTCCAAATATAAAAACAGCCAAATAATCGAGAGCCGAAATACTAAACAAAAAAAAAAAAAATAACCGGCCTAAACTTCTGTTGACCTTTCTAAAAGTCAACACGAAGTTTTATCGAAAATATTTTTGTTATTTTTATTCTGTGTTTTTTTTACAAACAAATAAACTGAATCAACATAAAGTGCGATATCAAAGCATAACACAAGAGAAGACGTCAAAATATACATAGTAAACAGAAGAAACCAACAAAAATTCCCCCAAGTTCGTTACCACTCAATTATTATCGGCATGGTACTCGTATGTGCATATTCGCGCATAGAAATACGAAATACGCGCATTTTTCCTCTATATTCATAGTCGTTACAGATTTCCTAGAAGCGATATTAAATGTTTATTAACTTATTATTTAAATCATTGGCATTGCCATACAGCGGTGCTTTATGGGGGGATGCACAGGCATAATACGCACTTAAAATACGACTATGAGTAGGTACGAGTATCTATGCAGTGAACTATTCGTATCTGTGGCATCTGATAGCGTGGCCGCCAACCACTATTATGAACCTTTCAGTTAAATCATTTGCATTTGTTTGAAGGACAGGGTGCCGCAGAATAAAGTGGGCAGATCAAATGATAACCAGTCGAGCTACATGTTATAAATCAAAAAAAAAAAAAATGTATTTGTTAACCTCTGAAAGTGTAGCCTGAAGGATCAACTTGATGTATTCGTTCAAGGCATCGGATACTGAGATGAGTTATTTTCATACATTTCCTTAATTGGCATTTACATGTTCTCACATAACATGTTCAATAAAAGATCTCGAATCAAATGTTGAGTCATTAAGCTCAATTATTATTGCTACTATGTTTGATATACCACATAACTTATTAATGGGTTATGTTTCAGTAAGAAATTTCTTATAAATTTTTTTCATGATCCTACTTTGTCATACTGCAAACATAAATGGACCCTACGATTGCTTGCCAACATTGAACAGCAGAGATATAGCTGGCTTTGTTTTTGACCTTCAAAAGTTTGCCACTATCAGCCATGGGGGTCATCAGAAAATATTTTTTTCTGTTTTTTGTATGCCCTGCTTGATTTGAGTTCAATCACAGATGCTATAGTTTACAAACTATATAACATATGTTTGTATAAACCATAGAATCTGTGGTTCAATTCTCTTACATAATAAGTGACACACCAGATACTGCTCCATGCCGCCTTTGTAGATTTTTATTTATTTATTTATTTATTTTCTTACTTATAGCTAACAATATGATACATAATAGTTTAAAAAATTGCAGAAAATCATAGCAATCAATCATTAACTTGATAGTTAGTGTGGATTGATAGAACAAATTCATTACTAATATAAAACAAAGGTTTGATGTTGGGTAACCATCGGATATTAAAGAATACGTATAGTACATGGATTTCAGTTTAAAAATTCATAACATAAAAACAAAAATTTCAAAAAGACTATCATAAAAAAGATACAAATCGATATATAATAGGCAATAAAAAATTATATAAAAATTATAGACTATTTCAAGGTATAACCTGTGCTGAAATTAATATAGCCGATATATTTTGAGTAGCGATTCCAAAACATTATATTTAAGCGTAAATAACCAATCTTTAACTTTTTATAAGAACGAATTTAGATGTAAAGTTGTTCTAATAGTAAGAGGTAATTTATTAAATATTAAAGCACAGTATAGAAGTTAGAGAAATGGGTTTTGCACACCGCTGGGACATTTGTAAAATACATTGTGTTTACACGAAGACTATTATATTGATTTGATCTACTAGGAATGTTACCACTTGTCTTAAAAAATTCTTTAAAGACTTTGAAAAAATAAAGATGTTTCAATGGTAAAATGCGAAGTTCTTTAAATAAAGGCCAACTGTGACTAGTACGATTCTTACTACAGTAGATGTAATAATAGATGTTTCTATTCTCTCTATTCTCTCACTCCAAGTCGAGATACCATACCAAACTTTTATAAAACAATATGGCTTGATAGGATACATTTTTCGTGTAACCAAAAGCAAGTGCGATTTAATGGTTTGTATATGCTCTTTCCAGTTTAAGTTTTGGCCAATTACCACTCCAAGGTATTTAAAATGAGATACTGTTTCGATTGTAAAACAATTACTAGAACAACATGAATTATCTATAAAATTACATTTACCACAAATATGCAGCAGTAAACAGAATTTTTTACAATCATGAGCATTTTTTACAATCGATAATTTGAAGGACATAAGTTTTGTTTTTTCACTAATAATCAATTTGTGAAGCTTAAACCAAATTCTTAATGTTTCTAAATCTGCTGATATTTTTACACCACATTCGAATTCATTATCAAGCTGGTATGTGAATGCAATGTCGTCTGCAAAGGCCGTTGGCATTCCAGTAACGTTAAGACCAAAGAGAGAGTTTATGTAAATAAGGAATAGCAAAGGGCCAAGAACTGAGCCCTGTGGTACGCAATTTTTTAATAAACGGGAATCACTCAAACTTCAATTTGCGTTGACCGTTTGTTTTCTCCCTTTAAGGTAAGAAGTAAACCAATTGTGTATTACTCCTCTAAAACCAGCATTATACAATTGTTCTATTAGGAGGTCATGGTGAACCATGTCGAAAGCTTTGGTCCTGTCGATAAAGAGAGCCATTGTGGATTTATTACGGTTGATACCTTCATATAACTGGCTACATATTCTTAGAATAGCATCTTCGGTTGACCTAGATTTGCTAAATCCAAACTGATTCTTAGTAAAAAAGTTTATTCGGTCTAAAAAAGACATCATGCGCGATTTTATAAGTTTTTCAAATATCATTGAGAACGAGGGTAGTAGAGTGATAGGTCTATAATTACGAGTATCTTTTTTTTAAATAGGAATAACTGCAGCACTTTTAAGGTGTTCAGGGAAGGAGCTATATTGAACACTCAGATTAAACAGGTATAACGTAAAAATATATTTTCTTCAATAAAATATTTGAAATACCATCACTCGAACACGAATTTTTATTTTTTAATAATAATATGACCCTAAGGACTTCCCTTGAAGTAAAGTGTTGAAAAACAAAACACGGTTGGGTATAAGTTGAGGGTGCAAGAGAACAATAGTAATCAGTTGAAATCTCTATAGATTGTTTCAGTTTTTCAGAAATTTCATGAGTACTCATTGATTTTATTGGAAATATCAATTGAATCAGTATAACTAATTCCATTTATTTCCAAATTATTCATACCTAGTAGCTGCCTACATTTACCTAAAATGTTGTGAACTACCTTCCACTCTTCTCTCACATTTCCTCTAGCTCTTCCAAACAAATGGACATAATAATTGTTTCGTGTTTCTATAATATTTTTGAGGACTGACTTGCTTTGCTTGACATAGATTTTTTTAGTTTTACAAATATCCACATTGTTAACTTTTCTAGCAAACATGTTTTTCCCTTTTATCTTTTGCAAAAGAATATGTGTCATCCACGGCTAAGGAAATGTATTCTTTTTTGAGAAAGAAAATGTACCCGATGTACAGCAATCAATGTGGCATTTTAAATCGATTGCAATCGCTAGCAGTAGTATTTATTATTAACTTCACAAAGTTATAGGACATCTGGGTTAAGAACATATTGTGTTGATTTCTCATCCAGCTAAAAATGCCTACTGGTTCAACTTCTAACCGAATTTCTGCGAAAATGTATCAAACGTAATAGGTATCATACACACCTCCAATAGGTTCGCCTAAGGTGATGATTTCGTCAAATGTTGTCAACCTGTTAGTCACAAGACAGTTGATATCTATTTAAATTTTCTATAGTATTGTAAATGATGAAATTTAATATAAATTTTAGCTTGTTAATCTCTATGTCGGCTTTAGAACCTCATTTCTTATGCTGATATTTCCATTGCTGCATCTCCTATTGCATTGGAATCTTGTATTGCTTTTTACCGAATCACAATTTTTTTTTTTTTTCAAGGCTACAGGAGATTGAACATTTAAATTTAAACATTCCAAAGCATTACTCATACGTACATTCGAGTATATTAAACAAAACTTGCATTTATGAAAACTTTTTAAAGTCGGTCAATTGATATTAACCCAGTTTGAGTTAACAAGGCAGCTATTATTAGCTCCATTTTCAAGTTTCCTGTCTTTCACTTTCATCTGATCTTTGAATTGCTATTGCTTTTTAGAGTAATTGAGGTGGACTTGAGAAATTTGATTAAGTGTTCCAATCCCTAGCAACAAAAGAATACAGAAATCTAATTTTCGAAACATCTTTGAAACAAAAGGACCTACATTAAGGGGGTTCCCCCGTGTGACGGTCTGTTTTTTAAGCATTTTTTGGGAATTTTGTTTGGTGTCTAATGAAAAGTTGAGTTCTTTATCATTTATTTATTATTATTTCAAGAGTATGTAAAACAAATTTCAAGAAAAAAATCTTCATTAGAACGTAACTTGTACTCCTCCGAAGACACCCTCCTTGAAAAAAAGGACACTCACTTACTCCACGATTTCGGCTGATTGGCTTATCAAAAGAAAAAAACAGAACAATGTTTTAACCTGTAAGCCAAATGCATTGAGTGAACTAGAATCATTAGAAAATATTGAGAATTGGGTTTTTGATAGACTTCTAAAAAAAAAGTTTCAAATTTCATGATTTTTTGTTTAGGTTTTCTTTACAAAAAACAAAAAGAAATACTCAGAACTTTAGGATAATTCTAACCTGTGCATCTACTCGTATATGTGCTGAGTCTGCCCTATAAATTTCAAGTGAATCGGTCAAACCGTTATCGAGATATGATGGAGAAAAATTTGAAAAACACAGTTTTGAGAGAAACGCGTTTAAAGTTTCTAGTATGGTTGGTATAAACTTGTCTAAGCCTATATATACTTGTATAAGTGCAGATTTGTATAGAAGGGTCTCAGGCTTAGCCTTCTAATACTCAACTCAGCGCTCCGCACATCTGCTTCTTCTAACTGCTGTACCTTTATAGCGACTTGAAATTTTAAAAAATCACTTTACCAGCGTATCCTACACATATCAAGGAATCAATTTATGCAAAAAAAAATAATTAATTTTATCAACCCATCACACGGAGGAACCGCCCTAAGCCAAGAAAAAATTACTGTCCAAAAGTAGGATAACCAGCCCCAATCTATTACAGAAACTATTAAAATTATAATGTAGCTATAAGAGCAAATAGTTAAAAAGTTTTCAAGATGCGAGTTACTCACATAGATAAATTAAAATGTTACTGCCCGAAGAAATATACTATAGTCACTCGATAGGGAATATCGAACTATGTCGGAATATGACCATCAAAACCTCTGTGTAATAGGGTATCACGGCCTAAAGGAAAAAAATAGATAGTTGGATAAATTAAATAAAGTTAGCTTCTAAAAAAATATTAATGATTTGTGACAAGCAAACAGAATATTTGGGTACCCTCACCTAAAAAGATTAAAAATTTAAACAAAAAAGTCTTTCTATTGGAGCGATATAGAGATATAAAACATCTTAAAAACTCGATGTAGTAGAAGAAAGTAGAGTAAAGTAGAGCAGACCTCAACTAAGCTATAACTGTTGTTATCAGATTTCCTATTGTCAAGCCTCTTAGGAGCTAAGCACACCTCTGGAAAGAATGGGAGATTTAATGATTATGCAAAACCGCCGGACGTAATGGATCACCAAGTTGCAGCGTAAACACCCTGCTTCTGATCTTGTTTTATCTACCTTGTTGTCAAGTAATCCTTCCAGATCAGTTAGTTTTAGTATGGACATAAAGCTTTATAAAGTTTGTAAAGCAAATTGATGGCAGTCGGATGTGAAACAAGGCTAGTCTCTCGACACTCACTGTGTTATCCGTCTTAACATAGTGAGAGGGAACAACGGTTGTTTGCTTATGAATATATGCTTAGGCTTCTGAAATATCAACCACATCAAGCAATTAATATCCAATATTTTGTTTTTTATCGTCTTCATGGAAATTAGAAAGTTAAGGAATTTTGAAGCAAAGATTGAACTATAATACTTGTGAAACCTCGTGCTAAATAACAGTTGGTAACGACGAGCAGTTGGCAGCGAACACATTAATGTTTTTTATGTCAAATCAAATATCTCAACATTTTTGTGTAACTCTAAGCTATTCTCCAAACAATTACAAAATATATGTTTCTATGGTGTGGGAAGCTAAAAACCTGGATGATTTCAGCCCTTAATTTATCAGACTCGCTTTGCCTTGTTCGAAAGAAACATTTTGATCGTTTTTAGATCTCTTGAAGGCATTAAGTTAAGGAATTCAATTGCAGCTCAACATCGGTTAAAATAATTACTGTGTATTATACTACAGTATATTTCAACTATCATCTGTGTTTCTACCATTCCTCAATGGTATTCCACAAGAGTCTATTTGAGAAACAACACCATTCTTTCTCTTGTATGCCAAAGAGCTGATAAGCCTGAAGTTCAGATGATCACATAATATCCAAATACATATTTTATTTTGAAGTTATTTTCACACAGATAGCTTCTTCCCACTCGAAACTTGACTGTGAGTCAATATCATACCACCACAGAGCGAAATGAATCGCTTTACGCTTAAACAACGTTGGAAAATATTGCAAACTTATTTCAAAAGTGAGTGCTGTCTTGCCCAACCAGTGCGTTTATTGAAAATAAGTTTTGACCTAATTGAAATACCCTCTGCGCCTACTGTACGCAAGTTTGTGCAAAAATTTTGTGAGACTGGCTTGCTTGCGGACAACACTCACGATCTCCGTCTTCGTACCGTTCGTACCGAATGAGGCTGCTTTGACTGAGAGTGCTCGACTCAATCTAGGAACATCGATTCGCCAACGATCTCAACAACTCCACATTTCACGCATTAGCCTGATGAGAATTTTGCACAAATCCAATTGAATGCAATTCGTTATCACTTCTCAGTTTTGGCTTCTCAAATTCGACGTCGAATCTAATTTTTTTTTTAATTTTTTTAAATATGAACAAACAAAATTGCCGCATCTGTATATATATTGGTAAATCCGCACATGATTGTCGAGAAACCAATGCATCCATTTGGTGCGAATTTGGAGTGGTGGCACCATTGGCCCATTTTATTTCGAAAATGCTGCTGGAAACGCCATTCTGGTCTGTAGCGCTAACAAAGTCATGATTACCGAATTTTGTGAGCTGAAATTAAAGACATAGACTCTCATCAAACAAGCCATTTTTTGCGGGCTAAGCTCGGTAATCGTGGTATCTGCCTTGGCGATGGCAGCTTGGCTGCCTCGAAGCTGCAATTTAACTCCATTAGATCTTAAAAATAGATGTTATGCGGACAATCCAGAAACGATTCAAACCCTTAAAGCGAATATAGTCGGAGCCATTCGTGATATAGAGCCAAAAACAGTAAACAAGATGTTGGAAAATTGGTTTGTGAGGATGCGCTAGTGTGAAAACAGCCGAGGCAACCACATGAATTAAATCGTATTCCATAACTAATGGGAATATGAGCATTTTTCTAATAAAGCCATAAAATACTGGAAACAATTGATTTTTGTTTTTGTTCACTTTATTTTATTTTTAAAAAGAAACTTGTATTTAAACCACCCTGTAGATGCGTCTACTAGTTGGCAAAATGTATGACCCTATCGGAAAGTGCCATAGATTTCACAAATTAGAATTTTTGTGAATAAGTAATAGAACACTAGACCGTTACGATGTTTTTGATGAACAATACCTCAGTAATTTTGGCGCAACGTAAATTTCGTGCCCGTTTTCCTGGCCGCCCGGCTCCCACTGGTCGCTCAGTATGACTCTCAGAGACTGGAACAACCCGGGATCGAGCACGTACCTTGCGCTCGGCCGAGAATATCGCTGCCGTGGCTGAAGATGTCGTATCTGGCCATTCCACACAGGTCTTTGTTGCGCATTTTCGTAAAAGACTTGAAGATGTCTGCACGAAGAGCCATTACATCCACTCAAATTCACTGCATGGTGTGCTGATTACGCTGGAGAAATCATTTGACAATTTTTTTTAGAATGGCGCGGTCACTGTGGGTCGTGAGAGCTGCAGAGCGCTACAGAGCTATGATCAGTGAATTGTTCATTCCTTAATTTCATGAATTAAGACTAGAGGACATAGGGTCCAGCAGGATGGAGCAACGGCGCATACTGCACGAGCCACAACCGGCATTCCAAAGTAGCCGTTTTGTTAATTTGCACTGACCCGCAAGATCACCCGATTTCACCGCCCTAGACTTCTTTCTATGGGGTTATTTGAAGTCACGGGTTTATGTGAACAAGCAACAAGCTCTGGCAAGGGTAACATCCGTTAAGAATGGGACAATCTATCGCCCGTAGCTCTGAAGAAATAAAATTATTTTTTTTTTTATTCTATTCCAAATATATAGTCTAGGAAAATAGGGTCATACATTAGCCCATTTTATACACTCTTTTCTTCATTCGTTGCACTGCATAGTCACATGCCGGCTCCTAAAAGTGGTCGTAAAATTTGGGAGTAGCCTCAATAAAGTTGTAGTAGGATCACACCGACCAAAAAGAGTGAGTTTCCACCAACCAATTAAGAATTGTTAATTGTGATGGCATTGTTTGTTAAACTAGTTGTATTCATTTAAATTAATTGAAGGGTCAAATCAACAATCAAATCATTCTGAAAATGAATGCTTTTGATTGTACAATACCGTTGCTCGTACAATACTGTTTCCTCTGTTAATCAATACGTGCATGGAAACCAATTACGTTACTTCACGTGGACTAATTTTTTAATTTATTTTCATAGCTACTGCTTTCCAAAATCCATGTGTTACATACCTATACTCGCTTTCAGAGCGATTGCAATAATTATCAGATAATTTGGAATTAGCAAATAAAAGAGTGAAAGTGAAAAAATAGCAGTTATGGGTAATTTAAAAATTTAGTACAGAGATACATTTTATATCAGTGAAATGATTTATACGGACTCGTACTCGTACTCGTATATACGCGCATATCGTCTGTGTTTTTCTATCAGAAATGCGTAACAAATGTGTGTCTGATGGATTTGCCACACTTAGTTCACCATTCGTTCGTTTCATTCATTATGAAGCTACTCATGTAAAGCTCTTGATTTGTCCAACAAATGTTTCAATAAACACTTCCACGGCACCCTGTACAACTTTAACCCACCACCACGCAATCTGATAGTGAATTTAGAAGAAAAAAATCATAAATACCACCCACCCCTCCCTTTAAATCTGATGAATATTTTAAATAACCGATCGTTGGAATATAATTCGCTGGAAGCTCAAAGCAAGATTGAGTTAATAACAAACAAAGCTACAACTTTGTTGAAAACGAAGCTCAATTAATGATTCCATGATAAGTGGGAACTCTAAGCTCAATCTAATTGATGAGTTGTGTGTCCTTAAACTATGTCCGTGTAACACTTTATGGAATCATGTTCTATTGATCACCGGGATGTTAGTACTCGTAGGTACTCATACGAGTATATTCTAAAAATATCTATGATGCCGGTGATTGTCATCTCTACACAAATAGTCATTGTCCGAATAACGTATGTATGTGCACATGACCATTGTCTGTACTTATACACGAATACAAGTCGAGTATGTCCAATCATTTTGTTTGACAGAGCAACTATCCGTTCTCAATGAAAAATTCTCCAGTCTAGACGTGCTTTACAAGTCAATATTGAAGTCAATTCATGAAGCATCGTGTAAATCGAAGGTGAGGCTTTACTACACTACAAAAATTAAAAAGACGACAAAATGACTTAACAACGACAGGTTGTTGTTTCACACATGCCCTCGTGTAAATTTGTCGTAATGGCTGTTTAATTAATTAAGTGCATGTGCCGTGCGGCACAAAATTTTGTTGTTTAACGATTTTTGATTGATTTATTGACACACAGCAAGATCCAAATACTCGTTACCTATTAATGAATCGTGCTCGCTCTAAATTGTGCAAATTTTGTGCAAACTGAAATAAGACGAGTTATCAAGTCTTTCTTTGTTTGGAAAGAAATACACATATAAATATTATATGTACTATGAATCACGTTAAAATATCACTTTTAGGTAAAGTGTCATAATAAATGTCATGAAATGGTTGTACTTGTGATAAACGAGATCTTACTGGGAGAACACATAAATTCTTCATACTTGTTGAGCTAATTCTTGTTTCCGGGCTTTTAAATTCGTGCAAATGCAAATTATTGTCTTGCATGCCGACGTTGATAGATGGAACATACTGCTTAACATAATAACAAACTGATAAATGAAGATTCGGAAAGACAACAAATGTTCAAAGTTTCATAGTTTGATCACGCATTATTGCTCATCGTGGCATTGAGTCTGTTCGTGGATCATGATGAGAACTCTTTTCAACGATTAATGATTTTACACAAAACTTCGACTTGCCATCAATTGATATCATATCATATTTCAAAGAAGACTTATGAATGCATTTTGATCGAAGTTGCATAGAAACCCTTGTTGTACCAATAACAATTCATGGTATTGTAGTTGGCTTGTCGACCACACCCAAGGTACCAAGCGCCCAAAGATTCTTGTAATACATAATCTATGGAGTTTCTGAGCTACCATTGACACTTTGAATGCACTTGCCTTATTTGACATCCAAAGATCTTTCTAGCTGAAACTTATGACGTCCAAATCTAGTAGACTATTCATCAACAGTGTGACACAGTGTTAAAATGATGTATCCGACTGTGACACAAGTACTGCGCAATTTTTGAATGTCTGTTTAATCTTAATTAATTTGCACAAAATGCCGTCACTAAAATATTGTATGGCTTTGACGAAAAAAATATCACACAAGCCTTTGGACAACATCCCGAGATCTAAAATTGTTTCCATCAAAGAAGTTTAGGAGACTTCGGAACAAGTGGAAATCTGAAGGTGCTAAATCCTCCCAACCGAACACCTGTAACGAGAGTTATCCTGATAGAATAGAATATAACACCCATTCGATTAACAAGACCTGGCCGTTTCCGCCTTAGTGCCGACAGGCAAAGCCGTGTACAGTAGACTAATCTAATAACTAATCTGTCTGATTATATTTTCCCCAAACAGTATCTAACGGTCTCTAGCCAGAATTTTATCCTCAAATGGTATTTGAATGCATACCTGCTCAGCCATTAGTATAGCTATAGTTAATGTGTGTGTATATCCTTCACAACAGGGTCTACATTTATCTATATATGTGTACGAGTTTAATTAATATACAATACTATCAGCCAACGGTTGTCTCCTTTACAAATACTAATTCATTAGACTTTTTTAGATTAAGATGTTATCTTGAGAAAGGGTTTGTTACTTTATTTTTTACTCGATTTAAAGGCCTCTAACTAGATCGATCGTATTGCTATAAGTCTAGGCTACAGTAGATAACTGGAAAGTCATTGACCTCTTAGAGACGTCGTGACGTCGATTGATCTGCTGGCAACCTGGAGAGTCATGCGATTTGCAATTATGCTTATGTGAAACTCAACTGTCAATGGAATCCCTAATCGAGGGAGCAGACAGTCTCAACGCAGGTTCGGATCCTGAAAAGCGACACAAACAAAACTCAGTGAATTCAGTCATCCGATTACGTTCAGTGAAATTCTGCATTCTCGAACTAGCTTGGAAGTCGTGAGAAAGTACGGTAAGGCTCTAAGCGCAGCTTGGTTGTCACTACAAACGCAGATGCTTCGTACTGCTACTTATTGCCACTAGAGAGACATGCTGCATATTCACATTTTTGTAAACATTTCATTCTCCCTTAAATTGCCTTAAATATTATGAATTACTTATCTACTTGTAGCTGTATTATCTGATTAAGTCGAAATAATATTACTTTTTCAGTTTTAAAATAGAGTTGCTAACTGAGCTTTAACTTTCCCCCTTCCACTGTTCAACCACGTGTTTGGTACTATGCTTTCCGAAAACAGCAAGCTTTCAACTTCCTCGATTTGATCCTAAGTTGAGCGCAGAAGATGGTCATTTTGATTTCTACAAGGTGGGCTCCAAAGTAAACAGGACTTTTTTTAAATTTCGTACAGCGATTTGCATGGTCTAAAAACATGTTAAAGGAGTGGTTTAGATCGTCGGCCGGAATGTCTTCAGGGATGTCGGTACAAGCCTCTTTTGGATGACTTCTACGTACACAAAACGCTTTCCCTTCATCGGAAAATTAATTTTTCCAAAAAGTGTAAGTCTCACGGTACCAATTCAGCCGAATACGGGGAGGGGTTTACAGTTAAAATGCGATTTTTAAAATCGGTCACAAGTGTCGATATGGCATATTATCGTGCAACAAAAGCCAACTTCCTTCGATGTACCAAATGCTTCCAAACACCAGGATAGAATTGTGCATTAACTCTTTGGCCCGGTGGAATGAACTCTTTGTGAACTTTTTATAATCGTAAAAGTAATGTGTATTCCGGTGGATCTATTTTTAGTCCACTGGTTGAAGTTGAACAATGCTAAACACTCTCTTGAAATTAACGACTCCCAAAATCTATGCGGTTGCCGACTTCCACTGACTGTCACACACAAACTAGACGGCGCAATTTTATCAAAATTTGACAGCAGCCTATTGACAGGTAGAAGTTGATGGCCAGTGTTGCTTTTTAATTTAAAAAGTCGCAGGCTTATTGATCTACCCTCGTAGTATGTTCCAATATACCGAGCTCCTGGTTGATCTCGTCTCAATAGTGAGTGAGTCGTTAATTACACGCTTAAAAAAATTATATCTATTAATATTGTACCTCAAGGTTTTAAGCACATTTTTAAAGTTGCTGGTGACAGATGAAATTTGAAGTGGGCACAATGAAGTGGAGAGCGCGCTCCACACTGGTTACCGATTTATGCTGATTTCGGACATCTTATAGCGTTGGCAGTATCCCTGGATGATCTTTTTTAATCTTGTTTCAGATTTTGGTCTAAAACAAGTATCTTCAACCACTTGAGAATTTTTACCAATATTGTAATAGTCGATAAAGTCATTGTCGTAGACCAGGAACCAGATATACAATGCTTTAGCATAGTATTTCCGTTTCCTACTCTGTCGGAGGCATTTATTTGTGGTCGTCACTAAATTGACTTAAAAAACGCGCTACATATTTCAACGGTTAATAAAAAGCAGGAACGATTTCTGTTTAAAGATTTGTGGTGAGTTTTCTTACCATTTTTCTTAAATCTAATTTCGTCGCATGCCAACATTCAAAATATAAGACACTTGTGTTGGTAAGCACCAGATCGGCATCGGGCAATTCCCAGCGAGGAATCCAATTAGTTAAAAATGTACCTCCGATACGATTTCCCTTCAATCACAATATGCTCTGTCTGTACAAATACATATATTGACAATATCAAGATCAAAAAGAAAGACATCATCTGTTATCCATGTTGAGAACATTCCGTCTTTCTGTCTTCCCATTTCATTAAGGCAACCCAAACATCTGTGAGAGTTATACAATCCCCTATTTTGCGAAGGTGATTTCCTCAATTTAAGTAAAATAAATTAAAAAAGTCGTAAATCTTCGAATTTGAGGATTCCCACCAAATGACTCGAAAATTAAGAAAACGGCTCTTTGTTTTTTGTTTCTTATTTGTATTTAAATACGTACATACTCAGAAGCGATCGAAATCATTGATTCAGTACAAAACGAGTGATAAAATGATTTAACAAATTGCCCAACTTTCTAACAACAAAAATGAATAACAGACAGCCAGCAAGCCCAGTGAGTACGAGTATGCAAGGTAAACGAACTCCGAAAATTTCATTGGAAAAGGTACGAGTAGAAGAAAGTGCGGGCCAATGACTTTCATTATCATATTCGTAACTTTGTCAGTTATTATACAAATGTACCATCCGGGGAAAGAAAAAAAAGAAGAAGGTACATAAAAGCCGACATCGAACGTAAGGTCATTACGTAATGTGAATGATCTTAACTTTATAACCAAAGTGATGACGGAGTGCCCATAAGATGTGATTAAGATGTCATCGACTACTCGTACTCTTCCAAGGGATGTGGCTTTAAATGTATGAACAAGTGAGTAACCACATCTTCAGATGCATACTAAGTACTTGTATCTGCCAGGGTACTTAATGAGAAATGCTTAAGTTGGTAATTGTGGGCAGCCAGATACGAGTAGTCGCCATAGAGGAAGTAGTAAATGCACGAGTTTGTAATAATAGACAGATTTCAATGTACAAGAAAATAGTATCTTTAGTTGATGGTCGCAATTTCCTTTATGAAATAGCCCATTTGCTATGAACTACTGATCATCATAAACATGGAGATCTTGTATAATTGATAGTTCGCTTTGGAAAAATCGCTCTAAGCATTGTATTGCTTTGGGAAATCAGAAACTCGATGTCATTTGCGTAACAATGTTCCTTTATGAGATTCGCTTTGGTCTACATTGACTTTCTGTTTTGCAATATATTTGTATTACATTTAAAATAATATTTACTATCAGCACGACTGATAAGTAATTTCCAACTTATCAATCTAGAGCTTCTTCATATGGGCGAAAATAGATACAGCAGATACGTTCTTATGCAAACAGTCGCCCCTATAAAAATACAATCAAAGTAAAGGGCTTAAGGTTGAATGTCGAAATTCAAATCTAAAGACAAGTCCAAAACAAAGTCTCTATAGACTTGTCAAACAGTCTATAGGGACCTTGTCGTTAGACGCGAAGAAACTTCGTATTTAGCTTTTATGGAATTTTATCAATCGGCTTGAACTAGCAGCATTTGTTTTAACAAAATACCATTGTGGAGCTACTAAACTTTTTTCACAAAACCATCACTTGTTTCACTTGTTTCTTGATGGTAGCTCATCTGTACAAAACAGCTCCGATACTATTCGCGGGATTTGAATTTATTAGTTTTTTATTAGTATTTTATTAGTTTTTTTCTATAGGTTGTTACTAAACTGGTTTTTACTTGTAGATCTGTTCTAACGAAATAACGAGTATTAAATCTTAAACCTTAAAAAAATTTTAAAATGAAGAAATTCTTTAATTGGTTTTTTCTATATTCAATTCAGGTCACTGCAACTTTCAAGCTCTAGCCCTTGCGTTCGATTTTCTTTCTGATTAAAATCCAGGTGGCTCCGGCTTTATGAGTGATCTCAACTCTGACTTTATTATGACTCTGACTTTGACAATATTTTAAGCGTGCTGTTTACCACACTCTCCATATTTTTTCCTACTACTCATTATTAATTATAAGAAGAATGCTGTGTTTTCGGATATATAGATAGTTTGACGAGTTTCTTACAATCGTGGCATAAAAAATAAAACATGTTCAGCATCTCTAAAACGGTATTTCAGAGCTTTTACTGATAGATCTTACAATAGAGAAACTTTCAAATCGTCCTGCAATTGCTGGCAGTTTTTTGAAGTCTATACAATATTATTTCACAGATCGTCATACTTAGATTTGCCCAAAAAACACTTCTGTCTTATAACCTATAATCGATGAACTGGAAGCACTTAATCGTTTCCCAGCCCATACGCTCTACATGATGTAAAACCAATATCGCGTCAACGTAATGTGCGTATAGAGGAAAATGTGGTTGAAAATTCGAAACAGATTGGCAATTTTCGTCCACTATCTGGAAGATTTTGCGACCACATTTAGGCCATATAAAATCCAGCTAGTCTAGGAACCAAAGCCATGACAGCATAGCTTCTGATACGGGTTTGCTGACTGTGATTTTTATGGAAAAATTGTGTTAGCTCACTTTTGAGTCAATGGGTTCGTGAACGAACAAAATTGTCGTTTTTAGAATTACGAAATCGAATCGACTCATGAATTAAAAATATGATTATAAATATGGACGATATGTACTCGTATTAGGTGTAAGGGAAAGTTCTGCCCTTCTTTTTAAAGATAACAAAATATTTTTTTTGGTTTTAGCTGCAGTGGAATCTCCTAACTTAAATCAGTAATTTTTTTGACGGTTTTCCTTGCCACATATAGTCGTGTATTGCTGGATTTCTATATTCAAAATACAATTATGATCAGTATTCATCTTTTAATTTTATTTACACAGATCATGGTATACCAGACCTTTGACATTTTTACATTATTATCTTCTATTGATGCCCACAAGCTTGTCTTGTTCACGGTGGTGTAAACATAAACTCTTTTTTTTACAAAAATACTTTCCATTTTTGTAAATATTTCCAGTAACCAAGTGGGCCAAAACCGGCGCCTTTTCTGATGAGCAAGGTTTGAGGCGCAAAAGGAAACTCGGTCCATTCGTGTAGCACTCATAAAGAAGGCTTATGCCTCTTTAGTTCAGAGGTTCCCCTTTCTTAAAGATCGGACGAACAATGCTAAGGTTCCATTCATCAGACATACTTTCGTCTGAACTGCTGCTTTGAAGAGCTCGGTAGTCAGATCGCCCGCTCCAGTAGCTTTGTTGGACTGTAGGTTGGATATGGATACCTTCACTTCTACTTCATGTCTACATCATTCGGGTTCAAAAGTTCATTCTGCCTAACAGGGGTCTTTAGATCTTCACCTCCGTTATACAATCTGCAGAAATGCTCTTTCCAAGTCCTCAGTATCGGCTGCAACTCTACCTACTGTTGAGTTCCCTGGCTCGTCTCTATAAGATTGGGTTCGGAGTTTGTGCCCGTGGTGTGTTTTTTTTACATTTTGATAAAACTTTCGAATTTCGTTCTTGGAGAAGCATCTGTCAATTTCCTTATTTTATTTTTAGTATTGAGAAGCCGTTGTTCGTCTCTCCTCTTCTGCTCGTAGAGCTCGTGAACGGCTTTTATGCAGCGCCGCTTTGTATGCATCTTGCTTAGCTGCATGTGCTTGCCGGCAATCGTCGTCACACCAAGGGTTTCGTTGTGGTGGCCGAGTGAAACGCAGTACATCAGAGGCGGCATCTATGATGGTTTTTTGGCAATGTTGCCACTGGTATTCGATGATGGCGGCATATGATCTCTTAAGAGATTAAGGGAAACTCTATCGGAAAACCATTTGGCGATCTCTTGCGATGTTGGTGATATCCGCAAACGTACCTTCGTTACAACAAAGTAATGATCCGTGTCGATGTTGGCCCCTAGGAACGTTCGGACATTTATAACATTGGAGGAGGGTTCAATCTGGTTAACGGTTAATTGATCAGGAGTTCTTCAAGACTCCTTAAGAATATCGTGATACTGAAATCGCGTGCTACTCGTAGCTACGAAAATATTTCGTCCCACCAAATCCTGAATCCGTTATCAGAGGTGGTGGTTATACTTTCCAACAGTACTACCAAAAATGCCCTGTTTTCCTAGCTTTGCATTTTTAATGTCATAGCTGGGGAAGAACTATTCGTAAGTCTTGTCCAAGAGCTCGTAGAAGCTACGAGTATCTTTGATGTCGTCATCATTCTCTTTTGTGGGGGCGTGCTGATGTCAGAAAATGTAGCCTTAATATGTATTATTATGAGGCGCTCGTTCACGTGCCGGAAACACAAGACTTCTTGCCTAAGTCTGCCTTTAACAACAAATCCGCATTCAAATAGGCGCTGCCTTTTTGTCTGATGGTCATCACTCGAGATTATAGGTTTGGCAAGTCGAGTCTAGATTGTTTTTTTTTTTATAATTTACGCGCGCCTAACGGGTCGATACCCTTTTACTGTTGCCATGGCGCGGGCGGAAAGGTAGAAGGAGGAGAAAGGAAAATTGTTTTTTGTTTTGTAGTGGTTTGAAACTCAGGTGTATTTGGTTTCGATATTCACTCTCCAGGGGTGGGAGTCCGAATAGGACTGAGAGTTTTTTCTTCACTCAGAGTGATTGGAAGGTTATAATTCACAGTAATTTTTTGTGCTTGAAACTCTACAACAGCCAAATCTACGTGTCAGTGTTATGCCTTCACACGCAGAATTTTTCTCTCTGAGTTCCAATTACACAAATGAGAAACTTGAAAAACTTGTCAATGGGTAGAATTCGAACCTTGACCCTCCGAGTGAGAAGTGATTGCTGTACCACTACACCACGGCCACCCCAAATGGACATCGACCAGTACCCGATGGTTTGCACTTCTAGGTAAAATATGCACAATTGGTGTGCAGAAACAGTTACAACACTGAGCATTACCAAGTTGACACCTCTCAGTTCCTTCCCGATTTCTGTATCACGCACCCACCAAAAATCGTGGTAATGGTCATGGTTTATTGAAAAGATAAAATTGTATACCGTTAGTGCTTAAGTATGCTTTCGATTTCGCATAAAGCGCAATCTGGGAGTCAAATTTGAGACCACTGTTTGAAGCAGCAATGATAACGATGAAATGATGATGATGATGACGCGACAAATGATGACTTTCAACTTGTCCATCGTTTTTGGATTATCGGCGTACATAGCAGAAAATATTTCAAATAGTTCAAATCTATCTTGAAGTTCATAAGTCCATTACACGAAACTACGCGCTCACCGAATGTCCCTTCTATAAATTGTTTGCGTCACGCTGTGTGGAATTTTGCGCCGTCTTGTTGAAACCACAGCTCTTCTAATCAACGGCATTTTTTTTTACAATCTGCGCACACTCAGGGAATTTGTGTACCCTTAAAATGCTTGCGGACAGCGTATGCGAAGGGAAGTTAGGGAGGGAAAAAGAGAGATGCGCGTTAGTCTTAAATGTTTGCAAGTTATAATGACTAGGAAACATAGATCTGTGCAAGCCATTGCAAGCCAACTCGGTTATAGAGTTGCACAGCTTAGGAAAGATTAACGATGCTTTAGAGTACGTCCGAAAGTGCGCTTGAGGGTATAGTGATGAGCATTCATAGCGAGATGGGTGTTACGGTTAAAAGTTTGAAGGGGCGAAGTGCTATTGACGATTTCTGTTTAGCCATTTAAATGGGTAATGAAAAAGTAAATAATCATGTATCTATAGCACTCTCCATTGACTCTAACGTTCTGACCAGCATCAGTTTTGAAGAAATATGGGCATAAATCACATCCAACAGTGAGTTTTAGTGGATGTAGCAGTATCTCAATAATGACCTGCTGATTTTCTCTCTCCAATGAAATGAGCCTCATTGACGAACAAAATGTTGTGGTGAAAATGAGAATGAAGATCAAACTCAAGGTTATCCCATTCGCCGAACGTACGACACACACGATAGTCAAGCGGATTGAATTTTTGCACGAGCTGGATCTTGTAAGCTCGTAAACAAAGATCTTTCTGCAGAGTTAGGAACCAAGGGATGGAGGAGATCTTGTTTGAGACAAAGAGTGCTTAGGTTGAAATTAAAAACGGAAAGATTTGAATTAACCCTTCGGACCATACAAGTGATTGGTTGGTTGGAGTCATAAGAGGTGCGGTGGACCGGTAGATAAAAGAGACGAGGAGAACGTAGATTATGTTGGTTGGTGTTGAATTGAAGGAAATAAAGTTAAAAAGGGATGCGCAGTCGATAAATGAAAAGAATGTCAGAAATATTCCTACGTTCTTCCTACGAATTCATATTAAGAAGTTCGAGGAAGTCCTGATGGGGAGGTAAGATTAAACGGTCCACGGAGAGCAAATCGGATAAATCGATGTTGATAGACACAGTTTACTTACGATGACGAATCCACACATTCGGGTCCTTCTCAACACTACGCTGCACAGTCCCAACATTTACTACGGTACGAACTGTGTGACGTCCATGCAGACGCGTATTATCAATTAGCGTATACCTGGTGTGAAAGATATGTCAAGTGATCAAGTGATCGATTGTGTAGAGCATAAAATGATCGTAACGTAAATTTCGGGAGCTGAACTGAAGTAAATTTGCACAATTGTTGTTCAGCGCAATTCTATCCTCGGTGAAATGGTAAATCAAATTGAGTACAAATTAGCTGTCAACAGTCAAACTAGTTGTCACTGGAAGAAGTGTTGCCAATTCAAAGAAAAAAAGCCTCTAGAAAAACAGCCGCTGTATGAATAATACGCTTGGCCTTTGAAATTCATTAAATTTATATTCAAGAAAAGAGTATAATTTAAAAGAGTAGCAAGTCTCTATTCTGCGATATTTCTTAAAAAACAATGACTGTGTTATTATCAGGCATTTACTTAAAGAAAATTTTATAATTCAAAGTATACATCTACATCATCGAATATTTTATAACATCCAACTTTCAAATCAGTTTGCGAATCATTGTCGTAAGACTCTATCTCTACCTCTGATCACTGCGATTATTTACGTCTCCATAAGCAATCCCAGATAGTATCTAACTAAGCAAAAATCACGTCAACCACGTATGCTCCCTGAAAATGAGCTCATTTGAATTCCACTGGTGACTTGCTGAACATTTCCATAAGTTACATTAATTGCTACTAGAAATACGCCATCTAAAACTTTCTTTCCCAAATAGATTGGTGCCAAGATGCGTGCGAAAGTGAAAGTTTTTTTTTTTCTTTTTTTTTTTAAATGACTAAAGGTAATTTCTTGACATTCACTAGATATGATACTGAATTTTTGTAATTAGTGAAAACTTTATCTCATCTGTCTATTGGACCAAAAAACAAGAAAAACATACGAGTAATTGAGACACTAAAGGAAGCCAAATGGAACCAATTCATTTGGGTTGCATGTGATCTTGAACTAAGAAGTTATAAACGTTTGTACTCAGCGAGTATTATGAACGAGGTTGTGCAGAGTGAATCTCGGTGCATGAAACTAGCCTGATCTTGAAATAATAAATATTTAAAAACAAACAGAGTTTAGTTGACATTTCAGGTAAGTCTAATTTGTGGCATCGAAGGACGAACCGAGCTCTGTTCTCAAACCTATCGATCTATGAAGACAGCCACATGGTACGATGTACTCTAATACGAAACCCCTAAGCCTTATTTTGATCAGTTATTCTGTACTTCTTTTTTTTATAAAAATTCACAAAAATCCATAAATATTAATCAAATGATATAATTGCGACATATTTTTCCAATTATAAACATTATTGAAGGTTGTAATTGTAGTCATTGTTAAGAAATTCGTTACATTTAAATACTATACCACGAGACTACCAGTACTAGTACTAGTACGAGTGCGAGTACAAGTACATATTGCGTAGTCAAACGCAGCCAAACAATCGTTAATTGAAATGTATGTATAGCCCGCACAGTTAACATGATTATTGATTCCAAAGAAATACCCATAAATCAATTTCGAAATTTTCAAAAATACCATCGTCAAAATAGAGAGTCCTTGGAATATTTCTTACGCTTTGATGCCGCCAAAAAGGTCTCTGATTATAAATATCAGTTTAAGTGTAAAATAGGCTTCTTTTTTTTATTTGGCTACTTATATCTACGATATTTGTTCGTCTTCTTTATCTTTGGGATTATTTATTAAAAAAAATGAAGAAAAGTGTAAATGCAAATGCATAGCGTGTATTCCATGATCGTACCTATAGTTGAATGAGGGTAATTTCGTAAGAAAAAAGTGTATATACACGTATTGAGTGATCAAAGCTGTAAAGTGATCGCACATCATTGCCTTTGGCTTGAATTAATTAACGTACTTCTGAATATCTGGATACGGGTTTTATTTTTATTTATTTGTTTAGCGTTTTTAGTAGATTGAGTTATAATTGTACGAAAGTGAAGAATATTAGTTTGATGCATGTAAACCTCGAAAATGTACTTGTAAGTGGAAAAGCAATTCCATCAAATTTGCATTAAGTAGCACTCGACTTACTTAAGTCTACTGAAAGAAGCCAAAAGGTGTGAAGATGCACATACTATACATAGATAGAAACTTGGACCATTGTTAGAGTACATTTTGGATTATAGTTTAAAATAAGGTGTCACATGGTTATTTTTAATAAGTGCACTCGCTACGTGAACTCGTGCTTTCTTGAACTTAGTTAGTATTGAAAATACATGCCTTTGTTTATTTACTGTCACATGTGCGTTTAATATACGCTTTCTTCTAGCTTAAGTGCTCGCGGGTCGATTTTTGACGAGGTTTTTCTAGGAAACCACAGACTTTGGGCGTGCACTTCACTATTCACGATTGGAATTTATATAACATTGCGAACAAAAATTTTTGTCGTTTATTTTCAAAATATTCTGGCATCTTTTATAGTCGTCCTTCACCCAATAGCCAAATGCATTACCTACGCAAAATGCAGAACTTGTTCGAGTAAATTAAAAATAAGAATATTTGTTGCCTTAAAATGAGCATTCTCAATCAGGACTTTATACATGCATGGATGGCACCTAAGGGTGATGATGATTCAAAAGCAGATTGTCTAAAACCAATTTACTAGGCTTAAGAAATTGCAGAGATATTTTGAGGTGCAATTTTAACGTTTCCACCAACGGTACCATGGATACCCCACCATAAAACCAAAATAAAAATCATCGCGGATAAGACTTTCATTTTCTATCAACAACAGTTAGGAATTCGAGCAGATTAGGTTAAGTTGAGATGTTACTCTCCTTATAAAAGGAAGCACAAATAGGTAAGCTTAAGAGTTATGATACCACTGTTGAACGATTTTCTGAACGGACTTCCTTGATCAGATGTACTCATCATATCCTTATATTTAGAAGTATTTAGAAGTTAATTTCCCAAGTACTGGACGGTAATACATGATATGAGTTAATAATTCCTTCTATTCTTCCCCTCGCTAGCTTCTGCAAAAATGATTAAAGGGACATGTTCTTTTAAGAGTATACTCTATGCTTTCTGACCCAAATAGCTTTGGTCAGACTCCCCTTGGAGTTAAACATTAACACTTACTAACTTAAGGTGGCACTACAATCGCGGTGGACCACAACTAACAAGCGTCTCCTGCGAACTCGATCTTTAGCTAGCTGCCTCCAGTTTCGCACGCTAAGTTAGCTGAGGCCTGCTTGTGTTTTCCACTTGAGTCGAGGTCTTCCTCTACTGCGCTGACCCTCGGGGGTGGATTTTAAGTCTTTTCAGACTGGAGCATAGGTGCCCATCCGCTCTACATGACCCAGCCACCTCAGTCGTTGGACCATCACTCTGTACAGCTGTACACTCATCGTCTATGCAGACGGGACCGAAAATCACCCGTAGAATTTTCCTCTCAAAGCAGCTAAGAGCACCCTCATCCATTTTAGATAAAGTCCATGCCATGAGCAGGATCGCCCTACAGCAAAATCGTTTAGCCTGAATCCATTATCGGAGATGGTGTCGTACAGGCTATACTTTCCGACAGTACTACCAAAGATGCCCTCTCTTCCTAGGTTTGCATTAAAATTTCTCCTCTGTGGGCCATTAGCACTCATTCACATGTCGGAAACTCAAGACTTTTAGCATCAGTCTGCTTCTAACAACAAATCCGCACCCAAATAGGCGTTGCTTTTGCCGTCGATAACAATCGTTGTAGTAGATGTCGCAGTTTTGCGTCCTCTTTTTTTCCGGCTTATTCCATCGCATTTTTGGACGGCGGTAACATCTGCTTTGCAGTTGTCCAGGACCTCCGCTAGTGGCCTATTAAGGGACCTAATATCCACCGTGCAGATCCGAAATTTCTTATGCTTTTTTCTTTACAGGGGTTGTCAATAATAGTTTCGTCCTTATTTGAGGCTTTTTGTTGCTTCGTGACTTAAGTTTTTTTTTCCATCGCCGTGCAGTTACCCCGGCGGCGGCGGCACAACCCCCAAACTGGAAGGCCAGTTCCATTATAGTAGTAGTAGGAGTCAGTTAGGCCGAAGCCAGTAACTCGTTCGCGAATGTTAGCGCTGTTGTTTAGAGTTAAGCGCTCATTCGCTTCCATCCCTTTTCCAAGACCCTGACTTAGTCTCGAAATCCTTATCGGCTTGAGCTCCAAATATGTCGATTATCGTCGATTCCATCTGGGGAATTCGTCCGCTGCCCCATTTAAGTGCTGCTACATGAACACAAAGGTTCCTTATTTTGTTACCCTTTCAGATGGCTTCATTTTTTGACTGAATTTTCGCTGTGAATGGGGCAAATAGAATTATGCAAGTTTCTTCATTGTTATTTTTCAAGGAATTGCAGCACAGTTACGGATTTGTTTTAAATGCATTTGTCTTACGAAAAAAAATGTTTTCAACCTTTGTCTAGGCATATGAAGCTGATATTCGTATGGATATTTCACCCAGAGTAGCAGAACTTATTTCTAAGATTATTGTCGAACAGCTGTACCATTTTGTACTAACACATCTTGTTACGACCCAAAGGATTCACGATTGGCTAAACTGTTTGTTTGTTTGGTTTTCGATTCCCAGGAAATCTTTTATTACGGATGGCAGTAATATAAATCTGTTGATTGGATGCTCTGTATTAACATAACGTTTCATTTGTTCCAGAAAGATTTATATAAAGTTTCAGATGAATATTGTCATATAGTCAATGGAAATCTTGATTGATAGCCTCATAGGCTCTAATAGCCTATCGGCACATTGAATGGGTACTTACGAGTACATCCATCATACATTTTGCAAGACATGATTCTGTTAATTGAGTATTTTAGGATTGGTCTTCTAGTGGATCATGTAAACAAGGTTTCAATTGCGGTAATTTTCTAATTCTTCAGTCAAGAGGCTGCGTTGGGTTTTCCCTTTTGAATGTTCTCCTCGCGAGATATTACTTACATATCGACCGATTGATAATTGGTTCAAAATAAGTCGAAATAATCGGAACCCAGCAGCAAAAGTGTCATTGGTTTCCACGATTATGAGCTTAAAATTCCTTATCACGTATATATCAGATTTCTTTTACCATTCAGATAACCATATGCACATGGATCGAAAAAATATAGTTAAGTTATCATATTTACTGTCATTCGACAAATTTATGGAAGAAATATACCACAGAGTCAGAACTTTTTTAGTTAGGTGCCAACGCGAAATGAATAAACAACTAAAAATTAAGAAGCCATGCTGAAGATTTGTATAGTATACAGAACAGTATAAAAAAAAACATTGAAATGGTAATAGTATGTACGTACGCTCTAATATCTTCAGTTGTTTGATTATCTCACGCTGTCTCTTCTATGATTATTTTATAAATGTTTTATTGTTAAAAATTGACAAGCTACTACGAATATTCGAAAGCAAAAATCACTCACCTCAAGCATCCAACTCATCACTTATGTGTCTTACGCAATTGGCAAAGTGTCTTCATGACGCGCAATTTTTTCTATTTTCATAACACCATCACTAAACAATTGGTTTTTTTGTTACCATTCGAAAAAGGTCTCGAGAAAGACATGGCTTTCAATTGTGTTTTCCTAAGTTAAATACTGGCAAGCTTACATATTGTGTGTTCAGTTGGCAAGTGTTGACAAGTTTTGTTTAAACTGTTGGCCAATATAAACAATTTTTCATTTTACACTTTTGAAATTGTCAGGAACAAATTTCCCGATGAAAGAAACATTTTTTGGATTGACTAATATACGCGTATCATGTCGTGGGAACCTTTTGAATGACGACACGAACAAATAGAAAAAAAAAAGCTCCTTGGCTTCAAATTTCTTGTTATTGTTTCTACAAGTAATTTGTGTGTATTTTCTTTCTATTGTTAATACTACAATTAGCTAATAGACGGATTTATGAAAGTGTGCATATAAGGCACGCAATAATTTCAAATGTAAAAACCATCAAATGATAGAGATAGTGTAAATTCTTGAATGTCAATATCGAACATTAAAAAAAAGATAAAATAATAAACTTTGACACTCGGACAAAATGTCAAAATGACAAAAAACAGAAATCCAAAGGAGCCATGTAAAATTTTAAAATTTTAATATGACTTAACGCATATTCGTATGACTTCTTCGACTGTTTGCATCACTGTTTTCAATCTCATCAATAACGCGATATATATAGGCTCCCACAGATTATCAGCTTACACCAAAGACTATACATAGACCAACAAGAACTAGTCGAAGAACTATCGAACGATCTCGGCGGCCTATTCAGTGGTCCATTTCGCGGTATATGTAGTGTTGCCATTGAATTGAATCCTCTTTAAGCCAATGGTTTTACGGGCAGTATGGCACCAATCACCATTATGCGGCAAGCACATAACGTACTGATCAAATACCCATTGGCCATTGAATGTAACGGGAGATTCAGTCTCGTTTTTGAAAAGATCAGGACAGATGATCCCATCTTGAAGACCAAACAGAGCAACTTCTTTATTTGCACACAGCTCAGAGCCGGCAATTATGCTTAGTTGCAAGCCCTATTCTTCGATAAAATAAGGGTCGATATTAAAGAAGCCAATCCGTGAATTCAATTCTAATCCATGGTTTCATGTTCCTGCACGCTATAATCTGTAGTGAACCTGGGCCTCAACCAACAGGCATCTCCAGCTAGCTTGATCTCTCGCCAGCTTAATTTACTGCAGCATTCCAAGTTGGGTAAGGTCGTTCTTTGCTGCGCCGTCCCTTGGGATTAGCATTGAAGGCTCTTCGGGCCGAAGCTGTAGTGTCCATTCGCTCAACATGAACAATCCATCTCAGACGGTGGATCTGTAGATACTTGACTAGACCGATATCGCTGCACTGTCCGTACATGTTAGATGGTGATTGAATCTTCTCCTTCATTCCCCATCAGTACAAATGTGAACAAAAAACACACACAGTATGAAACTGCCAAGATCAAGTGATTTCTTCTTCAATGTTGGCTTTCAAGACTTGCAAGGTCTGTAGTTTGTTGCTGTAAACGCAGAACTTCAAAAAGCCCCAAAGGAAGACATCTAGTGCCGCCAAATTTGGCGATTTGGTCGGCTAGTTCAAATCGCCAAAACGGAAGATCACACTACCTGGAAATTGGTGATTCAAAATTTCCATCGTTGCCCGAGCTGTGTGAGCGGTTGTCCCGTCCTGCTGGAACCAACAATGCTCGAGACCTAATTCATCTTTGACTGTTCATGGATGGTTTCAGACACTCACATAATATGACAGAAAAAAATTTTCAGGCGATGTTAAAGAGACATGAGATTCCTTGCTTTCCTCTGACCTGCAATTTAACACTGTAAAGCGTACTACATATTAGATTATAGATCCTTCTAAATATCTATGTGAGAAATGAGAAGCTTATGCGATTAACAGGGTACTCGGCTGTGTGATTTTCAAAAGGTAGTTATCGTAGTCACCCTTGCAGATGATTTCTTATGGTTCTGTTTCTAGCATGAAGATTGTACACTTTCCGCATACGAAGGTTGCTACTTAAGCTTTGAGAAAATCAAGTAAAAGCAAATATTTATCATCGGAAATATCTTTATTGTTTTTCCAAATATTCTCCATGAAGATCAGCACACTTTCGCATGGATCTTTACAGCTTTTTTTCTACTCCGAAGTTACCCCCTAACTGCAAAATATGCGTTTTAAACACATCAACCGCTTCTTCAGTTGTCGAAAAACGTTGACCTTACAATTTATTTTTTATGCGCAGGAATAAGAAGAAGTCATTTGGTGCCAAATCAGGATTTTACGGAGGATGAACCATCAATTCGATGGTTGAGTGCTCGAACTTGTTTGAGAAGACCCGTGAGAGCTCATATTGTCGTGTTGGAAAATTATCCGTGTTCGGCGGTTGCTTCTCCTTATTTCCCCAAAGACTTCAAACAAATGGTGGTGTACCATTTCGAATTGAACATTCTACGTTGCTCTAATCACACGTTGGCTAAATGTCCGCTTTTTCCGAAGGCGACCATTTGAATGAAAGTGTCTAGTGCGTGAACAAATTTTGTTGGATTTGGCTCCTCTTGAAAGAGAAGGAGATCCACAGATCCATGTTCCGACGCATGTCACGATCTTATAGACGTCTTTTGAAGCAACGCCATTGATTTTTTTCAACATTTCTTAGGACCAATCGTCAGGACACTTTTTTTGAGCAATTGTCAAATTTGCGGTATCCAACGCGAAGAAATCTTCTTCATGCGAGTGGAACTAATTTATAAGCATTCCTCAATTTCACGATAAGTCACAAGACGATCTTCCAATATCAGTTCCCTCACAGCATTGATCTTTTCTGGCACAACAACCTGCACGAAATTCATCCTGGAGGTAACGATGACCACTATGCACATAGCACTCGTATGACAAAATTTTTTGATCACGTGTACCATTAGAAACGTCAAACTTTACGATGCTAGTGTCATATTTGACATACCTACACCGGTATTGCCATATCTCAAAACTCAAGTAGCAACCCTATTCATTTATCAAATCACCTTTTTAAGCATGGCCTTCTTAACAATCGCGTATCCAATGTCAATTTAAATCTGCCACCACCAGCCAAACCAGTAGATCAATGTAGTCAATTTCACGTTGAATTGCCTTAAAATTAGCCAGACAATTATAATTGACACAAATTTGAAGTAAAACTCTTGTTTCAATGTCCCAACCTCAAGCATCACCATCGGGCATAATTGCCAGATATTTATGACAAAAATAAAAATGTCAAAAATCGTTTCTTTTTGATCTTGATGTTGCCCAGTGGACATAGATGGTATTCAAAAAGCCGTTAGCTACTCGAAAGCCATTGGCTCATTGATTAGATTTCAATGCAAAAACAAAAAAAAAAAACATCTTACAGAGAAAAAAAGTCGACACCTTGAACGGGCTTGGACCGCACTTACATACATTTGACAATTTTCTTTGACTTGAATCGCAATGAGCTAGGGTTTCACAATCCGACTATGATACGAGTAGATATGTACGTACATATTTTTCTGGTATCGTAAATACTCTACGTTCACGTTCACTATGCAAACATACGTGATCCGAATTGGATTGTAAATTGCAATAAACTTTAGCGACGCAAACAATTAAAATTATGAGTACTGAGTAGCTGAATATATAGTATGTACTCGTATGAACATAGAAGTATGTACAAACGCACCTTAAGGCAAATATTGGTACGGTCTATCTATCGGTCTATCTCGGCCAATTTCGAATTTTTTTTTTAGTGATGTTGCCCTCATCACCACCCACCGTCTTTCTGGGTTAATCACATGGTTGAGCTCCGGATTAAGCTTACGGCTTGAGATACTCCTAGTTCGCAGTATTTTTTTTATCTTTAATAATCATTGAACTATTCTTATGTTATGATCAGACAATACGTTGTTTTTGGAATTGCCGTGTTAATGGCATTTGAATGACAAAAAGACAAACTGGTTTTTATCTCGCATCAAGTTCAATGTGAATGCCAAAGTCTACTCGGACACCATTGGCTTTTATCGGATTAGAGAACCATTTCTAAATTGATTATTGAGTCATGGCAATTTTTGGTAAGCGGATCTACGAAGGGGATTTTCTAGATTTCCATTTTTTGACTTGTTCTGAGCTCGAGAAAGAAAAGCAACAACTTGGTAGAACGGCTAATTTTTTGACAACTACAGGGAAAGGGGAAAGACTATTTTTTGTGTCTGTCTGACTTTTTGATATATTTTGTTCCGAAATATTCTGTCATTTAATTCCTTTGGGCTTTTATCTGAATCTAGGCATTCTTATATTGAAATGTATTCATATCTGTTATTTGTATGGTCGTTCGGTATTCGGTGAACCATAAGATTGCTTTGTAATTTTTATGATGTAATCGACAGGAGCTGGTGTAGAAAGACCTTTTCCTTTAGCTAACCACGTTTATCCATCCAAATAATCGTCCAATAATTAAAACTAAGATCTTTAATCATATGGCTGTTCTTAAGCCACAATTTACGGATCACAACTATATCTTCGTATCCGAAAAAGAGTCTGACCATTTTTTTGATTTTACATAAAATAATGTGGTTATAAGTTTTGAATACCTGTATGTGGCATATGCATCCAGGCTTGAAAAGGCAGGATAATTTTGATTATTTGCTAACATTTAGCATAAATTACTGATCCTAGAGTATTAATCTAGTATACCTAATCCTTTTTTTGACACAGATTTGACATTATAGCTTTCTCTGACCTGCTGACCGAAAATATAAATCGAAAAGCCATCTATGGCACCGCAGTTTGTGGAGAGAATTATTAAAACCTAAGCAGTATTCGACAAGGTTATCAACAGTCCCAAAATTTGTTCACACGAAGAGCCAACTTAGCTACTGCATTACCAATTTAATTCGAAAACAACCACATGCCCTGTAAAGAATTAATTCACTACTGGTGTCTTTGCAAAATCAAGTATTGAAAAAGGATGATGTTGTCCAATATATGCAGCTGAGGAGTATCAAGAGTACTATAATAGAAACATCATACCTATGCAGGAACTATTTCTCCAAGGAAACTTGGTGGCTATCACAAAACTCCTGAAAACGCTTCTCCGTAGCTACTAAGCTACCACCAGAGGGCCACTTGGAAGAACAAATGCTTCTTCGAAATAAGATGAAAGGCAATGAAAAGTGCACAATTAAATTTTGTAGAGATGCAACTCCAGGATTAATATCTGTGGAAGAGGCTAACAGATGAATATGTAAAGGATTTTTTTTAAGAAAAGCTTATTTGTTCATTATGAAGAATGATTCATGATATTATATTTTGAATACGACCGAAGAGCTTCTGGGTCCGGCTGTTTTTATCCAAATACATTTTTTCATTCCAATTTTGGGTTCCGCTTTCAAGCATTTGTGGTCCTATCTCACAAATAGCACGCTAGGCCAAGACATTTTGCTCTTTAAGCAAGTAGCGTCAAAGCCACGTATATGTATATGTTAACGCCATCGTGTTGAAACCACATATCCTCCAGCGAAGCTAAGTGTTAAATCACGCCCAATACCTCCAACGCGCTTTCGGCCTTCTGGTAGTCTAAACAAGCTTTCGTCAGGATATAGGGCATGTCACCGAACAGAGTCTTTTGGATCTGCATGGCAATGTTAATACCAATTATGTCATATGAGTCGGTTGTCTGGTGGAACAAAATAGTAGTCAGTCTCGGCTACATGAGGCTTTCCCTAGCACGCCTGCCTCTAGAATAGAGCCCTTTTTAATCTCCTTCAAGAGAAGGCAGTTTAAACGAATGCTTTCCGACGTATTTAACAGGTCAGCGACTTTCCCACCATTCCTCAGTAGGAAAGACTGCAGGCTGATTACTAGAGCCGTGACAGCACACCACACTATTGTTAAGAACCTAGGAGTATGATGGGCGAAAGTGACTCAATACACTGCAACGCTTGTGTTGAAGACCATGCGAGACGCTATTTCTTATTAGCTTACTTAAGGTGGCTCTACAGTTTGGGGTGGATCTGGGCTGCAACCAAAAAGCGTCTCCAGCCAGCTCGACCTTTAGCTAGGTACCTCCAGTTTCGGACACTAAGTTGACTGTGGTCCCCTTCTACTTACGTGCTCCACCTGAGTCGCGGTTTTCCTCTACTGCCCTATCTCTCAGCGGCGGGTTCAAAGACTTTTCGGCCTTGAGTATCGTTGGACCTTCAATCTTCTGGATAAGTCGATGTCGCTGTACAGCCCTTACAGGTTGTCGTTGTATCCCCTCCTCGACCAATCGTCTATGCAGACGGGACCGAAAATCACCCGAAGAATTTTCCTCTCCTCAGAGCACCATGCACCATTTTTGAAAAAATCCATACCTCTGCACCATAGGACAGGACTGGTATTATTAGAGTCTTATGTAGGGTCACATTTGTTGTTCGAGAAAGGACTTTGCTTTTGTTTGATCTCAGCGCTGGTGTCGTTGTCTGAATTGATTGCGGAGCCTAGGTAGACAAAGCCCTAAACTTCCTTAAAGTTATATCCGTCGAGGATGAAGTTCTGCCAGAGATGTCGGTGTTGGGTGTCCTTTTTGTCTTGCCCTCGTTGATCGTTAAACCCTTCTTTGCTGCTTCCACCTCAATACTCGCGAAAGTGACACTGATATCACGCTGCTTTCTTCCGATTATGTCAATATCATCTGCGTATGCGAGTAATTGAACAGACTTTTGAAAGATTGTGCCTCTTGTGTTGGCGCATGAATTTTGCATTGTTCTTTCAAAAATTATTAACGGTCTCTGTGAGTTCTTTATCGAACTTGATGGAACATGGTGGATGAACTCTCCATCGTCATTCTGCACAAATGGACGAATTTGGCAGGGATGTCAAAACCGTTTTAGTATAGGTCTGTATAGCTCGTCTACATAGATGCTGTCATACGGGGCTCTAAAATCGATGAATAATGGGTGGTGCATATCGATTTGGAGCTCATGAGTTTTTTCTAAGATCTGCCGTAGTATGAATATTTGGTCGATGGTGGATTTTCTTGGCCTAAAGCCACACTGCACTGATGTGAACCAATCAGATTGTTGAATTTTAACGTTAACCTCAGATAAACGTGCTCCTATGTAAAGTCTGATAATACTTCAGTTTAATAAATGCGCATTGCTAGTTACAACCAGTGATAAATTGAATCGAACGTTGAATCCGTAAATTAATGCAATACTATTGACGGAAAAAGCAATAGTCTTGCCGCCAACAAAACAGTATATTGGAAACTGGGAACTCTCGATAAAATAGGAATAAGTGGGCTCTGAAAGCCGACTACACTATCAACCAACTATACTATACTATAAAGGTGCATCTTCTATTTGAAATGAAATTTCTACCATCTGACTTAAATCTGAGATTTTATTTTGAAATGTACATTCTGGGATTCTCAATACCAATTTCACAAACAACAAGGTTTAAAACTAAGCGACCTTTTTCCACACGCACCAATATCTGCTCGACTTGTACAGACCCAGTTTCCTCAAATTTATGCAATACTAGACTAGCTGATTTTTAATCTAAATATCGATTGTGCGAATGGAAATAATGAAATCTCTTACACGAACTCAATATTTTGCAGAACACATGCACTCTCGTAATGATGAGAGCTCTAAACGATATGGTATTGCATGGTAGTTACCCCATAGCTGAAAACATAATGGATTTCAAGTCATAGCGAGATCATTTTCAGCGAAGAACTCATTGATGCTAGTATTAACGTGAAATGTCACAAGGTTTCGCAGACTATTTTCAATGCCAAGTTTATTATCATTTTTCGTTAAGAGCCGGAACCAGTTCCGACATTACTTTTTGCAACTCCCCCATTCTGGTCCAACTACTTAATAACCTTTTAATAGTCCTTGTAGTGCTTATCATTCTATCTTTCACGACAATTTCTAATTCCATATTAAGTATCCGAACGGCGCTTAAAATGCTTAGACATTTTAACGTATTTTTGGTTTCTTTTTTACCAACGTGTTATGCAAATACCCAGTGGGTCAGTGTTGATTCAATTTAGTCCGTCAAATTTGGATATTTAAATCAAAACACATTCCAAGGTTTCATTTTATTGTCTTATCCATACACTCCCTCTCTTGTTTTGGAACTATTGTAAATCAATGGATTTAGTTTTGATACTAAAATTTCAAAAGATTCAAAATCTATTGTTCTGCTGAAACAATCAGCCAAGTAAAACCAAAGCCAGTAACTCAACCATTTGCTGCAATAATAGCCAGTAGAATTAAACCCACAAATTTAAGTCGAATTTAAATCAGATACATACATATCACGCGCTCACGTAATACCCATAGATACACGTACACTATTCAGCTCAATTTCGCAAATTTCAAATCAGAATATCCACTGAAGCGTGAGTTAGCACAGTTCATGTCTACCCGTTCGTACGATCGTACATATGTACCCCCGTTGAGTTTTACTCTAGTTTACAAATATGTACTCGTACCCCATTCGTCATCCGAAAGTTTAAAGTTTCTCATGCACATCTTCTCGAATTGACTCATCGCCATTATCAACAAAAGTAGTACGAATATCTTTAAAGAAACATTAGGTCACACGCTAATATAGACTTTATAGACTACTTTTGTAGTTTCTTCTGGGACTACTGGCTATCCCATCAAATGTAGATTTTTAGATCAAAGAACCGTAAAACTAATACCACTCGTGCCCCAGTTTTACAAAATCACAGCAGCAACATCAACAAATACAACAACAGCTCATTTGGAATCTTTTGTTTATAACATCCATTCTTTTTGTTATACAATTGCAGATGTCTTATTTGTATTCAACATTTGCCAAGCTGGTGAGCGATCATTGTAAAACGAATCCAGATATCCGAAGTACTCCAGTAAATCATTGCAAACGTGATCTCCTCAACTATGGCTATGAGAAATTGCAGACATTCCCAGATCTTCAATTGGACACGTTGGATCCATATCAGCGAGGTGCTAATGACTTGAGTAAGTATCTTTGTGAACACATTTCGACGTGCTTGTAATTTATCCATAACATTTAGATATCATACTTTCTAATGCTAAGATGAGTACATATGACTATTAGCCGTCTATGAATTAGAATTAATTAGAGGAAATTTTATTTTGGCGAGTTAATCATTTGTGAAAAGTCGTAGATACAAATATGAGTAAACAAAGAAGCTGACGACATTCTGCAAAAGTTCAGAAGTTGTTGGCAATAAAAAAGTGGAAACCCAAACAAATTATACTAGCTATTAAGATTTATATTTATTTTTATGTTTTTCGTAGTGTTATTCAAATTTTAGGTATTATAGTAAGCAGTTGTTTTTAAATGATTACCTATGACTTTTAAATGCAATTAAAGCTAAGACGTTATACGGCGAAAATAAATAAATCCGGTAAGAAAAGTTTAAACGTGGATACGTTTTGCTATAAATCATGGAGTAAAGCATGGAGACAAGGATATTCCTTATAAGTAAATGGGCTGCCACCGGTTGTTATAGACAATTAAGTTTTTAAGGCACTCGAAAGAATACAAAATTATGAATTGTGGAAATGCAGAACAATTTAAGTAAGTCATGACCAGTCATAATACCCTTTGAAGGACAAATCTTAGAAAAGATTCACGGAAACAAAATGGTCTACTACGGTCTTAGCCTCTTGATTTGGGATTGCGAAGACCTTGGCCAGTTGCTGAAGTAATCCATGACCACGGGGGTGTATCAGTTGACATTAAAGGTTTCGGAAAGCGAACCAGCGATGTGAAAGGCTATCCGGCTTTGTATTGCTACACTCTTCCCGATGGCTTTTTTTTGGGCCCTTGGTAGCATCTTGTTTTTCAGTTAGCCAATAGAAACGTGCCATTTATTTATCCAAAGTCTTCTTAATTCCCTGTGACTTCCTGACGTTCTCTGTCATGTATATCACGGAGCACTTCATTGATTCTGGACCGTGGCACGGCTAGCTGTATACGACATATTATCTCATCTACACTTTTTTAGCCTTGCAACTGATCGAACTATCTCGGAACTTGGTCTTCGGGGTTCTTAAATTGTAGCAATTATTTCAGAGCTGTGTGTGAAGAATGAACGTTTATTCATGCTTCGTTGCCAGGATTAAAGCCAGGAGATGTCGCTGTGTTACGCAGTAGGTCTGTTCAGAGCAGGAGAGTACCATACTGTAATATCCAACCACTTTCTCTTGACCATCATAAACTTGAGAGATCACAGCTTCGACCCCAACATTGCTAGCGTCTGCATTCACGACGAACATTTTTCTAGGCGTGGGGTAACCCAAGATGGGGCATTGCACAGTTGCCGCTTGAGTTCTTGCAATGCTTTTTCGCGCTCACCAGGACAGCTCAATTAGAGCATTCTTTTATGGATAAAACACTCTCTCTTCGGACGACGTCGTTCACATTCTAAATGGAGACTATATTGTTTAAATTTATAATATCGGCTTTAAAATACCGGTTGCAAATTATAAACCCAGCTTTTCGAAAAATATTGATTAAAATTAATTAGTTCTATAATTTCGAAACTATATTTTCTCGGCCAAAGTTAATCATTGTAAATCTTGTGACAACTGAATTCTTTTTTGCATTAATAAATCCACCCTACTAATACTCCCCAGGCCACCTAAACTGTCGGTCTTTGCAGTACCAGCAAAATCCTTTATGAATCTTTTGTAATACGTGGAAAGTCCCAGCCAAGAAGCTTCTCAGTTGGTGTTTATCTTTGGGGATTTTTCACCGCTTCGATTTTGTTAGGATGGAGTACAATGCCCACATCTGGTCAGGTGCTCCTAAAACATATCTGCACCTGCTAGATAGGATTCAAAACCGAGCGATAAAACTATTGATGATACTAATACCAGTCAATCAATTGACACGCTCGAACACCGACGTAATGTCTCCTGTCTCACTTTGTTTTATCGCTATTTTCACCACCAGTGCTCCACTGAAATAGCCACCTTTACACTGAATGTGTTTGTATTTAATAATATAAGGATTTGACAGGAACCATATTGTTCTTTGATTCCACTAAGGTCTTTAATAACATGAAGACTCCCTTAATTTCTGGCTCCATCAAATATAATCGGTGGCTACCAGGACCTTCTTCCACTTATGCCCAAACAATTGCTTCCAATAAAAGCTCATGAACCTGATTTCGGCCGATGACTACTTTTAAGACGGAAATGTTGGCGTTTCTGTATTCCTTATTCAGGCGACTATTAGTCCATGTTCCTTCAAGAAATCTGTACCAATGATGCACTCGTGTCATATGTATATCAGCCACACAAACACGTGAGAGAAAGTCATTTCGGCCAGGTGAATTTCTATGCGGACTTCACCATATACTTTAGCCATCTTTCCCGTAGCTATGCACGAGCAGTAACTACTGGAGTTATGCAAAGAGGATTTCAGCATTAGATCCCTCCTGATGATTGAGGCTGTAACACCGATGTCTATTGTTGCCATCTATTTTTCCTTACCTCTAGTTACTACTTCTACCGTAAGACTTTCATTGCATCGTTTCGCCAGCGAGACTTGGGGAATAGTCCTGTAGCCGTCGACTTCTGCTCTCATCTACGCGGACCATCCCGTTGTTTCTGTCGGTTTCTCCGTCTATTTGCTTGTTACCGCAGTGGATGCAGCCTTTTCGTCGTAACAGTTCCTTACACAACCCTTGAAAGTGTCTTAATTTCTCTACCGGAGTATCTCATCATACGCAGGAGCATTCAACAGATGCTACTTCCCTGTCGAAATGTGTTACTTTGGAAGCCTAATTAGCTTCCATCTCCAGAGCGAAGGTATTGACTGTAGCTTCGAATCTGCGATTCTCCTTATGAATGAGTCCTTTACTATAATATTTCATTGATGATTTCTTTGCATGCTAATGGGGGTGTGACAAATGTGCGAGTCTACTGACGTCTGCTTGGAGCTTTAAAAATGCATACAATCTGAGAATCGACGATAGTATTAAGAGGTACCCCAGTAATTGCTACAAGGTTCGAAATTAACACCCCTTCTTTAGAGTGACAGTATGATGGCATTGGTGTTGTGCTTGTTTTGAAATGTTGCACATGTGCGGTATCAAATGTAACTACTTTTAATGCTCTTGTTTCTAATTCTTCCAAAGATAATTAGCAGAGAGTTCCACAGGCGAGTCGTTTGAACAAAAACTTCGAGAAACTGTGTTGTATCGGGTTTTTCAATAAGGACGTAACAATTTTGTATTTAAATAAAACACAGAGTAATTGCGATATCGGGCAATAATAAATTTCATTCCAGATGTAGTACACTTGTTAAATTTAAGTATGGAATCCAGTCTCGTTCATATGACCAGCGCAGCGATCGATTCTTTGGAGACTTACTCTCCGCGTTCGATATTATTCCTGAGCTGCTAACGTAACTCCATCAAAAGAAACCCAATGGCGTTAAATCGCATGAGAGAGGTGGCCATTCAACTGGATCATTTCTCGTGATTACACGATTACCGAACTTCGCATTCAATAGATCAATTGTTTGACAGCAGTGTGGCATGTGGCATCATCTTTTTGGAACCACATATCACTGATGTCAAGTCCACCATTGTGGACAAAAATAGTCTTCCAACATGGCACTATAGTAAACTCGTTCTATGGCCTAAAAATACGGCCCAATCTCCACATCGAATGAAATCCATATTTTGCTTATTAAACTAAAAATGAGATTCATCGCTGAAGATGAGAATCGGAAAAGTTTCGGCGCTTCAAATGATCGAAAGATGAATAATTTCATCTTCTAAGGGTGTAAGCTAAAATGTTAACTCGAAACTCTCCACAATGTGGATTGAGAGATTCCCAGTTCCCGTGCACGGCGTGGAATCGACTGATTTGGGCCATTTTGAACTGAAGCACTCAAGGCGGTACATTAACCTATGGTTAACAGTGTCAAAAGCCTTCGAAAAATCAAAAATTAGTTGGAAAGTGACCTCCTTTCTATCCAAAGCAAGGCAAATGTTATCAGTCACTAGTGGGAGTGCTGACTTGCCGCTGAGATTTTAGCGGAAACCTGACTAACCAAGCTGTTAAGCAAGCCTTTACGTTTTAAGTAAACTTGCATTTATTGTAGAACAGCCTTTTACAGTTGTAGAACCCATGGCAAGAATGCAAGTATTTCTATTCGCTTATAATCCAAAAGCATGTATGGGAACGACTTTAGCTTTTTCCCATATCTTGGGAAACTCGCTGGTGGTTAATATACAACTAAAGAGATGAGTTATGAAGTGAAGAGTATAGGGCAAGATAAGCTTTATGAATTTTGGGGCTATACCATCTAATCGAGTAGCATTAGACTTTATTTCCAATAAAGCTTTCATTACGTCCTCGTCGCATACTCTTGTAAAACTAAAGTCATTGTTGTTGCTATTTGATTCAGATGTAGTTGGAGGATTATGGCAAACTAATGTAGGACTAGTTAACAATATACTAATATTAGATGATGTGTCAAAATTGGCGTTTAACTGGCCACAGTTGATATAGGATTTTTCCATAGTTTTGCTTCTGGTAGCGTTGATGCAATCCTTGTCGTATAAAACCTTAACTTTGCCATTATTTCTTTGCTAACACCCAGCTTCTGGAAGTTTTGGTACGTATTCGGTCTATAAACCGTGCCCATCAGAGTTATCAGATTTATATAGAGACTTACAATTAATCCCCTTCTTCACGACCATCGATCCATTATATTACAGCGATGGATTTGATATCCATTTACTAACACAACTTCATCACGCAATTTGGGAGCAAGCCATGTTTCGGATATACCATACATATGTACAACATCTAAATTGGACTCAACAAATATATAACGAAATTCGTCTATTTTGGGCATTAAACTCTGTGCATTGATGAGGCAAATACCTAAACCGTCATGTTTTGAGCCGAGTACTTGAACCATCGAAAACAAATCTTCACTTCTTCTTCGCATCATGTATTCCCCAGCATCAGCATACATATTCATAGCTTTGTGTTTTTTTTTTGCTTCCAGAATCGGCCTACAAAATTTGGCCATAACAGGAATATTACAATTAATTTTATTTAATCGAAGCCTTTTTGTATCAAAGGTTACTTATCGTCTTTTTAACCGGGTGATAGGCCGCTCGTCTGCTAGAATCCTTACCAGTCTTCTCATGTGTGAATGAATGCTATATTTGCTACAGTGCCGATTAATTAGAAGCTCCACGGGCTCCAAATTTAGATCACGATGAAGAGTTAAACCTCGAACGTACCATTCGCAATAAGTTATGATCCTTAAGACTCTGTTCTGAAGCGTCTGGATCCGTTTTCGGTTTGACAATGCATCTATTTCCCAAATCTGGATTCCGTAGCTCCAAGTCGGTACAATGATGGTCTCATATATCTGCCTTTTACATCGCAGCGGTAGTTTTGAATCGCGGCATAGCATCCAGTTAAGCCGTGCAAGCTTGAACCTGCAATTTGAAAGAGTTGCCATAATATGCGATTTGAAGGTCAGTCACTTGTCCAAGATGACGCCCAGATATTTGGCCAGATACCACTCTGTGGACTTGTTCAATGGCGCCATGCCCCTCCCCAAATCCAAATTGGTAATCCGGCAAAACATTTTTTAGGTCTACAAACTTGGACAGCCTCTTCATGATGAGCCTCTCAAAGGCCTTTGAGAACGAAATTAGGAGGCTAATTGGACGGTATGCTTCTGGGTCGTCCTCTGGCTTAGAAATCATGTGGATCCTCGCAAGTTTCCAAACTTTTTTTTTCTAATGCGATTTTAATCAAACCACAAAGATTAAAGTTTCAATGGGCTCAAAGGGAGTTCCCTCCCCTCCCCTGGCCTTCAGACGCTACAAGCAATAACAAATAAATACAAGTAAATACTCGTAATAATGAAAAGTATCCTACTAAAGCAAAGAGATGTGTATTCAAATGTAAGTTTCCTGTGTTCGATAACTCGTGATTTTAATTACTCATTTACTCGTTGTGACACATGCAAGGAGTTATTTTTTTTTTTGTGAATTTTGTTGCTGCCTTTATTGACTTCGACGTTTCCAGAGTCAAGTGGCTACTGCTCTGCTGGAGATAGTTATTTGTTACAATTCTTGCTTGCTTGCTTGCATCCGCTTTCGTAGTTTGCTTGACGATTTTGTTAAGTTTTTCTACAAACAAACTTTTCTAGGCTACGTTACTTGAGTACATACAAAGTTTTCAGATTCACATGCTAGTGCATATTCTGAGAGGCAAGAAAGGGTATGAAAGGATGCGTTTACCGTAAAAAGGTGATGGTGCATGCATACATATGTCCATACAAGCGCTGTTATGCAATGCAAGAACACGAATAGAGAAGTAGATAAAAGCACTACGTAGAAGAATATGTTACCAGAGTGGTTGAGTCATATTTTTGCAAAGTTTGCAAAGCTTCGGTGGTTGGGGACTGCGTAGCAAAATTATGACTGCACCGAGTTTGAGCATTAGTTCATGCAGTGGCAATCCGAGAACGTCAGGTTCTTTTTTCTGTTATGCGCTTCATGACTTGCATTTGCACGGGCCTGCGATAGTTGTTCGTAAATCCTTTGCAATCTTTGAGATCGTTGTTCTTGACTTCCTTGATCACGATATTTTTATTGTTCGTGTGAATGGCGATTACGTCGTCCAATATCCATTTGTCTCCTCGTAATTTTAATAAATTTCTGTAATTTTGATAGATGATTGCATTCTTATATGAAATATTATTGTGTTAATATTGACGCTTTGCTGAAATACTCCCTTTTTTTCTTTTTTTTTGCTTTTTTATCTCATTTGTTTATTCAATACTTGATTTTGAACTGCACTCCATCAAACAATCAATCAATTCTCAAAGTAAAACATTCTATATCTGATTGTGTATTATTGAGAAATTGGAAATCTAATTTTTGTAATGTCCACGTGTTGGAATTTTTTTCCATTAGTTAATGAATGCATTTGATTTTACTTCTTGATAGACAACGTAATACTGATTTTAACGTATGCTCGCATTTTTTCACAAATACAATAATTCTAAAATTGTAAATTAACTTTATGCGATTGCGCGTGAACGTTTTATCAGTCACTGATGAGTGATGTAGTAATTATTTTAAAATCAGCACCATCTATTGGAAAGCTAGAAAACTTTGATTTACGTGCACTTCCCTCTTTATAATGTGTAAGTTCCAACTCAATTCAGAGTTTTTAGTCCCTAAATGAAAACATTATTTTTATATATGTATATAGGTACTCTGTGCAAATCTTAAGCCTTCTGCATAGTTTATAAGAGATTATCTAATCTGACTTTCTTCACGTTAAAAGCCCATTGAACTCCACTATATTTCCTCTCTAAAATTCGTCGAATACTTGATCCTGCGTGGAGAGGGAAAATTGGGATGTAAAATCAAGAAAAACATCCATCAAATTTTGCAAAAGCATTTCGTTTGTTGCAATGTTGACGTGCGGGGACAAATTTAAAATGAGGTCAATCTGCCAAGCACCACATGAAAGCAGATTGGTATCAGCTGCAAGAAATAATGGTCTTCTAACTTCTGCCGGCCTCTATTAAAACTCTTGACTTAGGTCCATTTTTATTTTTTTTTCTTTATAAGGAGATTTTACCAGTATTTATTGTCCTTTTCTTGGACACAATAGTAAGCAATCTTCGACAGTTGGGCAGAATCCAATTGTTTATATTGCATAAGGACTCCACAGCAGTTACATACTCCCTTAGACAACATATTTCACTTCATTGCATTTTCACTCCATCTCATTTAGTTTATGCGTATGATCCAAAATTGTTGTGGCGCTGACGTATGTGAAGATTTTTATAAAATTCTACATAGAACCGTAAATGGCTCAATATTTTATATTAACAACAATTGTCCTTGAAATTTATTAAAGCTTAATTTTTGCTAATACAAACACAAACAATAGATCAATAAAGTAGTAAATAAGAACAACTAAAAAAAAACACCAATTAAGAGAAAAATAATAAAACGAATTTTCTACGCTTTACGCATAATTATTACCAATCACCTTTTTAGCCGCTGAAGTGATCAGGAAATCGACACCGTAGAACAACAATCCATATGTAACCACTTATATATGATATATACACACGAGTATATACAGGTTTATACAAATCACTGACTGTCTTCAGGTCTCTCTGAATTCATTAGTTGGTGCTTATTGATTCTCGCATTCGAAAAATCATCACTCAGCATTCAAATGTTTGTCACGTTTTCACGTAAACACACAAAACCGAGTCATCGTGGAAACTTTGAAGATCTTTTACAATTATAGAGGAAGTGGAACTATTTCACGAATTGATGAATTGATGAACTATTGTTATCTTTATTGATTTTAATGATTGTTTTGATTTTAATCTAAAACAAGCTGTTGAACCGATGTTATCACGAAAGGTTTAATTGTGCTCGGAGGATCAAGAGTTCATTGACGAGTTGCAATATTCCATAAAAATACCATAAAAAGGTGAGCGTAACCTTTAAAATTAGCATTCAAAGCAGAACTTCCTATATTGTAAATCTTTCAAAAATACTTGAGTTTGCTTTGGTAAAATAGTCGCTTAGTCATCTACTTAATGTGGCATTCGGTTATTTATAAATGTTCATATATTAACCACTTCTATGTACATACCGTATACATCAGATCATAAGTGATGCCGGGTGTATATTTTAAATTCCCAATAGGAATCGTTAACAGTGCTGAAATAACATCACGATCAAACATAAAAGAAGCAGAAGGTATCAAATCGCACGAAATTAGAGAATCTCAGCATAAAACTTAAAACGCTGCAGAGAACGGGAAGGATGCTCCACAACAAATCATCTAAAAAGTAGCCATACAATTATTGACAAAGAAGAATGGTTTGATTGCAATGAAGCATCGATGTATAGCTCTTGCTCTCTTAAAAGTACTTTTAAGCGAACAAGGATTTCATATATCACGAACACATCTGAAAACGTGTTCCAAAATGCTTTTAAAATTAGAAGTGACGGCGTTCCCCGTTGTTCAAAAAAATCTTCAGGAAATCAGCCCCGATGTCTTCATATTCGTATCTAATAATATTCCAGCAAATATTATTATTATCCAGCAAATAGTAGAAAATATTAGGTCCTACCACAAGAAATGTCCAATTTTGGAATAGAAATTTGAAACCCAATACAATTTGTTCGTTTGGTAAATTTTTATTTAACCAAAATATGACTTGTTGCCATCAATGACTCTATTGCATGGTGATTCAAGGTGACATTTGTAAAAGTGACACAATGAAATCCTCAAAAGATTTTGTGAACTCTGCTCGGTTTTGGAAGATTTTCTACTGTAAACCAGGAACCAGGCTTTGTCATGCCACACGATAGGACCATGTCCATTGACCAATACAAGCTGCTTTCCAGCCAATTTAGCATAGACTGTGTCAATTTCTTCACAATATTGAAGGGTTTATCGTTTCACATGTTTGAATAAACGAGAAGTGGATTGGTTCTTTCGAAGTCTGGGTTAAGACCAGGCTAGGAGTGTGTTTAAGTTTTTCGAAGGCTTCCAACGACTGCCCAGGTTTTTTAACGTGGTCATACAGAATGAAATTTTCATCGCAAGTGATTATCAATTGCTCACGTTCATGTTTTAAGCTAAGCTATGCACAAATTTCTAGCCCCCGTGCCGGCCGTAGTGTTTGGGGCTTGTTCGTGGGCGATTTTCACTCGATTTGCAGCGAAAATCTGGCATTTTATCTAGTAAAGCTTAATATTTGGATTTATTTTGTTCAAGTTTACAAGCAGGACAATAAACTGCACTAAGTGCAGTCTATAACGGATATGTACTGTGAATAACCGGATTTTCTACAAAGTACGAGTATCAAGCAAACTGCCAATAAAGAGTCACTTCAAGGAATCTATTCTCGATGCAGCACCTTGGTTTTAAATGGAACAGAAGTGTTGAGAGTTTCTTGGCTTGGCTTGGTTTGGTTGTATATTGAGTGCGCTTCTATTCACATTATTTTTGGCTGACGTCACGGACTATATGAACGCAGGGGTTGTGGTTACCAGTGTTAAAATAACATTGTTCTCCTAGGTGATATATGGCAAAGCTCCAAATAATGATGACCAAACTATTCGAGGAGCAATCCTAAATCGACAAACGACTTTCCCAAGGAAATTTCGTCCTCGTTGTCTGTACTTATGTACACATGCTATGTTATCTCTAAAGATGTGACAAAATGTATGGCAATAGTAAAAAGTTCGTCCTATTCTTAAAGAGATAAGGCGTCTACACTTGGGTCAAGAAGAAAAATATGTGTGGCGTTTTATATTCAGGCTGAATGTCTGTGTTTGAATGTCATTTTGGTTTGGCCGTCATTTGTCACTTCATATTTAACAATGGTTAATTTCTACAGTTTTTGTAGCCACTTTGCCTTTATACAGTGGAACAACAAGGGCTTTCCTTGCAAATTAAGACATCCAACACAATCAGTAGTCATTTTACTTCAAGGCCCATAGATCAAAGATGAGTCTTGCCTTCTGAAGGCATGTAGTCCGCTCCAACCGCATATCATCGGCTCATGCCTTTAACTGCCCTGCTTATGTTTCTGCTTTTTACCCGTCATTTGTCACTTCATATTTAACAATAGTTAATTGCTACAGTTTTTGTAGCAAATTTTTGTTTACAAATTTCGGTTTCTGACTTCATTTTGTTTGTATTCTTATTCAAAACTGCCTTGTCGGCTTCAAGTAACGTTGGGTGCGGTTATTATCATAGCATACTTAGACTGGAAACCGTATATAAAAGCGTACCCGTGACAGTAGGAAATTGTGAAGTTTGAGGTAACAAAATCCTTTAGAGATTCGAACCTTTTCTGATTGGTACAACAGCGGTTTCTCTAAGGGCTCCCGGGTAGAACCCAAATAAGGATAATGGACCCGAACAGCGATCTAAGTGAAGCGCTGGAGAATCTTTCCGTTTACCTAGTCCACAGAGTAGGCCTTGTCAATGTATATGTAGCAGAGTTTTTCCACTATTCCTGTATTTTGCTTTGAAATTCTACTGGTAGACATTTGCCGGCCAAGGCTTTCCTCTTTACTTTTTAGATTTTAGATAATATAATTCAAGTTCATACATATGTCTTAGCTTGATCCAAAACTATTCATAACACTTATAACAACCCATATATAAATAACCTAACCATATTACTAAATGAATGATTTTTCTTTTTATTTACTTTCAGTTTGGGCAACCATAATGCGTGGTCATCCAGCTGTAACAATAGCACCCGTCCGTCGGCCACAATCAAATCTGTCACCTCCCTCGATTGTCGTATTGTCACATGCCAACTCCAACAATAAAACACCAACCTATCAAAAAAATCCAATTTTCGATGAACCCGAACACAAACATACCTACGCTATGGACATGGACATAGCTTACGGTTATGCGCCACCCCCATCATCGGCCGAATTCGTCTATCCAGTGCAACAGTCCCAATCAGCCAAACAACCAACTTACCTTAGTGGACCATTCGTCTTCCGTGTACGCCCTGATGGCACCCCCATCGATGAGGATAAAAACAAACCCTATCCACATGACGACGATTTGGAAGCCTTTCAAATCTCTAAGCAACATAAGGTGGCCACCATCAGCAGCAATAAACAAAGGAGATTGGCCAATCTAACTGCTCAACACCTGTCAGTACAGTCCGTTCCCGCCCAACAACAACAACAACAACAACAGCAGCAACAACTACAACAACGTTCAAGACGTCAATCCAAGGTTGTCAATAAATCATATACCATGGTCAGCAACCCCTTCTACAGCCGCCGACTGGTGCAGGTGTAAAGCTCGAGATTTCCATGATATTGTGCTGTCTTCCTGGTTATCATAATGACACATCGGCGTAGCATTCTCAAACTGGCACATCCACAGCCAACATCATCTTCGTCAACTTGTAACGGGGCCTTGTACCCACTCATACACATACGAGTATGGATGGACGTGGTATTTATTTTTTAAGCCTATTTAGACTGAGTGCATGTTAAGTGTGAATGCAAAACAGAGTGACTGAGTGAGCGCTTCTATGGGTAAATGATCTGAGTGCCTGTGAACTACTATGCAAATTATTTTCATGTCAATAGAACAAACTCCTCAAAAGTAATCGCTACGAACGTTCTCTTACACGTACTCGTACTCATACACAATACAACATACAATTATGTATAACTATGTAGTATCTCATTTAATTTATGTAACGATAAAAACAGAAATACTTGATTCTTCCCAGTCAAACAGGAAGTAAAATATTGTCGTTGTTTGCAATTTAAAATAAAATTCCCTACCCACAATTCTATTTTAAAAAAAAATATTCCCTTCATGCAAGATACTCGTATCTTGGCTAAAATATTTTCTTTTCTAAAAAAAAAAAATAAAAAAATTATTTATGTCTTTTATAATTTACTGTATTAAGTTATTCCTAAATTTACAAAATTAAATTGTAATTTTAATTTGTGTTAGTATTTTAGTGTAAGCACATAAGCGATAGCACTGTAAGCATTACATTTTTCGTATTTAACTGTAGTTGTGTAATTTAGGGTAACGCGACATTCGATTGTGATGAAAAGCGATTGTTTTTTTAATAAATTATTTAATGAAATTATATTGTACTTGTGTTTCAATTTTGCTTTGACATTTGCTAGGACAGGAAAACTATCTAACCGATTAGAGGGAAAAGCCACCACCATAAATATAACTTGGAGCTTAGATTAGATTGGGTTTTTAGAAATCAATACAAAAGGTAAAAGTGTCACGGTTGTTGTTCAGTTTCCACCAACCTTGAAAAGCATAATTCCGGAGTGGAGCAGTTTGAATAAAATGTCTTGGCTATTGCCTTATAAGCTTAAAATCATCATGACCCACGGACTGCCACGAAAATGGTCTATGGGATTGACAAAGAAACAGGACGTTTCCTTGTAAGTCTATACACTTTTCTAAGCTATGATCTCATATCTTCAAGTAGTCCAAATGGTACTTGCCATCTTTCTCTTTAAAACAGTTATTTAGGAAGGTGTTGGCCACCTCATTCGAAGAGAATCTCTCTCCTCTGAGTGCAACTTTTGGGGTAGGAGCTCGATCTGATTTATAAGGAAATGGGGTTTTCCTTTTTCAAAAAAACAATCGATTTAGACAACTCAATGACTATTCCAGAAAAACCGCCGTCATTGCTTTTGCAGCCAAGAAAACTGAATTTGGCTTTTTTGGAGCCAATTCCGCCTTCGCAGTCTGATTTTTGTTTCTGATGATTTTTGTTTAATGATGTTTGATAGATAGGTATTAAGCGGCGCCAAAACTTTGATTTATTGTGCTTAAACTAAACCCAGTTTTGATCTGGAAGACGCAAACGCTGCAGCCAATGCGAGGTCAGCTCTTTCATGAATAAATCTGGATAAATATTTGACAAACACGTTCCTTTGTCGTTCCTAGCCTCTGCTATCTCTCTTCCCTTAATTTGACGATTGTCTAGCACCATTCAGTGAACTCGAGTGATGTTATCGTTAGTGTTGCAATCAGGTACTACGGTCACGTTTAAATTCAGACAGCTGGTGTACACAGCGCCCAACTCGTCTTTAATTTAGGTAGACGTATTGCCTATGAAAAATTAATTTTTAATGACAGCCCGATCCTCGGTTTTTTTTCGATTTTCACAAATCGACTCACTTAAACGATTGCCAAACAAAAACTGCGTTATTGGGTAAACCCTTACCTATTCAAGCTAAAATGGCAAGGGTATGCCTGGCCGTAGCTCTATACTGGCCTACGCCGATATTGGGCTAACAACAAAATATGCAACAAACCAACTAATGGCCTCGAAAAAATGGACTTACTAGCAAACGCCTAAAGTGCAACGACCTTCCGATCTTCACGTAGAAGGTTCGGACCCTTAACAGGCCCCAAGCAGCCGAATAATTAGCGGTGGTCCTTGACTATTATCACGCAGACCCGGCTAGCCAAAATTATCGCGGATCACAACCTTGTTGCAGCCAAGGTGCGAATGCGGATTTCCCAAGCGCCACAACATAGTATAATTACTAAGAGAGGATATAGCATCAAATGCCAACGTGCCATCAGAGATAGAGCAACTGATGTGCTGGGTTTCACCCAACCCTGGTTTGATGAAGAATGCTGACAAGTACATGCAGCTAAACATCCCTCTTAACAGCGGCGCTGCAACGAAGAACGAGAGCCTTTCGTGAACTCGTATAAGCAGAAGGGAAGAGAAGAACGTCGGCTTCTCCAGAGGAAGACGAAAAGAGCACTAGGAGCGCACGATCGAAGATATTGAGAGGTTGCACTCCAGGAATCACGGACGGAAATTTTACCAACGGGTAAAAATACCCGTACAGAAGCCAGATAAAAAAGGAAACCTTCTAGTAGAGTCACAGTCAGAAAATATGGAAAACCTTTGTCTGTAAACTGATAGAATAGACCATTCAACTTCTTCCGATAGCAATATCTAAGCTAAAATCCAACAAATCAACGGTTTCAGATCAGGAAAGTGCACAATAGACCAAACCTTCACACTCCGGCAGATCCTGGAAAAAACATAAGAAGTCCAAATCGATACCACCATCGTTTCATAAATTTTAAGGCCGCATATGATAGCATTTACAAAGACGAGCTAGGTAGAGCCATGTCAAGTCTTAGCATCTCTGCCAAATTTTGACAGTTTGTGTAGAATGACGATGGAGAACGTTCGCTGCTCCGTCAAGGTCGGTAATGACTTTGATGTCAAAAAAGGTTTTAAACAAGGTGACGCACTGTCATGTGACGTCTTTAACATCATATTTGAAAGAATTGTGCGGAACTCATAACTAAACACTGGAGGCCCCTTAGGTAGCGCACACAAGTAGAAGGGGACCTCAACTAACTTGAAGTGCTCAACTGTAGGCAGTTACATAAAGACTGAACAAACTGGGGAGGCTTGGAAGTTGAGGCCCAGGTTCAAGTAAATAAGGTCTATCGGAGATTATACCAGTAATAAGACCAGGAGTAGATAATAGCAAAAATGAATAAAGATTTCGTATTTTGCAGGAGGAATTATTGATCCCATTTGCATTGATGGGCTTTGAAGAAGGAAATACTCGTATATACGAGTATAAGAGCGAACTCTACGATCTGTATACTGTAAAAGTGATCTGGCCAGAAAAATATCCCCAGTCACCTAAGATGTAATATGTAATGATCCGGTCTGAAGTGTCTTTGATTCCTTTACATAGAGACACCGAAGTAGACAACGGTACCTTCCCAAGTTGGGAAGGTATATTAAGGAAATATACCCTTTTTGCGTCAAAAGATTTAGTTTGAAGATAAGCGAAACGCTTCTATATTATAACTTAACTGACTAAGGATCTCTGTGATATTTAATAAATCAGAACTTATTTGGCGAAAATGTGTGCTAAAGTTGAGAAATTTGCGTTCACACCATAAAATCCGCTGGGAATTAACATCTGAAAAAAATTAAAGCCCCACCTTCATACTATCGCTTAATTAGACAGAACTAGATACAGCCCACGTTGAAGGAAACAAGGGTGAATTTACGGGGGGCTTCAATGGGTATATTTAGAGAATGAAGAGATTTCTCACTAACAACAATTTTTAGTCTTGCACAGCGGTAAATTTTAAAAAGGCTGAAGCTCATTTGCAATTGAAATAAATATCTACTCGTACATACATTTAAAAAGGAAGTATTTTCGTGGCGTAATGCAATAGCTTGCATCTGCATTAAATTAAATTTCAATTCATGTAGTGAAAATGATAAGGATGTAATAATTACTGAAAATAAATGTGACTGCTTTGAAATGAGGATGCATTCAGTGAATCAACGAACAACACAGATGGGTAAATCCCAAAATAAAAACAGTGGAGACCTGTTTATTTTGATATCCGCTGACTTGGCGGCTTATTGAATGTATTTTATTTAATTCGTGAGAAGACTTTCTATATGAAATTATAATTCAGTGACTAAACTGCTTCAAAGTGCGCATCTGATGTTTATTCGTTCATAATAAGTAAATAAAAAATGTTTTTGTTTATTGTAGCAGCACTTGAAGAATATCGCGCAATTTGTTTTTTTATAAAATAATTTAGAGGTAATTTACATAACTGTTTACACTTGACTTAAGTTATTATGACACCTTAATCATTTCAGTTAAGCTAATCATGTTGTCTGCTTTTGTGGGCAAACAGTCAAGTTTATAAAATAGTTGTGAATAATTTTGGTGTTGCTATTATTGTCCGGATCTTGGTCTTGCTATGCAAACTTTTCTTTTTCTAGCTTACGAACACACATGCAAGGACAAAAAAACTATTCAACTTTTAATATTTTCTATAAACGCAATAATAACTTTTTTTATAATAATTTTTTTTTTTACTAAATAAACAACAAAAAAGGAATTACTACTTTGACATGTCTGTCATCTGTTGGTGAGTTTGGTTCTTCATTTAATTTGCCTAATTAGTCCAAAGGTTAAATTCATTGACGAGAAGTTTCTTATACCTGAAGACATCATTTACAAATTTATTATCCATTGGTCTGCAGTATTCGCAGCACTTCGTTGTCTTCGAGGATATTTTTTTGGAAATAAATATTTCTCTCTGTTCTACTACTGTTGGATGTTTTCCCATAAAGTCAGCCACGTTTCCTCCTCGTTCAGGTTAGATAATGAGCCTTTTCTGGACTGTCCTTTTCTGTCTTTTCGACCATCCGGGAGTTTTTGAATGCATCATTGAAATATGTATACCCTGTATGGTGGTTTCATTTTGCATACAGGCCATGTGTGCTAAATATTTTGTTCCTCGTCCAGATTTTTCCTAATTTGATCAATTCTCAAGGATTCTAACATTACCATTGTTTTTGCTCCATGTATCTGAGTTTAAGTCACAATTGCCCTAGTTTATGACTACATCACCGCCGATTTTCTGCCATTCTTTAAATATTTTTCCTTTCCATCACTTTCTTCGATCCTATATACTGATAGGCGATGTACTTTTATTTATTTTAAGTGAAGCTTTAGTGTTGACAGACGGAATTCAGGGACTAGATTCGGCGCATAATTTGGGGTGAAATCGGGCAATTTGAAAAGTTGTTTTATAAAGAGATTTTATGAACAGCTACTGAATATTTTGAAAAGTTAATATTCTTTTTAGCAAGAAAATATTTCGATGTGCTATTCAGACTGGATTTAGAAATTTCTTCTCTCTCTTTCAGGTGTGCTTTTAGCGATAATCTAGGGGTCGTTATTATTCCCAAGTATTTGCATTTATTTATCACTTCAATGTCTCTAAGTCTCCATTTCTACCATTATTTTGGACTTGTCCATGTTTATTTTCTGAGGGTATTCCTCGAAGAACGAATCGAAGGAAACGACGTTGAATGTGCTCGATTCGGTATATATCAATTCTCTTAAAGGTTGGCCATACTTGGCTGGCATATTTAAGAAGGGGCCGGACAAGGGTAATGTAAAGTGACCTAAAGTGATACTGGGCAGTATTTACTAATTTTCTTAAGATTGTTTATAGTTAAAAAAAAGAGAGGACTTAGATGGCTGCCTTGTGGGACATCAGAAGTGGCTAAAAACGGTGTTGAGAATGCTAACCTAAAATGAACGCTATAATAACGATTATCCAGATAAGAAGATATACATTTCTATAATTTGATTTCAAAACCGACGGAAGGCAATTTGAAAAGGATGAATTGATGTGATATTTTATTGCAATAGCATCGATTTCATTGCCATTTTCTAGGGCTGGAAGCACAAGGATAGGAATTCAACTAAGTTTGTAGTAGTTGATCTACCTTTCAGAAATCCATGCTGACTGGCTAATATAAGTGACTTGCATTGAAAGCTTAGAACTCCATATAAAAAATTTGCGAACATTTTATGTATGTGAAAAAGCTATTGCTAATAGGACGGTAGTTAGTTACTTGATTCATTGATCCCTTTTTGGGCTTATGAAGGAGGTCTTCCAAACTTGTGGGAATTCCCCTTGTGTGAGGAATAGCTGAAATAGGGAGGAACGTGGGTGCGAAAAGCTGGAGGCACACTTTTTAAGAAGAGTAAAAATGCATCGTTGAAATTTTGTAACTTTTCTTCGACAAGGGTAGGATCAAAACATTGAGAGAGAGAGAGGGCTATGGAGAAATTAGGAAGGTCCTTAAAATATATGGGGTCGAGTACGAAGAAGTTATTTGCGAATGATTGTTCAAAAAAGGTTTCATAATAGTTGGCAATAGTATGTGGGTCAGTAGATGATATATTATCGAACAAGAGAGAGTGGGGGTAGGCGTCGGACTTTCTTTTGTAGTTGAGAATTGATAAAAAGATTTAGAATCGTTGATAGGGTTGGTCTGCGTAGATAGAGGCGGTTATTGTGCTGGGTGAATTGGAGGTAGGTGCCAAGATAGTTAGAGTAGTATATTTCAATTTAAAAAATGGAGATAGCATAGGTTAGAAATAGGTTGGTAAAATCAAAAGAAGATTTGCTGAAACAGATATTAATTTTCCGAAAATTGGCTTTATGGAAGTTGTGGACTGGGGTGGAGAGTTATGGAAAAATGAGAGAAGAAGTTATCGATAATTGATAGCGTTAAGAGACAAAACGTAACGGTGGAGTTAATTGGATCGCTAGTGAAAATATAGTCTACTGATGAAGTTAGGCACGCTAATTACTTGGCATAGGCTTGATTCTGTTATACGATCGTTGAATAGACTTTACTTCTAAGAACTAGCGTTTGACGAAGTAAAAGAGAATTGATCATCCGATGGAATCCCCTTCAGTAGAAGCAGATTAGAGTCACCAAAAGTAAGGATATCGTTGATGGAATCACTTAGGTAAATAATATTCACATATTTTTTTTTGTTCTTTTGCTTCGTAGTTTTGCGTGTTTCTCAGTAGTTACAGCATTTTAAATGATTCCCTCCTAGCATTGTAGCAATGTGTATCATACCATTTTTTGTTAGATTGTACACGATTTCTGTTTATATATTTTCGTCATTTCGATTTTTAACCAACTGAATTTGGCAACTAATTCATACGTCTTCCGATTTTTACTTCTACTGTAATAATCAGATTTAGTGGGTGGCCGTGGCTCAAGTGGTAGTGTGTTGGCTTCCAAATCGGAAGGTTCGGTGTTCGAATCCCAGCCTCGACCGAAAGACATTCTTTTTTTCAGGCAACTTAATTCACGTAAGACGAATGGTTACCTCTAATACAACAACAAGTCCAATTACACTAATAATTTAGTCTCCACATTAAATGTTGGATGCCACTCATGGAGCGAAATAACCACTGAGCCCAAAAATCTTTCTTTCACTCTCTGTCCCATTTTCCTAAAAGCTTAACACGTGCTCAGGCATTTTAAGTGTATTAATACAAATTTGAGTGTTAAGTTCTTTAAAAAAAAAAAAAAAAAAAATGTGTAGTTGGCATATGGTCTGAGTATCTTCAACTCTGAAAGTGTGAATATTTGGTATTAATGCATGTCATTTACTCAGGTTCCGACTTCGATCCGTAGATATTCAAGTTTTCCCCCTGCGAGACATCTCCATACCTGCTGCTCTTCATCAATTCTTTCATTTATACCCCCAATCAAAATACTGCCAATACCACAATGCAGCGTGCATTTTCAACGACCCTATGTTTAAGGATTTCGAAATCATTACACCATGTATTTCCTCTCAAATTAAGTGGTATTATATCCGTTCGAATTTCTACTATTTCAATATTAATTTTTATTTCAAAATTAATTTTGATGTTATTCCTTTGCAGCTCAGTGTTAAATCCTTGAAGACAACCCCGTATTGCCCTTCCATATGTGATATGTCTTCATGCAGATTTCCAACATAGTTTAAATAATGGGAACTATTTTTCGTACCTATTAGAGTTCTGAATCTCAACGTGGGTTTCCTGTAGGACAAATATATCTTATGAGGTGAGAAATTCCAAAAAATTTAGATATACCACGTGGGTTTATGAGTACGACACGTAATCCAGAAATCAAGCAAGTGAATGGCGTTCACCAAATGAGCAGAGACCAAAAAAACCACGTCGTTTTCAGTCAAAAAAGAAAGCAATGCTCACGGTTTTCATGGATTACAACGGTGTAGTGCATCATGAATTTTTGCCAGAAGGCCAGACAGCAAACAAAGAGTATTATTTGGACGTTATGAGACATTTGCGTGAAGCAATTCGCCGAAAGAGATCAAAATTGTGGGCAGAAAACTAGTGGATTTTGCACTATGATAACGCACCGTCGCACAGTGCCATCATTATTCGTAATTTTTTGACTAAAAATGCAACAACCATCCAACAGTCACCGAATTCACCTGATTTGGCTCCCTGTGACTTCTTTCTGTTCAATCGAGTTAAAAAAACCACTACGAACGCGTTTCAGCAGCCGAGGGGAAGTAATGGAAAAATCGCAGGAAGCACAATGGACATACCGAAAACCGAATATAAAAAATGTTTCGAGGATTGGATCAAGCACTGGCATAAGTGTGTTGCAGTCGATAGGGATTACTTTGAAGGGGACAACATAGATTTCTGAATAAATTCCGCGAACTTTTCATCATGGTAAAGTACACTAACATGTGGTTTCAACAGGATGATGCCACAAGCCACACAGCACACGCTAGAATCGATTTATTGAAGAATAAGTATGGTGAGCGTGTTATCTCAAGAAATGGGCCAGTCGATTGGCCGGCTCGTTCGTGCGATTTAACGCCGCTTGACTATTTTCTGTGGGGCTATGTTAAGTCATTAGTTTATGCCAACACGCCAACGACGTTGGAAGAGCTCAGAGCCAACATTGAACGCGAAATAGCGGCCGTTTCGGCCGAAATTTGTGGCCGAGTGGTTGAAAATTGGGTCCAACAAATCGACCGCTGCAAACGTGCCCGCGGTGGCCATATGAACGAAGTCGAGTTCCATTCATAAATGTTTTGATTGTACTTCAAACCGATAATAAAGTTTTTGAAATATCTCAAATGGTTTGCGTTTTATTTAAAAAAAATTGTCAAGTCCTTATTGGAAAACTCGATACTTCTTCGCTAAATTCGTAAAATCATACTCGTAATTCACTTCTTCATTTCAGATAGGACAAATTCACCATTTTTCCCTTCTAATCCCATTTTCGGGTTTTCCCATTTTTATACGGTATCTATTTTAAGCGATTATTTATTTATCGAATATAAACGCAGTGTTAGATAGATTTTGGCAGAACAACTGAGAGAGGAAGTGGAAAAAAGTTCATACATATACAATTGAATACCAGCTTTGAGTTAAATAGACAGCAGCGAAGAAAAAGTATTTAAGATACACCTAATACACCTCTATTTGATTTATTTCCCGAACTAGGTGAACTCACAGGAGCTTCTCATGAACCCTGGTATACTCATTACTTTAAAGAACGCCAATTCACTGAAGGCATTGATAGAAAAATCTTGAGGAAAAGAAGTCTTTTTTTTAGAACCATGCCAGACGTTCTCCTATCACTAAAAAATAAGACATCCTAAGCTGTTAGAATTTTAACTTATCAGGCAATGTTTAGTGATGACACCGATTGCAAAGCTTATCTGTGATATAACCAGCCCACTTTATTAGTGACCTATGCATAAAGCTTAAGTCAGATCTGCCGCCATAAATGACACGTCAGCCAATTTGCCTATTTACGGTTTGTCCAATAATTACGTCAATATGATGGCTGCTTGATTGCAAAGTCATGACATTCCTAGCTGCCCAAGGCTTTCTTGTTCTGCATACATTACACTCGATAAAAATGCAACACTGGCCGAGACGCAAAAATATCTCCACCGCGGTTATAAATTCGTTTATGTATATAAATTGGCAACATTATTCTACTAAATATGAATAAAAATACCTATACATTCGGAAGTTGCTATCGAATATTAGCTTGGTGTTTCTCCAGGGAAAAAAACACCTTTTTAAGTTGTAACTGGCATATCTTTCAGCTGATGCCACATTGTTTACTACAAATCCTACCTATAAGTATTTAATCAACTAGTACTCCGAAGAACCAAGTATTAGATTTGGAAGTAAGCAGACAAAGATCAGACTTATCTGTCACACATACTCTGTCGGTGTTACAGTTCCCTTTTAAGTTTTTAAAAGTGTATGGACGTTTTAATGTGTATGCCACCTAAAGCAAGTTTTCGTCTAGTGCGGTGTCTCTGGGTTCTGAATTTCGACACATTGGTGAACTTTATATGGTTGTCTGCCCTATAACTAAACTTTCTAACATAAGCATAAACGTTTCCACAAAAACGAAAAAAAACGATACTTGCATTTACTAGAGGCGAGATCAGGTAAGCTTCGAGTAAGTTATAAGAAATTTAAATAATTGCACTGTATTGCCACACTACAGAGCATACAAAAAGATCCTGCAGGGGAGAATGATCGCCGTGGAAAGTGGAAATATAGTCTCTTTCACTCAATTTAACAAGGAGATCTTGTTATGTAAGCTCAGAGGAAACTTTTGGATGTCACTGATTTGCGTATTTTACAGCAATTCTCTGACACTATAACTTGAAACTTCTTCTAGGAGCTCCAGAATTAGATCTCGGCTCTCTTGAAGATAATCGCTAGAATTTCGTCTTTTTATTCAAGCTGTATATTCGGCTTAGTGGCTCATTGCACTTACTTATTTAAATACTGTGTCCCCGCGGGCCTTGGGAATACAAGTTCTTACGATATTTGTAATTTTTCTTCGTAGGTCATGCCTTATTCTATACCGCATTCTATATCAGTTATTTTCTCAGGACAAGCAGTACATAAATTCTAGTATATAACCTATCTAGCTACCAAGTCGTTCTTTTTTTGGACCGTACGCCCAATTCACTACCACATTTTCTTTATTACAATCACATCAGTATGTACTTGGCCTCTTCACTCACAATGTTATTGGTTGGAGGTAAGATTCGAACAGTATGCTTACTTGCTTAAGGTGGCGCTGCAGTCCGGAGTTGACCCGGCCCACAACCAACAAGCGTCTCCAGCCAGCTCGATCTTCAGCCAGCTGTCTCCAGTTTCGCACGCTAAGTTGGTTAAGGTCCCCTTTCACTTGCGTGTGCCACCAGAGTCACGGTCTTCCACTACTGCGCTGTCCCTCGGGGATATTTGATGGTCATATATGTTTATCTTCCAGGCAATTTTTCCACTGCATTTTCCAGGCTGCACTTATGGCTGACTTAGCCGATGCAAGCTTTTTCTTAAAATGCCGTTCCATATTCAGATATGGAACAGATGTTCCATATGCAGATATTCATACCCAAATTTTTATACAATTTCACTGTTTCTATTTCTTGTCTATCAAAAAACCATTTTTCATATCTCCTTTTCTAAAAATCCTTGTTTTAGATTTAGATGTGTTGACCTGTAACCTCCTCTCCTGGCAGTTTTTTTGTAGCTGATTTATCATTCTCTGTAAGCTTTCCGGTGAGTCTGCAAGTAATACCAAATCATCTGCATACGAGTACATTAAAACTTTTATGACAGTCCCACCGATCCTGACACCGTCACAAAAGTATTCCAAAATATCACCGATATACATCACAAATGCTTGAAGGCTAAGGCTGCATCCCTGTTTTACACCAGTAATAGTTTTGAAGAAATTCGAATGGTAATTGCCGTCCCAAACTGAACTTAACACTCAAGAGTGTATTACTACTCTTTTTCGGAAAATTAGAGAGAGAAAGCTATTTGGGCTCAGTGGTTTTTTCTCTTCATGGGTGGCATCCAACATTTAATGGGGAGACTAAATTATTGGTGTAATTGGACTTGTTGTATTTAAGGCAACCCCTTATCTCACGAGATTTTAGTTGCTCGAACAAAAGAATGTCTTTCGGGCACGCCTGATATTAAACCCCGAACCGAACGATTGGGAAGCCAATACACTACCACTTTATAGAAAAGTGCACTCCTGTCAACTGTATCGAAGACCGCTTTGAGGTCGACTAAGAACGCGTACAGTTTTTTCTTAACTCTAATGAAGTACTGCGGTATCGTGGTAAGAATAAAGATTTAACCTTTTGTTGAATAATTCTCACGAAACCGTGCTTGCTATTCACTAAGAAGACTATTTTCTGAGGTCCAATACTGAAAGCGGGTTATCAAAATACCCATTAACATTTTTAAAGTAGAGTTTAAATATGCCCCTGTAGTTTTCTACCTAGTTTGGGTCCCCCTTTTTAAGTATGGGGAAAATCACACTCCGTTGGAAGCTGATTGGGATGATTTTTGTTTCAAAAATTGTGTTGTATTCCGTAGTGAGTATTTCTAAATAATATAACATTATTCGCATATTTTAGAATTCAACAGGTATCCCGTCAGTTGAAAACTAGGCTGGGGTATGAAGTTAGGCGGGTTCAGAATATTTCTGAAATGTTTTTCTAGTTGCGCCGCGTTGATGTTTAGCACAATTTTAAACTTTTCTACATTCTTCTTATTGAGCAGTTTCCATAGGGTTGCCGAGTCCCTGCATTGGGATATTCCGGCTGTTAGGGAATCCTGGAGCTCTAGTTTTTTCTTATGGCATGTGTTCTTGTATTCTCGCTTCGTATGTATAATTGTAAATGTGTCTGTAATTTGGCTCATCATATTTTCAGTTAGAGTTAATGGTTGTTCAAATATTGTATTTAAAAAAAAAATTGTTTGGTATATAGTTCACGTTCTGTCACATATCTTCAACATAAGCATCAACATTGCAAAATTTCCTGATAGTCTGAAAATCGCTGAGGTCATATCAATATCAATATCAAAAAATGTGATAGAAAAATTTTAAGCAGTTATAGATCGATTTCGCTACTCTCGGGGTTTTTTAAAATTTTTGAAAAAGTGGTCAAAAGAAGACGCACTGTTAAATTTCTACAATAATATTAATGCAAGTATGTATAAAAAAAATGTACTGCCTCCTCATTGACATTACCAAGGTATTTGATACTGTGAACCACGAACTTCTTCCAATACAAATAGAAAATTGTGGTTTTAGGGGTGTGCATTTGTTGGTGTACATTATATCTTAAGGGTAGGAAACAAAGAGTAAAAATAGAGAGTAATCTCAGTCGGTACCTTGATGTTCAAATCGGTGTTCAGGCGGGTTTTGTACCGCACCCAGTTTTAATCCTTTTTTTTCTTTTATTAACTCTGACTTCAATCAAGAACTAAGGGGGACAGAAATTGGGTTTGCCGATGATATAGCTTATAAGTATTCCTGTAATTCGGTACTTAACTTAGTGGCGGATATAAGCCATGATATGAAAGTTTTAAGATACTGGTTCTGTATCCACAAACTAGTCATCAGTGATAAAACCACAATCATGTTTTGATATTCACCCTTCGAACATTATTAAATTATTATTATTTTAAAGGTTTTATTTTATGGATACTATATGTAAATTTATTTAAATGTTAAAAAATTAAGTCTGCTACTTATCCTTCCTCTTAGCCTTTTGCCAAGGATTTTGCTGCACCAACCGATCTCGTTGGCAGTTTAAGAACGAATGCCCATAAAAATGAGCTTACAAATTCTACTCAGATATTAAATAAGTATATGTACAATACATCGATAAGAGAAACACCCAATTGAAATGAACAAAGAGTGGAATTAGCAAATGTATATAATTTTACATTGAATCAGTTTTAAAATGAACAAAAGATCGATTTATACCAAAAACATTCGTTTCTCCGGCTCAATAGCTAACATCTAATTTTTATAAATATCTGTTAGGTTTTGTAAATAAATAAATAAATAAATACCAAAAACAAAAACAGTGCTAACTGTAAATATATTGTTATAAATGTCAGTGCTGGAACTCGTAGTGCGAGCACAAGCACAGTTACACATGTATTAAAAATAGGCTGCTCACTCAACTGTTTTGCTATTGAAATCGCTACTGTTTTTAAATATCTGGGATTATATACAGATTACAAAATGGATTGGAAGGATCATAATATCATATTAAGAAAATATATGTTGTCAGCGTCATATGTTATGTAATTTTCTTCTCGAAAACTCCTCGAGACTGTATACTACATCACAGTGCAGTCTAAGCTGCAGTACGAACTGACATGTTGGGCTGGCAATTGTAGATGTAACCATTGATCGTATCTCGAAAACACATTTTGAGAATTATCTGGAAGAAACGGGGTCTGTTTTTAAGCTCTAAGATTTTTCCACTGCAACACCTTTATTTTTATAAGCGGGAATTTGCTCAATCAGAGTTGAAATACCTACCAAATTTAGAGTAATGAAAGATTTCTAGCTAATATTCTATGTCAAAATATTCATATTTCTTTTCGAATTTCTATACCTCTGTTGCACCTTGGATATTTAGTCGGTTACCTATTGAAACAAGGAGTATTCAAAAATCGTTTATCTTCAACAGAAAAATTAACTTCTTGCTTTACCTACCGTTGATTTGTATTTTTTATTGCATTTTGTTTATAGCATCACTCCACAATCGATAATTTTATTTATAGTTATTTTATCATTCTCTCGATACAATGTGTTCATATATCCGACCCCAGTTTTCGTAATTACAGGATATGTATGATGTTATTCAATAACTATGTCGTCATATACTCATTTTATTATTGTACGCGTATTTAAATTAACTTAAATCGTTAATGTTAAGATAATAGCTGGAAATGTAAAACGTGTTGTATTGAATAATAATAAATTGAAATAAATTGAATTAAGATAATCTCATTATTTGATGAAAAGTAGTTCCGTTTTGGTATGAATTGGTTCGGGGAAGAAGTACTACCTAGAGCTGAAGAAAAAGTAGTGGGACTGTTTGATACTATTGTATTTGGTTCTGGTGAAGTAGTGAGAGGTGCTTATCACCACAAGTATGGCAACAGTTTTTGAAATGACAGTTAGCAAAAGAGTGATTGTTAACCTTCAAGTAAGTTTAAGTAAAGTGACCTTATTATACCTCTCTGACAAAGGCATCTTTAAACAAGCAACGATAAATAATGTTTGTTACAGAAATTGCATGCATTTTTAACAGTCATAACTGACTTGTGTGGTTTATAGTTCTTAGCTAAGGTACTACTCTCGCTCATAATTGAATTTGATATTACTGAATGTGAAATCGCATTACTTTCGATAATTTGGCACCTTTACTTCAAAAAACGACATTAGTTCTGCGAGGTTTGGTAATTTTTCCACACGTGATTCTTCATTCAATTTCAATGCTGTTTCTGGATCAAGCTTATTATGTATACTATGAGCTCTTCCCAAATGTTAACAAGTCCGTTGATGTTCTTTAATTCGGTAAGGCGATTATTCATGTTATCCATCAGATTTCGCAGCTCAACAGCGTTTGCCTTAAGAATTTTAGTATTTTGAATGATTAATTTAATATATGCTTTCCCGTTATTTCTTTTATTTTCAAAGCGTTCTATTTATTAATTTATCCAATAGTATCTAATAATTCCCTGCAACCATTTTGAAACCTGCTATTGGAGCACTGACAGTATGGCTGAGCTTGGAAACCAAGTGAAGCAGTTTGGCGAATTTTGTAAGGTTGTACCAGCTTATCCATGTGGGAACATCACCTGAAAATTCATCCCGATCTGCTGCCGTGGTGTTGGTTTTATTTAAATGATTTTACTGCTCTTCCTGCTTTGCATTTTTTCGTCCCTTTCTTAGATTTTTCCTTGGACAATAAGTGTATGAAATTCTGAGTTCAATGCTTTGGCACCAATATTCATCTCCGCGACGAACGTAGAAAGTGGATCTATTCGAACACGTGTCAGGTACTCCTCCATGCGTTTCATTTGTTGCTCGCATACTGAATGTCGATTTTTTTAGAGTTGATAGCACTTTGTCTGATTTCTTACCAGCTGCTGTTTCGGTTTCCTCTGAATTGCTCTTCTTAAAACTTCAAAGTCGATGAAGATTCTTTTGCAGACTTTTTTGCCCACATCAAATTTATCTTCTGACATTTTACGTGGTTACACGGCGCACGCAAAATTGAAAGAAATAAAAATAAAAATAAAAATACTCAAAGTCTCAAAAAGAAAAAGGCTTGAAATATTAAGATAAACTCGAAAGTGATGTTCTTGTAACATACATTAATAATCACATTTATATGAAATTTTACATGAATGCACTAAAATAATAGTATTATTGGATAAATAAGTCAATTTATATATACAACCACAGCTTCACCCCGATACCGAGAATATGTTGAACGCCCCTCGTAGGTTGCTTTAATAATGTGCACTTGACACCCGGAAGTTAATAGTATAATACAATACATATGTATATATTGACATTGTTCAATTGTCATTAATTACACTGCGTGATAAGTTTAAATTTTTTTGTATGACATTAGTAAAATAATGTGTTCCTTTATCAATTGGGAATTCTATTTAAGGATATACACGTACCGTTACCGTGTTATAGATACGAGAAGTAATATCAAAATTCATACACAATTATAAGTGAAAAAACGTTTATTGGCATTGAAACTTAAAAACTAAAATAGGTAAACTCATTTAATAAAACATAAATATTTGTAATTCTTATTTATTATAAAACATTCAGCTTTTACGTTTGTGACTTGTTGCATCTTCTCGCATTAAAGACCAACAGTAATCCCCTATCATGGCTGCATGCCACCGACCGAAATGTATTTTCAATGACATTCTGCAACATAAAACCTTATAAGTGTTTAGCAACTTTGTGACTAATATTTCAAAACTATCGGCTCGATGATTTTCTAAAAACCCATTTATTACAGCTTTCAATGATGTTCAAGCTGCTTGTTCCTTTGTATTTACTTTAAAATCAAAATTAACATCGTTCATAAGTCTTCCCATTTAGGGAACATAGATTTGAAATGTACAAAGCCTTCGCCAGTTTTGTCCATAGCTTTTACAAAATTCTTCATTTTCTCCTTTATGTGTAAAGGTGGAAGAAGAACATTTTGTGACTAAATGAGAGGTGAAAATTTGACATTCGATTATCCAGCAACGAATTCCGATCTCATTAGCCAATCTTTAACCAAGTAGTGTTTCTCTGTAGCTCGATTGTCCCACATACACAGAAACCAGCAATACTTTGTAAAGCCACCCTGTAATCGTAGTAACAATTCTATCACTTTTAAGTCAGCACAAACTTTCTAACTTGAGTCTGTATACTGTAGAAGGAGAAAGGAAATAGAAAAACACTCTTCGCTGTTCGGTATTTTCTTTATTGATCCCGTCAGGTGTGTTACACTATCTTAAATAGACTAAGCTAACCGGGAAAATCGCGCGATCAGGGCTCGAATTAGCGGGGCTTATTTACTTATTGGAAATGTTGAAACATGTACACACGGTGTGCAATGTGCATACATTAAAACTAGGCTTCGTGAAAGTAGCACAATTATTTTTTTAAATCGCCTACAATCGTCCCGATTACCTATTGACATTTTCCATTTTCATCTAGTACAATTCATTTACATTTATTTCATATATGTTAATTTAGCTTAATCTAGTACATGCAATTCATAGTATACAATTTCAAAAATTAAATAGTTACTTCAACCTGTTGTCGGAATAAAAAAGATACAAAATTAGGAAATTTCATTCGCAGAATTGGTATGCGTTTCGTTTTCTTGAAACTTTTTTCGCACATTCACTTTCATCATGTTCCAAGTCTGTCATCGGCGTCATGTATGGTCTCATATTATGTGAGCTGCTAACTCCCTTGTAGGGTATCCTTGTTAATTGAAGGCAATCTATGTCACCAACAATATATCGATCGTTGCGCAAAATTTTTTTGATTTCGTAGGGACCTCTATACTTGGCTAGCAACTTCTTATTTCACCTGGTGTGGTAACGACATTTTTAAGCATGACATAATCACCCTGTTTATAGTCCTTCGGTTTTTTATGCCTACTGTGAAAGTGTCGTTTACTGCGCTCCTGTTCTCTATTAATGTTTTCTGCAGCTTTCTCCCTAACTTCCCCTAAGTTAATACCTTATCACACAATTTGCCCTTCTGATTTTTACCAAATAAAAGTTTACTTAGAGTAAAGCCAGTACTTAGGTTTGTGGTATTCTTTATGGCGAACTCAATCTTAGCAATATTCTTGTCTCAATTTTCTGTGCTGTTAGCTTCACACTCTTTTGCCAACATTGGCACTAGTATTCGGTTTAACCTTTCCACCTGCCCGTTAGATTGCGGAGAGGAGAATGAGTAACAACTTTTATGTGCTGAACATCATTAGATCGCAAAAAATCAGCGAATTCCTGGGACGTAAAGCAAGAGCCACGATCTGACACGATCCGATTAGGTCGCGAATAATTTGCAAAGTATGCCTTCAAACATAACACGGCTTCTTTACTTTGAGTGCTCTTTACCGGAAATAACTTTATAAACTTCTTAAAACCGTCTACTATCGCGAAGACATGTTTTCTTTTAGAACGAGGACACGAGAACGGGCCGAGATGATCTACATGTAGAGTGTCGAAAGGGAAGTTTCCCTTTAATATCGGGTGTAAGGTGCCTTCGGTTTTTCCAGACTCGGGAGAGAAGTAAATATATTTAAGACATCCTTTAATAAATATCTTCACCTTGTCCTTCATCTTAGGAAACCAGTAGATTTCTCGACACCTAAATGGCAAAGAACTTCGTGATATGTTCGAATGACTTCAGCTTCCATATGCGATGGAACAGAAAAGAGAACCTTGTCATTACGCTTACGGTAAATCAACCTGTCAATCATCTCGAAACAGGGACTTTCGTTTTCCTCTAACTCGCGAGCAATCGCACCAATTTTTGAATCCTGCTTTTGTGCAACCGCAAGGATGAGCTCAAAAGATTCATCGTCGACATGAAGAATGGTTCGCCTATATTGAGAAAAATTTGACTTTTGAAGGCGTTAATTGGGACTTCTACACTTGGTATAAGCTGTTGCGAGGAGCTTTCGTTGTTATGTACCGTTTAGGCTGTCACTGGAGGTCCCGCTGCTTCCGTAGTTCGAGTGAACAATATGAACTGATGGGTTATTGCAATTTCGAGCAATATGTAATAAGCCACTACATTTGAAACACTTTATTTGAGCACTATTTTGATTACGGGGTCTTATTTCGGGTAAGTTATCTGCCATACTAGTTGTGGGAGTAGGAGCTTTTTTACTTGTGCTTGTGTGAACTGAACTGATTCGGGTATTTCTTGGTGTAAAATTACTTTCGCGGCAATTGTTTTTGAACTTTTCATACTTGCGTAATGCAAGTTTTAACTCGTCCATATTGTTTGCACCATACAAAATACTTTTGTTTGTTTCGTGTCATAAATACCTTTAATGATCAGCTGCATTAGATCTTCTTCTTCGATGGGATTGTGAGAAGCAATCTCTTGCATGGCCAGGACATATTGTTGTGTGCTCTCCTCTCGCCTTTTCTTCCGTTCCCTTAGCTCATTGTATATGTCTGCTTTCGTGACGACTTTTTTGAATTCACTCACAAGTGCTTCTTTTAGCTCCGTCCAGCTGCGCAGATCCTTAGATCGGAAACAAAGTTTTGCAGTGCCACTTAGAAATCTTTTTCCGAAAATAAATTTGGTATGATCATTTAAAGAGAAAAGCTCCGCGTGCTCTTCGAATTGTGATATCCACGTGCTCACTGGAAAATTATCGTTTCCGGTGAATGGACACATCATGTCTTCGAAATCCCTGAAGCTATGAAGAGAACTTGATGAGTGACTGGGTACATCTTCCTCCAACTGCAAGTCCCGTAGCTTCTGTTTGAGTAGCGATATTTCCTCCTTTTTCTTGTATAAGGCACGCAATCGCTCCAATTCTTCGTCCAGATGATCTTCTTCGTCTATATTGTTGTTAGACACTTGCGCGTCCTGGAATAATGATCGGTCGACGGTTTCCACGCCATTATGTTCCTGGATCAATTTTCGAAGATCGCCGTCTGAGCAATCCTGAACTACACATTGCACTCGTAGTTTTAGTTCCGCCTTACTGCCGCTCGTCTGCATCTAAAAATATCGCAAAATGCTTTTAAGCGTTGCAACTGTTGCAATTTCGATAAACTGGTACCACTCTTCAGACATTTGGACACTCGCGATACAGATTACAATGGTAGCAAATTATAACAAAACTCGCGTAGGCAAATAAATCAAAATTGTTTTTTTAGCGACTATGGAAATCTTCCACGAGTTAGGCAAAAAGAAATTGAGAGTATGTACAGTCGCGCACGAATCCGACTTCTGCAATTGTAGAAGGAGAAAGGAAATAGAAAAACACGCTTCGCTGTTCGGTATTTTCTTTATTGATCCCGTCAGGTGTGTTACACTATCTTAAATAGACTAAGCTAACCGGGAAAATCGCGCGATAAGGGCTCGAATTAGCGGGGCTTATTTATTTATTGGAAATGTTGAAACATGTACACAGGGTGTGCCTTGTGAAAGTACCACATTTATCTTTTTAAATCGCCTACAATACTTTATTAAGTTTAATATAAATTGCATAGTATCGTAGATATGCCTCTTTTAAAGTGATTGAATATACTACAGGTATGGAGGGATATTCGCTACCATTATTTAGAAGAACTGCTTTTAAACTCGTTTAAGATCCATCAATAAAGAGACGCCATTCATTTGTTCTGTAATCGTAATTCATTCATCAATCCGTTAATGCCGTTACAGTAGCATATGGATTCATTCTGTGTGGAAAATGTAGCTAAATGTTTGTTCCTTTTTTTGGCAAGGATATCTTAGTTTCTAGTGATAATATATTCCATTCTTGTGGTCTAGAACCGAGAATTTCAGACTGTGAGATGGATAAAAGTAAGTCATGGAACAACTCATTCAACTCATGCTGCTGAATCGTGTGTGGTTCTTCCAATGAAATGTGGGTCTAGGATGTACATGTTCGGATATTTCCTTCTCTAGCGTATAATTTTCTTCACGGTCATCCTCCCTCATCACTCGATGAGGTTGGTTCTTATGTTCTTGGCGTGGTTACAGGAAGTTCTTCACTATAAGGTATTGGCATGGACACAGAAGCTACTTTAGGGTTTTCTATTTTTTTTTTTTTTTTTTTTTTTTTTTAATAATGATTCACTTGTTCACGCCAAATCATTGGAATAGCAAACCGCATCGACTTCTTTTCCCTATTTAATCATTCGATAAGTGTAACATAACATGAGATACAAAACAATTTCGGAATCCATTCTTTGTCTTGTTTTATAGAACGATTAAAATAAAGTTGATAAGCCTGTTTAACTTTTTCAGTTACAGCCCTTGAGCGTTTACAATATACATATATTGGCCACACATATAACAACATTTATTGGGGCAATTTTCACAAGTGCGAAGACCGATTTTTTCCATATTTAGTTTATAGGTTGTATTGTACTTTCACTTAAATACTCGTATATCTCAAAACAACTTAAAAACTTTTTTTAAATTATTCCAATTGTCAATTATTGGTGCACTTAACTCATGAAGGTAGCTTTCATAAATGCGTCCATAACACGAGAAGTTGACAGCTTTGCTTTCCATTATTATTTTAAGTAATTGTACAGAAACAGTTACACATATCATCACTCATATTACCAAAACCTTGTCCGCTTTGTTATATTGTAAATGTAAACAAAATACACGTAAAGAAATTGCACTTTGGGCGTTTCTTGACATAGAGAGTGCTTTCGATAATACTGGATATGGCTTTATACCAAATACTTTTTTCCATAGAATTATTGATCAACCTACTATTAACTGGGTCAAAGCGCTGCCAGAAAGCCGGATAATCACTACCTCATCAGGGCCGACTTCGTTATCAGCATCAGACGTAAGCGGCTGCTCACAGGGAGGCGTATTATCGCTCCTCCTGTAGTCTTTGTCATTGATGATCTGCTTAACAAATTTAGCAACCTAGGCTACAATAGAATTGGTTACGCCGATGACCTGGTCATCATCATCAGGGGCAGAGGGGCTAAAGATGTAACTGCACTTATGCGAAACTCCCTTAAGGTAGTCCTAGATGGGTGCACCAGGGAAAAACTCTTCATAAACCCAACTATGGCCGTCATATTTCCTTTCACTAGAAGAAGAAATATAAATCTAGGTATAGTTTCACTTAACGACACAATCGTTGAGTACTCCGACAAGGTCAAATATCTGAGAATAATCCAGGATAAAAGGTTCTATTGGAACTCTCATTTAAACAACAAAATAATTAAAGCTACCAAAGCTTTGTTGGCCTGCCGTCCCATGTATGGCAACACATAGGGGATCTCTCTAAAGATCACTCACCGGATTTAAACAATGATGGTCAGGCCCATCATAACATATGCTTCTATAGTATGGTGGACTAAATCCACGCTAAAGACCGCTATTTTAAAGTTCAAAAGAGTACAGCGTCTGGCATGTCTGGATATTTCCGGAGCCCTTCAGACCTGACCCACAGCTGCTATAGAAGCAAAATAGGACTAACACCCTTACATTTATATATTCACAAAGTGGCACTACGCAGCTCCGCAAGTCTGGTACAAATCAAAGAGCTAAGTCTTGACCTAAGGACCCTGCTCTCTGAAATACCGAAACTTGATATGATCTGCGCGGTAATAGACCGCCTTAAAAAATTCCCAACAAAGCAGCATGGGTTAGCAATAACCCACCAAATAGCCCAAATAGCATAAAGTGGTATACAGATTTTTCTAAAATCGAATCGGTAGTGGGAGCTAGTATACACGGACCAAACAATAAAATCATCTTTAGAATGAAAATAAGCCCCAGTGTACAATATTTCAGGCAGAGCTAGACCCCATTCAAGAATGTGCCAACCATATCTACAACTCTGATATAAAGGGCGCAAACATCCATATATTCACGGACAGTCAAGTTGCCATAAATGCTCTTAGCTCGCATATCATTGACTCCAAATCAGTCATGTACTGCTTCAAAACTCTCCTAAAACTTAGCTTTAGGAACAAAACCACACTATGAATAAAAAGGCTGACGAACTGGCCACAAATGATTCAGAAACTCCCTTTAATGGGCCTGAACCCTTCTGATGCATCCCTAAATTAGCAGTTAATTTAGCTATTAATAGCTGGCAGCACTCATATTGGGAGAATAGCCCACGTCTAAGACAGGCCAAATAAGCCATCCTGCCCTTCAATAAAAATGCCAATAGATTTCTGAATTTAAGTCGGCATGATATCAAAAACTTAGTAGATTACCTCACAGGACATCAGGATATCACCTCAATAAAATGTGGGTGGACGTGGCTCAAGTAGTAGTGTATGGCTTCAAAATCGGACGGTTCGGGGTTCAATACCAGCCGAGCCCGAAAGACATTCCTCTTTTCAGGCAACTAAAATCTCTTAAGATGAATGGTTGTCTAAAATACAACAACAATTTACACTAATAATTTAGTCTCCCCATTAAATGTTGGATGCCACCCAAACATCTTTCTCTCTCAATCTATCCAATAAACTTAACACGTGCTCCGGCATTTTAAGAGTAGTAATATCCTCTTAAACTTGTCGATTCTCCGGTGTGCCGATTTTGTCTTGAAAAAGACGAAACAGCTGAACACATTTTATGTGAATGTCCAGCCCTCAACGGAATTAGACAGAATATTTTCTTCAGCGAACAATTCGACACCAATGAGTTAATGAATTCCTCTGCTGGTGGTGTTATCCACTTCATTCGGAAGGTAGAAAATCTACTAGCCTAACTACAGTTCTGATAAAGTGGTACAAAAGGTCTTTTAGGTCCAAGTTCCTTACTTCGCAATTGGCGAGCCAAAAATTTATATAAAAAAACAGGGTGCAAAAACATAGAATTACTTCACAACAGAGCAGTTAGTAGCTTCCCGACTAATAGTTACCCAGATTCTGATATAAGACTCGTTAAATGTTCCTCAGAACACTGCAAGAGCCAGCAACAAAAATAATAGGGCAACTGTCGACTACCGCTGGCGCAGTAATCGATGAACTGAGACACAGTGCCCCGCTACAATGCAAGAATCAGCAGGAAATGCAAAATACAAGGAAACTTCTTCTGACTACCAGGAAACAGACGTAGTCCAAACTCATTACTTGTCGCTTTTAGGCAACAAACAGATGACCAATTTGACCCTGTTGAACAGCCAGATATTTCCGGTCTACTAGAGAATTGCTTTAGAAATCCGTTATTCAGAACACCCATAGGCACTAGTTTACGAGTACACTGTTATACCGCTTAAAAGGGAAAATTAACGATATGCACTACAGTCTGACCAAAAATATTCATCTATATTCTGCATATATTGACTTTAAAAAAAAAGAACGAAAAAATACTTACTTTTTTGTACTTAATACTTACTTTTTTGAGCAAAACACTTTCACGGTATGTCACCGGCTACTCAACACAAAATACAAAATGACAGCAAGTCATGGTTGCCACACATCAAAAATACTCTAGTTTTAGCCCTAAATATACGAAATAAACATTTATAAATAAAATGTAAATGAAGTCGAAAGACATAGATATAAGAATTTAGATTAGCTTAGAGTGCCTGTGTGGGGCCAGTAAGTTAGCATAAGATTGTTAAGTAATTGTAAGCTAGCATTTAAGGATTTTTTGTTAGAACGAAGAGTTAGTGATTAAGAAAATAAAATGCATTGAAAACTGAAACTCAAAAATACTCTATGAATGCGTTCAATTTATTCACCTTCTGTGTTTATTTTTTTAAGATATCGGTGGTCCACAGGCAAAACCGTTCTTAGTGCCTGTTTACATTGGCGACGGGATGAAAGTCCTCACCGTGAACGTCGTGTTCACATTTTCATGGGATTGAAAGACTTTTTAACAAGTGGAACACTTGAATCGGAGCATTTTTAATTTTTAAATTTGAGCAGTTGGCCTGAGACATACCGTTTTTCCTATTCTTCACACTTCCTTTCTCATCAACGATCAAAACTAAAATGAAAAAATATGTCAGAAATGGAACGATATGGAAAAAAACGATGTATTGCACCCGAGAATCCACTTTAGAAATGGATTCTCGGTGGAAGTAACCTTTTTTCTTCCCACTTTAATAAAAATCGTTCCCTCTCTTTCGGACAATCTTCCTGCCCGCGCCAATGAGAACAGGCACTTAGGTATAACACTTTCCCCTACCTATCATGGCGATAGTACATTTTTAGGTTATATTTCAAATTTGTACATGTGGACACCAAAGTGTATGTCCGCTTTCATACGTCGCAAGTGTGTAATGCGCATGTTCTGGTTATTTTCTTTTGAATTTTCATTCAGTGATGCGCGCAACTCTACATGAAGACTTTCCCCTTCTTTGAGTTTGCATGTTATTTGACAGTTCTCTTTCATTTCATCTTTGGCGCTCAGTCTTTCATAATTGAAAATGAGCCCCCTTGTTAATTCTTTGGTCCATTTCAGTTCATCCGCCATACTGAAATGTTGTGCTCGTAACACAGCGAAAGAAGTAATGAAGCAAATGCGAAAAAGAAAGAAGAATGAGAAAAAGAAATGTCAAAAACTTGCAATGAAATTGCTACCCACAGGCAGTGGGAATTTGGTTAATTGGGTATTTTTTGTTTCATTATCCCTCCCTTTTGCACTCACTTGAATCTTTCGAAACATGCGACGTATGAAAGCGGACTATGTACCAATGGACTGTCCACAGGTACAAATTTAAGCTCGAATTGCTTACTTGATTAGCAAATTACGATTAAGAAGGTACATATTTCTTTATTGTTTTTCAGTGCCTGTATGGAAAAACGCGGCGAAAGTTGTGTTCAGAGACACAAATCTACACATGTACACATGAACAAGGACGAGAATGTAGATATTTTGAGAAATGACGTGAAGAAAGTATTTGATGAGGAAGAAGAAAAACAGCTTGAGGAATATTTAAAAACAGCAGCTTACGTACATATGGGCTTAAACGCTAAACAAGTAAGAGAACTGGCGTACTAATTTGCAGTGGTGAAGCAAAATCCAAATAGCTGGCACGAGCACAAAATGGCTGGGGTAGGATGACTTAGATACCGAAGAAACCAGTCTGACTCGGGCAAGTAGCCTTAACAGGGCGAATGTTTCCAAATTTTTTGATAACCTTAAAAAATTAATAGAAAAACACCACTTCACACCTGAAAATATTTATAATCTAGATGAGACCAGAATATCCACAGTTCATAACCCGAGAAAAGTGCTGGCTCCAAAAAAACTAAAACAGCTGGGTAAATTTACATCAGGAGAAAGAGGAGTAAATAATACCATGATTGCCTGTATAAATGCAGTTGGAAATTCAGTTCCTCCTTTAATAATCTTTCCTAGAGTTTTCTTTAAAGAAAATATTTAATACGTGCTCCTCCAGGTACAGTTGGTGCAGTCAACCAACCCGGATGGTCAACTGAATTGATCTTCAGAAAATATCTGGATCATTTTATAAAATTCGCAAAACCTACGAAAGAAGATCTGGTTCTTTTAATAATGGCAACCATGAAACGCATATCTCAATTGAGATTATTGAAAAAGCTGTCGATAATGTTATAGTTCTGCTCACGTTGCTTCCACCACATCAGATAATTTACAACCTTTGGATCGTTGTGTGTTTGGACCATTAGAGGCACAGTACAACAAAGCAGCCGATAAATGGATGATTAATAACCCTGGAAAGCCAATTACAATTTACGATATTTCAGAAATCGTTGGTGAAGCATACCCCCTTATGTTCATACCCAAAAATACAATTAAAAGTCTCGAAGTAACAGGTATTTGCCCACTTAATAGAGATGTATTTAGTGAAGAAGATTTTCTATGCTCATTTTTTACTGATCTACCGGAGCCATTGATTACAGTTTCTGATAATTCTACTCAGATTCAGACTATCGCTGAAGATTCAGCAATCAACTTGAACTGTAATCAAGATGAAAATTTTATTGATTACCAGGAGATACAGAAGCCTAATAAATGTTTAAATGAAGTTGTGCATATTGCTGGAACTTTTGCATTTCACCAAACAAATACAGATACAGAAACTCAATCTACAGCAAGTAAGCCTTTTTGTCATTTGGAAATGTTCGTTCTTGATGAGGCTGTTGATGGGTTTGGAGAAGGTAAGGAAAATGCAGCAAACACTCCGAAATAACAGCTTATTCCACCAATAACGCCAGAATCTGCACGTCCTTTTTTAAAAGCAGACCCTCGGAAAGCAACTCGACGTGGAAGGAAACCTGGAAAAAGTAGAATTTTAACTGATACACCTGAGAAAGACGAAATAAAGAACCAAGCAATTATAAAAGCGAAAAATAAAAGGAAAATTGAACAAAAGAACAAAAATAAGAAAAAAAAATTTATCGAAAAAGACAAAAGATTCCTCCGAATTGCTAGTAGTGGCTGGCCTTAGCCAGATAAAAATCCAATCTACAGAAAAAAGGGTCAAAATTTACTCTATGCCACATGTATGGAATGTAAAAGACATGATAACGTTAACAAAATGCTAAATTGTTCACTATGCGATAAAAAATATCACCGGAAATGTGTTTCAAGATCACTTTGAATCAGATGATGAGTTGGACTTTGTGTGTCATAAGTGCTATATTTTAGATGATGGGGATTCTGATGCTTCCGATGATTCTGACTTAGGGCTATATAAAAAGTATTGCAATGCCAAAAAACAAATGAATTATTAATTCTTTTATTTTAAAGTCGTTTTAAAAATAAATTTGGTTTATTTTTGTTAATTTTTATAGAATTATTTTGTAAGAAAATTTGATCCGTCCATAGGTACATTTCCGTCCATAGGTACAATTATGGCTGTCTAAAGGTACAATCATAAGAAGTACCTGTGGAAAAGTTTAGTGTTTTTAAAAAAAATTGATTTTTAATTATTATAGTTCTTACAGAAACAAACACTGCTAATTGTTAAGCATTATCTATTCCTGTAACAACATTTCTGATATTTTACCACTAATAAAAAAGACTTAAGTCATGAAACCTTATTTTCCTTCAAAACCCGGCGAATGTCCACAGGTATAACACCTTCCCCTATACAATTGCATTGAATCTGAGATCTCACTTTTTTTAAGATAAGAAATGCCTTTCAAGGCAAACTGATTGGGTGTGCCTGAGAGTGGATTTAAGAAATGCATGTACATTCAAACACAGCCTAATACAAAAAGGCAAAAAGAACGACCGTTTTGAATAATGATCTTGATCACTAACCATTTGAACTACTCGTATTAAGCTTTAGATCTCAATCAACTTCAATGTGTAACTGGAAACTTTTACTTGTACTCTAAATCAGCGCTGCACATATAAACATGCCAGTAACAACATGACCTAAGACCCGGGAAAATCCTTTCAAAGCAACACAAAATCTTACAATAATGTCCAAATATATTTTTTGACTTAAAAATAACAATTCCCTTCTATCTTCATCGAGGTTTTAGCAACTCAACTACCGTAAATATCCACAACGCCTGAGGAATAATTGATTTTTGCTTAAATTTTGAATATGTGTTGTACTTGTATTAAGAAAAGAACCAAAAGGGGCTTCCCAAAAGGTCAATGACTTTCAATTTAAAAGAAGAAACATTCCAAAATGCATATGCGCAATATTCAAAACAAACTTAAGCCAGATACCAACCCAAAAATATGTACGAGTATATGTAGACATACGAGTATACAAGTAGTTTAATTGATTCAAAACCGCTGCATTCAATGGAATTCCTCAACAGCAAGATATGGCGCCAAACAAATTGTTTTACATAACAAAGCCCCTGAGGTGAAAATAAAAAAAATCTTTAAAAATTCTACATTCTTCTTGAGTATCCGAAATTTGAAATTGCAAATTATTTAAATTTTTATCAAAACACGGATCTAAAACACTCTTCTCATCAACTATCTAAACTCGGGTCAAATTAAATTAAATCAGCAAAAACAGACACGGATTTTTTTACGTCTATCCAAAAACGTATTCGATAAACTGGTAGTGAGTAGTGGCGCGTATCTAAAATGCGAACAGACGCCACCATCGATATGTAAATTCCTTTTAAATTTCCAACCGATATTTGATGATTAAATACTATGTCAGTGTTGTTGTTGTCGTTTCACATTGACAGTTATTGACTATTTGTTTCCTTTTATTTTCTAGTTTTTCTACTTTTTTTTGAAATTCTGGAAATTCCGTCCTAGTGATACTCGTAAATAAAAGCAATATTTCGAATTGAATTATTGTGACGCACTTGCGCACAGCATCTAACAAAACAAAAGCCGAATTGTATATAAAGATCAAAGCAGTATCTGAAAATAGTCTAGAATAAGACTAAGATCAAATATTGGTTCACAACTTTTAAAACAAAGCTGATTATCGTTTCAGTGAGTGAAAAGTCCTCAATAGGGCCATTAAATGTTGACATTAAATGTTGACATCTGGCTCTAGGAATACCAAAAATGACCACTGCCTAGGTACTCCCACCTAGTCGGATTCTTCAAATACTTCTTATGTGTTCATAAAATAAATAATAATAATAATAATAATAATAATAAAAATAAATCCAAGCCTCTCCCAACGTCTTTTGCCAGCTGCTTTCAGCTGCTAGCATGAAGTTGGCTGAGATCCCCATTCACCTGTTTGCGCCACCAAAGATAAGATCGTCCTCTACTGCATTGTCCCTCTGGGTGGGCCTGGGTAAGGCCCCCGCCCAATTATCAAGGCTTCGCCCATCAATGACGTTGTCTAATGAAAAGTGGGGACAGAGCAAAGTACTGGTCTATCGTAACGATTTTCAGATGATGCCACCAAAGGTTGCTACGATTTGACCAGTTACAAGTTGCCGGTCATAGGTCTTGTTGGCGGCAGAACCACCGGTAATCCCTACCAGGACTTAAATCACAGTACCATGGTACTGATCTCGATCTGGGCCTGACTTCTTAGAGGTAGGCCCCCTTGTGGGAGCGTCATGGTGGCTGTGGTTTAACCTCAAATCGCGGGAAGTGTCTCGGCCCAATATAGAGTTGCAATAAGTACTGGGTGCTGTGACCCTAAGATCAGTGAAAGGTTTTAGGTGGGCCTCGACTCATACCAAGGGTGGAACTTGTGCCCCAACACAATTCCGAATTGGTATCAAAGTGGAATGACGGATAACGATGCTCCCAAAGATGTATGGAAAACCCATAAACTTAAGTCTACATGACATACATTTCGCCGTTGACACGTCGCTTCCATTCTCTATTGTTTCAAACGGAACCGCTTTTGTCAGTGTTCACGTTACTGCGCCGTAAAGCAGGACTAGGATGATCTGTGTTGTATAATGCCTTTTTGGTTGCTCGAGAGAGGGCAAGCGCCCCATAAGTCCAAATAAACGTGAGTGCCCGTCTCTCAAATGGTAGTGTATTGTCTTTTCAATCGAACGGTTCGAGGTTCAATACCTGCCGCGACCAAAAGACTTTCTTTCAGGCAACTAAAATCTTGTGAGATGAATGGTTGCCTTAATACAACATCAAGTCAATTTACACTAATAATTTAGCCTCCCCATTAAATGTTGGATGCCACCCGTGGAGCGAAATAACCATTGAGCCCAAACATCTTTCTCTCTCCCTCTCTCTCTCTCTATCGAATTTCCCAAAAAACTTAACACGTGCTCCGGCATGATTTCCGCGCTGGTGTCGTTGTCGTAGTTGATAGCGGTACCAAGGTAGATAAAATCCCTTACAACATTAAAGTTATAGCTGCCTGTCCTAGTCCTCGATGTTGAGTATCCTTGTTTGTTGATAACATACACTTTGTTTTTCCCTAGTTGACCGCTAAACCCATCTTTTCCGATTTTGCTTCAATAGTCGCATACGCACTCGCAGTGTTCTTCACATTCTATCAATGTCATCTGCGTATGCGAGTAACTGAACATACTTTTAAAAGATGGTGCCTAAGGAGTTGACTTGTGAGTTTCGCACAATTCTTTCAAATTCAATTCTTGCATCACTTTGTTCAAGTCCTTTTCCGACATTGTCTCGGTTTTGTCGTTACCGACTTTGACGGAGCAGGGTGCATGCTCCATCATCATAATCGAATGAGCTTGACATTGCTTTCAAATCGATGCAGATGTGGTGTGTATAAATTTCGAACTCCTGAGTTTTTTTCTATATATGATCAATGGTGAACTTTCCTGACCCAGATTTTGGAGATGAGTTGATGTATACTCCGACAACTCGACAGTGAAGCTACTGGGTCCAGCAGCTGTTTTGGACTTAAGATTGGAAATGGCTGCTCTGACTTCATTTTGGTCGTGTGGAGGAAAATGTTGTCGGTCTACGTCCAGGTTGAATGACTTATTCTGCCTGACTGTGGGATGTTGTTCACCATCATCTTTTACTAGTATGAAAAAATCATCTTTTCAGGTTCTTAGCACCTTTGCTTGTTGGATTTCTCAAAAGCTTTCGACAAAGTAAACCATGACATTCTCGGCTGGAAGTTGAAATATCTTATTGGTTTTAGTGATAGGAGTTCACAGCTGATAAAAAGAATGCAAAAGGTGCTTAATGGCGACACCTTTTCCCAGCTGAAGCCAAGGTGTTCCTCATTATCTTAGGACCTTTTCTATTTTCCATGTTCATAAATGACTTGCCAACGAAATGTGAATATGCTTCGGTCCATCTAACGCTGATGACGTCCAACTCTTTACACGAAATTGACGAGTTGGTCCACGTGATCAATAAAGATCGGGCCAATATCCATCATTGGTCATTAAAGAATGGCTTAGTCATCAACCCTGCGAAATCTCAAGCGATCCCAATATGACCGTCGATATAATCAGAATTTCAGATTTTTGGCTTTGTAATAATAAACTAAGAGTGGTTGAATCTGTATCTAGCCTTGGTTTTACCATTTTACTACCGAAAGTAATTTAAAAAAATTTTAAATCAATACATTATTTCATGAAATGTTATTTTAGGCTTAGGGTTTAGTTTTTTTTTATATTATATTGTTACCTCAATGAACTGCAATATCTGAACCTAACTTCTATGTACAATAAAAGACTATGTCTTAATGTATTATAAAATAAATAAATATTTAAACTGAAATTAAAAAAAAAATATTGAAATTGACTGTGGTTCTACAATTAGGTTGCCTTCCCTATCCTTACAGATTTCTGTTCGGGCTTTCCAGATTCGGTGTGTTCTTTCACTTTTTCGTAAAACATTCGAACTTCATTCTTCTGGTAGCATCTCTCCTTCGAGAGCGAGACCACCTCCTTGTTTTCTGCAGGCCAGCTCTGTGAATCCTTGTTGGGGCGGCGTCGGACTACTCGAGAGGAAACACGTTCGACGTAGAACTTCCTCAGAATATCCACAAGATAAGATAATGGTCCAAGTCGATGTTAGTTGCTCGGAAGGTTCCGACATCCTAAACACTGTAGGAGTGCTTAAATCGTAATGGGATCAATTTGGTGGACGGCTTATAGTTGGTTTCCGGAAGTGATGTGGTAGACGCTGTACTTTATAACCGTGTTACCAAAGATACCCTCCTTGCCAAGTTTGGCATTAAAATCGCCAGGGACGATTGTCCTGTCCCTGGTAGGTTTTGTTGAGAAGCTCATAGAAGCTCAAAGAAACGTTGGCCTATTTGGCGAATCTGACTTCAAATCCGCCCCCGAATGAACTTTGCAACTGTCTTGTCTGTAACATATTGTTTTCATTGTGTAGCACTCGAATATCCCCGCTAGTTGTTCGGCTGCACGCGGTCTGTTAAGGGTTCGAACATAGATACGTACAGTTCCGAAGATTTTCGTTCTCTAATCGTTTGCCAAGGTAGCCAACAGTGAATCTGTCATTATTCAGTTAGATGTTCACATTATTTTATCTCTGCCTTATAGGGCTGTGAGCCCTATTTGATATTTGGAATACCTACCAAACATTCATTTATACTCACAACCTGCAATACTCTCATATTCCATGAATAAAGTTACTGTGACTTAAAATTGGAAAAACGCTTATCACCACTTTACATTTTTGTAACGGCGATCCTCCACTAAAGTGCGAACATAGTTAAACCATTCTTTCCGTGTAGCACTTTTTGTGAATTTCGGTTAGCACACGAAATTGATATGTACTTACACAGCACACCTATACCGGATCAAGTAGACAGACACAAGACCAGTTAAACCCAATTCAACGGATTTGAACGCAAATCTAGACAAGGAGGATATCTTAGGAATCGCAGTCGGTAGATATAACCTGTACGACACTACCTCCCATAACGAATCTAGGCTTATCGATTTCGCTTCGGGGCGAAATTTCATCGTAGCAAGCAAGCGGTTCCCGCATCTCATAAGAGTACCTGGAGAACCCTAAATCAATCTGTCACCAACATCATTTTTCAATCGACACAAGGCGCGTCTCCAGTATTCTCAATTTCTTAACGCTTCATGGAGCCAACTATCTTGTTGTGGCCGAGGTATGAATGTGGATATCCCTAACGCCGCTAAGAGGCAATATTGTGAGGAAGTTTGACTTCAGAAGGCTGCAATTGCAAGAAACCACCATAGCCTTTGCCGGTCAAGTGTCCCTTAGCCTCGCTCGATCACTGCACCGCCAGCATCTTGTTCCGAAACCCAGTGAAAAAGCTGTTAACAAGCCATCAGAGATTAAGCGTCTGATGTGCATAAACGCTGCCAAGGAGCACTAGAAGGGCTCGTGACCTCTACAAACAAAACAGTAAGGAAACAACGATGACGATTAACATTATTCTGTCAAGCTGAACGAACCATTCAATTTGGATGGTGATGAGCAACAATTCTGCCCACCAGACCTCGACGAATTGAGTATAGCCATGTCCGAACTTAGGGCCCACAGGACTGCTGGTAGGGTAGCAGGATATGACCTTGGCATCCACCAATTCCTCTCTAAAATATATTCGGACGAGAGCATGCCAAGCGAATTAAACCTCACCATTGTATGCCGCGTACTGAAGAAACAAGACTCTCCAGTCTTCATCAACTACATAGGCATCAGTCTCATCAACATCGCATATAAGATCTTATCAGTGTGGTTCAACTTTTATGTGAATCTTTTAACTTCGTACTTGAAAATGTTGTGTAACCTATGCGGATGACATATGTATGTATCATATATATTATCGACAGACTCACTGTGTTGCTCTTTCTGAGATATTTTCAAGTATGAAATCAGAAGTGGCGAAGAATAGCCTGGATGTTAACAAGGGGAAAAGCATCGAATTATGTATATATGTACACGCTTTCATCAAGAAGAAATACACAACATTCATGGCTCCGACAAAACTTCACGACATGTATACATAGACAGGCATGTATAACATAGACCCTACGCAGTAAATATAAACAACGACACTATTAGTAGCAAAATAAAACAGAGCTCTTTAGAACTGTGATTGTCTGTATAATAAAACGATGAAGAAGCGTTTGGTTGTTTTGAGACCCTGTATGTGTCTATAGAGAGATAAGATTTAACAAAGAACTGTACGAAATTAACATCGTTTCACAAAGAGTGTTTATGACAAACAGTAAATCTTCCAGCCTTCAAAATGATATGGGGATGCATATCTGACCGTGCAGTAAGGTTAAGTTCCGATCGGAAGCCCCTAAACACAAGAGATTCGGTATCTGTTGTTCTAATAGGGTTTTGCTAAATTTTTCATTCGATGGCACCGATGATTCCACCACCCTTAATTTCCGGTTAACTGCTAACAACAGCTTCCTTCAGGTTCGATGTCCAAATTTCCTCGGCATGGATTGATGGTTCTCGATTGATTCCTATTGAGATATAACAAAATGCCTAAGGTTATGCAGCGATATGAAAATTTACAAAAATAAAATAACTATCTATCACCTTTAAAAGTTCCTACTGGAGAAAACCATCACTCAAAATTAAACGTCACTTGCTGACATATTACCAATCCGGAAATATCCCGGCCTGTTTTTATTTTTCGTAGACTAGTTAATCTTTTTATTTTCTCCAAATTAATATGATAAATTTTGGCCTACGCATGAATTAATTGAAGCTCCCCGTAGCAATCTACCATTATATAAAAACAAAATTCGTCGTTTTCAACGTTATAAGCTAAAATTTCACCATGAAAGGCCTGTTTGCATTTCTAAAAAATAAAACTGTCCTTTACATAAGTGTAGCCGGCACACTCGTTGGAATATCATGTTTTGTGAAGTGAGTTAAATTGTTTTTAATTATTTTGGAACCATGTCGTAATGCTATTTGTTTTAGAGACCAAATGCAAGGCGGTCAATATCGCAAAAAGACTAAAGCTGACGGTAAAGTTTGCATCGTTACTGGGTCTAACACGGGCATAGGCAAGGAGACCGTTCGTGAACTGGCAAAACGAGGCGCTCATGTGTACATGGTCTGTAGAGATATGAAAAAATGTGAGGAAGCAAGAGAAGAAATCGTCCTGGAAACAAAGAATAAATACGTCTACTGTCGGGAATGTGATTTATCTTCCTTAGAATCGATTCGAAAATTTGTAGACACGTACGTTTTAAATGCAAACAAGTTGCCTGTAGCGTAATAACTTTATGTATTTGTTACCAGGTTCAAGCGGGAGCAACAGAGATTAGATGTACTTATCAATAATGCCGGTGTCATGCGTTGTCCACGTACTTTGACGAGAGACGGCTTCGAACTGCAACTCGGAGTTAATCATATGGGACACTTTTTACTCACGAACTTGCTATTGGATTTGTTGAAGGTGAAACATTAACTGATATAACATGGATACTAAACATAGTATATTTCTTCTCCGTGTAGAAAAGTGCTCCCAGTCGTGTTGTGGTGGTGTCCAGCTTGGCTCATACTCGAGGAGAAATAAATGTTACCGATTTGAATAGCGAAAAATCGTATGATCCTGGTAGCGCATATAGTCAGAGTAAACTGGCAAACGTACTCTTTGCCAGGGAGCTGTCAAGAAGATTAGAAGGTGAAATTGTAAACACGTTTAGGATGACGAACATTTCTCAAATATATATGAATTATAGGGACTGGAGTCACCGTGAACTCCTTGCATCCAGGCGTAGTTGATACAGAAATCATCCGTCACATGGGAATTTTCAATAGTTTTCTCTCCGGCATATTTGTGAAGCCTCTTTTTTGGCCATTTGTTAAGACTGCAAGGTCTGGAGCACAAACAAGCATTTATGCTGCTTTAGATCCAGATTTGGAGAAAGTAAGTGGACTATACTTTAGTGACTGTGCACCAAAAGAAGTTGCACTAGCTGCACAAAACGATGACTTGGCCAAATGGCTGTGGTCAGTTAGTGAGAAGTGGACATCAGTTAATGCTTAGAACGTTTTATTTGTTACAATAAAGAGAAATAGAAAACGACTTACATATTTACAATGAGTAATTTGTGTTTTTGGTTTAATGAGAAATTAATAGCCGTCAAATTGTTTAAAATCATCTCGTTTTGTTAAAGCTACAATACTACGATGCTTGTGGGGTTGGATAAATTTACGAATTTTAGAACCACCCTATTTTGTGAAGCCAAGAGTTTGCTATTGTTTCTGCATTTGAATGATTCGATGATTTTTTTTAAATATTTTCTTTCGGCCTCTGTTTGGAACATCGATTGGTACTTGAGCCTCACTAGCTTTTTGGCCGGATTTTCCGACAAAATTCGTTGAACATTGCAAAACCAGTTGATTTGGAGAATTCCGCGAATGCGCTGTCTTATTTGATCGCGTTTTAATTCAACCGCTGATGTTCGTAACATATTCATTTCCATCGCTTTCACTTATATTAGAGCTGGATGAATGACTGCCGTGCATAACTTTAAATTTAAGCGACACTTTTCTGCCACAATGTAATGAGGAGTTTATTCTGCATTTAGGGGAGTCAGATACACGCAGTAACTGGATTCTTAACTAGTCATTGTGGAGTCCACAAACACATTATTACTATGTGAATAGCACAAGACAACAAGGGTGAGTTCATAAACGTCAGCATTTCTAACTCAGTGCATTCGCAGACTTTTCCCCATATGTTTTTGAAAGCATTCACTGCGCAAACATACATATCTAATAGGATCGTCATTTGTTTTGCGTCCAAAAACGTCATATCTGTGCGAAAAAAGGGAATATTCAGCCGAATCTTACCGAATCTTACACCTTTCCTCTTAAAAAAAGACAAAACTATTTCGTACTAAAGCTTAACCTTTTCTGCAACAATTGAAATGCCTAACTAATCTGCACAAGTCGTCATATGTTGACTTTTATGATGTAATACACTTTGACTAAGTTAATTTTGCAGAAAATCTGCATTATTGAACTCAACTAATGCAGTTCTTTGTTAGTATGACGCTTTCGTTTGTCACTGTGACCGCTTAAACGGAACACGTTTACGTCTTCTAGGTAAACCATACACAGAAGACATCACCGCTAGCTCACTCAAATATAGCCGAGTTTATTAAAATTGCAGGCGTCATAGGTGAGGTATAATTTAAGGAAATCCCAATAGGCCTAACCTGGCAGCATTGATAAGGGTACATAGTCTCATCTCAACTCCCCGTTGCGATTATGCTGAGTATGGTGTATTCGAAGGCAGGTATAGCACCCGTACCATGTTTCAGCTATCTCTTTTTGCTGGCTTGCTGCGAAGATTCTCCTAGTGAGCCGAGAAGAGTTAGGAGTTGTCAGGGTCAGAGGGTACGAGTACTTGATTGTTTTCTTGACTTTTGTATCCGCTGTTTCATTACGCTTTATACCATCATGGGCAGGAACCCATGCTAAAGTCACGTTGGAGTTGGAATTGAGACTGTTTCGAATGTATTCTAAAGAAGAATACTTCTTAGTCCAAATTGTCGGTGAAGATAATCGTTTTCTCAGACCAAGCTTGAGCTATTGGCATCCCTTTTTCGATTGCTATTAGCTTTACTAAATAGCTGGTGGTTAATTCTATCAAGAGTCTTTGATTTACAATTTCCGTTCCTCTATTCAATTTCAGCTTAATAACTGCATATGAAGAAATGCAGTACTTATACGAGCCGCCGGTGTACAAAACCCCTTTTGCCTTAAAAGCGGAAATCATTTACTGATATAGAGCCTGAAATTGTCGTTCCGGAGTTGTGTTCTTTTTATACTTCGCTAAACTGGTGTTAATACTTAACATATTCCTTTTCCAAGGCAGTGGAGGATTAAGCGTTGTCAATGAAGGAGATCTAAATAGCCAGTTTTGTGGGTTGCTTGTTAGAACGCAATTTTAGTTATGGCGGAGGTAGAACACGTATGTCTGATTTGTTTACTAAAGAGTGATTCCTTCATGGTATTGTGTAGTATATGTATAATGTCGTCATTGCTCTCTTCCTTCCAAGTTGTTTAAACCCTGTATATTCAGTTTCTATTCGAAGTTCTGTATTTGTTGTAGATTTTAAGGCACCTGTTGTCGTGCGAAAACATTCGTTAATAACCACATTAGTATTTTCAATCTTTTTTTTTTTTTTTTGTCCATATGAAAACAGTCATACCATGTGGAAGAGTGCCTTCTACTAATGACTTGGCTATTTAAGTGCGGTTTCCAGGTGTAGTCCCTTCCGGTGGGAACAAATCATTTTCAATACATTGCATTTTGCTTTTTTAATTGATTTGTTACATTTTTTGAATGTGAGTCCTATTTAAAGTTACCAATGAAAGAAACTCTGAGTATTATTATTTGCCTTTGAAGTGGAATTGCAGCTTACCGACTAAGCGGTAAGCAGATGTACAGAGCTTATGTTTTTGATGGTCATTCAATTGCACCCCTATCCTGGGCCCCAGTATAAATGACTAGATCTGCAGCTTCTAAAATTTGTTTAACCCGGATCGGATCTCCAGAAGCACATAGAAAGAAGTTGTCAGCAGAGATTCCAATGAAATCGGAAATCCAATAGGCCGAAAACCTGATTCAGCTTGATCTTCATTTTCAACGCAAAATTTTGTTCTCCGATGAGGCACATTTTTAGTTAAATGGACATGTAAACAAGCAAAATTGCCGAATTTGGAGTGGAGAAAACTCAGAAGCCTTGATTTCTGACTTCTTCCTTCCTCAGTTGAATGGCATTGACTTGACAGAGCTTTGGTTTCAACAAGATGGCGCAACGTGCCATACGGCGCGCGACAGCATCAATTTATTGTGGGAAACATTTGTTGAGCGCATAATTTCTCATAATGGTATGTGAAGTAACTAGTCTATGACCATAAACCACAGACGGTTTACTATTTGGAAGTCAACATTCGCTGTGTTATTGCTAATATACGGCCCCAGTTGCTCAATAAAGTTGTCGAAAATTGGACTTCACGATTGCGTTTCATTCGAGCTAGCCGTGGCGCGCATATGCCCGATATCATATTTAAACACTAATGCCATAAAATTATCTATTAACTAAAGCTAATATCTTAGCCATAAACATTAGCTCCAAGTATTTTATTTCATATTGAATTTGTATACCTCTAAAAAACCCCCTTTATATATATGCGTTGTAAATTACCGCTTATAGAGGAGATCTGCGAATTTATACCATTAATATTAACTTGGAATATTCTTCCTCATAAAAAGGACATCATGATTTTTGTTCCTCTGGGAACACCACTTGAATGCATCTGTTTGATAGCTGAAGCGACGTTAAAGGTTTGAACTCCCAAATTAGTTCTAAAGCTTTTTTTCAATTGTTCATCCGATTCGTCTGGTTACGATTTTTTCAAAAATCTTAAGGACGACGGGAAGGGGATCGGTTTTACGAGTAGCAGTATCCACTCCCAGTCGTGAGCAAAACTTCCAGTACTTAGGGATGTTATTGAAGAAACTACAAATTCTTTTAAGATTATGAGCACAATGCTTTATCATGTTGCACATAAACTTATCGTCATCTGGTGCAGTCACTTTCGCAGTCTGTAGAGTAGTTTCGAGTTCAGCAGGTATTATTTCTTCCATTAGATATTTCGATTGATTTGTAGTAACACGGAGATCGCTTATTTTGAAAATTCTCTTGCTTTGTATCGCGCTATCAGGGTAGGTGTTGTCATCACTATACCCCTTCCGTGTTTCCGCGAAAATGTTGGCTATTACCTCCGGACCATTTTATAATTCTTGATCCGAGAACATATATGGAAACACAAAGATATTAAGTCTAATGATGGGTTCATTGCATTTACGAAATTCTCCCACGATAACCTTTTCGCCTGGATCGACTCTCTTCGAAGTCTTTCACAAATTTACCTGTAAGTAATGCAGTTTTAGTTATGGGGCTTCTTTTTACTTTATTCCAAACATCGTTCTTTTGTTTTACTAGAAGTGAAATAACCTTAGTGAACCAAATGGTGTTTGGTGTTTATGGCGTTTTTGATTTATTATGGGTATATATTTAGCTACTGCTGTTCTTATGATTCTTTTAATATTTACAGCCTATTGGTTGGCCTTGGGTTATTGCTTCGAGCAAGGTACAGTTAGTCATATTTTCCTTAAACTGTGCCCGGAATTTTTTTGTCATCCTTCTTCCTGTGGTCCGTATAATGGTTGGTATATGGTCTCTCCTCTCCAACCCGGTGGAAATAACCACCAAGTGAAGTAGAGGCGCCATATCTTCAGACGCCAAAGATACGTCGCGCGGGGTAGTAGTTAGACTTAAATTAAACGAGTGACGTCCGATGTCTGGGTTTTATACAGAACAGGACTATGAAAACTATTTTAATGCGCAATAGATTTAGGTACGTCAATAAATGTATATTAAAAATTAAAAAAGCTTGATGAACAGTTCGGGGTGAATCTGGGCCTTCGCTAAACCCATTTTGGCAGCTTCCGTTTCAATACTAGCGAACGCACCAGTGAGTTCTTGCCATCAAAGGTCTGATTTAAGTCCTTACCGACCTCAATGAAGCAGCAAGCATTCTCCATCGTCATTCACAGATGGACAAGTTTGGCAATAATTCCACAAAATGGCTCTATACAGCACGTCTCTACAAATGCTGTCATATGCGGCATTAAAAGCGATGAAAGGATGGTGGGTATCGGAGTGTGTGAAACCACTCGGATAGGTTCAAATCAGGTTGTTAACGAAGGGCTTCAGACATTCACACAATATAGTAGATAAGATTTTATATGCAATGTTGAGTAGATTTATACCTCTAGTATCCTTATTTGTGGATCGATTCCATTCATCAGGCATACACTCTTGCTTCGACTTAGAAGACTGATGAAAAGGAGGGTAGGAGTTCTTTGGAGATTACAGATCCATTTCTGTCCATCGGTCTATAGGATATTCTATTCTAGTCGCTTGTATTGTAGTTTTCGGCTAGCTCGGGAAAAAATATAACGTTGTTGCTTGTGCCTTTGAAAACGTATACCAGATCAGTAATTATATTTAATTTCTTCCGTCAACATTCACGGTAGTGTTGATGTTTTTTTTTGTTTTGTATGGCGATTGGGATGTCCGCTGTTATTGCGAATGATAATACCTGGTAATTGTAAATTGGTGTTATGGCTGATTTTTCAGTTCCAGTATTTTTTTGACGTTGTCATATATGGGATATATCCTTGTAGAATTGATGTTTAGTAGGGTCTGAGAAGAGAGGCAATCAATCCTCTCAGTAATTTGCGGTAATCCTGACTCTGTCAGAAGGGTTTTTATAGAAGTTTCGGAAAGCTCTCATACACCTTCTTACTGCTCCGTGATATGGTATTGAGATACGAGTGAGTTGAATGCTTGATTTTGAACATTTCCCATGGATTGGATTTAATGACTTTAATGATAGTACAATATTAATACTTCAAAAACTATTTTTTGAAGTACCTTTCTTCAAAAATATTTTTCTTATTGTACGAGTAATTACGACAGAGTATGCTAGCACAAATAACGTCTTCTATGAAATTATTACAATATTTAGAAAAAAGTGCTGAAATATTGTAAAATTTGAAGAGTGTATTTCTTTTTTACAAATATGAAATATTTTTCATTTGTTAATAGAGATCTTAGAACCGACGTGTCGCCCCATTTTGATAAGCACTCAAGTATGTCTGAGAAGATGGGTCCCATTCAAGTTAGAACTTTACATTTTAAAAAGAGAATGAGATCATCTGCATACAGGACATGTTAAAAGCAATTATGAATAGAACGACCGATAAAAGGTACCCTTGTGGGATACCGTTTTAAATGTAGGTGATGTACGGTGGAAAAGACAAAGTATTTTCGCAGTGCATGAGAGGAGAGATATGTGTAGGTCGGTATCCTAATATGGTGGAGTGATTTTTCTTGCGACTTTCTATGTTTGTGGAATCCTACCTTCGAGGAAAATTTGATTGTATAAGGACGCTTTTTATCATTGCGTTGGTGTCAAACCCTGGGGTTGTCCCTTTGGCAGATCTCAAACAGCTTTCTAGGTAGTTCTACCATATTGAAGGGTGATTCAATTTGAATCGAAGATAGGTCGATATCTTATTGTGGAGATTGGTCATATAGACTAGGTAGTTTTCACAGATGAAGTCGTGGAGAAAATTAGAGTCATTCGATGCGTTTTCCCAAAATTTTTCGAAAAATTCGCGACTTGTATAGGACAGGTGAGAGTGTTGATGTCAGTCTTGATTGCTTTTATAATTGGGGAAATGTAGTTATCAGTGAGGGTTTTTATATCGGTCCACAATTTTATTGATGTAGAGTTTGGATTAATCCTAGCTGTAAATTTCTCATAGCATACAGTTTTTTGTGCCTTCTACACTTGAAGCTTGCTTTACGATACAGAATAGTGTGGGAGTCTATTGGGAATTTTTTAAGCAGTCGTCATGCTTTTTGTTTTTCGACACGAAGGACACACATTTCTTTGGTCCACCAAGGAACCAAGGTTTTATGGCATATTGTTTGTTTTGTTTGGGGGATTGCTTCATTTGCTGAGGACCGTATTGATTTTTGAGTATTAGGAGCTTCCTTGTTTATATTGTTTATATTGTCTCCTAGAAATCTCGTTGGATATTTTTAATGGAAAAAGGTCCCAGTTAGCTTTATCCAGTATGAATTTTTGTTTATTTGGTTTTGGGGAAATTTTGGAAGCAAGTGATACAGTGGTGATGATAGGAAAATCGTTGCTACCATGAAGATAATCGGAAAAAGTCCATGTAGATTTTGACATGCGAGAGGGTGTTATAAGTGTTAAGTCGATATGGATGAATGTTTTGTGCGTTGCCCGTTGTTTAGAATTGGTAGTGCTGAGTTTAACCTGTTTACCGTACTTATTTAGGTGTCGAAGCGCCAATAAGGGCTTCAGTCATTGAAATCCCAAGTTAGAATGATTAGGGTGCTTTGGGTTATATTGAGATGTATACAGAGATTATGGTTATTTCTATTTTTAGGACTATTTCAACTGCTATTGCAGATATATTGTAGTTGGTATTAAGGCGATTTTGTGATAAGAAGATGCCATGTTTCGAAGATCTGTTTGAGGGTATATTGTGGAAATAGGGTTTGTATTGTTACGTGCCGCAGATTGACCATTGCGCTTAATGTGAGTTTCCTGTAAGGAAATGACAGACGGTTGGAGGTCATTAATAAGTAATTGCTACTCATTGTAATTATTAAAATAATCTCTAAAGTTCCATGAGAGTTGTTGAAGTGTTGTAGAAGGTTCGGGTTGGATGAGTTTTGAGGGTGATTGTTAGGACTCTGCGGCCCAATTGATGAGTCGGCCGAACTCCTAAAGGAATTTGAACGATTCAACCACTGAACAGCAGAGGGCCGGGATAGTGGATTTGAGAATTATTATAACATGTCTACATTATCGATAAGGTATGGGGGATTTAAGAAGTACTAATTGTTTTTGATAAGGGTTTCAGTTATTGTAGGTAGGTGTTAAATTCTGGAGTGAAGCGGTGGTTGATTGTTTGTTTTTGGTATTGTACAAATGTTTGTGGCTATGGCTTGGGGTTTGTTTGAAAAAGGTTAGGTATTGGGTGAGTTTATGTTGGCTGATGTACATTGAGTGTCAAGTACAGGTTTTATGGGTTGGTTTGTGGTGTTAGTTGAGTGAAGTTGTTCGGGAGGTGGTGATTTGATTAGCTTTCGCATTAAAGGTGTTCTGTATTTTATTATGGGGATCGTGTGATACTATTTTCTTCTTTTTACTTATAGATGTGGTTGAGTGGGTGAGGAAAGGTTTGGTGTAAGATTGTTGTTTGTGTCGGAAGATTTGCTTTGAGTTCTACAGTTATATAGTGGGCGTAAATACTTCTGGTTGAATTGCACTTTTAGCAATTGTGTAGAAGGCCGCAGAAAAGGTGTGAGTTTGATTTTGTTCCCAGCAGTGCTTCAGTCATACCGCACTTTTTAATGATTTTTATTTTTAAAACTTCCTTTGCATGTTAGTATCGCTTGCATGTTCTAGAAGAAGATGGATGCTCTTCTTGGCAGCTGTTGCATGAAACACGTGTGCATTTCTTGGGGTTGTGGGGAGGAAGGTTACAATTACCGCAGGAGGTAACATCTTTTTGTAATATGGTCCAGCAACTGACAATTTTGACACCGTGTGGGGTTTGGAAAGTATTCATTGACTTTAACATTATACCAGCCAATGATAACTGAGGTGGGTGGACGTTAGCTGCTATCTACGGTTTTCCTGAATTTAGAGACGTCTGTTACACCTTGGGGTTTCACCTCTTCAATAGTTTCCGTTTCAGCCACGTTAATAAGGTAGAGCGCATAGACTATACCTTTTGAAGAGTTGAAATTTGAGTGGAGAGTAACGGAGATAGGGCAGAATTTGGATAGCATTTTTGCTTAAGAAATAGGTCCGCAATTTTTTGCGATTTTGTGGTTTTCATCCCGTAGTTGAGTAATATTCTCATAGGTTGTACTAATATTGTCAATTGCTTCCTTAAGTAGGAAGATGCTGGAGAATGAGAGGGGTTTTTTTCGTTGGATGAAGATATAACAATAAATTTCGGGGTTATAGGATACTGCATGGGTTGGAAGCACATAATTAATTATATTAAGTGTATTATTATTAGTTGAGGTAAAGATGAGCTCGGTTAGCGGGCCTATATCGAGCCCACTGAACCGTTTACCCGAAAAATCGGTGCCCCGAAGCTCTGGAATATTCAATTATTTTTCACTGTACACTGGTTTTGCTTACTTCACTGAGCGGGGGAAGTGAGACGAAAAGAAGAAAATAAAGGGGGAAATGAACAATGCGGTTAGCGGAATGCAAAAGAGGAAAGTGCGCGAGAACGAAGGCAGTCAAACGGTGTAATCGCAACAAAAGCTAGTCGGTGACCGAAATTATGTGTAATATATTAAAGATGTTCAGCCTTATTTGCTAAGAAATACAATTTCATTTTAGATTACCGAATTTCTTGAGCAATAAATAGTAGAATTCACTTCTATACTAGAGATTTACATTGTTTAATTAATTGCCCAATTGGATTAAAATTTAAACAAATATAACGAAATTTGAAAAATATACCATCAAATTTATAAAAGAACAATTCAGATATTGTTTTATGCCATGAAACTAATTTTTTTCTAATATACTGTAAAAAAAATTACAGTATATTGGAAAAAAGAAGATGAAAAAAAACGCTATTCATTTGATCTTACTGCAACCTGCAGAGTGTCCCGACTGCCTATGAAAGCGGTTTCAGTTCCTGAGAAGTACTCGTTTGAGCGTTGCGTAGCAAGTACATAGACGATCTTATTTTCAGCAACCACATTGTGGCTTTTATCCCAGACAAGACTCAGTAAAATCAACCTCAAAACTGCGTACACAAAAGCCCTGAATTCTAGCTGGTTTAGAGATGTTATGATTCGTTATTTTGACATTTACTAGCTGATATTTTAAGCTTACTTTAGAAGCAAATCGAGCTTAATTTTGTTTACACCTATTAGTACAATGTGAATTGGACTGCAAAAACATATATTCTTGACATATTTTCCTTTGCTATTTCCGTAAAGGCAAGAGTTATGTGAAGTTTATTACTGTCAGAATTGGTTTAAACAATTCCCTTGTGGAGTCTTTCACTCAAAGATGACCAAGGTTCTGCTAGACCAATTGAAGCTAATTGGTCATAATTGAATCAGATTATATGATCATATAACTGTGCAGGACATTACAAAGAGGTTAAGTGCATCAAACACAATAATTGAAAATCAATTAAAATGGATATTTGGGACTCACATGAATTGATAGAGATTCACTTACCATAACGAATCAGTATTGTGATAACCACTCAAATGTGAGCAGCGACATCTAGCAGAAAATGTCGAAACTCGAAGACTAGAAGATTTCGATACTGGATTAGCAAAGTCTCGACTGGAGAGTGGAATCGAATTTTCTAGCAAATTGGAAATTGTATGGGACGCTGGATGGCGAGGATTGTTCTCGAAGTATGTCATTCGAGTATAAATACCAGCATCCCCAAGGTATGCAAATCAGTTCTAAAGTGTAATTTGAAGCGTTAATTAGGAGAAGTGATTAAATGATTTAAGTAAAAGATAAGAAAAGTATAAGTGCTTGAGAAATTGGATTGTATTGAGAGAAAGAATTAAATAGTGAATTTTAACTGTACTGAATAAAGGGATTTGTATTGAAAAGAATAAGTTCTATTATTTGTACCCACACAAACATATTACAGTATTATCGTATACCAGAACATCAATCGGAAATGATAATGAGCTAGGCGTGATGAACCAGCACAAACTACATCGAAAGCTTTACTGCATCAAAAGACGGTTATGTTGTCAATTTGGTGGGATCATAAAGGCGTCATGTATTTTAAGCTGCTTAAAAGAGACCAAATAATCCATTAATATATTACAGTCAATAACTAATGAAACTGGAAGAAGTAATCAAAGAAAACCGACAACATATTTGGAAACCCGTGATAGATTATTGAACCTTGGTTGTGCAGAAATCGCACTTGGTCCTGTTTTGTGCTAATAAATGGAAAATGGAAATGGAAAATTGATTAAAGTTTATTCTGCAATATACAAAAGTGTAGATGCATTCTTTCCGCACCCATGATCCTTGTATGGAGATTATATGACGTTATAATTTCGCATCCAACACAAAAAGTCTCCAACACAGGGTTGTAGCTTAGAATATTGATATCTCGTATCAATAATTGTCGTAGACAAATACTGACGACCCTTATTTACACACATTTGGGAATGAAGCAAAAACTAACCAAGGTTATCTGTCGGAACAGAGAACGCATAAAAAGAACTAGTCCTTTGTACAAGATTCAGATAAGGCTAGTCGTTCCTTAACTAAATAGCTTCTATGAAAAAAAAACCTCTACTAGAGAAGAGCAGTCCTTTTTTCCCCGCTTCTTGTTCTCGCTGAAGGAGTAAGTTCAGCGTCATAACATCCTCCACTGTACGCGCTTCAGCTCACTTAATATCAAGGAAAGGGAAGACTGCGACATTTTTAGAAATGAAAGTTTCGATCTGGCTTATTAGTACAGAATTCTTTTGCATACGGTTTGCATACTGATAAAATTGCAGCAGCATCTTATAATATTCTTCTTCTTCTTTGCCTTTTCCCTTTTATTTGGGGACGGCTCTCCTTATGCGTAGTATCCGGATCTTTCAGTTCATTTGAGGTGTTCGACCACCATGTTACTTGAGGCCGTCCTCTTCCCTGACCTCTTTATTTCTGATTCTGTCCAAACTTGTAACTCCGCTAGCCCATCTCAAACATTCTCATTTCATTGGTATTTAGTTTATCCAACACTCTGCGCCGTACAACAAAGCTGGTCTTATTGCTGTTTTGTACACTTTGCCTTTTGTTTTGGATCGCCCATAACACATACCTCGTACTTGCAACCCATATATTCTGTTTTGCTTCGACTAATGTGTGACCCATTTTCCTCTAATGCTTTTATCCACTTGTCTAGGTTTTCTTGCAGTTGATTAGCGGATTTCGCACGAAATGATCTGAATACAGTATACACCACGGCAATGGAATTTGAATTTTCTAGGTCAGGTAAGTCCATTAATAGTTTGAAGAGAGCTGGACTTAGGGCAGAATCTTGGTGGACAACTACCCTAACCGCGAAAGCTTCGGTGAGTCCAGCCGGCCTTTTGATCTTTGCTGTGGTATTAGTATATATATCTTTGAGGGTATCAATGTAGACTTCTGGTACGTGTTGGTCTCTTGCGGCTTGCCAGGCAAGTCTACGGGGTACACGATCGAACGCTTTTTCTAGATCGATAAACAATAGGTGTAGGTCATGTTTGTTAGAGCGATATTTTTCCACTAATATTCATTCACTCATAAACCCAAATTTGTTTTCAGTAATATTGTAGATATTATGTCTGATAGCTAGTTTATAATTCTCTCTCATATTTTTAATGTGTGTAAGCAAGTTTGATAGCACGGTAGTTTCCACAATCACCTACATCACCCTTGTTTTTATAAAAAGGAGGGAGAAAACTTTTGCTCCACGAATCTGGAATTTTTGTATTATATGTTACATATAACTTGGTAAGCCATTTATAGCCAATGTCGCCCGCGAACTTTCAAATTTCAACCGCTATTCCATTCAACAGCTTTGTTGTTCTGCATCTTCAGTACAGCTGCCTTCACTTTCGTCTGTTATTTATGGTATTGGGCCTACTACTGGGACCAGGTCCTGCAGTTCACTACTCGTTCAGAAGTTTTTCGTAGTATTGCCGCCAACGGAAGTTTATAGCTTTATTTAAGGTCAACCAACTCCATTCTCGTCTTTAATGTATTTAGTTCTCTTTATGCCGATTGTTGCTTTCTGAAGGGTTTTGTCGTTTTCGTTGGCAGCGTATCCTATATCCTCATAGATCATATTTGTAGATTCGCTATCGGCTGCAGCGATCTTTCTTTTCCAAGGCCTTAGCCGTTTAATATGCTTGGTGGTCTTATTCTATGTTTGATTTCTGTCATATTTTGGACAGGTTTTTCTTTTCTTTTAGTACACTTTTGACCTCCTCATTCCACCACGTGGGGTCTTTTGATTCAGTTATCCAAATTTCTTCGAAGTTCGACCATATTTCTTTTAGACTTTGCTGTTTTCCACACAATACACCATATGGTTTTTGAGTTTATCCATTATTTTAGATCTCTGTTTTTTTCCCGTTTACACCATTCTTGGTATTTTCCATGAATTCTCTCAAGGGTTTCTTCACGATAAAGACGGAGACTAAACAGCGATGCTGGGTGGTTAGTGTTTCGCCAGGAATCACCTTGTAATCATTAAAACTATAAGCCACGATGAGCTAGAATAAAGTCAATCGGAGTTCTAGTACTTTCACTTTTGTATGTAATCAGGTGTTCAGGTTTTTTCTTGAAAAATTTGTTTATAATAGTCAGGTTATGCGAGATTGCGAAGTTTAGGATATTCCTACCCTGTGAATTCAGGATGCCATATCCTAGGCATCATGGTCTTCCTTGAAAAACCTGCTGGTGCCAATGTGATCGTTCAAGACTCCATCAGCATATTTTGTTTCAGCCGATGTTATTGACTGTAGGAGACCATCTAAGTCTTCGCAGAAATCCGTCTCCTCTTGATCAGAGCAATCTACTTGAGGCGTTGGGGTTTGATTTTCTTTCTTATAAACTGAACTACTCTACGAGTATCTTGAAAGGTTTTATTTATTCCTACTGCAATTCCGTTTCTTTTGCATTCCTGCCAATGATATAAATTTTGATATAATTTTGAGCCCTTCAATTTAATTTTTTGGAGACACCAAATATTTATTTGACGTGCTTTTAGAATAGTAGGTACTTAGTTCGGTAACGCGTACTGTTTTTTTTTTTTTTTTTTTTAAGAACTTAACACTCTAGAGGGGATGACTATTCTTAAAATGCCGGAGCACGTGTTACGTTTTTCGGAATAGAGAGAGAGAAAGGAAATCCAAGTTCCAGGTTGCTAATCTTATTTTATAAGATAATTCAGCGGTCAAGGTCAATGAATCTCGAGAAGTTCTCTAGATGAGTCCCGACACTAAAGGATGTTCCCTCCCCCTTTTATCCTTCTCCACCTTCGCTTTCATTCCTTTTTCCCCTGGGCTGGATCAAGGTGTCTTACGACCCCTGCCGAGGATCAGCCAGGCTAAGAGTCCAGCATCTCCAAAAATAACTCAGAGTATCCAGATACCTGGCGACGTCTGGATTAGCTAGCCTTATCTGTGTACAGCTGATCTCTGTAGAGATGGACCATCCTTTCTCCGCTACTCGTGGGATTTATTAATGGATTCTATGTAGAAAAAAAAACCCGTAGCCGATACTCCTTCAATACCGGGCGGTAGAACGGTGACTGCACCTACTACTGGCAAGGCTCTTGCATTGTCGAACTCAAGTAAAACTGTGTCAGGCTATGCTGTATCATCATCTAAAGGCAAGCGCAACGAACCAAAAACCAAATTTTCAATGATTGGTACACATTGAAATTGGACTGTGGCATGCCATGGTCCTATCACTTACTCCACCCCTAGCAGCAGCAAGGCACAGTAGACAAAAATAGCAGTACTACAAACTGGACAGCGTATGAATTCCTTAGATGGAGTCAACGGTAGGGATGTCCGAGACTAAGACCGGGTCTTGGCCAAGTGATGGTGGACCTCACATCCCCGAACGGATTTCTGGCTTCGGTATAACCGAAGTGGCATATATATATATATAGCATATACATATATATAAATCAAAGAAAAGTAGAGATTTGCATTCACAGCACTTGAAAGATCGCCACAGTGTGTCAGATTTCTCAATTTTTTTTTGAGTGCCAATAATTTTAAAAGTACATGACTTAGATTTTTTTTTATAATTTTGTGATAACCGACACCACTTGACCTATTACCCGTTTCCGGCATGACGTTGATTTTTGGGACACCCTGTATATAGCACATATATATGGTAGTCCATATCTATAGCAATAAAGAGTCCATCAACTGCAATGACAAATCCTGTTCCCCACGAAGACAACATATTGGTTCAGCAAACATACCGAAATTATTATCTCAAATAAGTCAATACTGAGGCGCTTACAAAAATCAAATCTCTTGAGAATAGTAATGCCTCTCTCAATACGCGGGTTGGCGTTCAAGGCAGCAGCAGCAGTTGCAACAACAACAACAACAATTCCAGCAACATTTACATCAATGATTGTCTCACCAGATACACAAGAGCTTTATTAAAAAAGCTAAATAAACAATAACAAATGTAAGTTTGATTTGATTTGTTTTCAGTAGAAGAAGAGAAGGATATAAAGTTATAAAGATTAAATCATTTGAGAACATTTATAATTTTAACTTAATTTAAATATTTTTTTTATTTTTGTTTATCTTATGATCATGAATAATATTAATTCATGTAAATATCCTCAAACACATTTAAGCAATAATGATAGTTTTTTCTCTCTAACGTTTGATAATGTTAAATTTGTTTGTGTAGAGCATCAAAACAATGAGCAAATTTCCGGTTTTTCTGTTATACATCAAAATATTCGCAGCATGCGAACTAATTTTAATACTTTTCTCTCTCATCTCGCACCTCTGGATCATTTACCAGATCTAATCTTTCTTTCTGAAATTTGGATTTTGCAAGAAGAGAAGTCAGATTATGATATAATTCCAAACTTTACTTTTGAAGAGTCGTCTAATAATACTTAGGCTGCTGGTGGCGTCGCGGTGTAATATAGCTCTAATATAATGGGATGTAAAGTCTTATTGACTGATATAAACTTGAAAGTGCGGACATACTCGTAGTTAGCGTTAATTGCGAAATTTCTGGTGTAAACTATTGTTTTATCTGTGTTTACAGATCACTCAGAGGGTCAAGGTTCGAATCCTGCCCATGACAAGTCTTTCAAGTTTTTTATTTGTGTGAATGGAACTCAGACAGAAAAATTCTGCGTGTGAGAAGGCATAACCCTGACACGTTACCTACAAGGCACTCAGTGCCATATGTGGAACTTTTATTGTTCCTACGACTCTGTTAAATATAAGTAGAGACATCTCTTGGTTCTTGAGGGATATATCGCAAATGTAGCAATGATAAAATACCAACAATTTCGTTTAGATATCGCTATTGATCTTATTACTGTCATTAATTTTCGAAATTTGAACTGGAGTTTTACGTTTTGCAGTTGCCGTAAATTCAAAAGTTAATAAAAAGCGTTATTATTAGGAAATTTGGCTCAGAAAAAAATATTGCGTTTTAGAAGAAAGCGTTTTTCGCAAAGGTAATTTAGTTTTTATATTATATATACCTATTAATAAATCAAATTTATATCAATATTCCACATATGGTACGTTGAGCTTTAAACTTTTTTTTACGAATACGTATTTATGACAAGTGTACTTATGAATACTTTTATTTATTAGAAATTATGGCGAGAAAACGATTGTTTGGTGATGATATTGAGCATTTATTGGCTATACCCTCGAAGAGTGAAGATGGGGAAGACTTTTCTGAAGCTGAAAGTGATGAAGATATACAAAAAATTCAGTCTGCTGTAAATTTTTTCTCTGAATCCCTTAGTAATGTAAAAACACCACCATCGCCGCAGAGACATCATGATTGTTTCTTTAACGAAGATGTTCATTTAGCAAGCGAGCAGCAAACATCAGTAAACACTCAGCCCCGTACTTCAGGTGTGACCTCAGCGAGTACTGCATATGCCAATAGACAATCACATGAAACGAGACGATCACCGACGTCTGTGAATATTTGTTTCTTATCACGTTTAATTCGTCGTTCGTAAATGATCAGTGCAGTTACTCATATAAAACAATAAATTTATTGAAATAGTGAATCATATGCAGTCGAACTTCTCGATAACGAGCATATTTCTTCGTTATAAATGAATTACTTTATAAACAAAATATACATATAAAGTGTAAAAATACACATATGTACTTAATTAAAATTAAAATTAGAAAGATTAAAAAAAATACGGCTGCTGACGGCTGAACAGCTTTGTAGCTTGAATGTTAGTGACTGAATGAATATGTTGGAACAACTTTGATTAGGTATTGACAACTGACAATTTCCAAGCTACCTCCAACCGGTTTCTTTATTCTCATTCAGCTGCCATCACTCTTCTTCTTACAACTTGAGGGTTGCTAGCTGTCTGCAATGCCACTACTTCTTACATTCGGGAATCCTGATCATCAGAATCTGTCCCAGACGACACCAACTCCTCATTTTCGTTTACATATTTCCACAGTTTCATGTAATATGAGCTGGTAGAAGTTACAACTGGACCTTCAGCTTCGGACGCTTTTCGGACATCATACCGGCCGTTGCGTTTTACCCTAATAACCCTAATAATCATAGGGTCCAAGATATGGGCTTGCTAAATTTTTGCCGGCAATGAATTGGGTGCGCTTAATTGCAACCAAATCATCTTCCTTGTATGCGAACTCGCTTTTTCGTTTTCTATCGTAGTTCTCCTTATATGCCTTCTGCGCCTCATGTATTTGTTTTTTGCTGCTGCACGGATGTGTTGCCTCTCATTGTAGAAATCTTCAATCATTTCCTGCTCCAGTAACGTCATGATTTTGTCATTGACTTTGTTCTGCATCTTGATACCAAACACTAGCTCGAATGGCGTCTTCTTTGTTGAGCAATGAGTGTGTGAGTTAATTGCTTTTTGCACCTGCGGAACGAATTAAAACCACTTTGATGAATCTTCAGCTGACAATTTAGAATAGACCTGTAGACGCGTTCTATTTGTCCATTACCACGAGCAACTCCAGTTGTAGTCCAAATGGCATTCGTAGATCTATGGTATTCGTTTTGACGTACTCTTCAAAAAGGTTTGAAATAAACGCAGCTCCTTTGTCACTTATTATCCGAGTTGGACTGCCGAAAACATTTGAACATTCATTCAGCTTTTTCAAAACTTCCTCGCTTCCAGTAGACTTCGTGCAAAAGAGCCATACAAACTTTGTAAAGCCATCGACTATGGCAAAAATAAATTTGTATTTTTTTGCTGTGGAATCCATCGGTCCCAAATGGTCGACATGTAAAGTATGTGACGGCTTGTCTCCTTTTTCGATGCAATATAGATGTCCCTCTTGTTTTCCTGTCTTCTTGTTGTTAATGATGATCTTATACATGCATTGACTACTTGTGCGACTTTTGGCCTTTCCTTTGGCTTCTCAGATCCATTCACGTTGCTTGCTGCCATAATAGTAATCCTTTCTTTATTTTTTTTGCCTTCAAAAGTAAAGTCTTGTCAAGTAAGCACTTTAAAACCGGGTCATAATTTTGTATGATTTTTGGTAAAACATTATTTTATTTATGTTAGCGTAAGAGTTTTGGTCACATAAAGTTTTCGCAATAATACCGGATAACTGCAATTCTTTATGTATGTACTCCTGTTCACAAATTTTCTTCATACTTCCTATTCACATGCAGACAATTAACCGTTAGATTAATTTTTACGACACGTTCTTCTAGCCCGAGCGTATTTGGCAGTTGTGAGTGTGGTTAACGGCCGAACCACGTAAAACAAACCCATTGTTACGAGTGAACTAACCGCCCCGGAAGAAAACGGATACCATTAACACAATAAACGACGACACGGCGCAAAAAGGGCAATGATTTAAGAGTATGCTCCTGGAGTGTTAAAACATTATACGCTCCAGGAGCTACCCAAAAACTGGAAAATACCCTCACGCAGTATAATTCGCTCATACTGCGATCCAGGAAGTGCGCTGGATAGGATCAGGAATGATGAAACTAAAGGAGTATGATATATGTTACAGCCACAAAAGATTCGTGGGAAAGCGGCTGAGGTCGAAGGTCATTGATTTCACACCAATTAGCGATCGCCTGGCTGTGATCCGCATCCAAGGGAAATACTACACATCAGCCTCATATGTGCACACGCCCCTACCAATGAAGCTGATGACCCTATCAAATAGGATTTCTACGACCTCTTGGACGGAGTCTACGGAGCCTGTCCGAAGTACGATGTTAAAATCGTGCTCGAGGACTTCAATGCCAAAATTGGTAAGGAGGGCATCTTTGACGAAGTGGTAGGAAAACACAGCCTCCACGAAACAAAAACAGATAACGGCTTCCGACTCACTGGCTTTGCAGCTAGTAATTCCCTCATAAGAACTCCAAGATTCCCTCATAAGAGAATCCACACTGCAACTTGGCTAATACCGGACGGTAAAACCACTAACCAAATTGATCACGTGATGATTAACACAAAACACTTGTTAAACATCCTAAATGTGCAAGCATTTAGAGGGGTAAATGTCGACTCTGGTCATTATTTAGCTGCAGCCCGAATCAGAACTCGACCATCCATTGAAAGAAGGCTGCACCAAACAACAAAACGGAGGTACAATATTGGATCCCTGAGCACACCGAAGATAGCCAGAGACTAGTGAGAAAAGCAACTGAACGAAAGACTTTTATTTTTATTTTTTAATGCATTTTATTTTATTATTCTTAAATGTACTATACTTATATGCTAACAGAAAAAATGCTTAAAAGCTAGCTTAACATTAAGCGGGCGCTCTAAGCTAAACTATGTTCTTATTTTATGTCTTTCGACGTCTAATTTAAAATTTTAATAATCATTACTATACATTAACATCTAGTTCAACTAAGAAAATATTAAGTATTTACAAAAAAAAAATTAGTAAATGAACATATTTTTTTTTGTATTTATATAAAACTTAGATTTAATTTAAACTACTTAAACTACTACCTATGCTAACTTATACTAAACCTTAAACTACTTAGCCTAAAAATACAATGTAACTTAGCCTAAATGTTAGAAAACTTCAAGTTGCTAACCTAATTGTTAGCAAACCAAAGGTTGCCAACCTTCAATACCTTAAAACTACCCTAACCTATGTAAGTCGGCCATTTGCTAAACGTAGTAAAGAAAATATGGCCAACTTTGCCTTCTGACTAGGCTAGCCTTTACTTGAAGGAACCGGCGAAGGAATCGGGTCTTCTTCACTCAACCACCAAACATGTTGGTGCTGCAAAACAACATCATTTTTATCGCGTTCTGAAACAGCCCTACTAAACTTGAGACGTTCAACACTGCCGTGTGCTACGTCTCTGTTGTAGTTGAGTCGCCACTCACCAAATGTACGAGCTACGTGGAAAATTAGCGGCACCGCAAATCTATCCTGGATCAGCCCTTTCATTTCACAGTAGAGGAACGCTTCAGGGGGGACGAAGCCTTTCCAGCGCACACTCTCATGATATAAAGAGTTGGGGTAGTAGGCCCCAGATATCAGGTTGTTGGATGAGGTCATTGCTCTTGCAATATGCCTTCGAGTCAACTTAATAAAGAAGTTGCCCTGTTGTATAGAACCTCATTGGGATAGAATCTTATGTACTCCGATTCTGGTGTTCTGTAAAGGTGAAGACAAATCCTAAGGCAAGCCCTCCCAAACACCCGAATCTTTTCACTGGTTTTTGCTTTTATTCCATTGGATATCTGACACCAGTTTAGACGCCGCATGTATGACATCATGCCCCGCTTTAAAACCGAGTTGATTATCCGGAACTATATTTTTATCCTCGACCCACTGAGTCAAAACCCTATTGATTACCTTTTCGAACACCTTACTGATATTCGGAAGGAGACTTATCGACCGGAGATTCGCCGGATTGGATGTATCTTTACCTCTTTTAGGGATGGGATAAACCACCGCAGTATTCCAATGCTCTCAACCGCTTCAAGAGGGAGACGTCGAAGCACAATATTCGGTATTCCATCGATTCCCACTGATTTTTTACTTCTTATTGTGTCGAAGATCTCATGGAGTTCTTCCTTTGAGATGAACGGGGGTAGGTCCCCTTCATTGGCGATGACATTATTTGCCAAATTCTCATCATTGAACTGGGTGAAACCCGAGATCTCGAATCGCCAGTTCTGTATGTCATTTCGCAGGTAGAAATTGTGCACAAGGACTCGATTCTCCAGGTCGTGTTTTGAATCAATGACATCATTGGTTTTATACACTTCCTGAAAAGTCGCTCCCATGGCCTCATTCACATCCTTCTCCTGAGGATCTTCGATCATAAAGAAATTATCATAATATGCGACTTCTCATGGATCTATGCCTGCAGTAGTCAGTATTCGTTCGTTGTCCGTCGTTCGAGGAATCTTAAGACACTGTAAGTCATTTAGATTTTTTCTCCGAAATATTTTATTTATTTGCGGGAACATATTCGGGTTGCTGGAGTTTACAGCCCGAATCCTATTGTTCCAGTACAAACTTACAGATGCTCTGTAATTCTCTCTTATCAATATTTGGAGGTTTTTAATTGACGACTTCAGTGTCCTAACCTCCATGTTATGTCTGCCACTAAACTGCCTGTACAAGGTTTTGAGTCTTGACAGCAGTCTTCTTTTTTTGTCGGTGCAGTGCGTCAATGGTAGCATTGCGGAATAAGTCTTCGTCGGCTGCGTATTCATACCGAGGTTTTTTAATGTCCATCTTCTGTTTAATTGTTTGGTCCAATTGTTTTAGGTACAGACAGGTTAGACAGATTCCTATTGGACGGTGGGTAGAGCGAATTCGAGGAGAGTAATTGTAAGAATACTTAGGAACAAACTCCTCCAACCCCGCAATTTCGTTAGGAATTGTTATTTCGGTACTAAAACCGCAATGGTCACTGTCGTACACAAATGTATGCCGACAGTTTAACGTTTGTAGATTACTCCCAGTCAGTTATATCCGTACGTCGTACAGCAATAGGTCCAAATAATTGCCGAATCTGGGAAACGACGGACTGTCCGTCGCCTTCAAACCAAGTCTATACATGACACTGTTCTGGGCCCTCCAATTGAGCCTCTAGTATTTGGTACATGATTTCCCCAATCTCTATGTTCATTAAAATCCCCGCCGATTATACAATGTATAATAATTCTCCTCCGATTCCAGTCTAAGGAGTCGAAAGAGTCTATCGAGCTCTGATATGAATAGCGTGGATTGAGAAGCATCAGGCGAGTAAACAAAGACCGTGAACAACCACTTTCCGCTACGGAGAGGGATGAGCGCGACAAATGCCTCTAGCACCCGGAACCCATACAAAACACCCTTGTACATTCTTCTAAATTTAAATTTTTTTCTAATAAACATAGCGAAACCAGCTCCTTGTGTGGAGTTGAGTCGGTTTCTTCTTCTACTATTATATTTACTATCTTCCAGATTGTGCTTATCGGTAAGCAAGGATCTTCAGGGTTTGCTCCACCATGTGCGTACCCATTACGACATGACGTGCATTAGACCCGGTAGCAGTGCGTAGATTTGATACACCCGCTTAGCCTGTTCCTGTACTTAACGTTGAAGCTGAGCCATCTGCCCTTGAATAGAGAGCAGGATAGCTAGCATGTCTGGTGCAGCTTCCGGTGCTCTTGGCGCTGAGGCCGAGGAAGCAACTGTTGCTTTTTGTACCATTGTACACCTGCCACCATTGGTGAAAGTATTTCGGGGCGTGACGGTTGCAGTTTGAAGCTGAGTGGATGGACGCTTAATCTCCACTTTCTGCTGACGAGTCATGTTTGCTTTTTTATGTCTTGGAACTTGGGTCAACCTCTTGCAACCGAGTTCTTGGGGGTGGCCGTGGTGTAGTGGTACTAGCAATCGCTTCTCACTCGGAGGGTTAAGGTTCGAATCCTACTCATGACAAGTCTTTCAAGTTTTTCATTTGTGTAATTGGAACTCAGACAGAAAAATTCTGCGTGTGAAGGCATAACACTGACACGTAGATTTGGCTGTTGTAGAGTTTCAAGCACAAAAAAATACTGTGAATTATAACCTTCGAATCGCTCTGAGTGAAGTAAAAACTCTCGGTCCTATTCGGACTCCCGCCCCTGGTGACCTAATATCGAAACCAAATACACCTGAGTTTCAAACCACTACCAAACAATTTTCCTTTCTCCTTCTTCTACTTTTCCGCCCGCGCCCAGGCAACAGTAAAAAGGTATCTAACCCTTAGGCGCGCGTAAATTATAAAAAAAAATAAAATAAAAAATAAGGCACATAAGACTTGGCTTTTGTCTGACTCTCTCTCCTGACCCAAAGTAGATTCTTGTGAATTGTGGTTCTTTCCACACTTAACGCATCAAGGCTGTATTTGGCAGTTCGATGCGGCATGGTCGAACCTTTGGCAGCAAACAACATTGTATGATGTTATCGCTGCTTTTTAATTTCTCTCAGTGAACAACCTTGTAGTCCAGGACATTGATACCCCTTAGACTATCCAATTTGCTGTTGGGAGTGAGCTGTACTAGGAAGTACGGTAGTTTTAGCTTTTCCCTTTTTGCTCTTGAAGTGGTAAAAGGCTTAACCCCCACAAATTTGAGATTTTCGTACTCTTTCTCTTGAAGCAGTTTTAAGAGCTCGGGATCATTGGACGGTTCCAGTCCTTTCAAAAAGACCGTTTTAAATTTATCACCTTTCGGTGTGTACGTGAAGTACTCCGTCGTTGTTTCCTTCAACAGGTTTTGCATTTTTTTTATAGCCCTCCACTGAATTACAGTGGATGACGTGCCTGTCTGAGGCTAATCTTTTAATGATAAAGTTCTTACCTATGGCCGACTTACACAAGTCCTTGGTGTCCTTGACCTCCATGTTGTAGGTGTTGATGGGAGGTACCTTTTCTTTTTTCTTTTTCAGCTGCTGTTGCTGTTGTTGTTTCTGCTATTGTTGCTGTTTTTGCTGCTGGGGATAACGGGACGGTTTTTACCACTTATCATGTGTCTTATTGTGTCAACTTATCTATTTTTCTTATTTAATTCAATTAAAAAATTAAAAACTAAAAGTGAACGGGAAATGGTTTTCCATGGGCTGAGATTGAACCCGCACTTCCTAGAAATTACATAATTTTGCACCTGCGGACTATCGTAGTACAACTGTGGCTATAAACACTTGTATGTTGATTTGCGATTATAATATACTGATTCACCAGGGGAAAGCCGAAACAGGATTATGAGCTAACGTGGTCTGTGGACTGCTGAACGAAAGACTCTGCAATATGCCATTGCCTGCCATAAACGCCAACAACATGTGTTTACATTGCTGAACTATTATACAGAAAGTAGCCGAAGCAACTCTAGGCTACCAGCCACCACAAACAAGAAATCCATGGTATGATGACGAGTGCATGCTGAAGAAGAAGGCAAGAGATGAGGCATATAAGAAGACGGGATGAGTACATAGCCAGAAGAAGGGAGGAGAAAATGTTACTGCGAAAAAAGAAAAGAGCCTTCGCAGTCTCCCAGCTCAAGGATATCGGAGAGAGCAGAAGTAATAACAAGCTGCGAAACTTTTATAAAAAAGCTAAAAGCCTGGCTGCAGGCTATAGACCAGGAACTCAGGCCCTTTGAAACATTGAGCGCTATGCTATCACCGACCCACAAGGGATTGTGGATGTATTTAAACAGCATTCCCAACAGCTGCTTGATGTGCATGACCAGGAGAAAGTGATAAAGTATGAAGAAAACTCAACTCCAGGCGATGAAGTAGTTCTCCACCTAGCTTATACGAAGTCGGTACAACTATTGAAAACCTCAAGAACAATAAGCCCTCGTGCTCGGACGGATTGCCTACAGAGCTTTTCAAAGCTGGTGGCGATGTTTTGATAAGGAGTATGCACCAGATCATCTGCAATGTATGGGAGGACGAAAGCATGCCCGACGACTGGACTATCAGCTCTATCTGCCCCATCCTCAAGAAAGGCGACCCTATGTCTTGTAAGAACTACCGAGGTATATTCCTGGTTAAAGTTGCCTACAAGATCCTATCCAGCGTACTGTGTGAACGACTCATTGGCAGCTACCAGTGTGGCTTCAGGCCCGACAAATCGACGGTAGACCAAATCTTAACACTGCGGCAAATCCTGGAAAAGACCAACGAATTCCAAATCGATACTTACCATCTCTTCATCGACTTCAAAGCCGCATACGATAGCATTCATCGAACTGAATTATATAATTCTGGATCCCGAGAAAATTGATCCGTTTGTGTCGCGCCACTCTAGAGAACTCGCAATGCACCGCGCAGCTTGAAAACAAAACCGCAGAATTATTCCAAACATACACCGGATTCCAGCAGTCGTGCTGTTTCTTTAATCTTGTGCTGGAGCAGATAGTGCGAAAACGGCGTAAACACAGAAGGTGATATATTTAACAAATCCATCCAGCGGCTGGGCTATACAGATGATATCGACATCATCGCCATATGGAGGCTTTTACTGCTATAGAAGAACAAGCCAAACGAATCGGTTTCATGATAAATGACGATAAAACAATGTACATGCTGTCGACCGATCCGTAGAAACTAACAATCGACAACTATAATTTCTAGGTAGTGAATGACACAAATGACACCCTAGTGGAGATTTCGATGAATGACCTAAGGCCACCGCTGCTACTTTGGTTTGTCCAAACCATTAGGGTTCAAATTGTTAACTCGAAGGTCCGAAATCACGCTCTACAAAACCGTTATCTTTACAGTCTTGCATTATGAAGCAGAGCTGAATTTGCGACCCTTCGGAAGAAAAATTCTACGTCGAATATTTGGTTCTGTCTGTGAGGAGGGCGAATGTAGGAGAAGATATAACCGCGAACCCTACGAACTGTATAAAAATTGTGGATGTAGTCCGGAAGGTAAAAATCCGTATACTGCACTGGCTCAGCCGAATCTGGTTCACTGGTTCACGAAGAAAAGGAAGGCCGAACCTTTAGTTTAAAAACCAAGTAATCGCTGACGCCATAAGCCTTGGCCTAGCAAACAAGAAGTAACGTGCCCGCGAAAGATGGGAAGTGGCATTAGCTCAGACTCAGACCTTCCAAGAGTCGCTGGCCTGATAAAGAAAAAAGAAACATGAAAATGCACAATGTATAATACAACCAAACAAAAAAAGGAATTGTTTTAATTAAGAAAATATTCTGTTTTCGGAAGAAAATGCGTAAAGTTAGGTCAGAGAAAATTCCATTAAACTCTAACCTTCGTCTTTAAATTGTTCAAATATGTAGATTAGAATTAATTGTTTATAAAAAAATAATAATTATTTCTCGTGAAGAAAAAATGTCGATTGAAGTTTTAATAGATACCATTAACGGCTCTGGCCGCATCCACTTCGAAAAACATTTAGTTCTGATCACGTAGCTATGTCCGAGTGTATGCTTCCATTTTCGAAGTTAAATAAAAACATTTTAATTTTTGTAAACCACATTAATTTCTAAATACTTAGCTTGCAAGCGCTGTAAACAAAGAAAATTTCAATAAAATAGCTAAAATTCAAATAAAATGATTTATTTAAATTGATTGCAGTGTGCACAAATGACATAGGGAATTTTAAAATGAAAACAAAATGCCCGAGTCGAGCACATTCGTCGCACAGGTAAACGGAACATCCATCTCATAGTCCGCCATTACGTTTAGTGATGAACGTGTCCCTGTGAAAAACTCGTGTCGTTGCACAATCCATTGAAAATTCTACCAATCTAGTGCGTGAAATTAACCAAAATTACTGCTAATCGATAATTCAATATCGCCTTTTATCATTTTTTTAGTGCAAATGCAGTAAATTGCCAGTTTAAGTGCGTTAAATATGCTGTGAAAAAAAGCATAGCCTATTCGGTTCTTCATTGATTTTTTTTTCTTCGCTGTGTGGGATGAAATAAAAAATGGCGTCCTGGTGATGTGTGTGCTACATCGAATGCAGAGCCCTCTGCATTCAATTACGTTCATTTATCTCAGCCTGTGTTCGTTTTCTTCTTCTTCGTTGTCGTCGTTGTACGTCGTCGTGAAGTAGCTGCTGTTAGCTAGGTACTTCGAAATCTCAATTTCGAAACCGCGTCAAAAGTCGAACGAGCGCGAAACTTTCGAAATTAATACACACGGGTCGTCGCCGTTGTTCGTCTCATAGTCGCACAATCTATTTAGCTCGCTCTAATTTGTGTTGTTTCTGTTTTCGAAATTGTGTGTGAGCAAAAGTGAGTGTCAGAATTTACAGGAGTATGTATGTACATGCATGGTTGGAAAAGAGATAGCCTCAATTGGTATTTATCCAGCCAGCTTTGTTCTTGTTTTTTTTTTGTTTTCTTCATCAGGCTGGATAGCATCTCTTTCTCTCGACCAAAGTGGAGAATCTCTTCACGGATGCCGCCATTATGGCATTTTGAGATAAATTCGTCAAAAATGTTATTCGCATAAAATTGTGCCGAAGCCGGCACACGGATTTCGTGGCTCGAATTCCCATAAAAAATCAACCGAAAAAGGTCGCGCGTTTTGCAATTGTAGTCGCATTAAATCTTCAAGCATGGATAGCATCGCAAAAGTGAAATTGTATGTTTTGTGATAAAGAAAAAAAAAAAGAAAAAGACGAGGAAAGCGAAAAAAAATCAATTTTTGCAAGTTTCATTGAAGAAGAAAAAAAAGGGAGGGAGAGGAAAGGAAAAGAAAAAAAAAATGCGTCGACATGGTTGGGAATTCGCTGCGTTTTCCCTGTGAACGAACGAATAAGGCGTGTGTATATTCGTTCTCTCGGGTTTTCCGTTTTGCTCCATCTTCTTCGACGGGATTTCGCTCAAGAGTCGCTCGGGAAAAATCAAAATCGTACTGCGAAGTAGCGATAAATACGAAAGCGAAAAATAACGCAAATTCGAGCAAATAGTATCCAAAGGCGAATCCAATGCAGCGCGTGACGTTTATATTTTGTTGTTTTGTTGTGTTGTATGCCGCCGTCGTCGCCGCCGCGAAAGAGCGAAAACGTGTGTTGTGTGCGAGTTCCGGCGACGCACCTGTCAGTTACTCTTTTTTTTTTTTTTTTTCTATTCTCGTCTTTCTTTCCTTGAATAATCTATGATTTGTTTATGATTATTGGTGATGGCAATGGTTTGTAATTTAGAATTTAATTTCTAATTTAGAAACCTTTTTGGATAACAACTGTAGAAGCAACATCAGCAGAAGAAGTAGAAGTAGCAGCAGCAGAAATTGGAGTTGGAGTTATTGAAACAAAAGCAAGGATTGCCAGTTTGGTTAAATTGGCGGTGGCAAAATTATTAACAATTGTGCCACCAAATCCATGGGCAATCATTTACAAGGGGGTAGAAGAGAGATTAAATTAACCCAATAAGAAATAAACAAAAGGAAAGCAAACAACAACAAAAATAACACATTCAAAATGTCAAAGTTATCGTTTCGGGCTAGAGCCCTGGATCCAGCCAAACCAATGCCAATCTACTTGGCTGAAGAATTGCCCGACTTGCCGGAGTACTCAGCTATCAATCGGGCAGTTCCTCAAATGCCCAGTGGAATGGAAAAGGAGGAAGAATCGGTGAGTACATATCTCTAAAATTACAATTCAATGTTGAGCGCATTGTTTACATTCGAAATGAGCTCGCTTTTTCACTTATTAATTCGAATTGAAAGATTGACGATGTGCAGGCAATAGAGTTGACCTCCTGTCTAAATAGGTTTTGGTTTCTTTTTTCCATTGGACATTGTATTTTAATTGTTTAAAAATAAACGTCGTGTAAACCACAACCTCGTCTGCGTAGCTGGCCAATTTCAAATGTAAACAAACGAATTTTCAATTGACTACGACGGTCATATAGAGTACTCCTGGCGTATATTTTTTAGTTTTTATATTTTCTTCTCTTTTTTTTCAATTACGAATTCACTTTATTTATTTTTGCTTTCCTACGAATATGTACATATTTTTTAATTTTCAGGAGACTATAAACAAAAAGTGATTAAATGGGGAGGGAGAAGTCATTAGCCTTCGTATATGCCTTGGCGTGAAAGTACGACTAGTGCTTTGATTCTTTTACTTTGTTTTGTTTCGCTTTACAGTATAAGCAAGGGAAAGTAAACACAATAATAAAAATGACTAAGTGATTTTTCATTTTGCGCATTACAAACATACATTGTACATATGTAGATATTTGTTAGTCACACTTTGTATTAGTTAGTAATTAGACAAGTTGTGTGAGTTGGAATCAATTAACAACACTTTTATCTTGTATGATGGTTTAATGTCTGGGACAGAGTTTTGAAACCTTGTGTGTAGTGATTAATCTGAAAAATGCTGTCGGCCTTCTGTTCCATTTTCTATTGTTTTGTGGCAAGGTTATGTTTAGAAGGCCTTTTGCATCGCTTGTAATTCGCTGCTAGTAGATCCATTTATATTTGTAGATGGTCTGCCAGGTCATTGACTGGTCCCTCAGAATCGACAGTGTTGGCGGGAAAGCCACACTCGTTTTAGTAGATGTAATATTCTCACGTAGCACCCTGGGTAGGGTGACACGATTATGTGGCACGTTCTTCCATTTGCTCTTTTGGGGCGTATAGAGATGATATTTCAGTCATTAATCAATTAGTGATTTGATGTATTAGAGCCGTCAGTTTCGTTGTTTTTGTTTTTTAGACAAGAATCCTTTTAAATTTACGAAGAAAATCCCCTCGGGTGTTTTTTATTGTATTACATTGACCTGGAACGATTTTTGTTTTTCCATATCTTCTGGCTCAGCATGTTTTGTTGGTATAGTTCTAGTTGTGGAGAACTGTGGAGCTACAGGCTACAACTATTCCTGTCGTGCTGGAATTTTTAACGGTAAACCTTTTTATTTTGCCTATATCTCTTCGGATCTTGCTTATAAATAGTATTATTGAAATATGTATTTGTAACGTGGGGCTATCTGTTAGTAGGCTTCACAGTCCAGGGTGGATCATAATCTTAACCAACAACAACATCCAGTAATTTCAGTTTACTGTTACTAGTCGCATACAGTTGCATACCTCAAGTTGGTTGCGGTCGTCCTCAACTTTTGCAAATCATGTAAGACAGACGTGGTCTCTCCTTGTTGAATCCAAATCCAATTTATACGAGCCCGAGTTTCGATCATAGTCACCTGGAGCGGCTTATTCGCAGTCTCGTTACTATGTCTTTTGTTGATTGAATGGTTTAATCTGTCCACAGGAAACCTTTTTATTGTCAAAAACAACCCATCAAAATATAAAAAAGTATTATGACACAACGATTCATTGTTCCGTGTTAATTGTAACGCCTCAACAACATCAACATGAAAGTAGAAAACTCAAGAAGATCCAATTTGAAATCCTTTTCAGACTACAATTTGTTCTTCTTGAATGTATAGGTATCTCTGGAACCCGAATCCTAAACCTTTCACGAACCCTAGGATCAGAAGAAAAAAATTAACTGGGGGGAGTATGGTAGAGTTATTAAATAAAAGCCGTTTAACTGCGTATCTACACACAAAGGTTAAGATTTTCGGAAAATCCTTTCGACATTGCGTAAAAAGTGTGGAATCATGTTAAACATATCGAACGTGGTGAAACAAGTCTCTATTTTTTTTATAATTAGCACGCGCTTAAAGGCTTATTAGTACCCGTAGAATATTTACACTCCCCGGGCGAGGGAAACTTAGGGAAGAAGAAAAGAGAGGTTGGGCTTAAATGTTTGCAAGTTACAACAACATCGAATCCAATATGTAGGTTGTAGGTTATCTGCTTTAACGACAGCAGATGGTATGGTCTTTTGGAAGCGTTATCGGGATTTAATGAGCTTAACATATGCTGCCGTTCCCGTTCTACAATCGAAGAGCAGAGAAGTGGTGAGTTCGGGAACGAATATGGAAATCAGCGAGCACTACCGACAGCAAAGGAATATATTGGATTAGAAGTAGCAGACAAGATATCATTGATGCAAATTAAGAAGAGTGTCGTAGACAAAACTGAGCCCTCCAAGACAACTTGAATTTAACTTTCCGAAAGGTAATTTCTAATCCATTGAAGAAGTGAGTCATCGATCCCAAAAACACGCATTTTCAACAAAAGAGTGATGCCAAACTCTGTCAAATGCCTTAGAAATATCAAGTGCAACTATCTTGCTTTTGCCAGATTGATGTACGCTTCGTTTCCACTTCTCGGTGAGACATGCCAATAAATCACCCATATCCCTGTTTCTACGAAACCCGTACTGCCGTACACAGAAGTTTTCGTGTTTCGACATATTTCTTGAGTTGACGGTTTATCAGCGTTTCCGTGATCTTAGAAAGAACGGACGTAAGTGCAAGGAGTCTGTAGGAGGAGAGAGAAAAAGACTCGTCTCTTTTAGGGACGGGTTGGATCTACATCTACTCCTACTCTAAAGAGTAAGATTGATGAAAACCCTTTTGCAGTGGTTTTACTAGCATGGAAAAACAATCCTTCAGAAGAAGGGACGATATGCCGTCTGGACCAGCAGATTGTGTATTTTAAGATCTTTAAGTACTCGTGTAGTACGAGTGCGAAAGTGGATTTGTCCCATTGATGAACCGACGCACTCAGGTGTAGGTGGAGACAAACACAATCTGGAAGTTTTGAGCTGGCTGCAAAGTGTACAGTAAGCAGATTGGCTTTGCCCAAAGAGCTGACAGCTGGAATTTCATAAATGAGCGTTGGATAAGGCAGAATATCTAATATTTTTAACGAATCTAATCTCAAAAACTGAACAGATATATTTTTATTATCTTTACAGCAGCCCATTGAGAACTTTGCACAAAAATCTCGGTTTATTCCCTTTCATAGTCCAATTGAAGTCAAACGACCATCCGCTTCGTTACCGCTTCTCAATTTGGGCCTTATAGCAGCTCGAATTGTACGTCAAATTTGGCCGAAAAATCATTTTTTCATCTCGCCGGCCGCATATGGGGATCGGAAAATCCACAAGTGATTATCGAGAAGCCAATGCATGCAGAGAGAGTTTGGTGTGGATTTTGAAATGGTAGCATCATTGGCCCATTATTATTTACCACTGTATGGTGGTAAATGAATGAAAATTAAATGTTATCACAATTTTATTTTATACTTTTTTGTTTCTTATATTAAATGGCAAGTTCTTAAACAAATTATCATTCCCCGATAGAAAATTGTTTGCTGTGTAACTTATCAATTTGCATCTTGATGCTTTTGTGTCGTCGTTACTTCTCAAGATATACGACTGGAAATCATTCTATTTGGTGACGCCGTGTCAATGATTCCACTAGATGTTGGCACTTTTGCAGTGGCATCCGTTTCTTGATCCCAACCCATAGGACCGCATTGTTCACTAGATTGTTCACTAGAGCGACTTCGTTGGCCAATTGAAAACTGAAACCTTTTTACGCTTGAAACCAGGCTTTGGATTTTTTCAGCATGAGCTTGTGGTCGTTGTCTTGGATTTCTGCATATTTTTCCTGTGTCATGATCTCTTTAATCGAAAAGAGTCCCACACTATACCAGGAAAACAGCCCCATATCATTATATGATACTTCCTCCACCGTGCTTAATATTTCTTTTTCTGTGTGTAGTTGGGGTTGAATTCGTCACTAGAAGGTCGTCTTACATAGTCTTACATACATTCCAGGGAATATTTTTAAAGCTCATCATGCCACTTTCGTTAAATTCCTTTCGCTGGTCTTCTGCAAATGCTTTTTTTTCTGACACAAATGGTGTCACATCCTAGCTGTTCGAGAACGATTTTATAGTAAAAATTTAAAAGCCAATATTAATTTTTATTCAATCAAAATAGGATCCGTTGGCATCTATGACATTCTTCCAACGTGAAACAAGGTCAAATATTAATTTTTCGTAGAAGTGCTGACTTTTTGAGGCAATGAAATCTTCAAAGGCTTTTATGACCTCTGCGCTCGTTTCCGGATAACCTGCTGCCGGCAAAATGAATCCAGATTGCGGAAAGGATGGTAATCCGTTGGGGGGAAATATCAGAAGAGTACTGTGGATGCGGAAGAATTTCAAATCCCAACTGCAACAATTTTTGCACCGTTACTTCTGAGGTATGGGGTCTAGCATTGTCATGCATGCAATATGTCGATTTCTTCACAAGTGAAAAGTGGATTGGTCCCTTCGATGTCCACCAAATTATCACCATAACCTTTTTTGGGTGAAGATCGGGCTTGAGGGTGTGTTTTGGTTTTTCATCTGCATCCAACTACTGCCCAGATCTTTTACGATTATCATCCAGTATCCACTTTTCTTCACAGGTGACTATCCAGTGCACAAACGAAAAAGTTTTTGGGATTAGTTCAGTTCATGGGGTACACACTTATCGAGTTTCTTTACCTTTTCTATGAGAGAAGGGTGTCGACTTATTGTCATTGGGGACACTCCCGTACCGATTTCGTTGGATCTGCACCCATTCTCAAATGCGTCATTAATGTTTTCTATTGCCAATGATGCATTATGTCCCATTTTAAATTCGTAAAGGAAGATGGTTCGAATTTGAACTGCCGACAGCATGGTAAATAACTCTTAGAAAAAAAAACGGTACTTGTAACGAACCCTAAAATTCTTACACGTCAAGCACACGTACCACTTTATTTTATAAAAAAAAAAAAGTTTAACGACATTCCAGGTGGTACTACCCAATAGCTTAATTTTTCCCACCGCTGTACCTTGATCAGAGTCACACAGAGGGAATGACATCAGGATGAGTGTACATTTTGGCATTGCTCCTGCACAGAAGAGGACTGATCCTGGAACGAATGGAAATGTTCGTATTAGAGCTCGAGGTTTTCTTGATTCGACAATATGATGCTGTTACAGGAAAAATTATTTATCGCAATGACGAATGTTGACAACCGCATAAGCGGCACAAAGAAGATGGTTTTGTATTATAGATTCAAGTCTGAGTTAAAAACCTTTCATTTTTTAGAACGAATCTTACGTGGGATGTTCGAATATGTTTTACCACCACAACAACATCAGTTATCAACGGGACATAATAGAGATTGATTAACAGGCCCCTCAACATACTGATAATATGTATTGTAGAACGGTTTCCGCCTTTCAGGAATATCTTTTGATAGGATCTAAAAAAAAAACATGTTAAACAGCAATATTTTGTCGGCTGTTTTTGCAAGAATTATGTATATATTCATATATATATATGGTATATATCTATACGTATGTATATTATTATTACTATTGATAAATAGTAATGCCTGAAAGTCTACGGTTATAGGATTTCAGCCAAAATGGATAAATGTTGTTTGATTGACTATACATGGATCTGTTATTGCTCCATCAACTACATCAAATATGTGAATACAGCCTTATTTTTTATGATAGAACCTAACTGATAAAGTTTGACTTTTTTTTAAAGTTTCTCGATGAAATGATTATATCCACATAGTAAACTGAACTTTGCTTGATGCTATGATACTATTCTTTTCGAAAACAGTTCGCTGCGTGAATGAAAAAGGTGGTTACATATAAATTTGCGGACATGGGGTAAATTGGGCGAAGCTGTTTTTAGAATTCATAACATTTATTCCGTAAAATAATCTCAGTTTACATAATGTACATCTATCGTGTTTTTCCAACGCTCCATCGAAACAAGTATGTATAGCTCTTTTAAAGAAGTTCTTATACGTTTGGTTCTAAAGCTCTCCAAAGTTCAGCTCGAAGGTGAACTTCGGGAACGGTATTTGTCGGTAGAAGACAAGTCTGGTTTGTATGGTAAATGAGGTAAAACTTCATATCCAAACTCTGAATCCATTTTTGGCATAATTAATAATCGGCATAATGATTTCCTCTACAGTGAGACCATGCTGTGAATATTCCTCTGCGTTTGAGAAACGAATAATGTAAAAGTCCCTCATCTACCCACCATACTATTGCCTTTTCCATTTTGGTCGCACTCACGTCTAGCCATTCAACTTTTCTTAGAAGGTGACGACCTGATGCAAGAATAGCATTATTTTTTTGTTTACCTTTCCGATAACTGAAAGACAATTACTTATGGTTGCAGCAGAGTTGTTTAATCTTGCATTATGACAACAACTATTGCAAACCAATGTAGCTGGATTTTCTTCAAAAACTACCGCAAGTTCTTCATTATAAATAACCTCCTCCGGCTTTCCTTTGATTTTTAAAAAAATATATATAACTTTCTTCTCAATAACTATTCACAACCTCACGCCACAACGACCACGCATTTTTTTGAAAACTGTTTTATAATAAACGATTTATTTTTTAAGATGTTGACCCTCCCATCACGACTTACGTGTTTTTTCTTATAAAATGGGTGTCTAGTTTAACATTTGTTTGCCCCGTAACTTGAATTTGTATTTTAATTGGTATGTCATGATCAAACGTTTTGGTACACGATATGAACATATTCATTCTCAAGAACCAATGAACGCATCCACTCTAACTATTTGACAAGTGACAAGTTTTTTTTATATCAGTTGTTTGCAATCATGGAATGGGGCTCGCTCTATATAAAAGTGTTGTAATTGGTCAGCAAAAGTGTGGCTACGAAAAATTGGACATCTTTCGAATGTTGCGGTTACTGAAAATAACACGAAACTGTGTATCGTACAGTGGATTTATTTAAGGATACTGGTAGAATAGTCGACCGTGCAAAATCCGGCTGTCCGCACAGTGCACGGACAATTCACAATTCATCAAAGACGTGGAGAATCGAATTCGTCGAAATCCGCTGCACAAGCAAAAAATCATGCCTCACTAGATGGATATCAGCAAGGACAGCACGCGCGCACCGGCCACTTACTCACAGAAGCATTAAAACAGAAACGTAAGTCAGAATCGAAAGCCTTGCTTTGCCATTACGCGAAGAATGGACTGACGATAAAATTTTCACCGTTGAAGAATCGTTTAATATACAGAACGATAGAGTGTATACTCTGTCATCACTACATGCGTTAAAACTCGTTCCGAGAGTTCAACATGGCCCCCAGCCAGCTTTTGTGATGGTTTGGGGAGAAGTCGCCTACGATGTGGTCACCTAGCTCCATTTGTGCCAGAAAAGTGTCAAAAAATCAGCGAAATGTATAAACCGGACGTTTTAGAGAACGTTGTGCAGCCCCGCAACAATGCGCTTTTTGCAAATAAACCGTGGACCTTTCAGCAATACTCCGCTCATAAAATAGCAATACTCAGTTCATAAAACAAAAACGACTGAAGCATGGTTCAAAACCACGTTCCGAAATACGAGTACATTTCCATGGATGATTGGCAGTCTGGCCTCCCAAACCTCGATCTATTTGACTATAAGACTATGGTCCGTTCCATGGTCATACTCCAGCAGATATTTTCTTACAGCGTAAACTGTAATGATGAGATGTTTTAAACTCCAGTCTGTTAGCTTGGTAGATCCCTTCATAAATCTTGAATTTATAAGATAAACTATAATTGGATTAGCCAAATGGAGGTTTGAATAGTAAATTTTTTGCAGACATTTCAAGGCCCGAATTCGCGCCCACTTCCCATACATGCACCTTGCTCGCGCCCTCTCTTTTGATCTGAAGTCTGTACTAACTGGTTTCTAGATTTTTCCGGTCACGTTCACCTCTATGCATCGGATACAAAACCACGTCATTTTGCGAGACATGGTGTCTGAACTATTATTATAAATGTTACCAGCAAAGAGTCTCTTAAATGTTTTTGGAATATAAAGTCTGCTAACCTGGTAATATAAGGTCATCCCAACAAAAGGTGTCACTTTAAATCTGTAGAAAAACGCAACATAAATACAAATTCTTAGGTTAGTAATCGAATACAGTATCTGCCAAATAACCGAATCTGCTCTACCTACAAATAGTCATTCTTTTGAAGAAATTTTTCATCACGTTTTCGCATAATTGCAGCTGTATTTCGCTCTAATATATTTTTTTAGTGCATGAATCATTGGTGGAGCATTGGCTTAGACTTTCTCTTTAACAAAGTCACAAAGAAAAAAGTCTAATGGTTTTAAATCGCACGATCTCAGCGGACAATTGAATTTTTCTATTTCGATAAATCACACGTCCAGGAATTTTGTCACGCAAAAGAGCCATTGTTTCATTAGCTGTGTGGAATTTGGCCCCTTCCTGCTGACAATAAATGACGCCCACTCCATAGCATCAATTTTACGCAAAAAAAAGTCAGTCAACATCGTTCGGCAACGAATGCATTCCATTCACTAAACTGTTGAAAAAATATGGCCTAATGACAGCGCCATTTCAAAAACCGCACCAAACTGTCACACGTTCCACTATTTTTCTTGGGTTTGCTCCAGATTCGACAGTTTTGTTTGTTTAGGTACCCAGACAAGTGGAATTAAGCCTTATCACTCAGAATATTTTTGTGTAAAAAATCATGATCTTGTTCATTCATTTCCAGCACCCAGTGGTCTGCTAGCTTCAATTCTTATGTTAACTGGTCCTTGTAGGTATGTAGGCCAAGAGCTTTATGCAAAACGCGGTCCAAAGTTGTTGCGGATAGGCCCAATTCCTGCGATCGTCTCGAAATGGACATACCCGGATTTTCAGTCATACACTCAGTTACGGCGGCGATATTTTCAGAAGTAATGGAGTTGCTTCAAATCGCGCGTTCAAGGTGGGTAATTCATTTGTCAATTTCGCGATATAATGTCGTTCGATGTAGGCCTTGGTAGTTCAATCGTTTCAGGGGCATTATGACACGTTGCGCCATCCTGCTGGAAATATATGTATATCGCCCGGATCAATTTCGCCCATATTCACTTATCTGTTTTCGGTAACGTTGGTTAATGATTGTTCTCGAGTTCCGGCTTCATTTTCGAAAAAAATAAGGACCGATGATGCGTTAGTGCTACATACCCGACTCCACTTTTGTGAGTGTAATTGAGTCCGGGGGTCACTCCAAAAGCAGAAATTTTACTTGTTCAAAAACCCAGTGAGTAAAAATGCAGTCTCGTACTTAAACACGATTTTTCGATTAAGTTGGACTTCAAGTTGTTTAAGAGCTAATTACCGTGAACCTCCATCAGAAGTCTCGTCTGGTCTCGCCGCTTTTGTTCCTCTACTAGCTGGATCTTATACGGGTGTAAACCGAGATCTTATCGATCTGCGCTGAAGTGCCAATTCCAGATGTTCCGTCACATTCATTCACATCGGATACAGTTTCTTCTATACGCACATAACGTTAACGCGTAGTTGACTCTGCATCATGTATTTTAGAGTGTAAGTGATACGAAAAATGTTCGCAAGCAAAGACAAGTTTAAATGTTATGAGCGCGTTCTTTTGTGCAAGTGATGAATAGCACCTTTCATAGTTTATTGGAAGATTTATCAGAAAAAAAAACAGATTTTAAATGATGACGCCTTAAGGGTTTTTGATCTTTCCTTGTGTTGTGTTGCTTTATATACTCCCCGTCATTGGTTAGAACATAAGGCAATAATATTAGCAACGTGCTTAAATTTTTTTTCTTCTAATCCGATCTTGAAAATTACTACCTGGAACAAATAACTATAAAAGTACTTGACTTTTATTTAATATGAGTCAACTGGAATTGAATGCATTTTTGTACAATACTTGATTAAGGCAAACAAAAAAAACTAAGAAGTTTTTGCTTCTATATCATGTGATATATTATTTAATTTTGTGCTACAATAAGAAATTCTAATAAGTTTTTTTTAATCAGTGTATTTGATTTTTTTTTTATTGTATAGAAAGTTCAATTTTATTTTATGTAACTAATTATATTTGAAGATAATAGACCGTAAATAACTTCCACGCTCATCCACGCATATGCGACACCTGATCAGAAAATTATTAATTGCGGCCTGAAGGGTTGAAGTCGGGATCGCCTCGATTATTGTTTTAATGAACTGCTTCAATTCAGGCAAATTCCTTGGTTTTGCTTTGTGCACTTCTAGCTCGACATAACCCCATAAAAAAAGTCGGATAAAGTAAGGTCAGGTTACCTTGGGGGCCAGCGGAAAGTTGAGTTTCTGGATATTAATTTGTTTGAGAATTTTCGCTGGAGCTCCGCCATAACCGGTCTGGCTATGTATGCAGTTCCTCCATCTTGCTGGAAACAAATGCTGTTGAAAGTGATACTTTTTCGGCGCAGTGATGAAATTGCACACGAAACAGTGACTCGTTCTTGGTTCGGTTCCGTATCATGGAGTATTTCTGGATTAGATTCACTCCATACACAACAATTTTGGTTGTTTACATTGCCGTTTAGATCAAAATCGGCCTCATCAGACATAAATAAGCAATTTATCAAGCGTTTGTATTCTTCGGCCATTTCAATCATTTTTTTGAAAATTCCAGGCGAATACGCAAATCCAGAGGGTTTAATTTATACTTTGTACGGAAACAAGTTCAAGTCATCATGAATTATCCGTTGTAATGACCGTCTGCTAACTCCAATTTGCGCCGATAAATTTCGAGTCGAAACGCTTGGATTTGTCTGAATTGGCGAAGCTACAACCGCGATTGTGTCTTGAACCCGAACATAGGGATCTCGATGGTACAGTCTTCGTGCGATGCTTCCAGATTCGACAAATATGTTTACCAGTCCATCTACTCGGGGGAATGCCGCCAAACTCCCGCCTAAATTCCCTTTGGACGGAAATGAAGAACTGCAAAGCATGGTACCGCTGCACTATCCAAATCCTGCAAAATAAAAAAAATAAGCCGATTACTCACACAGAAAAAAAGTTATTACGTTTTGTTTTTGTAGCACGATTTGTGCGTACAGGGTTACTTACTTTCTTTTTTTTCATTGCTATTTCGAAAAGCCTCTCTAGTATTAAATCATTTATTGAGGTCAGATACTTTAGGTAGATTTTGTTCCATTCCAACCATTTGAGAAATGGTTGTAATAAGTTGTCAAGGGTCTTCAAACTACATACTTTCCTTTTTCGTATACCTTTCTTGTTAGCTGCCCAAACATTTTCTATAATGTTGAGATCTGGTGTCCATAGTAATAACTTAACATTTTGATTTTGAATCCATGCTTTAATTACTATATATATTCAGAATAGTTTTGTAGCATTAGACTAGCTTTGTCTCCTTTTCGAATACAAAATTTACTGTTTCATTGTTTAAAAATGGTTAACTTCACCTTTCCTGCTATGATATTTTCGGAAATCTTTGTCAGAAAACACAATTTTCATCGATATTGAACCATCCATTCCTATTTTTATTCCTTAAACGGATGAAGATTCCTTTTGGATTACAGAAATAAGGGTTCTCTTATTTACATCACGTAAAAAATATATTCATTGGTGAGCAATTTCATATTCTTAATTTTAAACATTTGTAAAGAACGAAGCACTCTTGATTCATCAAAATAGTTCTCAAAAAGCTTGGCCATAATCAAGTGACGCAAAGTGTACGTCAGGCTATATATATTTATCTCCCACCACGACGAGGCGCCGCTTGAGTAATTAAACTAATTCCCATTTACTGTTCGGCGACTGATCTCTCTCGCTGTATAAAAACACCGGAAGTCGTGGTATTGGACGTTCACAAATATAGATACATACATACTCGTAATATGTTTGTAGTAATATATTGTTAAAATGATTCATACTATAATACTTCTTTAAATTACAAAATCTCAGCTTGGAAGTATTGCTGGTTCTGCGAAATGGAATTTAACTGTCTAGTTGCTTGGATGGTTTTTGCGAGGACTTCAATCCACATTTGTATAGTTTGGTTTCAAATAAGAATCGATAATAAAACTCATTTAAAAAAAAGAAATAAAAATGTTCAAGATACTCGTATATTGAAGATATTATTTGATTTGCTATAGTCAAGTTTTTACATAATTTAATCGTGGGAACATTTATGCTTCGTTTGATAAAGTATAATCAGTAAGTTATGAATTTTTATATACAAATTCACTGTTTTGGGAAACTAAATATGAGAGTTATGTCATTTCCTAAGGGTATTCACCTTTGTTTTCCTTGGGAAAATTGTTACGGTTTGTTTTCAGTAAAAGGTTACAAGTTTAAAACTCGTGTAGTTCTCATCTTTTTTCTCTCGTTCATAGTTGTCATGTCAATCTTTTGTTAACCTCAAGGCTAACTTGCATATCCAGAGGTCGGGCAGAGCTAATGAACGATTTTGTATTACCGCTAGTTTAATGACTTGTGAACTACGTGCATTCCTTATGTGTCCTGCTCGACACATAATGGTTGTGTTGTTCTTGCACAGATTTAAATTTAAATTAAGTTTCTCTAAAGTATTAAATGATTATTGATATAGCATAAAGTTATGTACTTGCAAATTATTCTAACTTGCAATTAATTTTGGCTTGCTTGTACATAAATATGCACTCATGCTGGTATTTCTTTTTTGTCTGCATATCGTAGCTCATAGACGTAATAGTCATAAACCTTTACGAAAGCTGCAAACCACTATTTTATGTGAATTGGGAATGCCTCTCGGTCACATTTGCTCACATTAAAGACAAATGTGAATGGGCAGGTAGATACATATTTGAGAATACGTGTGCATATGGTATTGCAAGGTGCACAGTACTCGAACATACTCGAACATAACGAACAACGTTATAAAATTAAACGAAAAAAATGTGTGTTTCTTATTTTTCATATATGTACTCGTATGAAGGGATATTAAACTACGTTTTTTCTTTTTTATATGATAATGTTACGAATATGGCCTTGGTGCTGTTAGAGTGGTGCAGAATTCTAAATTTTTGGAATCACACTATAAAAACAGATTTTAATGGAATTCGACTCTTTATTTCTTCCAACTGAGAACAGAATTTTTTTTGCATTGATACACACTCTCGTAGTACACCACTTCTCTATGACCGTAATGAAACTTTCATGGTCTTTCTATCAAACAATAGAGCTTAAGTGCATCTTGGAAAGTTATGAAATTCCATTTAAGGCTCTGAATATTACAATTATTAGGTCAATTGTCTGAAGGCTATAATTAGAATACTACTAGTTTTGGATGAAAAGTAAATAACGCTTTGCAGGACTGCAGTAATTGAGTTAACATTAAATAAACACAAAAGAGTAGAAAATTCCATTCGTCCATTCAGCAAATCGGCAATGAAGGTACATGTTTGCACTCTATGTTGCCTCGAAAGAGCAAAATTTTACCAAAAGTAGACGAAAGCAGATAAGAAAAATCATTCTCGGAAATACTCAAGTATCTGAATATGTATAAACAAATTAAAATCATACTGGATACTGCCAGAATACCAACAGTTATATAACACAGAAATAGAAAGGAATGCAAAAAATAGGGAAAATAAAATATTTACCCATAGATGAATATAATATAGTTTCATATTAAATTTAATATCAATGAGAACTCTTGTTTTTTTGAAGTTAGATGTTGCTTGCGTAGGACAATATATATATATGTATGTACACATACACTCGTAGGTATAGTGTTGCGTTTAACAAGATTGAAATTCGACTGCTGTTAAAGTTACAATGACGGAGGACATGATATTAGGAAAGCAGTGCTTTCTTAAAAACTAAATGTTAGTCTTCAGTAAATAGAAGTATTGTGCTGTTCCATTATGTTTATAAATTGAATAAACAAACGCACTTTAATGTGGTTTCTTATGTGTCCAAAATACACAAAGAATAGAACTGATGTAGGTAGTACTGGCAGTGAGGAAATATTTTTCTCATCACGTAACTTTGCCGCAATTTGGGGCTATTGTTCAGAAAGAAAAGTCCGTGTAGTGAAAGTAAAAAAGGGGAAATATATTCGTAGTATAATTGCAAAATAAATGAGTGTTTAAAACGCTGGAAGTTTAGTCATGTTTGGAACCGTTATTGCATATCCTGGTGTACTACAGGATTTCAAAAGATATCATACACATTTTTATATAACGGGTGTCCAAAATTCACGCAAGAAGTAATTTTGATACATATTTTTAATTAGAAATTGTAATTTTTTTTATTGATTCGTAAAGTACGCAGTATAGGGTTATGTATGGAATAGCATATCGGGTGAATGGTCTCCACATACGCACTCTTGTCAAAATTGTCCGTGATAATTTTGCATAAAAGTTAATGAATGATACAGCGTTCAATTTGCGCCTTCAATCCACATCAATATCTTGCAATTTAGGCACAAAACACTGTATTATCATGTCGTGATAGTGATCACCACTAACTGTTATTTCCTGACCATCCACATTTTTAAAGAAGAATGGTCGGACAAAGCCTCCGGCTAAAAGTCCTCACCAAACAGTGACACGTTGTGGATGCGTTTGTTTCTCAACAATCGCTCGTGGGTTTACGAAATTCGACAATTTTGACGATTACGAGTAACAAGATGAAAAATAAACTCATCGCTCGAGATAATTTTATTTAAAAAAACAGCATCCATTTTTTTCTGTTCCATAATCCACTGAACGAACTCTCTTCGCGGTGCGCTTCGCTCGGCTTCAGTTCTTGACGCAATTGCACTTTGATGATGCCAATTTTTCGTGAGAATACGCTCGAAATGCCAAATTCTTGACTACGGTGCCGAATTGATATACATTGACTATCAGGAACACTCTCACGAACCGCTTCGATCTTTTGTGTTGAAGGACGGCCAGAGTGTCTAAGATCACAAATTTATCCAGCCTCCCTTAAGTTTTGAATTGACCTCTTCACACTTGATGAAGTTAAATAAATTTGTTGACCATATTTTGTACTGTAGCTACCATACCTTTATTATTTTTAAAATATTGTTCAACCATGAAAACTTCCAAATCGGAAGGTTTGGTGTTAGAATCCAACCTCGCAAGACATTCATTTTTTCAGTTAACGAAAATCAAGTAAAATGACTGGTTGACTAGAAATCAACAACAAGCCAACTTCCACTAAGAATGTGAGCCCAAACATCTTTCTTTCTCTGTCTATCCAATTTTCCAAAAAAGCTTAACACATGTTGAGACATTATAAGTGTATTAATACCCACTTGAGTGTCAAGTTCTTAAAAAAAAAAAAAAAACAGTAACGCCCCAGTTTTAACAACCCTGAACACTGTCAGTTATCACGGTGTCTCTTTGCTTATCGTTGGCAACACTTTGCCGCAGAAATGGCACAAAATTCAAATCTTGCGTTCATTTTGGGAAACACTTTAGGCTTTTCATTTGTATTTATTTATTTATTTTTTCCAATATAAAGCTCATTTCTCATGAACTCTCCAACGATCCTAACAGATTTTCCTAAGCCTTCATAAAAATACCTTCCCGTTTTGCCTTTGAATTGATCGTTTATGGCTATTTATAGTCATTTATCGTTATATAAATGCTTTGTCAGTGTTCGCGCTAAAATAACGAAAGATATGAAAATGGAAAAACTGAAATAAAACTCCGGTTCGATTAAGACGATAAAAGAAATGTTTTATTGCGCGAGGTAAAAAGCAACTACCGTCGACGTTAGAGGTTGAGGATAGACTAAAAAATATACATGTAGTACGTTTTGCGATGCTGCAATTTTGCAACAGTAGTAGTAAATTATTTATGATTGTATTGAGCATTCCGCCCACCTTGGAACGAATGGATAACAAGTTCCAAAAATCGTTTGATTTAGGATTAATTCTAGCAGTGGGGATATTTTGACGATAGGGCGAGTCGAAAATCCGTCAGCTGTTTTAAGAGTGCCTACGAGCACCTTGCCGTCTGCTCCTGGGTGAATATTTGTCACTCTTGCCAGTTTTCATTTGGTTGGAGGTAGTTTCTCATCCCTGATAACGACTAAGTCACCCATCTTGAATTTAGAACTGAAGCGGTTTCATTTCGATCGCCGTTGAAGCTGTACGAGATACTCCGAACTCCACCTTCTCCAGAAATTTTGCCTCAAATTGGAAATTAGACGCCATGTGTTTACTAGGTTTCCCCTAAAGCCGGTCATATCAGGCTCAGGAATCGTTTTCAGCGGCTCCTCAATCGGAATGTTTCCTGGGGTCAGAACAAAAAGTCGTTTACGTCAGAAGATATACGAGTAGAACAAAGAGGTCGGGAGTTTACACAAGTGTCTCCTAATGTGCGGCGCAGATGATATTGGACACGTTTTACAGCAGTATTAAGGTGCCAGGTAGTGCCGTCGTCTGTGAGATGTTTGGCTGGCGCTTCGTCTTTGATGGCTTGAGATAGCAAGTTGTTGAGCTCTTTCTCAGGAGCAACGAAATTGGTGCCATTGTCGCTGTAAAACTCCTTACAAACTCCTTAAAGCGATAAACGTTGATGAAGACAGATCGCTGCCGAGTTCCAAATGCATAGCACATGTTGTCATACAAATGAAAATTGAAATATATCCCTTCACAGCTTTCGAATCTCGATCTCTAGAAAAAAGATGATGTATTGGATCCGCAAAGTCTACACCGCTGCGTTAAAAGGGTCTGCAAGCTACAACACGAGGCCTCGGCAAATCGCCCATCATGTTGGATTAAGGGGTATATTTGGCGGTTTTATATTAGCACGTAATTGTGACTTGCTGTTAGATGTTAAGTTGCGGTATGACTGCAAACTTCTTGGTAGCGTGTTTGAAATTGGCCAAAGCTTGGCGATACCATTCCTCACCTTGTTCTCTTTCTGCTTCCTGTTCCTCCAATGTACCACTACCGCAAGAAAGTTCCAGTTTTTCCTGAGCTTCGCAGAATTCAGCCCACTCGCCAGATAAAAGAAGGAGATGCGATTCAAGATCAGCTTCATCATAAGATTCAGCTTTTTTACTCGCAGCGAGACTTCGTTTTATCGAATTTCGAGAGCTATCGCGTTTTACTGAATTATTTTTGCTCATGTTGACTGTACTCGCACGTTTACAAATAAAAATGAACTGTAAATTTTGTCACACCACTAAGCGTCTGCAGCAGAGCTTGTACAATATATGTGTCTATGTGTACGGGTTAACGAACAAATGAAAAATGAATTGCCGATGGTCACCTAACGAAAAATTAAATATTATGCGCGTTGCAAATGTTTTATTAATATCCGACTCGAAGGACCAATTTTCGCGCTAAAATGACAAAAGATATGAAAATGGAACGACTGAAATAAAACTCCGGTTCGATTGAGACGATAAAATAAATGTTTTATTGAGCAAGGTAAAAAGGAACTACCGTCGTCATTAGAGGTTGAGGATAGGCTAAAACATATACATGTAGTACGTTTTGTGGTGCTGCAATTTTGCAAGAGTAGTAGTAAATTATTTATGATTGTATTGAACTCTCAGCAAGTTTTTTTTTTTTTTTTTCAAAAAAATAATCAGAAATAGAGAATTACTGGTAATAATTAGAGGAGCCAGGTACGGACTGTAAGCAGACTAATAAATTCATGCAATCCACATGATTCCATAGCAACCATATCAGTTTGAATTTTGACAACAGGTTTGTTATGAAGGAAGAGCACACCTGAAATATAAAATAAAACCTTTAAAATATCTTAGTACATTCGTAGAAATATTAGTGATGCTGGTGCCTTCAGGTTTATAATCTACTAACAGGCGTCTATGAATTACGAAATGATATTACAATATCCTCCCACTCGATAGTACAAGCTCAAGCTTCTTACGGGTTGGGCATTTATTACTTGGGTGATAACTGTCCTTGGCTAACTGTCTCCAATTGTGCACTCCAAGCTGATTGAAATCCATTTATACTTTGCTTGCTAACTACTAACTATCTCAAAGAGATCATTTCTGTTGGAATAAAAATTTGTATATGTGAACCCCTTTTATGCATATATTAGTTTTCTGCCGTGTTTTATCACTCTAGCCCGGTAGAAGATTTTCTGCCCCCTAGTCATTCGAATACAAGGTAGACGTGGTACTGTATGTGAGGTTAAGCATACGAAGTTTGCAGGGTTTCTTTTCTTGTGGATCGTGCAAAAAATGGTAAAGTTCCAACCACTGATTTTCATCCACTAATTTTGGATGCTGCTGTGACTGCCGTTTAGTCCTCTTTCTTTCTTTTTTTTGTTTTATCTAGCATTGTTCCTGAAGTTGCTTCTCTTTATTTTTTTCATTATGAGTCTCATGCTCTTTTTTTGGTTCCGAAGGAGCCGATGGTCTCTCCTTCTTTTTCCCAAACAGATATCAGACTTCACTCATTCATTTACATCCTCTTCAATTGCAAGATATTAATTGTTAAATGTTACAACAGGTTGGGTAACTAAAGATGCTCCGTTTTTTGAGAATACACCACCCACCATCCCTTAATTAAATTTTGAGCCGTCCCTTCTGCAACTGAAAGTGCTTTCGAAAATGTGCGATGTAATTGATCTATATGCCGATTTTCTTTTTCGAGTTAAGGGCTAGTAGTTTTTTCAGAGGGTAGTGCAGACCTCAATATGTTTGTTATAGATGTTCAGATGTAAAAGTTAGTCTTGTCTTACAACTATCAGATTTGTAGCATTCGTACTTATACGCAGTTGCCCACTAAACTGTATCACAATACATTAGTGCACAATCACCTTAAAGGTACTCAAACCCCTTGAGCGCGCTGATTATAAAAAAAAAAACATATATGTAAGTCCAACGACAGTGAGGTTTTAATTCTCATTTTTCCGCTTTGGTTTTTTGCATGTTAATAGGGCTCCAAGCTTTGTTCACGGTGTTTCTAAATATTTGGACCAAAGTAAGCCTTTTCTTAAATCTTCGATAAATGATATCAACATTGGAGATAGACCCTTACTGTAAAATCATTTCTTAAATTATCCTTGACGAATTAGGGGACACCCTGTATATCGGGCTGTATAAACACATTAATGCAGCCCAGAAGGGGAAGTGGGATGAGAAGTCGCTTGGATTTGAGTAAGAGTAGGCCGCTCATTTGCTCCGTTCCCTTTATATATTTTGCTATAGATACCCGGCAGCTACCGGCGCAGTAATATTGATTCAATTTTGCCCCAGCTCTTAATTTAAATTTTATTTGCGATGACACTGACTGCTAAATTCATATCACATATTAGATTGAGATGTTATTGATATTAAATAACGGGTGACCAGATAGCAATGATAGTTTTTTCAATTATTATGTTTCATTGTCAAAGTTACCAATGGCACCCAGCTGTCAAAATATTCAGTAAGGTTTTCCATTTCATCATGCATCGTTAAATACGTTTGCCGCGCACGTGCGGAAATTATTAAAAAATATTTGTAGTTGTAAATACGCAACATGAATTTCGTTGTAAGGTCGGTCTTCATCATGGATTATAGATTCAGTGTGCAAGCAATTCGTCGCACCGTGGAAAATTTTGAACGTGAGTACACTCTTGGATTTTAAGCCACCAACTAGACAAAGGAAAGATAGCCGCCGCAGCGGGCAATATCGAAGAAGACATAGAAATGTCGATTCGGTGCCAATCAGATGAATTGGGCATCGCCAGAGTCAACCCGGCTTATTTCGTGGTTGGATTTGGGCCTACAACCGTATAAGATTATGCTAATTGGGCCCTGGAAATGTTGTCCGGAGATCCGGATTTTGGCCAAAATATCATCTCGGATGAGGCCCATTTTTGTCCCAGCGACTTTGTCAAAAAGCAAAATTGGCGTTATTAGAGCGAACACAATCCACAAGTGTTCGGTCGATGGTGGCGGCATCATCGGACCTTATTTCTTTCGAAATGAGGAAGGAGACACCGCTACCGTCAATGGTCTCAGGTATAGAGCGATGTTAACCGACTTTCTGTGGTCAGAGCTTGACAACATCGATATATCCGAGTTTTGGTTCCAATAAGGCAGCGTTACATGCCATGCAAGCGACGTAACTCTCGAAATTGTGAAGGAGAAATTTGGGGACTGGTTCATCTCACGGCGAGCGTTCATCAATTGGCCGCTGCGATCATGCGGTTTGACACCACTCGTTTATTTTCTCTAGGGCTACGTCAAGTCGTTAGTCTATGCTAACGACGCTATTGCCGGAATAATGCCGCACATATTGGACCATCAAAATTTGGACCGACCTCTTGAAGCAGCTTGAAGTGTGCCATTCCACACATAATGTCATAAACGTAGCTTCAAAATAAAGTCCGAATTAATTTTATATCTCTGTTGTTTTATTTAAATTTGCTTCCCTATCCTTCTTATCTGGTTACCCTTTAGAAATGGCTATCCTATCACCAAATATACGAAAGATGATAAGCACGGACATATGTATATAAAACAAAGTTAGTGGTCACCACAAAATGATTCGACAAAGGTTTCAATATCATTAATAAGTCAACTTTTTTTTCACTTATATTAAGATTCTTCATTTACGATATTTCTACTTAAAGCGAAAAATTATTTTCATAAGAAGTTTAAGGGGATACTTTAGATGCATAATTGAGAAACAATGTTCGCTAAAACATGGTTCAAATGCTGACAACATGAAAAGGCGAAACGGGTACTCATAACAAACGATCCGATTAGAAGTTTTTCAACGTACGTGCTTATTTTTATTTCAGACCAAATACTGTTTCATAAAATTTAGTGAAGGGGGTTTTAGTAAATGTGTCATGTGCAACTTGAAACGTTCGATTTTTTATATGATAATCACAATCATAAATGTATGACATGACATACAGGCATTTTGAACGCAAAAATATTTAATTATTTATTTTTAATCATTGATGAAATGATTCGTTGAAATGTATAGTGATACATGAATGTGCATACATACATTCTGATACCATAATTTTCTCAAATATATTGTAGATTGTATGATGCACTTATAGGCCCACGAATCATTTACGTTTTTTGTTTAGTATTCGTACAGTAGAACGTTGCTGAATGATTAATATCATTTGGCGGGAGTTTTTGGCGAATTCTCTGACATTCATTGAACTTAGTCATTTTGTGGCATATAAAAATCAATTTTTTTTATCAATGTCTTTGATAACTCCAAATGTATAGTGTGGAAGAGAAACAAAAGCATGAATTTGAGTGTTTGAAGTGTTTGCCATTGACAAAATTTCTTATCATAAATTGATCTTTTTTGCATTACGACAAGCATATAAGGATAAGGTATTATGTGTGCTGATATTTAGGATAACACGCATTCCAAAGCAATTCTGACCTATTTTTCCACCACCGTCCGGTTTTGAACTAGCAAGAGTTCTGCGCTAACTATAAGTAAAAGATCGATCTTCCAAGATTCAAAGCAACATTATTGCTGTGACCTTCGTTTGACCTTGAAAATGGGGCTCAAAGTCAAACTCGTGGTCACCATCTTATGTCCGCTTCAGAACCTTGTGACTTTTGTCTGAAACATTTTTCGCTATATCGCGTATTTTTCGAGTAATTTGGATGTCTCAAGTTAAAAAACTCACCCAGTATATTTATATGTATGTATTATATCATGCGTTCACTTCTAGTATTGTGGTAAATCAAGCGTCACATTCGCATTTAAAATTTTTTTTTTGATAAATAGGGCACTCATGGGTTAAGGTACCCTTTAAATGTTTGCACATAGCGCGGGCGAAGTAAAATTAACGAGAAAAACAAAGATAGGTACCAATGCATGTTGGTTTCAAATGTCTGAATGTTACAATGACTAGGAAATAGAGAGCTCGGTAGGGCATTCAACAAACGAGTTGTTCGACTTAGGAACGAATCACGATATTTCAGAGTACGTTCGAAAGTGGGCTTGTGGGTATACTGATGAGCATTCATAGCGGGACGAGTGTTGCGGTTGAAGGTTTAAAGGGATGGAATTCTACTGGCGATTTCTATGGAGCACTGGTGGTGGAGATAGGGATAAAACAAAGTGAGACATTTCGTCGGTGTTCGAGGACGTCCATTAACTGAATGACATTAGCATCACCTATGAGGTTTATAGCACGGTTTGGAACCCAATCTAGCAGTTGCAGACATTTTAGTCGCACCTGACCAGATGTGTACAATGTACTCCAATTTAGGTAGGATAAATGCCTTTTATATTGAGGTCAGATCAGAAGGGAAAATGTATTTCTTACACCGTTTAAGGAAACCTAGATATTTCGCAGCATTTTTGGCGACATCGAAAATGTGGTCGTTCCAACGTAAGTTTTCATTGACAGAGCCCTGGGGCACACCAGCATTTACTTTAAACCACCCAAGACAACTTGAATTGAACGTTCCGAAAGGCAGTTTTTAATCCATTGAAGAGGAGAGTCGTAGATCTGTTTGTCTTTGCTTTAGAAACATCAATTGCAAATATGTATCTTGCTTTCGCCAGATTGATGTACGCTTTGCTACCACTTTTCGGTGAGACATGTTGCTACGACAACCGTACTGCCGGTCATTGAGAAGTTTTCGTGTTTCGAGATTTTTAATTAGCTTGTATTTGTAAGGGTGAGAAGTTAAAAACAGGTCCATGGTGTTTGACTATCAACTTCTGGTATATGGTGTGGGCTCATTTACAAGCTGAGTCAAGTTATTTTCCGCAGCGAAGATTTCAACACACCGTACTCCGGGTATTGTCTGTCCAGAATGTCGAAGTCACTCAGAATTGTGTATATTGAAATCGCCGTAATAACGACTTCAGTATGAGGATAAAGGGATACAATTATTTGTATGGAGTCAGACAGCGCATCAAACTCAGGTTAAAGTCGCATTGCGGTCCAGTTTGGAGCTTCTGTATATAAAGCAATAGTGGATAATTTGCTTTCGGAGATGGAATTTTTACCACATGAAGTTGAATTCCGAGTAGGAACAGGGATTACATTGTGGTGGAGCTTGTTAAGCAACTTCACTACACACGTAAATGGCGAGACCGCGTTGAAAAAAAAAGGACCAGTTTCAGATCAGCGTGAAAGGTGTGGACGAGAATCTACCTGTGTTTAACTAAGTGCCAAAACAGCTGGACTGTATTTACAGACGTGGAGGTAGCTCGCGTATGTTTGCTATGTCCACCCTAAATTCCCGAGTCATTAAAAAAAACAAATAAACAAACACAAAAAACACAAAGATCGATGATGCTAAGCAAGACTGCGAAGTGGAAATTCTGAAGTTGGTGTACCGAATGTGGTTTATCATCTTCACACGTTATATCGCCTTTGATATACGTTTTGAAAAACCCCACACGCCTTGTACAAAGCATTTTCTTTGTTCGTGTGGAGTCTTTCATTTCAAATAAAATGAATTATTTATTTCGCCCACGTTAGCTTTGCCTTCTGCTGGTGATGACTTCGACCAAGAATTTGAACTTAACGCTAATTTCGATCTTTTATTAATGTATAATGTTTTTTGTATCCAACACTTGTTATTGACTTTAAGTTGTTCATTTCATGGCACTGCAAAGTCATTAAATTTGTAGTCCAGCTATTTGGAAGTGTCTCACGGAAGTCCTCTTTCTTCAATCTGATTCAGGAGATCAATGTTTTGCGGCTGCATAAAAAGTTAAATGCATCTACAGCTGGCTGGTTTTGTTTAATATGTTAGTGGCAGCGGTGTACATACTGACCAGGATATAATGTTAATATACAAGTTAAAGGTTACAGATGTTGGGAATGGGAAAAGGCGAAGTGTGCTTGCAGGGAAATAGTACACCGCGATCCGCATGAGAAGAACAAAATTGATCTTCGTTAGCGGTTAATATGTCTTTACAACGGAGATTTAAGTTGGACATATTAGAGTTTATCTTTTACCTTAAGGTTTATATTAGTTTGTATTAAACCAAAAAGGTCAAAAGACAATTTATGTAAATCAAGATACACTACTTTGAATATACGTGTAGTGAGAGGTCATTGAATACCTGTAGTTCGGTGAAGTTTCATAACGGAAGTGTTAATACTTGTTTTTATTGATTAACACGCTTATAATTGAGTTGAGACATGAAGTCCGATGATTATTAAGAAGTCTGGAAGAAGGAGTGGCCGGCATTAGTGTCATAAAAAAGAATCAAGGTTAAGGAGGGGAATGAAGTAATTTGAGATTTTGGAGTTAGATAGGTTAACCCGCGTTTGTGTTTGAAGTTTGAATAAGCAAAATTTCTGGTCGGAAGGAGATAGGTTTGCTTATATCTATTAAAATTTTTTTCTTGATGTTGGAGAATTATGGAAGATATGAGTTATGAGGTGTTTCTTTCGTTGAGGTATTATTCTATTGACAGAGCGCTACCTAATGGCAAGAGAAGAGTATTTTTTATATATGTTTCTATCATAAAATATATACTATTAAAAAATCCTACGGAAAATTTAAAGAATCTAAGGAGAGAAGAGGTATGAAGGTCGAACAATAAGTATCCGTGTTTAAAGATAGGTGGTGCTGCTAAGGAAAGGAAGACATCTGTATTCCCTAATTCGATTTTTATTTTCGGATGGAAAATCGTGCGAAGAAATAAAAGCAGCTAAGTTAGATGCTGTCTATGGGGGGTCTATGACAATTGTGAGGTAGTGGTTCAAAATCTGTTCTTGATAAGGGGCGCCATACTAAGAAAATTGTTGAAAGGTTGAAGGGAATAATCCGCATATTTATATCTCATGGACTTTTTGAAGAAAGGAAACACAATCACAGGGTTGTACTACAGCGAATTGTTGAATCAATTTGATAAGAAAATAACAGAGTCACTACGTCACAAGAAGGGTCTATGATCCTCTTACAAATGGAACCAGTTTGAGCTTATGATAAAGCGTAGGAGACTGTTAACGTCTATATTTTCTAGATCGTTTAGGTCCTATATGAAGCTTTCTTCTTTGGGAGAGAGCTGGACATCTGCAGAGTCCATGCAGCTTCTGCAGATATCATTTGTAAAAGCGCCAAACCTTCTTGCGTGCTTGCCTATGAGGCAGTGTCCAGTGATCACACATATTATGGCGCTGAGATGTTTCCTATTTAAAAGGATCAGACATTTATAGCGATTCAGATCCAGCTTTGGCCAGATCTATTTGGTCTAGACATGTTTGCATAACAGTCCACCTAAGGTCTGTTCTTTTATTGGCATCCAGCTTTAATGTTAGCTTGCACGTAGCGATTGGTATACCAATGCTACCCTTTTCCGGTATAGGTAGAGTGGTTCCAATTTTGGCGAGTTCATCTTCTCTGCAATTCCCTGGAATGTCTTTGTGGCCCGGCACCCAACAAAGGTGAATGTTGAACTGCTCTGCCATCTCCATGAGAGATGATCGGCATTCAAGGGCGGTTTTAGAATATAATGAGACCGGGTCCAGGGACTTGATAGCAGCCTGACTATCCGAAAAGATGCGGATATCCTTTGCAGATATCACATTTTTATTCAGTCAGGACAGAGCTTCTTTAATCGCCAAAATTTCCGCCTGGAACACCCTACAGTGATTTGGCGGATGGAAAGAGAGGCTCAGATTTAGCTTATCTGAGAAAACACTGCCACCAACTCCGCTATCGGTTTTAGATCCATCTGCGTAGGGATTGACTTGTCCTCTATGAAAGCATCTTCCTCCCAGAATGATCTAGAGGGGAAGCTTACATGGAAGTTTTTGTTAAACCAACGTTCAGGTATGCTGTAATCGATGTTCTCTGCGAGGATTCCTAATGTTTAGTCGCTTTAAGGCGAATAGCTGCAGTCGTAGCTACTTGCCTGCTGAAAATATCGAGGTATGTCCAATGAAACAGAATGTGTAATGCCGCAGAAGGGGTAGACCGCAAGACTCCGATTATGCATAGACATGCTGTTCTTTGAACTCTGCTTAGTTTAATACAGTTGACTGCTTTTTCTAAAGCCGTCCACCAGACGACCACCTCGTAAGTAAGTATCGGTCTTATGACCGAGATGTATAGCCAGTGGGTTATGCGAGGTTAAAGGCCCCATTTATTCCCAATGACTTTTTTGCATGAGAACAAAGTTATACGCCGGCTTGCGGCGTACCTCTGCTGACTCATCTTTTAGCAGAAGTCTCACCCAGTTTGGAGTTGATTATCCTGCTTTTTAGCATGAGACTGATCAACTCCCCAAGTGAGTCGTCTACCTGCAGAGTTGACAGCGCAGTCGTGATTGCGGATGTGTTGACGTTGTTAAAGGCACCCTCTATGTCCAGGAAAGCAACCATTATGTACTTTTTATATTGTAGGGATCGTTCGATTTGGCTAAGAAAAAAGTGCTGAAATTGCAACACCATAGTCAAATTGCATGAATTGCTGCCGCATCCACCAACTTGGCTCATTTTATTCCATTTATTGAAATAAAATCGTAGGCTTTCCGCGTCTGTGCGTTAAATATTTTTGCAAAAAAAATTACTGAAACACTCAAGAAATAAGTAATAGGATGTAAAAAAACATTTTTTTAAAATGTTTTTCGGTTTGTTTGTTAGCTTGTGCGCGAGTCACGTAGATCACGTGGATCCAAATTCGAATTACTCAAAGGATAAGAAGTTTTATTGTGAGTAACATTTAGCGTTTACTTCATCAAACTCAACCGACAGAACCAAAAGATAATAATTTTTAAAATTTATTGTAGTTAAAAACATCATAGCGCCACGTGCCGCGTTGTTGTGGGTCGGTGTGGCGCCGAATACGGGCAGACGCATGAAGGCAGACGTCATTTTCAATCGTACCGCTGCACAAAAAATTGTTCGCATAATTTCTTAGCGTAGCGCGAAAGTAGCGATTTCTATGAGTAATTTGTTTAATCTTCTTTTTTTCAATTATTTTTTTTGAACGTACGTATAAATAGGGTTTTAGTCGTAGTTTTTCTTCGTTTTGTTTCCGGCGAGCGAGATTTTCAATAGTTTTTGGGAATAGCTGAAAATTAATTTCGTTTTTTTTTTTCCTTAGCCTTTACTCTTTTTAACTTACCTAATTGATAGATTTTTTTTGTTGTTGTTGTCATTCGTCAAAATTCAATTCGTCAAAAATTGTTTTGTTTTTTGTTTCTGTCTCACTTATTTGGTAGAATGTCCTAGCCTTGTTATGTAGAAATTCATTAATTTTTCTTGAATTTCTAAGACAACTATTTGGCATACGGTTTTTTTTTTAATAACTTGCATTCTTTTCTATTTGTTTAGCATCAGTTACGTATATTATATTAGCAAAAGTATTTATTTCCAAAAATTTCCTATTTATATTCTCCCATTTTTGACGTTATTGCAAATAGAAAGGTGGCAAATTATGAAAGCTCAATAAGTTTTTTACACAAATGCAAATCAAAATCTCTGAGCGGATTTACCCAACAAAAACTATTCTAAGTGAAAAAGTACATTACATGGTTTTCCACTATTCGCCATCTGTCAAGAGACACAACAATTTGACAAGTAAAACTACCCCAATACCAAAAATTGAAAGATGTCAAATTGTTGAATTTCACTATAAAGTGGTGAAAATTTACTTAAAATGGTTCGAGAATTTAAAAGTTCTCTCGGTAAACGTGAAGCACATTTTCGCCCAGCAATTGTTAAATTAGTTGAGAAATTTGGATTATTAGGACTAGTTAGTAGAGAGGGAAACATTAGCTGGAAATATTGCTCCTAGTCGAAAATCTACCTCGATCTCAGGGATTGGGAATGTCACAATTTTCCATAAAGGCTCGGGCCTAGAGCCTATAAGGTTCAATTGACGCAAGAAGTTAGGCCTCCGTTAGACCGTTATTTGCCAATTGAGAGTTGGAAATGAATGAAATTGATCAAAAGTTTTTCCGAAAAATCATTTTAAGAGATGTGACATGTTTCTATCTTCAAGGCTTTGTTAATAAGCAGAATTGCTACACTTGAGGCAACCTGTTACTGTTTGGCTAAAAGGCATCTTCTTTGAAAATGAAGCGGCTGAGCCTATCAATTTTTATTGCCGGAACTTGAAAATATGTATGTGGGCGATGTCCATTTCTTTCAAGACCGCACCGCGCTAGTTGCAAAACCATTGTTCTTTTGCGAATTAACACCTACGACTTCGTTCCCCTGCGATTATAGGAAAGTCAAGGTTTACGGCTCAGTTAGTATAAGCACTCATCCTTGATATTATCGATAAAATAGAGCTGCGAATGTGCGACGAACAATTTTTTCAAAAGAGCGTAAATGTCCTACAAAGGTCGTGGAGGAGGTCGGATATCGCTTTTCATTATTAATGGCAATCCTTCTTCTAATTTTTAAAATAAAAATAAAATCTTATGTCATAGAAAATACGTGTTTTCTTGATAAATCAAAAAAGCAGTTTCACTTATTGGAAAATTATTTCTTTTGTATTTCTTTTGCTTTTAATGGCAAATCCAATTTCAGGATTCTATTTTGCTTAAGGGTTAATCGAGACTTCCATCAACTCCCATTCGCTGTGTAATTATTAAGCTAAGAGTGTTGAATTTATTATAAACCCTATTTATTTATTTATTTATTTTTTGTAAATTTCATCAATCGAGTATCTAGCAAACTTTTAAAGATATGAAATACCAATCGATTTTAATTATGTGAAAGTTATCATTTTTTTCCAGTGTTTACTATTAGGTAATGTATTTTGATTCTAATAATAACTATCTCTATCAGTATTTCAATTTACAAATAGTTTTTGTTGCTGACCGTTGTAAAAATCATTGGGAAATGTTGACCTTTATTAATAAAAACATCTATCAAGGAATGACAGTAAAATTTTTTCAAACTTGTTTTCGAAATTAAATTATTGCGAATATATGTACATAAATTTATTTGTATGCTAAAAGAAATAGTATGCTATCACTGTCTGATGTAAGAGATGTTGTTTAAATTCTGAATATTATTTTCAAGCTTGTTTAAATACCAGTTAAGAAAAAAAAACAAAGACAATCTTTGGTTGTTGATTATAGCTGAAAAAGTATTTTCGGCAAATCGTAACATTTAAGTGTAGATCTTTATCTTTCCTTCCATTTTTGAATTATAAATTTCGGCTATATTGTTAGCTCAAAAACAAAAAGACAAACGTTTACAAATTCTTAGTTTGTACAGTGTGAATGACTTTAACTAAGCGCGTAATTATTATGCGACATACATAACTTCTAGCTTGTATCTCGTGTTAAATCAGCGCTAAGTTGTGTATGTTTGAAGGAAAGAATTTCTACCTGCGAAAATAAAATATATGGATACAATAAAATAACGTTTGAATGGAAAATTTCACGTCAAATCGAAAACAAGAAATACTGGAAAGCATTTGAATATACAGTGACTCAACTTTTTGATCACAAAATGAGTAGGTTGTAAGTGTTTTTCTTGTTACATTTTTAATTTTACCGTTAATGCAACGAAGGGAATACACCATTAATTACATTTAGGAGGTTTTCAAAGGCAAATTGAATAATTAGTTATGGCAGTCTGAATGTAAATCTAGAAGAAATTTTTTGTTTTGTTGTTTCCTTTTTTGTCATTATTATTATTTGTTGTTTTTGTCTTTGGTCTAAATACAAGCCGTAGGAGAAGTAAAAAGGTTTTCCGATTCTAAGACTGCCACTGTGAAATGTATATTAAGGCTGGGGTTTCGTTCGGTGACATAGCAACATTGAGAAGAAAATTCAAGCCTGAAATCGCAAAACAATTTTAGATTCATTTACCTAGTCTAGTCATTTATACGGAAACACACTGTTTTATTCAGTTTGGTGCGCAAGTACCGTTATTTTTGTACAGTAATTTGTGAAGTAGCTCCTCCTCCTCCACTTGTAAAATTAATTCAGTTTAAGCTAACTTTTAAAGTGTCAACAAGAGAATAGATTTGCGGTAATTGTTTATCGAACTATTAAAAGATTCACAGAAACCGGGGGATTTAATGACCACCAAGGATCGGAGCGTCCGCGTTCAGTTCGAACAAAAAATGTTCTCAAAGTGGTGAGTGCTCGAATTCGCCGGAACCCCTTCGGAAGCTAAAAGTGTGGTCCCATGAGATGGGTATTGCTTCCAGAATGGTCTCAAGGATCATTATAGATGACCTTGGACTTGGAGCATACTGCAGGTCTACAGGACATGTAGGCGCATTAAAAAAAATAGAGAGCGGACAAAAAAACTGCTATCACGGTACGCGAAGAAAAAATGTTTACTGTTGAAGAGAAACTCAACAAAAAAAGATAATTGAAGATAATTGAAGCAAAACAAAGAAACTCACACTCAAAGTGAGATTCCATTAAAAAGAAGTCAACATAGCGGTACAATTCCTTGTTTCGGGAAACGAAACCTAGTATTGCCATGTGTACGAATATGGATTTTGTTTATGGAAAGATGAAAAAAGAAGCTTTTTTGTACATTATAATGAACTTATGACTTTTATTTGTAATTTTTTATTAAAAATATAAACAATTTTATTAAAATCGTTTATTTTTCAATTATAATTTTGTTTTGTTTTCGAAATATTTACCATTTTCCCTTTAAAATAGCTATGTACGAATATGAATTTTGCATACTGTATAATGGTTTGGTGGGGTGTCTCTTATAATGGGGTTCGGAAAGTGCCGCCATGGACCGTTGACCAGGGCACACAGGGCCTGTGTTAATGTCAAATGCGATCATTTTGAATGAAAATTTATATATTTTATTTCTTATATTAATTCGTTTTAAATTTATTGCAGTTTGAAGTTGTTTCAGTATTCATGGCATAGTATAGACAAACTAAATACATAGTGTACGAAAGCGCAGCTAAAATAAATAAGGATATGTTAGAGCATGACAGAATTAATGTTTTGATTGAGGCTTTGATGGTGGTTTTGCGAAAAAAAAACGGTTTCCACGGACGTGTGAAAGCGAAAAAACTACTCCTAACACAACGGCATAAAAAACTAAAGTATACGAATGATGCAATAAGCCATTGGGTAAAAATTATGTAATCGGGCGAAATTAAGATTAATCCTTTTATCTCCTATGGTCTCCAATAGAGGTGGAAAAGCGTTTTGAACCACGGAAGGACTGTTGGCTGAATGGCTTTTCGAGCATTTCATGTGGATTTCCCCCAAAAATGCAATTTTTGTTTTATCACATAAGAACTAATGTGGTAATGGGCTTCTTCGCTTATTATGACTTTGGATAACAAAAACATCCTCTTCTTGCCCCAACAGAGTAAATGCTGCACCAAACAGTCACGTACCCCAGAAATGCAAATTTTGTTTATTCACATAACCACTAAAATGGAAATGGGCTCTTCGCTCATTATAACTTTGCATAAGAAATCATCCCCTTGTTGCCCCAGGTTTAACAGAGCATAAAAATGAGCTCACTTGACGGTTATCAGGCAGCATCTTCAGGTCTTTTAGCAAAATTCGATGCAACGAACGCCTGCTGATGCCAAATTGTGTCTCGTCGATGTTTGTGGACTCTCTCGGTCGACAATATAGGGCCGACATTTTTCACCATTTATCGATGGGCTAGGTGACATATTCCCTAAAATCAGGGACTCCGAGCATACATTTTTTTTTTCAAAGAGTCGCCTACGGACTGTGCACTAACAGTTAGCCCTAGCTCGATTTTTTTAATAAGTTTTTCCATCTACACGTAGTTTTAAAATTAATTTTATGGTTTCTTCAGTGCAATGCTTTTTTCGCTCCATTATATACAAGTTTAGAATTTATTTGTTTTGTTACCACTTAAATTAAAAAATATATATTTGCTCTTACTTACTTGTATGATTCTAGCTTGAAATCTAAATTATTATTTTTTTTAAATAAACTTTCACACTATTATTTTTTTGAACAGGACTTATTGCTTCACTATTTCTTCAACGACTGACTGACCCCACCTCTAACGTGCTAATAGAAATTTATGAGCCATGTTATCTTTGTTAAGTTCCGTTTTAATTTTTTTCAGTCTGCGCTGAGCTTGAACATAACAGAACTTTTTGACATTGTTGGAAGCGTGATAACTAAAAGCACGCTAAAATGTTTTTTAACACAGCTGTATATCATATACTGAGTAGGCTGTTTGACTTGATTTCAATTTAGTAGATTCACCACTTTCATATTTGTTCAGGTGCATTTACTTATTATACGTAATGAACATTACGTAGAATGATGTATTGGCCGTTTTGTTCAATGACTTTCTGCTATCTCTCGGACAACTTCTCTGCTAAAAATTTCTCAAGGTCCTGTTGGATGAAGTCCTCAAACGTTCGGTAAGGAGTTTTGCAAGGAGCGAAAAAAGTGGAAGTCTGATGGCGCAAGGTTGGCACATCCCAACCAGCTGCAAAAATTTGCGCCGAGTGACCAAACTTATGTGTGGTCTCACGTCGTCGTAGTGTAACCTCAGACCCTCAAATTGAACAGTTCGGGGTGTTAATGTGCGATGGCATCATTTATTTTCTGTAGCTACTCACAGTAAACATCGGAATTAATCGTTTTGTTTTTTGGAAGCAGGTCATAGAAGACTGATCCCTTCCAATCCCACCAAATCAACATCATCACTTTTTTTTGGTGGATATCCGCCTTTGCTTGCCTTTCCGATGCTACATCTCGCTTACTCCAACTTTATCTTCAGCTGACATTGTTGTAAACAATCTATTTTTCGTCGTCAGTGGTCAGTTATACGCTTCCAAGAAAGGATCTTGGTGAGTTGATCGCAGACTTTTACGCGCTTCGTCAGATGAGTTCCTTTCAGCTCATGCGGTACCCAAATATCGAGCTTCCATCATTGATTCGGGCGAATTAGCTCTGGCACAAGCGTTTTTCGATGACATCTGCGTAACTTTAATATGCAAAATATGGCGAATATGCTCTTCAAAATTCTCCATGTTCGAACTATAGTTACAAACACAAAACTCGACCGAATCACTTCAACTTTTTGTTCGTTTTTGAGTTAGGGGAACACTTGAATCGGACCATTTTCAATTTTTTAATGTTGTCATGAAACATACTTTTTTTCTCTTCTTTATTTACACTTTCTTACACTTCGTCGATCAAAACAAAATGAAAAAACATGTCAGAAATGGAATGATAAGGGGACAAACGTCATCCAATTCAGAAGTGGGTTTTTGATGGAAGTAATTCTTCTTCTTTCCACATAAATAAAGAATTTCCCCTCTCTTTCAGACAATCTTCCTGCCCAGATCAACGTTAACCAGCACAATAGTGTAAGTGCACCAAAAAAAAAAAAAATCAGAAAAAACGTCCATGCAAAAAATACGTAGTATAATTCGGAACTTGCACTTTCGAACACCTGAAAGCGCCCTCCAAATTTAAAATTCGTTTAAACGATGCCAGTTTAATTTGTACATTCGCTAAGTTCATGCTTTTACGATTGTAGTAAATTGTTCCCGTTGATATCTTATCAGTAAAATTTATTATTATTCGATAACAACTCTCCTCGCATTAGACGTAACATTTGTAATGTACGAGTACAATAATTTATGTACACAATGTGCGTACTGGGATTTGTGTTATACTTAGGGCAAATGCAAAATTGTATTTACTAGTGGCATTAGCTGACTTTTTATTTTAAAACAAAAACAAATTATTTAAATAGTTAACCTTTTAGAAATGTTAACTTATGCAAATTGATGATAATGGATGTGAATCCAAATTAATTAGAGTTGCCATACCACAAATACTTCGCGAGTCTCAATGTACTCCTATGATATGTGCTGAGTCGTATCAAAAAGATTTCGTCCTAAATCTAGTTTTACAGATCTTACGAACAATGAAAAGTTCAGAGATGTAAAAATTTTCAAATTCCACACAAGGCGACACCTAGTATCAATAGATAATTGATGAAAGTTAATGACAAGGTGGAAGTTCCAATTTCGATTATAGATAGGTTTTTTTAGGTCCTCACGTACGCATCAGTTTGGCCATTACCCATGTTATTTATAAAGAATATAACTGAACTTAGGAAAATCCAAATAAGAACTTGGAGTTTCAGCTGTGAGCACAGACACTGGATAAAAACACTGTAAATAGTGTGTGTAAAAAGTGTAGTTTTCGTATCAACCCAAGTGAAACCAAGCTGGACTTTTCACCATAAAAAACAATCTGTTCAGTCTAGTCGAGATCTTAGCACGTACCACATTATAATATTGAACAAAGACTTGCTTTAAAGGCTCAATATCTTAATATCGAGTAAAGTTGGCCATGCCTGGTATAAAGTAACCATAGCTCGTTATTGAACCGATTGAGGTCTGGACTGTCAGCTGGCCTTTCATCCGTTGATATGGAGTGTACTAGAGCAGAATCTTGTTGGAATGTGTCTGCGAATAATTGTTCGGTTGAGGTTTGCACCAAAGTCTTCCAAAACAATTGTTTACTTTCGCTGAAGTGTAGATTCCTTTTTCATAAACATTTTTTACCATAAAATTACAAGTAGGAGGCGGCCCTAAGAGTGTGTTCTGACACATCCATTGATGACCGAGCATACACTCGACGTTTCTGTTTATTGGAAAATCCTCAACGATGAAGATTTCCTCGTCAGTAAACAGAATTCATCAGTGAACGTTCTTCAAATTCAAAGTAAGATGTACAAAATTACAAGTTTTTCCATATTGCATTTGTGACGGCCAACGACAACAACATTATTTTCGATGTTCTGTACCAGTATTTATGCCTATACCCAAAATACCCAAAAAGTCTCGTTTGGAGAAGTCAAAAGCAAAGATAATGTTGATTGGCTTTTACAATTTCAAGGGCATTGTCCGCAAAGAGTTCGCTCCACCGGGTCAAACAGTTAATTCACAATTCTATCTTGGTGTTTTGAATCGTATTCGGCCAGAATATCGCTCAGAATGAAATTGGCGTTTCTTGCACGATAATGCGCCATCTCATCAATCGACGCTTTTGACCGTTTTTTTGTTGGCTAAAACTGGCATTTTAACTGTCAACCTCTGCCCGGGCCCCCGCCCAATTATCAAGGCTTCGCCCTTTAATGACGTTGTCTAATAATGAACGGGGGCAGAGCAAAGTCCTGGTCTTATCGTAAACATCTTCAGATGATGCTACCGAAGGTTGCTACGATTCGATCAGTCACAAGTTGCCGGTCATAGGTCTTGTTGGCGGCTGGACTACCGGTAGTCCCTACCAGGACTTAAATCGCGGTACCATAGGAGTCAGGAGCCCCCCGGATCTCGGTCCTGGCCTGACTTGTTAGAGGTAGGCCCCCTTGTGGGAGCGTCATGGTGGCTGTGGTTTAAACCCAAAATCGCGGGAAGGGTTTCGGCTCAATGTAGAGTTGCAATAAGTACTGGGTGCTGCGACCCTAAGAGCAGTAAGAGGTTTTAGGTCGGCCTCGACTCTAACCAAGGGTGGAACTTGTGCCGGCAACACAGTTCCGAATTGGTATCAGTGGATTGACGGTGAGCGATGGCAAGGCGTATCCTTGCTCCCATGGATGTATGGGCATCCCGTAGGTTTAAGCAAGTACTTACGTTAAACACAAGAGACGTTCTGTCAACCTCTGCCCGTATTCCCCTGATTTGGCATAGTGCGACTTTAAACTTTGGGAAAAATGCATTTAATGATGCAAGGAAAGCGTTTTGTGTACGTAGAAGCCATCCAAAAAGCTTGTACCGGATTTTGAATAAAATAAATCGGTTTTGGCAAAAAACTTTTTGTTTTTATTTTTAAAATATCCTGATTAATTTGGAATATACCTGGTAATTAACTAATCTAAATTAATTTATTTAATTAATCTAAATTAAGCAGCACAATTAAAGAGTTTTTGCGCCGTTTTCGTATCATATTAAATCTATCTACAGATAACTTTCTTGAATTTAGTAAATATTGAATGCGTCAGAGATGAGAATATGTACATATGCGTATATACAGTGTTGGCTAAAACTAAAGCAACCTTTAAATAAACACAAGACTCTGCGGTAAAACTGATTAGATTTCAATATATTGTATTTTATTATGCTTTTCTTTACAAATCAAGTAAATATATTCGAAAACAAAATAAGAGAAACAAAAATAATAGTTAAGAAGTAGAAAAAGCAAAAAAAAAAACAAACTGTAACCATGTTGATTTCAAGCTGACCAACACTAAAGCAGCTTCGTTGTAAATTCACGTTTTTAATAATAAACATCGCGACTTAACTTCAATATTTTGTGGCGAAACCTTCGTTTTTGATTACTGCACACTACACCTTCTTAGCATATTCTCGATCAGATTGGAAATTATAGAGCTTGGGATGTTTTTCCAAGCCTCCTGGACTTGCATGAAAATAGAACATCCCTAAGCCATAATGTTTCCTCCTTCATGGTTCACAGTGCCCTTTAAGTATCGCTGATTCAATGTTTCGTCAATTGGCCGACGGACACGACGAGCCCTATCCGATCCCTTCAAATTCGTCAGAGAATAGTACCGTTTTCCACTTCGATACTGTATCGAAATTAATATGGTCATTTACAAATTTCATTCTTGCTCTTCTGTTTTTAGCTGAAACAAATGGTTTCTTTACGACCTTGAATGGGGAAAGGCCACCATTAACAGCTCTCCGACGAAGTGTCTTAGGCCTATCTTTTGTAAAGGGTCCGCCATCTAACGTTTTTTTTTTTAACTAGTGCTTATTTCGTGAGTGGTAACACTTAGCTCATGTCTGATTTGACAGATAATTAGTTTTATCCTTCCGGTTAATAATTTCATTCAAATGGCTGCCTCGGCTGGCCATGCAGTAGCCCACACTATCGGTCCAATTTTTAAGCACATTATCGATTGTGTGCAGCTGTATTTCACCAATGGCTTCACGAATATTGTCCTTTAAAGCGTCAATTGTCTCTGGTTTGTCGGCGTAACACTTATCTTTTACGGCACCCCACAAATAATAGTCCAACGGTGTCAAATCGCAGCTCCGAGGTGGCCAAATGACATCAGCTCTGCGGCTGATAATGCGATTTTCAAAAACAGGGCGCAAAACATCGAGTGTAGCTTCGGCTGTGTGGCACGTAACGCTGTCCTGTTGAAACCAAATGTTCAGATTGCGGAAAAGATGGTAATCCTTTGGGGGGAAATATCAGGAGAGTACGGTGGATGCGGAAGAATTTAAAATCTCAACTGCAATAATTTTTGCACCGTTACTTCTGAGGTATGTGGTCTAGCATTGTCATGCAAAAGAATCGGACCGTGCCTGTTGACCAACGCAGGTTGCTTTTCAACCAATTTGGCATGCAATATGTAGATTTTTTCACAAGTGAAAAGTGGATTGGTCCCTTCGATGTCCACCAAATCGTGACCATAACCTTTTTTGGGTGAAGATCGGGCTTGAGGGTGTGTTTTAGTTTTTCATTTGCATCCAACTACTGCCCAGACCTTTTACGATTATCATACAGTATCCACTTTTCATCACAGGTGACTATCAAGTACAAAAATGGTTCACTTTGGTTTCTTAATGTAAGCGATGCACAGATTTCCAGGCGCCGTAGTTTTCCGGATTCGTTCTTTTCATGGAGTTTCTTTACCTTTCCTATGAGAAAAAGATGTCGACTTCTTGTCATTGGGGGGATACTCATTATGTCCCATTTTAAATTCGTAAAGGAAGAGGGTTCGAATTTGAACTTCCGACAACATAGAGAGATTCAAATAAATACAAAAGAGAGAGGTAAGAGGGAGAATGAAACAAAAAAAAAATTTACGATACAATGCAGGCAAGATTTGCTTTGCATGTGTTTGACATTTCTTTTTCTCCTTCCTCTTTTTTTTTCGCATTTGCTTCAGTACTTCTTTGGCTTTTGTTACGTGCACATCATTTCAGTATGGCGGATGAATTTAAATGGACCAAAGAATGCTTTATCAATCACTTTTAGTTCGGTTGTTAAGAAACTGAATGATCCCTGGACAGGTCTTTTCTTCCTCCACACTTTAACCCATTTTTTTTTTTTTTTTTTTTTTTTGACTATTTCCAAAGCATCTTCACAAATATCTAAAAGATCTAACAATAATTCTTCGTCCGAACTGCAGTCGGTATCCATGTAATCAATAATCATTTCCGCAGAGTCCAATAAATTGTTTGGTTCTGCAAATGCCATTTTTGTTTTTATAATTAATTTTATTTACAACACTGAGCACCAAAGATCAAATGAAAGAGAGCTGTCAAATAACATGAAAAACCAAAGAATGAGAAATGGCTTCGTGCAAAAATGTGCGCATCACAGAAGGACAGTTCAAAAGAAAATAACCAAAACATGCGCTATGCAAAAGCCGTCATGGTAAATAATTCATAGAAAAAAAAAATAACGGTACTTGTAACGAACCCTAAAATTCTCACACGTCAAGCGCACATGTATCACTTTATTTTATAAAAAAGAAAATTTAACGTTCTGACACAGATGTTCACTCGAGAAGTTCTTATTTTCGATTGAGCGAAAATCGAACAATGGTTTAAAAAAAAAGTTTCAAGAAAATTGGATTTCATTAACACGTTCCGCTGTGAGCTAGAAAATAGGAGGATAAAAACTCAATCAATGTTATAAATTTACTTTAAAGTGACATTTTAATTGAAAATAATAGAAAAATGTAAATAATTATTTATTATACGATTTTAACAAAATATTTTTACGTATAAAGAATATAAATAAATAAGAAAATCTAAATGTTATCATAACGAATTTCGAGAGTTTTTCGGCTACATTCTGGGTATTTCTTGCGATAGTTGTGCACAGTCTAAAAATTTGAATTTGATTAAAATATAATGGAAATTTAGAATCTACAATTTTTAGGACATGTTATTAATTTTTCTAAACCAAAAAAAAATACTATCTTGCAGAAGAAATTGCTGTTGAATCATCGTTTTTAGTGAGTTTTATAATTAACTCCTCCGTGAGTTTAACGCCATGTTCAAATACAACATAATCTGGTTGGCCATTCCATAATATTGGATTAATGTGCAAAAAGTTTGTAGATAAGCCAAACTTTTCAAACATTTTCATAGATTTAGCTGACAATAGTTCAGATAGAAGATGATAATAAAATGCGAAACATCAGCTGGCTTCAAACATAATTTCTTATTTACTTTTTCTTCTTCCTTTTGTTCATCATCTTCTAAATCTTTTAACACCATTTTTAGTTTTTCTTCCAAACTTATCCTGTCATCAAAAAATGTAAAGGCGGCGCATTCCTCATTCAGGTACTATAAATGATTTATGAACTTCTTTATTGCAATATCTGCTATAATTGTGTCATCTTCTTTATACGAATTAAGTCTTTTTAGAAAATAAATATCATTTAAAGGAAGGTGTTTGCAAAACGTTTGGGTCAGAAAACCAAGATTTGGCGCAATGAAAAAGCAAATTGTGTGGGCTTAACTGGCTGCTGAAATAATAGTATTTTAAGGCAATAAATTCCTTTTAACATCCACCGAGCCAAATGATAGGCTGGTGCCCGAAATTGAATGCCTGGAAGAAACGAATAAAATAAATATAAAATAGGGTAATATTTTTAGATACAAAGGAACAAAAAGCAGGGTGCCAAAAAAAATTCACACTTTTATAAATAAGGCCCACCATACTGTATATGGACCAGTAAGTTTACTACACTGAAATAGTAAGCAAATTAGGCGTATTCTCATTTTGATAGTTTTGAGCCATTCAAATTTTAATATTTTGTTTCATGCCATTTCGGTGTCAAACTACAATAAAAGGTATGGCTATTTAAGTTTATAATTTCAGTTTTTTTGCGGTAGAAATACGTCTTTTTTATTTGATTCATTGTAACAAATATGCCTAAAACTTAAACAATGTTTTTACGCTCTTAGGCTCGTTTTTTTTGGCACAATAGTATAGCTGATAGAGTGATAATCATATTTCGGTCGAAACTGTGTCTGTAGTAATACTGGTTGGTAAAATTACTCGATTCCATTCTATCGTATAGCCGGAATTCGTCTGCCATTGGTCTCAAGTAACAAGTCCTTAATCTCAATATATGCATTCTTCGCCAGTTGTCTTCTGTTTGCGAACACCGCCTTTGGTTTCTTCTATTTGCGCACGTTATTGCAGTTGTTAAAGTTCGGTTCCACACGAACACAATTTTACTGACTATATAACGTCAACACATACGTAGTCATAAATGACAACATATAGGTTTTTTCATAAATGTGACAGGGCTGACTTCATATCTACAAATGTGCCAAGGCTTCGTGATTACTCTAATTATCTCTTCTTTAGATATATTGAAATTTGCACCTTTTGTGTTACTTGGGAAGTATAACTTCCTGTCGTCAACTTATTGTAATAGTAAAGATCTCTGTTGTATTTCAAACATTAGCGGAGTAGAAAACCCATTCCTCGTCGTTTTACAAGCATATATATTTTGAAGGGATACCAAAATTACGCATATCGCATAATATCATCTACATTAATGTGTCATAATGTGTACTAAATTGATAAAGAGGCATTGAGTATTGATTTAGATCTTTTGGGCTATTACTAGGATTTGACATATGTAAGTAGAGCAATTATCTGATTTTTATATTTTTCGGCCTAAATTGCTTACTTATGCACCAAGATGGAAAGGAAAGTCGCACTCAAGTAAAACAGACAATTTTGACTTTGACCTGCTCTGTTTTAGTATGGTGTTGAAAGGGTAGAGATATCTCGTTTTTATTCGTAACAGATAGGGAAGTCTTAAGTTGTTTAACCACAAGAAACAACGCGAGAGTCGTGTTATTCCAGGAAAAAACCTTTAATAATTATAATCCTTCAAAATGAGTTTCTAGGTTGTTTGAATTATTGTTTTATAATTTACAAAATAGATCTAATATTACTTTCTTTTTTATGAGGGTACTCTATTTGTTAAAAGTACAAAAATTCCTGCAAATTTCTAGGCTTATTATTTCTGAGTCTTAGGCTCAATTGGATTCATATCAGGACTGTTACCGAGCCGATGGATTAAATTTATCACCATTTCTTCTTTGTAATTTTGAACCTGGGAAAAGAAATCCAATAGTCAAGTTGCTTTTACTTTTACCATAAAGATGGATAAAATTACCAACATAGCAGCGGAAAATTCATTGTTTACTTACGGTCTTAGCAAGATGGCAAGGTGTGGAATCGTACTGAAGCAGGATACCTGTGTGGTACTGGCTCACTTCCTCTCTAGTGGGAACCACTCCATTTCTATAACCCCTTTGGAAAGTAGCGGTAGTTATAATTCCCCAAACCATGACAACCTTAAACCTGTTCTTACCAGCTGCAACACATTCTTCTTCCTTCAACGGTTTTCCAGGTCGACGTCGAACTGCGGTCTTTCTATCTGAAAATCTAATCTGAGAAAATGACCTTGTGTTAATTATCTCGGTTCCAAAGTGTTTTTTTTCCGTTCGGTAGAGAAATATACCGGCTTCGTTAAGCCATGTTTGAGCTGTTGTTACAGATGTGTCTATGGTTTCCTTATAGGGCCCATACACTACACAAACGTGTTTGTACCAGCATCATTTGCCGCCAGGGTGTTGTAGTAACCGGAGCAATGACAGATTCGGCTTGTGTTACAATGCTAATTGCTAAGATAAACCCAATTAGGATATTATGAAAGAAACAATATTATTGAGAGATCCTATTTCACTCCGTGATCGGCTATCTATAACATTTTATTTTTTGAAGGTGCAGTGCGTTGGCAAAACGAAGTTTATGAAAATGTATTTTAAGACGCAACATTTAACATAAATATTTAATTATAATAAAAAAAAAAACTTCAACTGAATTCGGTAACTTATCACTTTCAAAAATGTATGTTTCCTTATCTGTGATTGAACATCTTCCTTCTAGACTAACCATCTGTTCATCAAGTAATTCTAACAAATCAAAAAACCAGAGTGAAGACTCGAAAACGTCTTTTGGTTCCGCTCCAGATTTTTAGCGGGATCAATTTCCTTTAGTTTTTGAACATTTATAGAGTTCAAGGACTTCCGCACACTTTGAATTCTCTACACAAACATGTTGGTGCAAACAAATAAATATCCAAATGTTTTATGTCCGTTCACGTACTTTTCGGACCAAATACTTACAGCTGCGGTCAAAATAATAGTAGTGAAACTTGTGAAATAAGAAAACGAATGAAAAAAATAATTCAATCCACTTGTACAAACAAATATTATATATTTTTCAAATCTATGTTTTTGAAAATATTATTTCAAATATTGAAAATATTATTTAGAAGGTGTCCAAGCGTATTCAAAAACGGACGGTCAAAAAATATTAGTGCGTTGAATATTTATCTTAAAATATAACAAAAATGCAAATTTAGCTTAAAATTTAAATCAGAAAAAAAAAAATGTTTTTTTTTTACCTCAAGTTAATATTTAGTTGCGTGACCTTTATTAGAGATAATGCAGCACAACGTCGTGGCATGGAGTTTACCAAGTTTTGACATCTTTCCAACGATATCGACATCCAAGACTGTTGCACAACTGCCCAATGACCATTGTTGTTAGCTGGTCGACAAGTAGCAACAGCCTTCTTAACGTCACACCAAAGATTCTCAATCGGGTTAAGGTCTGGGGATTGTGCAGGCCATTTCAATACATTGACCCGGTGCGCAAGAAACCACTGCTTAGTAAGTTTGCTAGTGTGCTTTTGGGTCATTGAAAGACCCATATAAATAACATTTCCTCCTCAGCATACGGCAGCATGACTTCCTTCAAGATTTGCAGGTATAGATGTTGATCCATGATTCGTTGTATCCGGTAGATGGGACAAGCACCATAAAAAGAAAAACAGACCCAAACCATGATGCTGGATCCTCCATGGTTTATGGTTTTTGCCGTATACTGAAGATTAGATTCTGTTCTTGGAGGCCTTCTGACATAAAGACGAGATCCCTTTCCCCCATTCAAAACGATTTTGGACTCATCTGACCACAACATTTTTCTCCACTTCTCTGCTGGCCAATTTGTGGTCCTTCGCGAATTGTTTTCTTTTGTCCACATGTTTTTTTTTTTGTCAGTAAGGGCACCTTCCACGGGCTTTGGGCTATCAGATCATGATCTTGCAACCGTCTACGCACCGTTTCAACACTAGCATCCACTCTAAATTTGTCTCTATGTAGGCGACATTACCGGCTTACGGCCACGTGTTTCCGGCCTTGGCGAGTACTTAATTGCATTTCTAATTGTCGTCGGTGAGCAGTCAATTAGTTTCTGGATTTCTAAATAGCGTTTACCTTCGGCAATTAACTTTTTATATCTTCGCGCCTTTGAGATGTGCAATGCTTACCTCTACTCATTGCTGACGAGAATCTAAAGAATTTTTTTAATAAATGTTATAAAAAATTCATAAAAAAACACGATTCTAACCTTTGCAGAACTTTCCAATGCTAAAATATGAGAATATTTAAATTTGAAACCAATCACTCGAAGCACTGCTATTATTTGGACTTGACGAAATCTACAACTTTCATTAATAATAGGTGCATATTCGACAAATTTGCGCAACAAAACAAAGAGTATGCAGACATAGCCGTACAAAAATTGTTGTACTCTCATTATATAACTGTTTTTTTACAGTAAAGGTCATAAAAAAACAGTCAAAACAAACAAATAAACAACTTAAAAATTATGTTTTGACTGCCACTACTATTATTTTGGCCGCAAGTGTATATAAAAACTGTCAAATCTGGAGGAGTGGGAATAAATAAGCGAATGGATTTCAGAATGTACACACAAATGTCAACTGTCTATTATATTTTGATCTTTTTTCCAAATAAAAAAGAATTAAGAAGTTTTAATGAATTTAGCAGTTTTTTATTCGAAATCTTGAACTTAAAGATAAAGATCATTTAAGCCTAGACACGTCTGAATAAGTTCTTCCGATAATAGGGCTGTTCCAGACTCCAAATTTGTACAAAAACCTGTCCCCGCGAGAAAAAAATTGTAAAACAGAACGCATTTGAGAGAGTAATTCATTTCCCCACCCTGCTAATTCTTACAAATTTCTACACAAGATATTTCTTTGGGTAGGGAATTGTAAAAAACGTTAAATCAATTAAATTTTAAAAGAACGACAAATTCGTAAAAGTTTAAATTTGTGTGGATTGCGACAATTTTATGCAAATTAACTTAAAATATGATTTGAACATGGATAAGCGAATTGTTGGCCTAACGTAATAGAACCAATTTATATGCGTTAAATAAAATAGTAATAATAATCAATCTAAAAGTCTTCCTCCTGTTTTGCAATTTCTTTTTGCTTGTTATTGTACTTTTGACGCTTCAAACACATTTTACAAAAACGTTTTCCCGCGAGGTTTCGGGTTTAAGAGAGAATTTATTCCTACTCCTGAAAAAAATTCTCTACATTGTTACAAGAATTATAATAAAATATTAGGGAATAAACCTAATACGAGTATATCTTTGTATTTTCCACCTATATGCTATTTACAGATGCCAGACGGTGTATAGGGAGTACATTCTTTTCATTTTCCTACTTTTCTATATATTTTGTCTGCAAACGCTTTCTAAAAACAATTTTCCATTGACAAAGTAAAAACAATTTTCAATTTCGAAATAAAAACAAACCCAATAACAGTTTCAAATAAAAAAAACAGTTTGACAGTTTTTACAAATTTTCCCGAACATTTCGCTCTCTTGTTTGAAAAACTACGAAAAATATGATCAGATTTTGGACTGTTTTTCGTAAATTTTCGTAGTTTTTCGTGGTTTTGGACAGTACGCGAACGGGCCTTTTGATTTTACACCGCCTGCGCAAAGATACGCACAATCCTACACCAACGGTATGTGCAAACTCGTAGGCAACAACAAGACATACACGTTTGCGCAAACACGGTTGTGTAGCGTAAGGGCCCTATTATTTGTGGTGCGGTAACGAACCGGTTCCCCTACATTCTCTTTACTTAGTTCTGCAATAAGTTCTGTTACACATTTTCCAGCGCTTATCGTTCAAAACGCTTTCGAGTTGCTAAAACCACCCGAAATATCGAGAATATTCATTTATCGGGCTATTGCTCACTGTGGCTAATTGTCTGGAGTAGAGGACAGGCCAAGAAATGTCCGTCCGTACGAATGTAGTATTAAAGGCAGGTGAATGAATTCGGAGAAATCCCCTTAGGAAGCAGAAGTTCATGCCCAAGAAATTGGATATATCAACCAGATCCATGTCTAGGCTGATTCTGGATAATCTGCACATGAAAGCCTAACCGTCGGTCGGTCCACGGGTCATCTTCTAACTCCTCAACTAAAAAAAATTAAACTGAAAAGATGCCAGCTACTTTTGCAGTGGCACGCGGGCAATGGCCACGAAAACATTCTGTTTACGGGAGAGAAAATTTTTACCGTGGAAGAAGTTTTCAAGAAACAAAATTTATGCCAATTCATCTAAGGAAGTGGAAAAAGTTGTTCCACGGCTTCAACGTTGACATAGTCCCGCTTCCGGAATGGTTTGATGGGGGTCTCTCACCATGGTGTCACATACCTGCATTTCTGTGAAGAAGGCGTAAAAGCTGGTGCAAAGGTTTATCAAGAAGATGTGCTAGAGGGTGTTGTGAAGGATTTGACCAATGCCCTTTTCATTCACACTAATGGCCATACCATTTGGAAGCTTGTGCTAAAGCTAAATGCACTCATTTCGAGTGAATCCAAATTTTTTTTAATAATCAATATTGTGGTCTAATAAATGAAAAAATTTTGAATAGAATATGTTTACTGTTTTTTTTTTTGTAGCGTTTTGTATTTGTAACAGAACTTATGGCAGGAGTGGTATTATTTATAAAGGGTCCACCATCTAACGTTTTTTTTTTTTTTCAACTAGTGCTTATTTCGTGAATGGTGACACTTAGCTCATGTCTGATTTGACAGATAATTAGTTTTATCCTTCCGCTGAACGAATATGGTTGTGTATATGCTTGAACAACGCTGGGAAATATTGCCTGCGATCGATTTAGAGAAGATACCGATTTTGCCAAAAAAATCATCTTTTCAGATGAAGCTCATTTTGATCTTGGCGGGTATGTAAACAAGCAAAATTGTCGCATTTGGGGCACAGAAAACCCGCACGCATACATTGAAAAGCCGATGCACCCAAAACCCGCCCTGTTTTTGAAGATCGCATTATGAGCCGCAGAGCTGATGTCGTTTGGCCACCTCGGAGCTGCGATTTGACACCGTTGCACTATTATTTGTGGGGTGCCGTAAAAGATAAGTGTTACGCCGACAAGCCAGAGACAATTGACGCTTTAAAGGACAAAATTCGTGAAGCCATTGGTGAAATACAGCTGCACACAATCGATAATGTGCTTAAAAATTGGACCGATCGTGTAGGCTACTGCATGGCCAGCCGAGGCAGCCATTTGAATGAAATTATTAACCGGAAGGATAAAACTAATTATCTGTCAAGTCAGACATGAGCTAAGTGTTACCATTCACGAAATAAGCACTAGTTGAAAAAAAACGTTAGATGGCGGACCCTTTAGAATAGTGCATTTTTTTTTAAAAACCTTTATATATATATATGTATGTACTTATTTTTATTATTGAAAGAAAAATGGATCGTGGTCATCTACAGTCTTCATAAAAGATAAATTAATGAGTATTTGCAAATTTTTACATTTCTTACGATCGCAAAAATATCCGACAATTGAACAATAAAAAACTGGTTTGAAAGTGAACTTATGCAAATGATTTTCTTTCTTTTTTAATGATACGAGTATGAATTGATTTTACATTTGTGGAATGCGAAAAGAGTTTGACAGCTGGTCACGACAGACATTTATCGTTTTTTTCTCCTCTCCATACTTTTCCATGCGATACAAAAGCGCTCAGATTTGTTTGCAGGTGTTTATTGATCAAAGTTTGAAAAGTTACAAATTAATAGGTATACTCAAGGAAGACGAAAATGTTCTCCTTGTTTATAATAGAGTTTTGATATTATAATCTTTGTTGGAGCAGACGTCGCACTTCTAAAGGTCGTACGATTAAAATTTTCAGAACTTCCGTCGACGGAAGTCGCTTGAAAACCTACTGGAATGTCAGGTTGAGATCATCGACCAACCGAAACCGACGACTCGACATGGACGTGCAGAAAATTAAAAGTAAAATCAAACTTCTAAATACAGTAAATAAAAGAATTTAATCTCTGATAATGTTGTATGGTAATAAAAACTACAAAGATTTAAATAAAAACTAAATCTCCTTGTCGGGAAATTCGTAGGCCGGAATGCCAGATTGTATAATGTTAACCAGTAGAATTTGCATAATTTACATCGAATTTCACGCAATGCTCAATCAAATAAAAAAAAAATTATGATATTGGTGGGAAAATGCCATGTACGTGTATGGTCTCATAACTTTTTGGTTTTAATTATGATCAAAAAGAAGACGTTTGTAATCGAACTATTTAAGAACTACACTAAGTGGAAAAAAAGAGTCCCAGTCAAGTAAAACAGTAAATTTTGACTTTGGCATGCTCTGTTTCCTTTTTTGTTATTGAACGGGAAATACTCTTTCATTATCGAATAATTGGAATTCTTAATAGTATTAAGTTTCCTTGTTTTCGAAGTTTTTCTGATTTTTTTAATCATTTTTTGATTGCGAAGTGCGCGATAAACAGGAGGCAGTTAACAAAATTTGAAAAGGGTCAAATTCTTGCTTTTAAGGAGGAAGGTGAATCGATAAGAGAAATTTCTCGTCGATTAGGGTTCCTCGAGTCGACAACAGGATATATATATGTATATAATTTGTAGATTCGTTTGTTATTTTTAGAAGCTTCAAATTCGCTACTAAATGTTTTCCTTAATTATAATAGTTGGTCATCTGAGAATGTTGACTGATTCTCAAATTCTCTATAGTTTACAAGGACTGAAATCATGACAAAGACCGCAGAAACTAACTACTCACCAAGCACCGGACTTTCCTTACCGAAATCGAATAAGCTACACCTAAACTCATGCGACTTAATGAATTAATAGCTAAATTAGAATTAAGTCATAGTTCAGCATTCAGAAAAATATTTTTACAATTGTCTCACTGAGGCGCTGTGACTATTGTCTTTAATTTATTTTTAGCGGTACAACGATTCTTTCCTGGCAAACTTTTAAAAAACGACCTTCTTTGAACATGGTAAAACCAGCTAATTGATCGATGGTATTTTTCCTCGTACGTTGTCTGACATTGCCATGTGTATGTTAAAAGCGGACGAATGAATGTCGTACGAGTATATAACAAACTTTTAAGTCTGAGCTACATTTTCTATTACAAAATACTGGGGAGTTTTCGCTTCATTCGACCCTCGTGCTGAATCTATGTCATCGTAATTTCCTTGATAGTTAACGGCAGAGCCTAAGCATTTTAATTTCTGCACTGCGGTACGATGACTCCTTCTAAGTATAGGTAGATGTCAGTGGCTAGGTTTTTGAGCTTGGATAAACGGCAATGCAAAAATGCGTGTTTAGTACATCTGATTCTTAACCCATTATTTTCTACTGCCTTTATCCAATTGTCACATCGTTGCTTATTATTACGCTATCATCGGCGAAGAATAGAGAAATAATGGTGTGCACCAAATTTATCTTCGAATTCTTTGGTTATTTCTGCTGTGCATTTGGCATTTATTTTAACGTACGGCTTGACTAATTAAACTTTCGCTAAAGCATTACGTGCGTCGTAAAGAATGCTGAAGTGGGGAAAAGGAGTGAATGCGAGTACGCAAAGAAATTTCATTTTCATGTTGACGTTGCCGATGAGAGGAAATTGCCCGGACTTTTACAAACACTCTGCCTCACTGTATTAATATTTTCTGACTTACTTTATCTATTAAAATATTCAAAATTATTCACTACACGCTGAATGATTGACTTGCAATTGTTTTGTAAGCTAATTTTCTCTTAAATGTATTCACAAACAAAATCTCTCACAAAAAACATTTAAAAAAAAACCCTCTTAATTATACCTCGAAAGGAACAGTGCTTTCAATTTGCTAAAGGTCAATGGTCATTATATTAAATGGCTTTGAAGGAGCAGTGGAAGAAAGTTGTATCTTCGAGCAATAAGAAATTTAATTTAGATGGGTCTGATGGCTTTCAATAATATTTTTGTGATTTTCAAAGACAGGAACAGTTTTTTGTGAACAACCAAAATAGCCTGAAAATTATATAGCGACTCCCTAATGATTCTATAAAAGCTTAACATTAATCAAGTGACTTGGAAGGAATAAACGTACCCATGAGTCAATTATTCGCTTATGCAAGGCGTCCCAAAAAAAAGTTTCTATTTGATTGGCTCACTGCGCGAATGCAACAAATCTGCAGAGCCCATGTCAATCGATTAGTCACCTTTTATGAATTCAGTTGTTACGAAGCGGACAGTGCATTGTGTGCTCGCAAATTTTTGCAAAAATAATGATTCGGTGAATGTTGTGCAAAGAAAATTCTGCAGTCAGTCAGCGAGGTTTGCAAACCATAAATGATGCGTCAAGTATTCCTCTCATCGGGAAATGGGTGCATTAGTTCGAGGAAACCGGTTCAACAACGAATAAACCTACGTCTGGGTGGCTAATGTTATCAAGAACTTACGAAAACGTAGAGATTGTAAATCGCTCCACTCGTGATAATCCGATTTAAAACTGCATCTCTAGAAAATTCAGTTGGTGCGAGAACTTAGTTCCAAGATGCCAGTCAGGGAGTTCAATTTGATAACCATTTAACTGCACTTTTATTAACATTCAACGATATTTTGTTTTCGGATGAGGCACATTTTCACTTTAACGGACACGTTAATAAAGCAGAATTCCAACAAACACTAAATGCAAGCATCTAATCGTCTAAGGTTACCGTTTGGGCTGCAATATTGGCGCGAAGCATAATTGACCCTTACATTTTTGAAGATGGTCGGAGCATTGTTGATGCTTGAACTGCAAAATGTTCGTGGTTTGAACCAAAGAACGTGGTTCCAGCAAGGGGGAGGAACGACAAACATTTCCAACACGTCTCGGCCACGTGAAATTATACGTCTAAAATTAATATCCAGAGGAGAAGACGCGCAAATTGGCGTACGCACAGCTTTAAATACACCTATAATCCGGATTCTTTTGTTCAGTTTAAAGAAAATATCGGGCACGAAATGGTTTTTATTACGGAGACTACGTGCTGAGTTTCTACGTAAATAATTAATAAAGGCTTTCTCAATAGACGACTTCCAAATATTTATATCACTGCATTAAAAACAACTTCCTTTTGGAAAACTTTATAGTAAGAAAGGCACGCTTTTAAATATAAATTGCCCTTGCTGCTACAAGTTTAATTTCCAAGCAATAAACTTCCCCTATCTGATTTTTTTTTTTAAACCAATAGATAAAACCATAACACCTGAAAAAGGAACTTATTTTGTATTTGGCAAAATTCTAATGAAGAAAAATGTTTAAATGACGATATTGAAACCATCGAACACAGAACACTTCTCAATTGTGGAAAAGTAGGCGAATAATTAATCTGCAGATGGTTATAGGTTTCCCACATCGACCACAAGAGAAGGGATTGTAAAGATTATTTATTTTCTTCGCCAAATAAAAAAATATGCTTGTTCTATAACTGACTAGTTTTTGACTTTGCTCATTTGCTTGTATTATCAGATTTTGTGGAATGTTGCGGCGAATAATACTATCTAACATCCCCCACCTATTGAAGCCCTAAAGGTCGATTTTGTTTTGGAATATTTATTTAAATAGCCCGAAACCCCGAAATCGTTGTTACATTTTGTTTTTAATTCGAATAAACCTTATTAGCATTTACAACTTGTGTTTCTGAATTTTCTGCTGGCAGATAGTGGAAACTAAATACATAAAAAGCGGAGTAATTTTCAAAAGCATAGGAAATAAAATTATGCAACTAGTAATTAAGCAGGAATTTTGCACCGACGCACCTTATTTTAATTCTCCAATGCAGACAAATTTAGTAATTAACGAAAACATGACCTGAAAGTATCTACCCATTAACTTACGTACCTGGGTGTAAGTTTCACTTCGCATTTCAAAGAATAAATGCTTAGATGTTGAGATAGAAAAATGAATCAGGTATACAATGTATTTGTGTTAGGGAAACTTTATAACGGTTCCAAAAAGGTTAAGTATTCCAACATTAAAAATAAACAGCTACGAAACTCTTGTTTCAGCTGTCTACCTGATTTTTTTATTTTTATTTTACAAAACATCCTGTTTTGAGACCAGGTATTGTAGCAATGAATCCTTTGTACAAGAAGTAAAGAATACATTCAACTTCTTGTCTACTTATCCTGAACCCGAAGAAATACATATATTCTCTACTGTTGTCATACACTGGCATACAGCAGGTCAGAGATGTTTTTCAAATTCAAACGAAAAAATAAAATTAATTTTCCATTTAAAATGTAAGCACAAATCAATCTACGAGTACTTTTGAGCCGAACGGAAAAATCTAAATTCGAAATAAACATTTATGAATACTCCAGTTGGGCTATTTTTAGTTAACGATGTCAATGTCGGCGGATGTGGAAATAATTGCTCATTTTATAACCAAAAGTTTTCCAATCTTCAAATACTTACCCAAAATGAACATTGATTTTTTTTTTAAAGGAGCAACGTTTTCTTCAATTGAACCGATAGTCTTATCCTTCGACTTTATGGTTGAATGTCTTTTCAGATTGGTTGGATGTAGCATACATACATATGTACATATGTTTGTTTCAGACGTAGGCAAAGGACTGACTTTTAGTTGACATTATCACTGAATGCTGATGTACTTTTATCGGAAGATAAGCCTATTCGTACACCAGTTTGAGTCTGTGGAATATATTTTATATGGGTTAATTTCTTGCATATTAAAAGGAAAAATGAATAATTTGAGAATCTACACAAATCTGATGCAAATCCCTTGGCGTCAAATGAAGAGTCCCATTAAATTCGTAGCATACCCACGTTGACAGAAGACAGACGATGACATTTTGTTATTGCTGAGAGTGTTTTCTTTTCAAGCTATGAGAGTTTCTCTACATTCTCTCAATGCTTCCACCAATGAAAGTGCTTACTCTTAATTTGTGCATGTGTGAACTTCCAACGGACACAACGCATACAAAAGTAGAAAGTTAACCTACTTTATCCGTAATATTCATTGCTTATGGACCTCCCCCCATAAGAAAGCGTACCTATATTATATCCAGCTTTCAGTTGAATACGTCGATGCAATGCAACGAATGCAAGCTGTTCTCAATAATATAGACCAGGGGTTCTGGCATTCGCAATACTTGGCGGCTTTTCAAACTTCTTTCTTAGAAATAATGCTAGTTGTTTGACGGATTTTAAACTTTTCTTAGGACTTTACTAAGCCCTAAGTATTCCCTTAATGCCGCACAGAGATGTTTTTTTTTTTTGTGGGTCGATGTTGCATCTTATTTCATCAAGAAAGAAGGCGAATTCGTAAACGCACGACTTGCAAAGTAAATTATCTGCAAAGCACATAGAGCAGTTGAAACGTCAAAAGCATATGTTTGCATTGCAAGTGTTAAAGGTTTATGTATGAACGGATAACTTGCACAATTTTCATTTCTCAATATTTTAAAGCATGATTATTCAACAAAGTTATGTACTTATTTTAAACACCTTACTTAATGGTTGCCGAGCTACCAAATACACTAAAAAGAACAAAAAAAAAAAAATATTTAACGCCAAATATAATTTCAAAGTGAAGTGTGCAACATTACTTTGATAGTTGCACAGATGCTCTTCCGTAAAAAAACTGAATCTACTACTTTTTTGAACTGTTTGGTTTGCAGTAATTTTTCCATTGTGCGTTTGCGAATCTCCTGCTTTATTTGGCCAGAGACATTGCGAATTAAAGACTAATAAACCTCCTAAGAAAAAAAACTAGATTTTTATCAACCATGAAAACAAGTAGTCTCTAGAAGCGTTATTTACGAATATACAAAGTTTCTTATTGAAATGCCTATGGAACACAATTGATCCACCTATTGACGTTCGTAGACTCCCGGCTTCGTGGAAAAAAATGCACCTTGGTGTAGAGTAGAGCGAAGGTGCATCTATCTTCTCAAACATATACACGACACAGCTACGTGATTTTTATACCAAGCGAAAAGATCAACATATTCTAAATAATCTAAGAAAGCACCTAAGCTCTTTACGTGCTAAAATTGTTTTATATTGTTTTTATTTTATTTAAATATTGTTTTTATTTTATTTTTTATTTTTATAATTAGCACGCACACAGCGCAAGTGAAGAAAAATTAGGGAGGAAAGAAAGAGAGATACCAATGTTCATTGGTTTTAAATGTCTGAATGTTATAATGACTAGGAAATAAAGAGTTCGGCAGGTCAATCCAGAAGCGAATTGTACGGCGTAGGAACGAATCACGATATTTTAGAGTAAGTCCGAAAAAAGTAAGCCTGAAGGTTCAGCACTTGTGGTGAAAATAGCGATAGAATAAGGTGAGGCAAGAATCGTTACGTCGGTGTTCAAGCGTGCCAATTGACGGTGCAACATTGGCGTCACCTATGAGTTTTAACACACGGTTTTGAATTTTATCTAGCAGGTGTAGATATGTTTTAGGAGCACCTGACCAGATGTGGGCATTGTACTCAAATTCTGGGTGGTTAAATGCCTTATATATTGTGCCCACCTTTTGCAGCATTTTTGGCGAAATTAAATATGTACTCGTATGTGGTAATTACAACGTAGGTTTGTCATTGATACACATACCGAAAATGGAAAGTTTTTCGGTTTCGACAATGTAAGTGTCATTCATGACTAATGGCTGAGTGTTTAAATTTCGCTTTAACGACTGCAGGCAGCATTGTGTTTTAGAAGCATTAAATTCCAATCTGTTGGTGGTTCCCTATTTAGTGATGCTGTTTATATCGGGATTTAATGAGTTTAGCATACGCTGCCGTTTCCGTTCTACAGGCAAAGAGCAGTTGAGTCCGGGAACGAATGTGAAAAGCGGAGAGTACTGTCATCGGCAAAGTCATCATGAGCTGGCGGTTTATTAGCGATTCCATGACCTTGGTAAGAAGGGTTGGACAAATGCTATTTTATACCTGCTCGGAAAAGATCCTGAAGAGTAGGATTGATGAAAAAGCTTACGCAGTGGTTTTCCCAGCATGGAAGAACACTTCTTCAGAAGAAGGGGAGATATACCATCTTAACTAGCGTTAAGATCTTTATGTACTCTTGCTAATATAAAGTGCAAAATTTCATTCGTCCCATGTAAGTGGAGATAAAGCACAATCTGGAAGTGTTGAACTGGCCGTACATTGTGCAGCAAACAGATTGGCTGTGTCCAAAGAGCTGACAGCTGGAATGCCATTATAATTGAGGATGGGGTAGAATTTCTAAAAATTTTGCCAAACGACCAACAATTTGGGGCATCATAGTATTTTTTGCCACAGTTTTTGATCGTATTGAAATTCCACACGCTTAAGAAACACATTGTAGTCAATCCAGCCTCGTTTGAACTTTTTTCGGTTTGCTTTTAAAGGTTCGGTCGTGTAGGACCGACAAAAACATTTTTCTAACCCTTTCGGCCTTTTTACAGCTAGAGTCGTACCACAACCTTTCTTTTGGATTGAGATTCTTAATCCGATGAGGGATTAAGGGTTAGATTCCAAAGAGAATAGTGTATGTGATCATATCATCAGAGGCATCCACGTCGTTATCGAGGAAACTTAACGACCAGTTAAAATTCCCAAAAAGCTATTAAGTCCACTCCAATTGGATTTCTCATGTTGCTATACGGTTCTGTTAGGAATCTTTTCTCTCACTGAGTGGTCCTTTTACGAGAAATTAGCTGATATGACACAGTAGCCCGACGAACCTAGAGGGGATAGCACATCGATTTTCTACTTATCAGGGTGATATAATCCAGGATATTTGTGTGGACTCATTTACAAGCTTGGTCAAGTTGTTTTCCGCAGCGAAGTTTTCAACACACCGTCCTTCGGGTATTGTCTGTCCAGAATGTCGATGCCACCCAGAATTGTGTATATTGAAATCGCCCGTAATAACGAATTCAGTATGAGGATACAGAACTGGTTAAAGGTCGAAGATGGAATTTTAACCACATGAAATAGAATTCCGAGTTGGAACGAATTGTGGTGGAGTGTGCTTAGCTACTTCACTACGCACGTAAGTGATGAGACCGCGGTGAGAGAAAAATAATGACAGTTGTTCGTAACCAGGCAGCTTCAGATCAGAGTTATCTGAAAGGTGTGGGCAGGGATCTACTTGTGTTTCACTAAGTGCCAAAACAGACGTGGACGTACGCAGAAAATTGATTAAGTTTTAACCCGCGAGTATTTGCTATGACGATGGTAAGCAATATTTCGAAGTGAAAATTCTGATGTTGGTTTATCGAATCAAATTGTTATAGTTTTTATGCGCTTACAACAATACACCAACAGTGTTCCAACAAAATTCACTCTCACAACCCGCTATCCACCAGTTGTTATATACACTCAGTCATTGCCCGTGCCGTATGACAAGTACAGCAATGCCAGTGACTGAGTGCGGGCAACAGTACTACGACCAGGAGCGGTAGAGGTGGGATACCCCCAATGTGTAATATTTTTTTCTTTACTGTGACTACAAAGGTGTAACATAATTGTGAATACTTGGATCACTTTCGTTTTTCTAACAACATGACATCGTTATAGTTACTTATAATCCCAACGATGCACGAATAATGCCCTTTGAGCTCAAACCAGTTTCCAGAGTAACGTTAGCTTGAAAAAACTTCAGCAAAATTAAATTGATGATTAAGTTAGTGTCAAGGGGATATACGAGTATGTATTATATATTCGAATCGAAAACGGATCCTTGGTGGTCAAATTTCGATATAAAAATCTGGGTCATTTGTCTCAAGTGACAAACCAATCTATGATATTCTAAGTCGTATCTGACGAGGAAAATGTACGAAAAAGCATTTTACCAGTGTTCACATGTTAAGCGAGGACTCTTACTTTAACGAGACTTTCGGTAAAATTTACTCTAAATTAAACGAAAGTCTTACAAAGAGGCAGCAGTGCTCAATTTTGTATCAATACGGATGCGATAACAAGTGGCTAATATATACCTAGTTTATATGACAGCTTAAAGCACATTAAGTCAATGCGCATTGCTTCAATACGCTCATATAAACACCACTTAAAACCGCATTGAACATTTCATTTCGGTTTGAAGTGATGTTTATATGAGGGTATTGAAGCAATGCGCATTGAGTCAAATGCGCTTTAAGCTGTCATATAAACTAGGTAATAGTAACGTACATAGCAAGGACTATGGATGGGTAAGCAAGACATGACAACAATTGGGCAAAAACGTAATTGGACTAAGAAAAGACTTCAGAAATAAAAGAAAACAGCTTATACGTTGAACATCGTGCGAAATTCGGGAAATTGAATTCGGGTAGGCCCTAATAGAAATGGATGGAAACATTTTTAAGAGCTCTACGTTCAACACAACAGGCCATCTAATGATGATGTTGTAATTAGGTATTGTAAAGGTTTTGTAGAATTTTTAAACTGAAGTACCTTATTTAAGACTGTCTACCAAAAGGCGTCATGTCATCATTTCGTCTACCCTTTAACTGTGATCTATGGCTAAATGATAAATTTGAGTTTCTGTCATGTTATTCTGAGATAATTTTATGTCAGGCCATATACTCAAACATTCTGTCAACAAATCATCCAGCATTCACATTCCCTTGTCTTGTTTGAACCCAGGCTTCCCTTTTCTTTCTCATTCGTAAGATCTTTGTCCTACATACATGTGTATGAACAGATTGTAAAGGCTTCCTTCTCCCTACGAAGGTTCTTTTTCTCTTCCCTTATTCATTCCCGATATCATTTCCTCGTTTTTTCCTGAGTTGGTAGTTATGGTGCAGTTATTTTACTTTAAGTTTACTTTAAGTCATGCCTGTTTCTAAACAAATGTTGTTTCAGTTGGTTCATCGAAATCATTTCATTGAAATACATTGGAAACTTACGTATATGTATATAACTTTTGCTCTCTTATTCCATACATTAGCATGATCACATGATCATGGTTTTAAAGATTTAGAATATTGTTAGCTATAGAGTAAGGTATGATCGATCACACTGTTGCGTAAAGTAGCAAGAGGACAAATAACTTTACCAACGATGCGAAATTACAGGCAGAGATTTTTGAAAAGAGTATCTTTGCAAAATTTATGCTTAATAAACTCGAAAATATTAACCCTATAGCTCAAACATACTATACACTTTCTTCTGTACGTGTTATTCGGAATTACGAATATTAAACGAACAGATTTTGAGCGGACCTTTTAGCTTGATTTTGTTCTTTCAGGCCATGGTTCTGTGCATATTGATTGTTCTCTAAAATTACTATTATAATTATATGAAATGTATTATAGCGACAAAAACATAGCATTTTGGTGTTTACCTTTATAATGACGAAAGAATTTGTCATTCACTATGGTTTCTTTGGGGAAGAATTTTCGAAAGTTTCCATGCTCTGTTTAGAGCTGCAAGAGGTTAAAATTTACCTCCCGGTGTTTTTGGGTCTGCATATCCACTGCCCATTTCTTAAGGTTTTCAATCGTCATTATTGCTCTATTTCTCTGATGGCCATCCTCTCTACGCTTACATAGTTGTATATTGATGTTACTATTTTGTCCTTCAGACCGAAAAGCAAGGGTTCAGCTATTCCCAGTGTACTCTGCGTAATGCTCTTCAATATTTACGTCTCCATACTTGCCGCTGGGGCTAATATAGGATACATACAACAGTATTGAGTTGCTAATCTACACAAATAGATTTTTTGTCGTCTGCTTGGGTCCTCAAATGTTTGGCAACTGCTCGATTTAGAGAGTCTCCAAATAGCAGCTTTATTGCGTTTACTTAAAATGACGCCTCTGTATTGTAATTTGGCATTCCATACCTGAACCAGCAAAGCTATAACTCTACGTGTTTGATAGTGTCAGTGCAGAGTTGCACTTTCCTATTATTTAGGCAACGTTGTCATCCCCATATCCGATGATGTCTACCACTCTAGGAGTAGTACTCCTGCTACATCATATTCCATCAGATTGGGCTCATGACTGGCTCTTATGTTATTTTTTTCCTTTCGGTTGTATCATAGAAAATACGTTCTTATTATTCGCAGTAGGTAACAATGATCCAAATGCCCGAGTTGAAGTTCAAGGCGTTTATGAAATCACAATATCGCAGTAAAGGTTTTTACGTTGTTCCATATGATTTCAGATATTTATTTGCACGCAATATCACAAACTGCTTGTATGAAAAAGGTGGTACTTTGTATTGGTTGAAGATATTATTTTTGGTTGAAGATAATATTGTCTTCTTTGGTGTAACCTTTCAAAGGTGATCTATCGTTTTCGATTTTGCATAGAGCGGATATTATTTCAGCAGTTTGTACCTTTATTCGCAAATTCGCAAAAGATTGGCACTATCATTCATAGGGGATGTCACTAACTATTGTGTACAATAAGGTATTTTGTAAGTTTTCTGTCAGTGCTTGGAAGCTTCCCGTATACTCTTTCCTATAATCACGTGCAGTAGTTTCCCCATTTTTAGAAATTCTCCGGTATTTCTTCAGAGTTATTTCTATTTCATTGTTTTGGGCGCTATTAACGCCTTTGCATTCTAAAGTTATCTACCTTCAATTTATCGATATTGTGTTATAGGTCTACTAGAACAACGTGTAAAGCATCTTGGTTTTAAATTTTTAGCAAATCTCACGTTCATATTATCAAGTTTTTTTTTACATATGAAGTTTATACAGATCTAACAACATCGCAAACACGCGAACTGCCGTTACTTACGGCTGACGTTGTATGAAGGTAGTAATGACAGAGAAAAATCTCTGACCACATACGCACATATTCGTACTTTGTTGGAGAACAAAAACTGAAAAATGCTTGGAGATAAAAAAACAAAAAGTCATCATCTTTTTACAACTAAATATCGTAGATGTAGAGGTGCTGTATATATTTGGCATTAGATAAACGATGTGACTTCTAATGTTGAATAAAAGTTCACTACACTTTGGGTGTGTGATTTGAAACTAGTAAACAAATGAGTCGGACACATAATGTCTGCTAGATTCAAATTGGGAATTCGGGAATCGATTCCGTACGATTTCTTATACCCATATATGGTATGAACTTCGTATATGAACTTCTCCAAAGGTTTTGGTTGATTTAATTTAATTCAGCTTCAGAAAACGTTCTTAACTTTGGCACACACTTATAACTTTGTCCATTGTATATTTTAGTTAGGCATTACGAATTGTTTGTTGTTTGTTTGAATTAAATATAATCACGCCTAGGCAACTTTACGTTAGTATTGTTTTGTGTCCTTATTTTATATTAATACATATATTATTTTGTTTGAAATTTTCAGGAACACCATTTGCAAAGGGCGATATGTACTGGTCTAATTATTCCAACGCCTGAGGTGTTTTGCTGTGATCAGGATTTCTATGATAGAAGTTATCCTCCCAACTATAAAATGCCGCGGCAGATGATTCATATGCAGCGTAAGTACATAAACTCGACAAAAATTGTTTTGTTAAACTATCGAGTTATAATTGTTTTGTTTCTATTTTGCAGCATTAGGTCTAGAACAAGATATACCCGATTATGATATGGATACTGCTGATGAAATATGGGTGAACCAACAAAGTCGGAGATTAGAATTAACTCCAATCAAATTCGAACAAATGATGGACCGACTTGAGAAGAGTTCCGGACAGACTGTGGTAACGCTAAACGAAGCTAAAGCACTGCTCAAGCAGGATGATGAAGTTAGCATAGCAGTTTACGATTACTGGTTAAATAAGCGTTTGAAAACTGTAAGATCCCTAAGAGTTGTTCTTTACTGTTTTGACAAAAAAAAATGCTTAAATTCCATTCCATTCGTAAACCCCACTTATAGCAACATCCGTTGATTCTATCGGTGAAGACGGAAAATCGGCCTGGCACCTCGGCAAACAATCCGTACTTAGCTTTTCGTCGGCGCACTGAAAAAATGCAAACACGAAAGAATAGAAAGAATGATGAGACATCTTATGAGAAGATGTTGAAGTTGAGGTGGGCATTTTCAAATTATTAATATTTTCATGAATTTGAAATAATTTTGTTTTATTGAATTTCTAAAGGCGGGACTTATGTCGAGCTACAACTGTACTGGAAATGGTGAAGCGCCGAGAGAAAACCAAACGAGAGCAATTGCATTTATCCATTGAAATCTTTGAGAAACGAGTGCAGCTACGTGATTTCAGCGGAAGTCTGATGTCAGAGCTTAGTTCGACGATCAAAAATTCAAGGTAATTATAAATAGAAATAAAAATTCTATCTCATTCAAATGAAATTGTTGTTGTATTTTTTTTTATTTTAAAATTATTAGGCCAGCATTTGCACCATTGTATACAAATCAATACTCACATAATTCATCAGCCTCGTCTACAAATCCAGTTGGAGGTCTTTTGCCGTCGAATACCGCATCGACCAGTGGCGGTCATAGTTATTCTTCGACGTCACAGTACCTGAATTCTTCGAGTCTAGCAGTTGGTAAGTGTTATTGGTGCATTGAATATATGTATGATTTGAATATGAGCATAATGATTTAGTTTATAAAAAAATAGATCCAGTCAGCGCTAGCAGTAGTGGTAGTCGTAAAGAAAAAAGACAATACAAGAAGCGCAAACACAAAATATCACGTGATAAACAGTATTCCTTAGTTCAAAGTTCATCACCTGCAGCAATAGAATCAGCAATTGAAACCGAAGAGGAGGATCTCACAAGTAACCCCTTAGGTTCAGAAGGCGAAGATGATGGACAATTTGCATTTAGACGTAATAAGAACTGCAATTACCACCGGGTAACTATACTGAATATATTTTTAAACTTTGCCAACATGTAAATTTCACAAACTAATCGTTTATTTGTATGTTTTAGCCCCATGTTGAAAGCTATGGAAATTGGCCATGGGAATCAAAGAACGATAATGGCTTTGGAGACAAAAAGTACAGGTACACCCTAACTTCGATCAGACATCCAAGGTAAGTCGTTAATTTATCAAATCGTACAAATTATGATGTTTGAAGATGTACGATTTATTGGTATTTTTCTTCTTTTCGTCTTTTCGTCTTCACAGAATGGTTTATGCAGTCGTTTATTTGCTCGGTTCAAAAGTTTAAGCGACAAATATTCTTAATCGAATATGCGCCATATATTGTGGAATTCTATTAGTGGAAAAAAGTGTCACTTGAATTGTTAAACGGTATCGAAGCCTTGACACACTCATGCAATCGATTAAAAAACTTTTATTTCGTATGAATTTAGATAATATGAACATAAAGTAACTTAAATACAATGTTTCTGTTGATTCATTGAAGTTTAGTGCGCTATAAGCGCTTAATCTCATTATTGAATCATTAGATTGTTGCATTTTTTTCCTAGGAAATTAAGAAACTGGTTACGATCGCAATGTTAACTTAGCAATATTTATAATTTGATGCGGCCTGAATATATCAGATCGATTTAATTGTGTGCGATGTGGGTATCAACTGCCCGTCACTGTCACGATTCTTTAGCTTTTACGACTGAAATTCGCACACAAAACTGATTTATTGACTATTTGAGATTCCTCTATTTCAACATTTAATCGAATGGAAGAATCTGCTATTCCATCATTCTCCTTATTATAAATTCTAGCAGAATTATGTACTCGATAATCTCGCTTAAAATCTCAGCTCTGTAATTTTTGCTTTACATTTAGAAACATAGTTGACGTGTGCCAACATTTAACATAATGCATGACTGTCATATAAAGTTATATTTGCCTGTTGGGATTTATACTTTTACTTGACCTCGTAAGTTTTAAGATTTCAACGGGCTACATATAAAATCTATCAGAATGTGTAGAACGCTTTCTCAACATCAACAGAGATAATGCTTCTATCTTTTGCAGCTATAACAATGCAATCACATTGTTATCTCAACTATCTAATAAATAACTCGCTCGGAAATTACCATTATTCTCCGCATTAGCTGTAGTGGTCGGTAGTTATGATTGACTGTTCATGTCTCCTTTAAAAAATCGTATATTAAAATAATTTTTTCCCGTTGCAGTTGATTTCTGTGTTTTTCAGTTTAACTCATCTCCCGCCTAAGTTTTGGGAATAAAATTATAGAAAAAGACTTTTTACATTTACATATTAAATGTTAAGTCATGAAAACATCACCATCACAAAAAAGAAAAGTCGGCGATGCCTTCTTTGAATGAGTTCTAACCTTTCTTTGGCTGAGTTCTGACGCTTCTGAAAAGATCCCCAGATCACTCATATCTGAAATTCCCGGGATACGGACCAGAGAAAAGACTCGCGAAGAAATTCTATGCCAGTACTATAATGTCAATTGGTGATGTAATGAATGTATAATTTCCTTCTGAAAAGTAAAAAGTAAATTAAGAAGTGGAATACCATTGCCGTGTAGAAAGTAAATAAAATTAAATATTGGGTTGTACCACATGAAATGTCTGATTTTATAGTAAAATTTGAAAGCCAATATTATTTTTCTGTAAATTTTTATTCAATCAAAATAGGTTCCGTTGGCATCAATGACATTGTTCCAACGTGATACAAGGTCAAATATTCTTTTTCATAGAAGTGCTGACTTTTTGAGGCAATGAATTCTTCAAAAGCTTTTATGACCTCTGCTCGGTTCCGGAAAACCTGCCGGCAAAATGAATCTAGAAATATTAGGAGAGTACGGTGGATGCGGCAGAATTTCAAATCCCAACTGCAAAAGTTTTTGCACCGTTACTTGTAAGGTATGGGGTCTAGCATTGGTTTCTTAATGTAAGCGATGCGCAGTTTTCCAGGCGCCGTCGTTTTGGGATTCGTTCATTTCATGGGGTACCCACTTATCGAGTTTCTTTACCTTTCCTATGAGAGACAGGTGTCGGCTTATTGTCATTTAAGAGGGTTCGAATTTAAACTGCCGACAGCATGGTAAATAATTTCTAGAAAAAACTAACGGTACTTGTAACGAACACTAAAATTCTCACGCGTCAAGCACACGTACCACTTTAATTTAACAATTTAACGTTCTGGCACAGATGTTCACTCGAGAACGTCTTATTTCCGACTGAGCGAAAATCGGATATTTCATGTGGTATAACCCAATATTAGGAAACTCTTATGTTTTATCGCGTATAGGTCCTAATTAAAAAAGTATGTTGATTTTCGCTTAAGTTGGTAATACAAAGACACGAGGTCTCAAGAGAATATGGATAACCTTATGAATCCTAGTGCCATACCTTAGGTATTACTTCGTATCCAAAATGACATGAGGTCGAATGTTTATTATGCTCGAAACTCGCATGGTTTATGAATACACATGAAATAAAATTATAAATTATACCTGCTCCGAATGTCAAAAATAAACCTATATGGAAGTTAGAATTATAAAGATGAATATCTCAAACTCTGTGCTGAATAGTGAATGCTTGGGTTCTGTTGCATGGTTGCAATCGGTTGAGCAATGTCGCTAGCAATGTTTGCGCGCTGAAGACCAATGTCATTGCCAACTCCAAAAAGCTTTCCGAAAGAAAAACCTTTTCTCCGTGCTATACAATTCAAAAAACAATCCTTATTGATTCATAAAGTATACAGTAGAGGAATAGCATATCGGGTAAATGGCCTCCACGGCTTTGCAGGCACATACGCACTCTTTTGTCGAAATTTTCCATGACAGTTTTGCATAAATGTGGCTAAATTTCGTTAATACAGTGCACAATTTGGGCTTGTTGGCATACAACTTTTACTTCAAAAAATCCTAAAGAAAAAAGTCGGGCGTTAGATCGCATGATCTGAACGTCCAATTCGGGTCACCAAAGCGTGAAATTACACGAACAGGAAATGACTTATGCAGTTATTGAATTGTTTCTTGGACTGTATGGCATGTGGTACCGTCTTGTTGAAACCACATGTCGTTCACTTCCATATCTTGCAATTTAGGCACAAAAAACTGGCTTTTCATGTCAGTGTAGCAAGTACCATTAACTGTTAATGCCTGACCATCCTCGTTTTCAAAGAAGAATGATCCGACGAAGCCTCCGGCCCAAAGTCCGCTGTGGATGCATTTGTTTTTCAGCAATCACTCGCGGATTTTATGAACAACATATTCGACAATTTTGACGATTAACAAAGTCAGTCATAAAGATGAAAATGAGCCTCATCTCTGATATGAGAAATTGCGAGCTGTAGCTGCCAAACTTTCATTTGTTCTATCGCGTTTCTCTCCATTTTTAGTAATCCTGAACTATCTGCTGTCACGCTATTTTTTTGTTTCGTTGGCAACACAAATGACACAATTTTAAAATCTTGCTTGAATTTTGGGACACCCTTTGCTATTAATGCTGTTTGTCTTTTTCTTGGTAAGCAAATTAAAGTAGAGCTTAATAATTTTCCTCAAACTATATTCAAAGATATATACAAAAAGTTGTTGGATGTTACAAGCCAGTGTTGATGGTTCAGGTACGTTTAATGGTTGGCATTTTGTTGGATTTGAACGGTAGAATTTTTTTCAATTAACGCTAGTACAGTGAAATCGATCCCAGCTGGCTTGGTTATCAACTGCTAAACTGGGAGGATTCCAAATACGATTTAATGAAAAGTGAACTAGCATTTTAGAAATTCATATGCATATTATATGCACCATGTTACTGTTATTGCTACTATTTATATTAGTTTGCCAATAAATAATATTTCCAAAGCCATTGTATTCATTGAGAGCGTTGCGGCTGAATTTAATCGATAACAGCACAATCTTTGATTTTGGATACTTCAATTGACAAGGTTGAATTGATATAAACCTCTTTCACACGGTCAAATTTTATTTTCATTTTGAGAAATTTGTGTGGCACGTAGCGCCCTCTTGTTGGAACCAAATAGCGCCGACTTCCATACCTTCAAGTCCCAACCATACAAACACTTGAGACTAAACCTGAAACATTCAAACACATTTATTGCACTCCTCCAGAAAACAATAATACGAAAGGCTTAGTAACCGTGAAATTGAAATTACCGTATATCAAGAATTTTGTTTTGGAAAGTGTCACAAACCACCGAAAGATAAGAGGAAAAATACTTTCGCTTCGAGATTTGTGACTCAACACGGATACCTCTATTTATTCTTGCCACATCCAAGAAAAGTCCACATACTCGTACAAATTTATTTTATTTTATCTTATTTCTTTATAAAACATTCACCCTTGAGTTTTTGATAATTTAATTGCTTAGTTTTAAAAATTTTACACATGAACATATATATTTATTTCTGTTTTCTAGTATCATTATTTTTATCCCTTCTCTTTCGTGGATTTAATTCTTAAAATTTTACATATGATATTTTGCTCCGAATGTGGTGTACTAAAACTACGTATGAGACCCGTTCTTCTACAAACAACATATGTTCCTTTAATATACAACAAACATGGTAATTGAGGCGTTACATGATCACTCCACAAACACGGATAGGAATTAAATTCTGCGATCAATGATATGAGTATTAATTAAGCAAAAAAATAGGGCTACTGATAGGTTTAGGGATTTGTATGTGTTATTCAAAGTCGATGTAATCTGTGCCTCCGAAACTTGGTTTTCCAGTCAAATCGATGATACCTTATGTATGTCTTCTGAAAGGATGTAAAAGACACTTTCGTGGCAATAGACATTAACGAAGAGGAGGTGGTGCGGCTATATACGTGCGCTAAGGTATTATAGTCTAGAATACATGGAGAATTATCTATTAGTGCACCAAAACTCATAATTAGCAAGGACTTTAATATGATAGTACCCTCCTTGAAGATAAATTTTATATGTTATTTGTAACGTATATTGTTTAATGCACACCTCACACATACCTGCTTTCTTAAGGCACGACCTGATATACTTGACTTTTGATTTAGACTTGCAATGCACAGACATATCGTACACTTACCGAGATTTTGAAAGAATGGACTACACTCTCTTGAAACAAAATGTTCGAAGTGTTGTTTGGGAACGTATTTATTTCATGACATCTTCAAATGATCAAATAGAATTCCCGAATCATAACATACAATCCCTCTTTCAACACTCATGTTCCGTTTGTTAGCAAAACCTTAAAGTTGGGTCAAAAGCCCTGGTTTCCAGCAGACAATCGGCAACTCATGCTCGACTCAACACTAGGTTGGATGCGTATCGCCGAAACTACTGCAATCTTCGTACTCAAGTCGTTTGTAAGACACGCGCAGAGGCTGTCTATGCAAACCGATTAAATCAATCCATAAGTGGATGGCAATTGTGGAAAAAGTTATGGCAATTGATATTGAAAAAAAAAAAAAAAAAAAACAGCAACAGACTTGGAAACGTTGATTGCAACACTCCTAACTAGAGCTTTGTAAGCTTACCATTCCCAGCTATTGTCGGAACGACCACTATGTAAATAAACATATATAGGTATTCGAGTACGGATCCGAAGAACTATACGGGAACAGCCTTGATTTCCCTAGAATAGATGGCACTGACATAGTTGAAAGTGTTATATCTATAAGATCAAATGTAGTCGGAATATATGAAATATATCCTACCTTGTTTAAAAATATGTTACCAATCATATTGCCCTATATCACATATATCTTTAATATAATTGTGACTACTAGTTCTTACCCCAGTTAATGGAAAAAGTTTAAAGTGATATCAATTCAAACTTATAAGGAATTTAGGCCCATTTCATGGTAATTTGTGTTGGAAACGATCAAGGCTTTCGGCCGTCTCCTTTAAGTTAATATTTTCCTACTTATGCATGACTGGGTAAATGTTCATGTGACAATTATTACTCCGCAATTCTGAAAAAAAAAATACGTTTACCGCTACATTCAACAAAAAACAACTCACATATACACGAAATGTCCAATTTCAGTTAATGAACTCTAATTGCTCTGCAAAGAAGATAAGACATAATGTCAGATTTGTATGTCCAGACATATGAAAGTCTGGTCCACAAATTGGACATATTGATGTCATGACTCAAATTATGTCTCGTGGAGATTCCGATAGCATGTAATGATTGTAGAATATTTTAGAATTTTTTCACACATCCAGAGGTGTTCCGCAGGGATCGATTCTCCGTCCAGTTTTGTTCTCATTGTACATAAATGAGTTTCCTTTGATAATAACACAGTCACAATATTTACCCAAATGTATGCGGACGATGTTCAATTGTATAACAGCTGCCCACTTAGTCTCATCGAAGTCTATGTGGATAAAATTATTGAAGACTTAAGGAAAGTCTCATAGTGGTCAGCAAAAAACGGGCACTTCTTAAATCGCATTAAGTCAAAATGCATAGTAATATCCCAGAAGGATTTAGAAACTTCATAATTTCCACAAATTCCACTTCAAGACCTGCAAAAAGTCTAGGACTAGTGTCTGACAAGTTGGGATAAGCATATTAACGCTATTATTGGTAATTGTTACTCTAGCAGAAGAAAACTCAATGTTGAATACTATAAGGTGGCGCAAAATTAATCACCCTATCGGAAGATGGTATAATTTTTGCAAATGGCGTCGTACGTTAATCATATTTCGCATTTGTGAACTAGACAGCTGCAATATACAAACAGACAAGCAATGGAGCGCTATACTCCGCAAGAATGTGGAATAATAGTGTCGATGTTTTTGACCAATAATCAGTCGATGGTGTTAGCGCAGCGTGAATTTTGACGTCGATTTCCTAATCGTGTCGCGCCAACTGGGCAAACATTCCGGCGCTTAGCTACTCGATTCGAACAGAGTGGAACCACAGGAGACCATGTAGGGCGTGGCCGCTACCGGACTGGTCGTTCGGCTGAGAACATCGCGGCTGTGGTTGCCGATGTCGCTGAGAACGAAGAAACATCAACCAGACGACGGGCCACGCAATTGGGCATCACCAGACGGACCCTACAGCGAATTTTAGTGAAAGACTTATACATTTTCTCGTACAAGTGCATCAGTTAATGCCTTCTGACCGTCAGTCGCGTGTGAATTTCCACTTCAATAAGCAAAATCTTTGTTTCTGGGGCACTGTAAATCCGCGTGTGATGCACGACGAGTCATTACATCTACTCAAAGCCACTGTGTGGTGCGGCGTTCACGCGGGAGGAGTGATTGGGCCGTATTTTTTAGAGGACGCCATCGGCAATACGGTCACTGTTACTGGCGAACGCTATAGGGCCATGATAAACGACTTCTTACTGCTGGATGAGCGGGGCATGGTGAACATGTGGTTTAAACCAGACGGTGAAACCGCACACGCAAAGCACGAGCCACAATGGATATTGTGAAGGAAGCGTTTCCTGGTCGCGTAATCTCCCGTTTTGGCGTTTTAGCATGGCAGCAAGATCGCTCACTTTAACCATCCCAGACGTCTTTCTTTGGGGCTACTTGAAGTAACGGGTCTATGCCAACAAGCCTCAGACAATCGCAGCCCTTAAGGAGAATATTCAACTGGAATGCGAACAGTTATCACCGGAAATCTTGCGGAATGTCATGGAAAATGCGATAAAACGGGCAGAGATGTGTATCAACACTGGCGGCAGCCACTTGGCGGATATCATCTTTTCCACTTAACGGAAACAATTGTAAAGATTTCTATCACTCAAAATCATTTTTTTTTATTTAGTAAAACAGTAATTCAAAAACAAAATTGGATAATTAATTTTGCGCCACCTTTATAATACTACACGATATAAAGGGTTTTCCAATAGGGACTTGACAACTTTGAATTTAATTTGTGGACGCACTCTTTCATTAATCATCAAACTGTCACTGTCAATTTATTCAGTAAACTCAACATTTTCATCATGTACACAAACGAGCAACGTCTGCAAATTAGAAAAATTTTCTACCGAAATTCGAAGTCGGTAACTGCAACTTTAAGAGCGTTAACTCCAATTTTCGGTCGTAATTCTCGCCCTAGTAGACAGGCAAAAATTTGAGTCTACATATTCGCTGTGTGATGTTGCCGTGTCAGTGAGACAACGGGTTGGTCGAAGTGCCGAAAATATCGCTGCCGTTCAGGCGTCCGTAGCACACGATCCAAATCAGTCAATTCCACGGCGTTCTCAAGAATTGGACATCGCACAGACCACATTATGGCGTATTTTGCGTAAGGATCTTGGTTTACACCCATACAAGATCAAGCTGACTCAAGAATTGAAGCCGATGGACCATTTGAAGCGACGTATGTTCTCCAATTGGGTTCTGGAGAAGATGCGCCAAGATGATGAATTTCATCGCAAAATCATCTTCAATGACGAAGCTCATTTTTGGCTCAATGGGTTCGTCAATAAGCAAAATATGCGTTATTGGTCGGGTGAAAATCCACATGTGCTTCATGAATCACCACTTCATCCACAAAAAATAACTGTTTGGTGCGGTTTGCATGCCGGCGGCGTTATTTCACGTTACTGTGAATGGCCAGCGTTATCGCGCCGTGATCACCGATTATTTTTGGCCCGAATTGGAAGATATGGACTTGAACGACATGTGGTTTCAATAGGATGATGCCAAAAGCCACACAGCAGACGCTACAATCGATTTCTTGAAGTGTAAGTTTGGTGAGCGTGTTATCTCAAGAAATGGGCCAGTTGATTGGCCGCCTCGTTCGAGCGATTTAAAGCCGCTTGACTATTTTCTGTGGGACTACGTTAAGTCATTCGTTTATGCCAACACGCCGACGACGTTGGAAGAGCTCAGAGCCAACATTGAACGGGAAATAGCGGCCGTTTCGGCCGAAATGTGTGGCCGAGTCGTTGAAAAGTGGGTCCATCGAATCGACCGCTGCAAACGTGCCCACGGTGGCCATATGAACGAAGTCGAGTTCCATTCATAAATGTTTTGATTGTACTTAAGCCGATAATAGATTTTTTGAAATATCTCAAATGGTTTGCGTTTTATTTTAAAAAAAAGTTGTCAAGTCCTTATTGGAAAACCCTATATAGACGGCCTGCGAATACCTGACCGGACATCTACCTTTTCCTGACAGATTCTCATGATTTCATGTTTAAACCAAATCAACAAGCCTATAATATCTTATAAGATATTGTATCTAGATGTATTTTCAATGAAATAAATAAATAGAAAACTGATCATGGTTCTATAGCCTAATCCATTCTCTGTAACTCACTGTAACAGCCACAACTGTTTGAAGATAGAAAGACTCATTTCGCTCAAAATGATTTTTCAAATAAATTCTTGATCAATTCCAACACTTTATTGGCAAGAATTCGACGCCATTGATGGATTTTTGTTCATAACTGAATAGTTCTTCGGTGCCGCCGATAACAATTTATCGTTTTCTGTTATGTTGTGTTATTGCAAAAGTTTACCAGACAATTTAAGTAGTTTATCATACATCTCTTATCCTTGAACAGCGTACTACATATATACTTTTATTTAATTTGTAAAATATCTTAATTGTGTGTGGTGTTTTTTTTACAGACCCCGTTGCATCGGCTTTGCACGACGTCGACTGGGTCGAGGTGGACGAGTCATATTAGACCGAACTGCAACGAATATGGATGATTTCTGGTCTAAACTGGATTACACCATAATGGAAAGCAGTACGAAAAATCCCGCCGCATGTCTAAATTCAAATCCAGCCAATAAGCAACTTCAGAACTTAACCATAACCTGCCAAACGAACGCAAATGTAAAAGGCGTCGACTACGAAGATGAAGAAGACGAGAACGTTTATCGGGATCCGCTCTATTTGTCAGCATACGTTAAAACGGTGCCAATAAAACGTCCCAAACGTAAATGGGATCACAATAGCTTTCATCTCAAACATAGAACATCAATTAGCAGTGAAAACAACAATAGTATTATCAGTAATTGCCTACTAAACGAAGTTGATATCAAGCGGGAAAAGCTGAACGACGCTGACGAATCCTCATATTTATCATGTCCAGCCAATGTTGATCAGCAGCCAACCACCTCGTCCAGTTATTCAGAGGTTGTGGCGGACATTGTCAAGAAAGCCCAGGTCTTGGCGGCTGATTACAAAATTAATCCTAATGACAGAAGCAGTAGCAGCAGTAGTAATTATAAGCTTAGTTGTAATAATTTAAACGAACAAACTTACAATAGCGTAAACAAAACTACAACCAATATAAACAGTTATGTACTAAATGAAAATGAAAGCAAACCCAATGTGATAAGCGCTGATGTTGTGGTGAAGGAAGAGGTGAACGACTCAGCTGACCTCAATATTTTGGACGATGAAAATGTGAATCTGGCCCGTTTGAGTAGTTATATTAATGCCAATCGAAATAACTCAGCGAATCAGGGATTATCAGTTGCATTCATTAAAACCGAACCAGAAGAGATGATAGGTTTGACGATTAATAACAATCAATTGCCGAAGAGTCAGTTCACTGAGGCAAAAGATGTCCTGCGAAATAGTACTTTAAAGGATTGTTTTGCACTAGATGACAAACAATTTCTATTGGATTCTCCAATTGCATCACCACCCGCAAGCAATCAAATAGAAATCTGTAATGAGGTTTTGAGTGAGATAAAACGAGATTGGTTACACTTTCGACCGAAGACGCCGTCACAATCATTAGATGACGAATTGATGGCGACCGATGGCATGGAATGTGGCCAAAAATCATCGGAAACTAGTCTGCCGGCAGTTTCATTTTCAGTTCAGACACCCATAGCTATTGAGATGCAGCGCTTGCAACGCTGCGCATCTCCTCCATCTGCAATATTCCAAGAAAATGGCATTAGTACTTCAGCGAATCTGTGGGATAGTAATTCTGACGATGCGCTTTTCATAACGAATCCATTCACATATGCTGACCTCGAGCCCGATTTGCAGCTACTGCCGTCGGCTATAGTCGCAAATTATCTTAGTAAATCATCGACTTCCCATAATTTAGACGGTGATAGTCCGCACTCGGCTATGGATTTAAATTTAAGTGGTGATAGTTTGAACGACATGAGCTTTTCTCTCGGCGAGGATGACAACGAAAATATGCTGGACAATATTTTGCAGGAATGCCAAATAGATGATCTAAAGACGCTCAATCAAACGACAAATTTTTGGAATGGCATTCTCGACGACGGCGGCGCTGGTTTGCTTGACTGTATCGAAGAAAAGAAGTTGTCCAACGACGCTACCAAAGATGGGGAAGTCGGCGAGAGTGCAAGTAATGAAGTTGTGTTAGGAGATGAAAAGGACTTTGCCAAAATGGAAACAAACGATAAATTAAACAATGTTAAATTTCATCTTGGCAGTTCGACGTTTTCAACTATAAACGGTTCGAAGGATGAGAATTTCTTTAAAAAAGAAGAGTTGAAAGAGAAACTGACGGAGGTAAATGAAATCGAGCCACCTGATGAAATTTTGGCATCACCTCCACCTCCGCCAGTTCAATCGGCACCAGTATCTTCAGAAATTACACAACTACCCGCCCAACAGCAAACACAGTTAATTCAACAACATGGATTATTGCCAACATCTGAGTTCCAAACAAGTACATCCATACTTCATCAATCAGGGCAGCGAACAGCTTTGAGAGTAGTTCATCCTCTGCAACAACAGCAGCATCAACAGCAGCAGTTGCAACAGAGTTTGCAGATTCAACAAAAGAATGTGGTAACGCCAGTTGTTACACAGGGTGCGATTACAACGCGCCCTCAAGCTTTAACCTCTATACCGACGACGACGAATCACACAACAATTTTTGCAACCCAAGATTCCAATGGTAACAGCACTGTGCCGCAGAAAATCTACATTAAACAAAGTAACTGTAATGTTGCGAATGTTGTTGGCGCCAATCAAGTTCCTAATAATCTTAGTCAATCGAATGCAGTCATAACATTGGCAAATGTAAAGCTGGATAACGATGTCGCATGTGATAGTCTGGGGAATACTATGATCACGAGTAATGGACCGAATCATAGTAGTGGCGGATTAGTTGTCGATGGAGGTGTAGGGAGTTCTAGTGGTAATGGAAATATGATATCCGATAACTTGATGATACATCAAACTCCAATGATAGTGACGACTACAAAGCCACAACAACAACAACAACAGCAGCAGCAACAGACACAGCAGAGAGTTTGGAGACAAGTTGGACATGGCGCAACTGGAATTATATCAACTGATGCTGCGGCAAACAAAATAGTTTGGGCAAGCAGAGCTGTACAGAAGAAACAACTTAATGGACCTGAAAGTAAGTTTTTATTTCCTCTTTTTTTTCTATAAAAAAATAAAATTGAGGTAATTTTTGTAACTTTGTTAACCATAAATTTTATAACTTGGGCTATTCAAAAGATATTTCCAATCACAGACAATGTACATTCGAATAATACTTAAATTTTATCTTAACGAATTTTGAGCAGTTTCATATGTTACGTGGGGCACGTAATATATATCCATATAGATAACCCTGCACTGTACTCTACAATTAACAAAGTTTCTCAATGGATTCAGCACGAAAGCATTGGTTTTTGTTTTGCTTATTTTGCTGCTCGTACCATTCTCATAACTATAAAAGTATTCAATTCAATATAACTCCAGAAATGTTGCCTAAAATTATTATTATTATTATAATTTATTAACATATAATTAAAATTAGATTTGCTAACAGTATACAGCGCTAGCTGCGAAGGCTTTCGGCTCTATTATAACTAAAAAATTATATTTTTATTACCATCATACTATCTATTAGTGCCTACCATATAATATATATATTTTTTTTAGATTTTGAAATTCAAAGTTTTTGATGAATTAGTTAATTTTAACGATATTTTCGAAAGTAGGGCGATTTAATAGCTGGTTTAAATGTGTACAAAAAGGGAAATCTCATATGACTAGAATATGTTTTATGTCCATGTAAGAATTGACACGTAGAAAGGTTTTCACCTTTCAGAAGATGTTAGTGGGTAAGGCTTGTATGACTTAACCTTAATCTGACGAAGGTCGAGATCATCGATTAGGATGAAAAGACGGGATAGTTCGAGCAATAGTGATTATACCTACTCCAATCCAAAAGTAGCTTTGACTTGATTTTATTGTTGATGACTCGTAGAAGGTCGGATTTGGTGTAGAACACAAGTATATGCACTGGAGCACGGTGAGCAAGATTGGCACTGGCGTCAGCAAATTCATTACGGCCATTTTCGAAAACGTCATCTGCATCAAATTGCTTTTGCAAAATGTTCTTAAACGCAAGCTGCAAAAGTCATTTGTTCGAAAACGACATTAGAAATCAATCTGCCTTTGCAGCATGTTCGATAATGCAGTGTTTGCAGGACAGATGATCATAAACGTCATATGCGCTGCAAAAAGCAGCCTGAAATTTGCACTGCGTAATAACATGCATTCAAGGATGATTGCTCTGTTCGAAAACGTCAAATGCTCTTGCAAGAAAAAAATCATGTAGATGACACAGATCAACGATACCAAATGACGTTTGCAGTTTGATGTTCGCAACCCTTAAGTATTGCAAATGACGATCAATTTGACGATCAAATGACGTTTTCGAAAACGGCCTACCTTCCATTCGTATGGACTTTATAATCAAATCTCTGATTTTATTTATGATTGTTTTTTTTATGGCGGTTAATACTGATAGACTGTTCGTGCATGTAACAAATTTACCGCGTGCTTTTAAGGATAATTCTGTGGTTTTTAAAGACAATTCAGTGGTTTTTAAAATTGCTAAAACCTCAGCAGTGAAGGTTGAAGCGATGTTGTATAATGTCACTGTGGTGATTGTTTTCATGTGTGGCAGCAAAAGATGTGCTGAAGTTGGTTTTGGATCCATCGGTGAAAATAAAAGTCCAGCCCTTGTATTTTAGATCTGTGGAGATAGTGACAAAGGATGTCGATTTCATCTTCCACGGTGGAAACGCCAAAGAGTTCGATTGGTAATTTTATTTCTCTTGTGGAATTTAAAGTATACGAAATAGGGGATTTGGTGCATTTCGAGGTTTTCGTTTTCATGCAGGAAGTAACATCCTTATCAATGATAGACCCTTTTGAAGAGGAAAGTTTTGCAAAAAAAATTTTTGCTCTGGTTGCCACTATTGGGTCCTTTATAGATGGAAGTCCCGCTTCTACCAATACATTTTTTACGGTGTTTGTGGGAGAGGCATTAATAGTCCTTCGACCGGATTCATGGTAGGATGCTTTTATAATATTAATTGTCGATTTTAGACTGTTGCCATAAAGAAATAAACCATAATCTATTTAGCTAAGTATCAAGGATTTTGAAATGGTACACAGGGTGTTAATGTGTGCATTACACTTCTTACTACCTACGTAAATAATAATAATCTCTTTTTTGATTATAAACAATGAATACTTCCAGTTATACTTATTATTAAATAATATGCCTAAAATACTTAAATTAGTAACGTTTTCAATATCAATACTATTGTAGGTAAGTGGATGATTATTGCAAGAAGTCTTGTCACAAATTTGCATAGTTTTGTATTTGTCGACAAAGAGTTTAGCACCTGAATGGTTTGGCCGTATGAATGTATCTCCTAAAACATTTAACAGGTCTTTGTCTTTGCTTAGGACTTATGCGATTTGTTGATCCAATAAACCAGAGAAGTCGCCTTGCAACTATCTTTTCAAGCACTTTAGACATACAAGGACTGAGCGATATAGGTCGGTAACCATTGACAGTATTAATATTCTTCTTTGGTTTGGAAATAGGAAGTGTATAGTTGCCAGTTTCCAAATTTGAGGAATGACACCAGTATTAAGAATGTTGTTATAAAGTGCTATAAGTCTAGACACTGTGTTTTATATATATATAGGGTATGCTCCTACTTCTCGTTTTGCGTTTAAGCTAGTGAATACAGGATTCGAATTCTAAGTTTATGATTGAACCCAGCAGAAGTAGACATGGAAAAACAGTCAATGGAGGTGCCTAAAAAAATATTTTTTCTGGCAATGAAATTGGGATGGAAGTTTTCGATATTTGATAAATTGGGCCAGGAAAGAGTAAAAGAGAAAGAAATAAATCTCATTTGGAGTTGATATAGGACCATCAGGTGCTTCTATGACTTTTATATTCGCTATAATTACCAGTTAGGCATCGAAGATTGTACCAAAAAGTGTTGTGGGTAGAAAGATGAGTAGGAAAGCCATCATTAAGAATCATAAGGATAGAGTCTGATATAGATTTTTCCAGTATGACACCTCTAGGGTTGAGGAGGCAGATCCCCAGGCATTGACTTCTCCCGTTAACAAGAATGTTGAGTAAATCGTTTCTCGTAAAAAGTTGATCAGGTAGAATATAAATACACACCACTGTGAACTTAAGTGCAAGTTGTATCTCAAACGTCCAAGTTAGGATGTAGAGTTTATGACGATTGCTTCATGCGGAATATTTTTTTTATCAAAACTTGTTTGACTGTCAGATTATGGGGAAAGTTATGAAAATATCTTAGATATGATTTTTGAGTATGAAGGCTATATTTAAAAGTACAGTGCGTTTCTGCAGCGATATGATACTGGGGTTATATTGATTTATCAGCACATTAAGCTCGTCATAATTGTTTAAATAATGTTTTATATACAATTGCAAAATATTAATTGTTGTTTGTTTGAAAGCTATTTGATAAGCTTTTGAACACCACTGGCCTGCACGGTGGTTAGGTACACGATAACAGTATGACCTAACTCCCTTGGACCAAGACCTCTTCTAAAACGAAATTTTTGTTTTTATACATTATCGTCTGTGTCAGACAAGTTCACAAAATATTTGTTATTTTGGATTAAGTTATTGGTGAGGGAAGAGATAGCTGAGTTTTGTAATGCGTTACTCGAAGTAGATAGTGTTGATGGGTTTCCGACTGGGCGATTGTGCAATAGTGGGTTGGTTGTATGAGTTGTTTTGTTTAGATTTGTTAATGGTAAAAGAGGTGAAGATTTAGGTGGAGTGTTGGCTGGTGCAGAAGGTGGTGTAGCGATTGTGAATGTATTATTTTTGGAGACATTGCTATTGGAGGAAGAAGGAGGATTATCTATTTTTAATGAGGAAGGATGCGGAGCAGTTAGCACACATTGTACGACTGCATGTTGCTTGATCGTGTGATCGGGGGAGATTACAGTTTTTGCATGTTTTACTATTCTCGCATCTTTTTTTTTCTTTATTCTTTATTCTGTTTTTACAAAAATTTTCGAGCTTACTACGATATTACAGAATTGCTTTACTCAATAGAATCACTAACTATTAAACAATATAAATAGATATAAATGCTACTTCAAAACTAAATTATTTATTGTGGGGTGAACAATAATTCAATTAAATTCTTAAAAATAAATATAAACGAACAGAGAGCTTTAGAGCTTTTACAAGAAACTAAAAATCAAACAATTTAGTACAGAAAAACGTCAATATCAATATGATTAAAATCAAGGAGCCTTGCGGTACACCCAATGAAATTACTCCTGGGTCGCTAAGATAGTCATTCACTCTTTTGTGTCCTGTCTTTAAGATAAGACACAAACCAATTATACATAAAGCCCCGAAAGCCAGCACCATAAAGCTTGTCCAAAAGAATGTTGTGATTGACCATGTCGAACGCCTTAGTAATATCCACGAAAAGACCGGCGCAGTATTTTTTGTTATCAAAACCTTTGTTTATAAAGGAGCGAATAGCCAGAAGAGCATCTTCAGTGGAAAGGCCTTAACAGCCTTTTCAAATATTTAAGAGCAAGAAATTTAATGTAACAAGGAAATCGGTCTACAATTATTTTTATCCATTTTGTCACCTTTTTTGAAAAGTGGTACCACGTAAGTACACTTTAATTTATCGGGAAAATTTCCCGGTATTAACACTTAAATTAAAAAGGTGAGCTAAAATGTCAACAACATTATAGGCGATATTCTTAAGAGTTATGTTAGAAATGCCATCATTACCACAAGATTTCGTGTTATTAAGAGATTTTATCGTACTTAATAATTGGAACCCATAATTTTTTTCAAAAAATAAATTTTTCCTGCAGGACACTCTTTCCACTGTTCCAACACAATGTTGGCAATATGAAGGACAATCACTATCAAACGACTTTTGATTAATTGTTGAAAAAAAGTCATTGAATGTATTGGCTATTGTAGATTTTGTTGCCACTAAGTCATTTATTACTTTCCACTAATAATAAAGTCTAATAAAATCATTTATTACTTTTCTAGGATTACCTAGTGAACTAATCATTTTAGTGTGAAAATAACCATCACGGCACATTCGAATTTCCCTGTTGACTTTCTGGCTCATTTTTTTTAAAACGACATTTAAGGCTAGAATTGAGTGGATGTTTGTAACACTTTCTACGGAGTTTATTTTTAAGTTTTATTTTTTAAGGATTGCACGGTTTATCCAAGGCTTAAGTCTCATTTTAAATTTCCTTTGAACCACTGTAATGCTGGAAGTTTTGACATGATCATTTAAAGTTTTTATAAATAATTCATACGCGTTTGTGTGTTTGAATAGACTTCATCCCAATTCTCAAAACGCAGTAGATCATTCAATATATCATACCTAATCTTAGTCACAATTGACGCAAAACAATGCCTATCGTACTTCACTTCTCTTAGACTACCAAGCACAATACCCGTCTTGCAGTGATCAGTGATTCGGAGATCAAAGTTAACCCCTGAGCATTGATTTAATGAAATTTCCATAAAACGACCAAAATATGATCGAGGCGTGTATTGGATATTGGCCTAGTAGAATCATTAATGAAAGATGTTAACCCGTGTTCTGCTGTAACAGATAGGAATCTGTAGCAGCGCTAGACGTTAACAAATTTAAATTTAACTCGCGTATAATGACGAAATTTGCTGTTTTCTCCTTATTTAGAAAAATAGAAAATTCGTCTAAAAATGATTGAGGAGGCAGGGAGTGAAGTCTATAGAGACAAACAAAACTAAGACGCGTATTATTAACGCTGAAGGAGATCTTTAATACATCCACACTCACCCACCTATAAGACATCGCTTCATACTCATACGAATCTCGCACAAAGACTCCGACTCCACCTGCAGCATACGATTCATTAGTATTTGGGTAGAAATTATAACCAGGTATATAGTATGATAATCGCCAACTTCACACGAACAAATCCACATTTCAGTGACAAAAATCAAATCCGGCAGGTACACAAACGTCTCAAGATTACACACTAACAAATCAAAGTTCTGCCGTAGACTACGTATATTTTGATGTACAGCAAATAAAGAAATCGAATTAAAAATACTATCATTAATGCTACTACTACTACTACCATAAGTTTTTGGGTTGTTGCTGATAAGATCGAGGCGGTCGTTTAAATCAAACATATGTAATTACAAGGATTAATGTTAAACGAAAGACAAATTAGTCTTCCAATGCCTGCAGATCGTCAAACGATCTTATAACCCTATCTACCTTTCTCATTAAATTTGGGAGTTTTGAAACCATAGGTATTTGTACTTTTTTTCATTTTTTTGCTTCCATTCTTGTATGACTAGTGAAAAAATCATTAATAAAAATTCTACTCTTGGTACCAGCAACAAATAACGACGAGTTTAATTTCTTAATTGCATTTTTCTTACTCTTCATTAATTTTTTTTACACATCTTTTACAAAAGAAATGAACGCATAAAACTTCGATGGGATGTTGGTTGTTAGATACATTGCTGCTAGAGTTCCTTTTAGAGTTGCGGTTAACCTAGCATTGTTGAACATCAGAGGCTGGAATAGAGACATCCAATGCGTCCCAGAAAATTGTCTGCAAACACTCTTCTGCATTTACATTGTTGACACTAGGTACACCAACGATCTCTATTACGTTCTCCACTTGTTCCTGCTCCCTCCAGTTTAGTTTGCACTCAAGAGAAGTAACCTTAAGTTGCAGTATTACGTTTGCTTCTCTCAGCTGTTGGCCTGTGTTGAAGAAATCACTGTTGATTTTTTAAAGCAAATAATTTCTTCGTAGAGCATTTGCAGGGTTATTGAACTACTGGACTGTTGTTGGCGATCAGCTGTATTGGTGGCCAGTACCGCTTGCTGAACTTCTGCTGGTTCATTATAATTCCGTAGCGTGAGTGTTGTTTGCTGATTGCACTTTGCCCGATGTTTAGTCGCTGCTGCTGCTCCCGCTTTTCTCTTTATTGGAGAATGTAGTTCGGTTGGAGATTTTGTTGTTGTAACCGTCGGTGTTATTATTGCATTTTGTAAGTGGAGAGATTTCCGACGAAGAACGCTGCACTTGTTGCATCGATTATTCACTTCGTGTTTGTGCATGTACTCAAGGTCGGCTGGGTTAATATTAACGCACGAACAATGAAAATACATGCTCCAGTCCGCGCAATTGATTTTAGAATCGCAGCTGGGCTCTATTTTTTTTATTACCCTATGAACAGTGCATTTTAAGAAAATTATGTTAAATGAAACAAGACTTTTTAAAACAAAAAGTGTGCACCACACAGCACTCAAAGTTAACACGTCCGTTCACGTACACGACTATATGATAGCTGTATGGCCAAAAAGCGACATCTCTTGGGGTTAATGATGTACTCTTGAACCTTGGTCTTATACCATGCTATTTCTACAGCTTTCATCTGGGTTCATCAGCTACTACGTAAGAGGTTTGGGATCGATTACACATTGTTTATAACGATAAACAAAAAAAAACAATATACGAGTATATTCGCGTCACCATTCCTTGGCAATGGTAAACCTCCGAAAATGAAAACTCTTGCTTATGAAAAAGTCGTCCGTTATCGGTAAAAAATCATAGGCACAAAAAAAAAACAAGACGAACAAAATAGTGAGTTGGGATGTTTTTGTAAAAGTTCTTTTTAATGTTTAAACAATTCCTGTATTGTTCCATATTTTTGTTAGCTCATTAGAACAAATTTTTGACAAAAACTAGAAGTTCTGAATTTGGACACAACGTTATTCGTCTCTGTAGCGACAATACTCGTATAACCCGAGTCTACTTTTGCTTTGACTTTAGTGATCTCTTAGTTCTGGTGCTGCTTCTAATAATTCAAATCATTCAATGATTCAAACAAGTCTTATTGATGATCTTAGTTTATTTGCTATAGTACGCTCAAAAAATTTCAGCGGAACTTGCTGCTGAAGTTTTGTTTTTCAAATGGTTTGTCAACAATTCTGATTTTGCAAAAGAAGGCAATGATCTTGGTAATCTTCGAGGATGACTTTTTCTTCATTTCCTTAAACTGAAACTGTGTTGCAATGCCATTGATTTAGCAGGCATTTATCGGTATATACATATGTACATATAAACTTAATTTTTTTTAATATTATACTTTATCAATCGTTTATAACATAATCGATTTTTAAAGTCCTTTTTTTTTCTTCCTAATTAGGCGATCTTTTTGATTGCGGAGAAGGTGGTAATCATAACCCTTTCTTTTTAACCTAACCATTCAAGACAAAATCCGTAATCCGTTTTTATAGATAAAACCTTCTGGTATGATAATAACGACATGTTGGTGTGTTGGTATAGTTAGTTTCTTTCTATTTCGATTTTGTTTCTTTTTAATACTTGGAACAGGACTATCATAGTTTGTTGCATTGAATTTTTGATGCTTAGGTTTCTGATGCGAATCGCCACCCGATAAAAAAAAATCGATAATGTTCCGCAATTTTCTTTTTTTTTCGTTTACTTAATACCAAATACCGAATAGATACAGTACATGTTATTGTCCATTTGTGGGATTGGCTTGGTTTGCGAAACTTAATACTACCATTAAATTTTGGATAGAGTTTGATAAAGTTTTTTCATTTTCTTACTTTAAACTCTTGATAGGGTTACGGTTCAAGGTGGGCCAGGCATCAATGAAACAACTAGATCGATATCTAAGCACCTGCCTGCGTCGATTAATGTTCCCTTCCATATGCTCGTTGTATATCTGGATTGAATTCAAATATTCTTTGACCTGGAGGTCCGGTATCCATGTGCCCATACGTCCTAGCCATTTGAATGAACAAATTATTCTCCCTTGGCTTCTTTTTTTCTTTTGTTCGCTGCTAGAACTTGGAATTAAATTTTTTATCTACTCTCTGTGTACAAGGCAATACAACTGATGTGCTCGACATAGGGACTTAACACAGAGCGAATACGTCATTTTTTCCTTTATATTTGTGCATAATGCAACACTACGATGCGTATGAACTGCTGCCATATAATGTCAGCAAATTTTTGCACGGTTTTCATTATTTTACAATAACTCAGCGTGCAGTATTGTTATCTCAATTTCATTATTCGTTTACAGCTGAAGTCAAGTGCTTACATTTTTCGAACTTCAGGACAATAACTATGTAAAGGATGCTTGGAATTACGATTGAGGACTCGGAAAACGAGGTGATATTCGATCTCTGTACAACTGATTCGTTAACCATACGCTAAGATCTGAATCCCATTAGGTAATTTGTCCTAAACGACTGTCACATGCGTACTTTTTGATGTCTATAAAAAAAAAAGAACATAAGCTTCACCGATCGCCAATAATTACAGTTTTTTTTTAGGTCGCTTTTGCCTTTAAACAGTCAAACAGAAATTTAATATACATATAAACTATTCGGTCCGATACTACCGCACGCCCCCGGTTCTTTCATGTAGAGCTAATACAATACAACTATTTTCAAGAAATACTATATGCAAGGACAAAATGAATTAAACTGTTCAAGAATTCATTTGAAGAAACTCTTTCAGCCTTTTGAAATTTGTTTTCCATTTGTAAACGGCCCCTCTCCTCTTCTATTTATTTTGATAACTCAGTTACCTTTAAGTTTCTGAACTGCGATATCACTGTTTACATCGTACTTAGTCCATGTTTGAAAGAGGCTGCTTTCCATCAGCAGCCTGCTTTTTGCATCAGCAACCATTCCGAAATGCAAACCCAAACTGGTGACAGAACGCAGTACGTTCCGAAATTCATTGTGAATGTATATACTGTGCAAGGAAAAACAACCAGCGCATCATGAACTAGCACGATGCAAATGACAGTTGTTTGTTTGGTTTATGCAATCTGAAGTATAATGTCGAATTCCGAGAAGTAAGTTTTCTTTTAAATAAAAGAGAACATTCAATTATATTATTATAATTATTTATATGCAGAAATTAATGACCAAAAAGCGAGATTTTACACTTAATTAATTAACATTCCAAAACATCATGATACGTAACGCAACGGGATACGAATCGCATGCTTCCATGACAGATGCTAGGTGCAGTCACAATGCGCATTTAGTTTGAATTTTGGAAAGCAGCCAGACTTGCCCTTTGTGATGGAAATGTCTTTCTAAATTCTCCCTCATTTAGTATATAGTATTTCAAAACCGCTATCGCTAATTTATTCAGGATCTGGCCTCATTAATTTGTGTTGAGCAATTGCCTTTTCACAAAATGCTCTGATGCTTAAAGTCGGTGTTGGATTGATTTTGCTTCATCACCCAGGATCATTTTGAAATCCTACCTTATTTGGTGACTGTATTGCGGCATAGGCAGCAATCTGTTTAAGTTTTCTTTTATCACTGAAGTACGTAAAGTATTATTCGTTGAACGTCAGTGGACAGCATAGTGTAAGGGTTGTCTACTACTATGGCAGAATACCCAGTTCGATTCTCAACAATACACAAAAAAAAATGTTACCCGTCAAAGTAATGGTTAACTTTCGGAAGTGAGAACTTCATACAACCGTAGATCCCGCTTTCTGATAAAAAATGACAAGATGAACAATACAATCAGTGGAGAGCCTAGACCTTTGTCAAGACTGTGTCATAAATTTATTTATTTTGTTTGTTGAATACAGTGCATGACTATCTGTGTCTTCAGTGTCAGCCTGATGTCAGTTATCGACACTTTTAGCTTTGGCCTCGACCTAAGCTTTCAATTCTCCGAAGTATTTATCACTCTAATTGATTGCATAATCTGCCCAAAACGTCCCTTTGGTGAGAATTTTCTACTAGGCTTTTTAAAATGCTTATAATATCGATCGTTTCCCTAAAACGATAAAGCAGGTGGTATAACATGATTTGCAATGAATCATAAGACTGTTTTTGTACGCTGTTGCTATTCTGGAATAGGATTTAAGCAGCAAAGTTAAAGTCGAGTTCAAGAGTTTACTTTAAACTACATATACATATACATTGTGTTCTGCAAAATATCTGTGATTTACATTGTTTGTTCGTTTGTTGATAATAAACAAAATTGTTTTTCTTTTCTCTTTTAGTGCTGGATAAATTACTCTTGAATCGTAAGCTTTCGCAACGAAAGGTTCAAATCGCTCATCAACAACAGCAGTTTCAGGTGGTGAAAACAGATGACGATAATAATACCACAACAATACTTGATGTCAATAATCAGGCGACTCAAAAAGGTGTTCCAGCTGGAAAAGTTATTCGAATGTCTTCTTATCCCGTAGTTGTGTCCGAATTAAGTGTACAACAACAGCAAAACTCAGCTGCAGTTGCAGCAAATCATAATTACAGTTTACAGCCATCTTCGCAGCCAACTACTATGATAAGTACACTATCCAGTGGTAATGGTGGTGGTGGCGGTGCAGGTACCGCGACAAGCGGCAACAAACTAATTATAAGTACATCTGGTCCTTCAGGAAATGTTACGAATACTGGCAGTTTGACGATTGCCACCACTTCGAGTGACATGCAAAACAAAATTCACTATAAAGAAATTCCAAATACAAATTTAAAATTGAATTTTGTCTCAACTGGTTCACTGCAACAGGGAAACATTGTAGTAGATTCAAAAAACACATTAAATGCGCAACAGCTTAAAACAGCCCAACAGCAACTGCATCACCAGCAACAATTACAAAAAATGAAACGTGATCGGATTTTGAATATTATCGGCGGCGAGACACCAGATAAGCGAGTGATCTATACCAGTGTAGTAAATCTAAAGTCCTTGAATAAAAACAATTCAGGGCAAATGCAAATGCAAATTTCACCTGGCATGACAACACTACTGGGAAAACATCCACGCATTAATAACAATCAGATTTTCACCAGTATGAGAACAGTGCCCATACAACATCAAGTTATAAACACTCAAACTGGTGCCACCACAACAACAGCAATGTTCGCGAAATCTGCATCTCCAAAGACCTCCAATGATATTTCGGTTAAAATTAACAACTCCAACGACATGGCTACAACATCGTCCACAATCAATGCGAGCACACCAGCCTCGGCAGCAACAGCGAATAATAATAATTCTTTATCGGCGGGCATCAATCTAAACACAACCAATAGGTGAGAAAAGGGGAGATAACTAATGACTATTCACTGCGTAAGTCCTGCGCTAGCGGCGGGTGTATCCGCTAAACTACTCCAAAGAGGTTTGAAGCACTTGCTTATCGTTGTTGTCGATGTTTGCGCGCTATTTAAAAAAAAAAACAAAAAACAAACTGTTTGTCGGTCTTCATTTCTATGCTTCCTCTCCCCAGTCATGGAATGCACCGCGCCATCAGTTTTGAAATTGATTGTGTTGCTAAATTAACTCTCAGCAATACTAGCCAGCAGCATCTACAGCATATATCCATCCATATTTCAGTTAAACTTTCACACACAAATATCACCGCCAGCATTTCCATTAAACATACAAAATCAAACAAACAAACAAAAGGAAATACCTGAATTACACGAAATAACTTCGTTCTTTTTCATTTATTTTCTCTAAGACTGTCGTTGATTCAGAAACAAAATCGAAAAAAAAACAGAAAAAAAATACAATGTTGTTATTTTATTATTTGAAAATTTTTTTACATAAAGAGAAACTAATGTCATATGTTCTTAGTTTTTATGTTAGTATTAATTTAATTTAAAAGAAAACAAAACAAAACAAAACCAAGCAAATATGCAAACAAAAACAAAACACAAAAAAAAAGCAGAGCAAATTTTATAAGATCTTATTTTCAAGATCGCAACTTGTAAATAATAATATATATATATATATACATACATAAAACAAAATAAGAAAAGAAAAGAACATAAAATAAATGAATCATATTATGAAAACCAAAATAATTAAAGTTTGTGAATGTATTAATAAACTTAGCGATAAAAAAAACAAAAATGCAGAAAAAACCGAAAACAAAACGCTATCAAACAAGAATAAACAAATTGTATCCAAAAAGAGAGGGAGACGGAGAAATGGTCCGAAGAGATGATGGAAGTGCGGATGGTAAGTCGTACTTTGCATTAAACGCATTTCCAATAAAAGTTCTTCAACTATTTCTGCTCGAACTACTTGTTTAAATGCTCCGCTGGTCAGCTGAGTTTAGATGAAGTTCATGGTCCAACCAATTAATCGTTTTTAAAAATTTTATTTATCTTAATCTTGCCTTGCCACTGTGCATTTTCTTTAAATCCTACTCCAAGTTTCTCATTCTTATGCAACTCTTTAAATTTAAAATCTCAGTGAGGTTTTAATCGATCGCATAAACGATTTTGTTTAAAGTCACACTTAGCTTTCATTTTGTTGTTGTTCATTTAATTTTTTTTTATTATTTTGTTTCGCAAAAGGGTGTTCCAAAGTTATTTTGTTTATGTACATAATCACATTTACATGTGATTTTATTTTACTTCGAAATTAGTCACAACTCCATTTCGACTCTTTTTTAAATTTTCGTTTGCTTTGTATTGTATTCAGCACGGTTTTGAAAAGTACTATTTCCTGCGCTCTTATCAGGAATTACACTTAATGCTTTAAGGCTGTGGAACATCGAATGTGTGTTCTTAATGACGTTTTGAACGATGAAGCACTTTACTCTGGTGGAAATCGGTATATGTTCATAATATCTTTTCAACAATTGTTTACTTTAGATAGTTTTGAAGATATGTAGTCTTCGATTTCAATTAAAGATTGATTATAAAAATACTATAGCTTTATACAAGGTGCTGAATTCATATAAAAAAAAAAACTGCACTTTTGGGAGTTCTAAATGGGCAACATCAAGAATGTTAAAAATATTGTTGAATTTCGATGATTTCGAAATAGCTGCATTTCAACAGGACGATTCAGAACGCGAAATTTGGTGTTGAATTTTTGGAAAAAATAAAAATTTAAATTTAAATATTTGTTACTCTGAAAATCTGCATCAATTTTATAGACGGGTGACTATTTGGAGCCCGAGATACGGCTTTGCTTACCTGTGTAGATTGAAGACGCAGGAAAATGTTTTTCGACAATTGTACTTCCACCACGTGATTGTGAAAAGTTCGCACAAAACTACGTAAATAGTGAAGAAGTAGAATACTTCAAGAATTTGAGCAAACGTTCCAAATTAGTAGATTTATATACGAATGTATATAATGTATGCAATGAGAGCAATAATTGCCTTTGTTTTTCAAGTATTATATGATTCCGGCAGTCTTTGGGCGTTTGAATGATGTTGACATGTTAGGAAATATATTGTAGACGTATGGAGTTGATTCATTAACAAACTGAAATGTTATATCCCTGATTGTCCCCCACTACCTATGTCTAAACGTAACAGGATATTTTTTTTATCAGAATTAGATTTAATTTTGAGAGAGTTCGCAATAATATTGCTATCAGTGTCATTGGACAGCGCCAGATATTGATGGTACAATATAATTTTGAAATGCAACAAAGTATAATTTTTTTCAAACGAATTTGCAAAGATAGGGTTATCGGTCACATTACTGTGCGATGTGGTGAACTAAAGCTTTCGTAAATTTGTGCTGCACATCATGGATAAATCACTTTTCCAGCCGATTGTTATGCAAACGGTTTTCTTTTCAATATTAATTAATATATTGTTTACTTTTTAAGGCACATCTGCCTCCATTTTTCTAGTTTAGTTTTTTTATATACATATCTATGCAAGTAAAGCCTTTAAGCTTTCCATTTTTGTCCATTTCAACGATCGATTTTCATTGTATGCCGTTGGGATATGGACATTATCTGGGTATCTTTCAACAATTATGAATCGTTTCGTTGAAGTTCTCTAAATAGCTGATATTTCTGCAATATAAACCTTTATTCTAGATATTAGAACGAATGATTATGCATTTCTCTTCGTCTGAGAAGGTCCGAAGCCATAGGCATATTATTAAGTGGTTTGCATTCAAAAGCTACTACTTCAGGAATGTCCCACTCAAATTTGGTTAGAAAAATAAATGACTACACGTTGATCACGATTTAATTCTTAAGATAAATTTATTCCAAGAAACGATAAAAGTATGAAAAGAAAGCGATAGCATTAAAAATGAGAAACGCTTAACATCAGTATGTACATACATGTATGCATGAAGTATAACAAATAAGTAGTTTCACTCTCTTTTTGTAAGTCCGAATAGTACATATGTATATCTTATATAATTGGATCCATAAACTTAAAAATATGAATACATGAACACGTTTTAAAGTCGGTTCACTTAATTAGAACCGTTTTCTTCAGAATTATAATTGTGATTTTAATTTAAAAAAATAAACAAAAAGCAAAAACTAACATATAACATAACAAATTTCTCATCAGGACAATAGTGCTATTATAATACAAGTATGTAAAGCTCGTTACAATGTATTCGTAATTGTTAAAGGATTTCTCTAAAACAGTAATTGTTTTTTTTTTTTTAATTTTCATTTGTAATTTTCTCAATTCAATTGTTTATCGCTTATTTGAAATGAAAGCAGGTATTTACATACATTTAACTAATAAAACTGTAAAGAAACGTTGTTTTTTAAAGACAAATTTTATTCAACTACAAGCGAAACATTTTCTTTTCTTAAATAAAAACAAAACTACTACTTAAAAAAAAACACACACACACAAAAGAACAGGACTTAAATAAATATAAATAAAATTAATAATAATAAAAAAAATAACTATGTATATGTATGTGTGTCTAATTTAATAAACAAATTTAAATTTAAACAGGAAAACGAAAAGAAAAAAGTTGGGGGAAAAAATCATGCTGTAGTTTTAAAATTATTATTATTATTATTATTAAAAACAAAGAAAAATAATTACATATTGTTTATCCGTGATTTAATGAGTAAACAATGAAAAATACGCTTATAGATAAATAAACTCCGAAATTGTAAGTAAACTATTCATAAGTTTTAGTTATTAAAAAAAGATAAGAAAAAAAAAACATAAAAATGAAAACAATATGATAAATAAAACAAAGCATCGTTTTTATTATTTTCCAAGATATTTTTGTTTTTTTTTTCTTTCTTTTATTTGTTTTTGGTTATGAATTATTATAATTATTATTATTAATATTATTACTTTTTATTTTAAAGAAGAAACAAATCTATGAATATATGAGAAAATTATAAAATTACTATAAATACTAACTAAATTCATAAGTACATGTAAATCTGTAAACTATTATTTAAGTATATAATATAAAAATAAAATTAAAAGTAAAAGAAGTAAATGAAAAATAAAAATAAAAAACAGGTGAGAAGAGATATTTGGATTTTAAATGTAACATAAATTAATATTAATAAAAATAAATCAAGAAAACTTATTATAATAAATAATATACATTATGAAAAAGAAAAACAAAACAAAACAGAAAAAAACAACAAAAACAAAAAATAAATTAAAAAAATTGTATTGTTATAAATTCAATAATAAAGAAAAACCTAAACTCATTCAAATGAAAAACCAACCATTAATGCGATGCAACATTTTTTATATAATTAAATATTTGATGATTAAGAAACTAAAAAAAACAACAAAATCCGTTTGAGGTGTTTTTTTATTTATTTCTCTTTTCATATTTAAAACACTATAATATGATTGTCCTTGTTTATTGGCTTTTGTTTTTCTTTCTTTTAACAGTTTCTCCTTTAGTTTTGTTGCATTTATGTTTTTATCTTTTTTTCCGCTTTGTGGTTTTGATTGGCTTTTATTTGATTTTTTTTTTTTTTTAGGGAATTGTTCATTTACTTTGAGATGAGTGGGGTTTCACTACTACACAGGTTTTGCTTATAAAAGTTGAATGCTATTTTGTGAGAAGATACAGAATAGATTAACATTAGATCTACCGTTGGTAACTTCTCTAACTTATTTGAAAAGTTCAGTGGACGATCATATTCAATAAATGATTTTACAGCAAAACATGTATGTAAAGGGTTTTCCAATAGGGACTTGACAACTTTGAATTTAATTTGTGAACACACTCTTTCACTAATCATCAAACTGTCACTGTCAATTTATTCAGTAAACTCAACATTTTCATCATGGTAAAGTACACGAACGAGCAACGTCTGCAAATTATAAAAACTTTCTACTGAAATTCGGAGTCGGTGACTGCAACTTTAAGAGCGTTAACTCCAATTTTCGGTCGCAATTCTCGCCGTAGTAGACAGGAAATAACAAGTTTAGTGCAAAAATTTGAGTCTACATATTCGTTGTGTGATGTTGCCGTGTCATTGAGATAACGGGTTGGTCGAAGTGGACGCCGTTCAGGCGTCCGTAGCAAATGATCCAAGTCAGTCAATTCAACGGCGTTTTCAAGAATTTGGCATCGCTCAGACCACATTATGGTGTATTTTGCGTAAGGATCTTGGTTTACACCCATACAAGATCAAGCTGACTCAAGAATTGAAGCCGATGGACCATTTGAAGCGACGTACGTTCTCCGATTGGGTTCTGTAGAAGATGCGCCAAGATGATGAATTTCATCGCAAAATCATCTTCAGTAACGAAGCTCATTTTTGGCTCAATGGGTTAGTCAATAAGCAAAATACGTATGCGTTATTGGTCGGGTGAAAATCCACATGTGCTTCATGAATCACCACTTCATCCACAAAAAATAACTGTTTGGTGCGGTTTGCATGCCGGCGGCGTTATTGGGCCATATTTTTTCGTCGACGATAAGTCACGTTACTGTGAATGGTCAGCGATATCGCGCCATGATCACCGATTATTTTTGGCCCGAATTGGGCGACATGTGGTTTCAACAGGATGATGCCACACAGCACACGCTGTGATTTATTGAAGAGTAAGTGTGGTGAGCGTGTTATCTCAAGAAATGGGCCAGTCGATTGGCCGCCTCGTTCGTGCGATTTAACGCTGCTTGACTATTTTCTGTGGGGCTACGTTAAGTCATTGGTTTATGCCAACACGCCGACGACGTTGGAAGAGCTCAGAGCCAATATTGAAAATTGGATTCAACGAATCGACCGCTGCAAACGTGCCGGCGGTGCCCATATGAACGAAGTCGCGTTCCATTCATAAATGTTTTGATTGTACTTCAAGCCGATAATAAAGTTTTTGAAATATCTCAAATGGTTTGCGTTTTATTTAAAAAAAAGTTGTCAAATCGTTATTGGAAAACCCTATACTACAATACATACTAAAAGGTGGCGCAAAAGTTATCATCCGATGTTCTTTGACTGTAATTTTTGTATGAATTAAAAATCTTGGTTCTGCTTTTGGATTATGTTTATTTGATGTCTTAAATTTTTTTCCATTAAATCGAGAAACTGATATGGGTTAATTAATGACCATTCGGACCCAATTTGTGGCATTTTCCATCACTCTTGCCAGAACTTCCGGCGATAGGTCCTCGCATTATTGACGGATTTCTCTTTGAGGGCTTCATAAATCTCTTGAGTCAATGCGCATTAAGCTGTTATATAAACTAAACACTGACGAATTATTCCGCAAACAATTCCTAACAATTATCTGGCGTTCTTTAGTAGTATAGCGATTAATGACGTGTATTCTGTATCTGTTTATTTCACAAATGTCAAAGTAGAATTTACATTTACCGCCATTTGCAAAAATTATAGCATCTCCCGATAGGGTGATGACTTTTGCGCCACCTAGTACATGCAAACAAAGCTAAAAACTATTAACTGATTTTCAACAAAAAAAGTTGGTTAACTCTGGCTATAGCTCATGTTGTCTTTAGATGGACTTTGGGCAAGCAAATCAGATAAAGAACTTTATCGAACATGTTTTGACATAAGGTCAACTCTGCAATATTCGGTAAGTAGCGATTATAATAAAATGTACATATCAAATTTCTTAGTAAACACTTGCAACTTGTTTCATGACGTGAAAATAAACTAACAACCAGTTGCTATTGCTGTAACTTCAATAACGTTCTTACATAGGTGGCGCTACAGTTTGGGGTGAACCTGAGCCCGAACTAACAAGTCCCTCCAGTTACTGTGTTGTTTCTCCAGGTTAGATTCGAAGACTTTTCGGACTGGAGTATCGGTGCCCATTCACTCTACACGTCTCACCCATCTCAGGCGACTGATGCGTAATTTTCTGACTAGATCGGTGCCGACGAACTTTTCTCTCGAAACGACCGAAGATATCTTCATCCGCTTTCGATAGAGTCCACGTCTCAGCACTCAGCTCCATCAAGTAGGAATTTATTGAGAAAGGTGTTATATAGAGTCTCCTTAGTTCTTCGGGATAAGGCCTTACTGCTCAATTGCCTTCATAGAGTAATTGTGCGAGTAATTGTGCTCTTTATATTGGCGTGTCAGTTGTGCTGCCATGGCAAGTCAGTTTTTCATTTGTGTAATTGGAACTCAGACAGAAAAATTTTGCGTGTGAAGACATAACCCTGACACGTAGATTTGGCTGTTGTACAGTTTCAAGCACAAAAAAAAAAGTGAATTATACCTCAAATCACTCTGAGTGAAGAAAAAACTCTCCGTCCTATTCGGACTCCCACCCCCTGGAGAGCGAATATCGAAACCAAACACACCTGAGTTTCAAACCACTACAAAACAATTTTCATTTCTCTTCTACCTTTCCGCCCGCGCCCTGGCAACAGTAAAAGGGTATCTAACCCCTTAGGCGCGCATCTCCTTGTCTAAATCATTTTTTTACATCAAAGGAAGCGGTGAGTTCTTTATCTATAGTCATTTTGCACAAACGGACGAGTTTGGCAGGGATGCTCTGTATTGCTTGTCTCTATAGATGCTGTCATACACGGCCTCGATGAATAGGTGGTGTGTATCGATTTGGAACTTGTGGACTTTTTCCCAGATGTGCCATAGTGTGAATATTTGGTCGATGTTGGACTTTCAAGTCACACTTATATGATCCAATCAGGTTCACACAACGGTTTCAGGCATTCACATAATGCGGCATATAGGTTATTGTAGATTATGCTAAGAAGACTGCTGCCCATGTAGTTGGCGCAGTTCAGAGGGTCACCTTTCTTAATGATGGGACATACAATGTTGAGGTTCCATTCATCTGGCATACTTTCGTCTAACCATATTTTACAGATGAGCTGGTGTATGCTCCTTACCAAGTCATCGCCTGCCGCTTTAAAGAGCTGGGCAGTCAGACCGTCCGCTCCAGCAGCTTTGTTGGACTTACTATGGCTATCTTCACTTCGTCCAGGTAGAAAGGTTCAATCAGAGGCGGCTTCTCTGATGGCTTTTTGGTAATGTTACCACTGGTCTTCAATTCTTGAAGCTGATGGCATAGAACCTCTTAAGAGATTAAGGGAGACTCGACAGGAAAAGGATTTGACGATCGTCCAACATCAAACTTCCTCACAGTATTAGCAGTATTAGTCTTTATGATGTTCGAGATATCCGCAACAGAAGGTTCGGAGATCCATAATACTGGAGGAGTACCTTGGGTCGATCGCAATGTCAGTGACATTGGCTGACGGTTGATTGATCACGAGAGGTGAGTTAATAAACGTCAGCATTTCTAACAATTGCAGATTTTTCCTCCTAAGTGTGTTTTTGCTGTTTAAATTCACTTCTTTTTTTTAACGAAAACACTTTTTTGGTTTTTTGTTTACATAAAATGAACGGCTGTCGAAGTGGCGTGTACCGCGTGTGAAGATCACGTGCCGACTGAAGAGCAATCAAAGCAAGCCATTTGAAACTTTGCACGGCGTCCCGTTCGATCTGTCAGAGGGATTCCCCCCTATGACCCACTATCCCCACCGCCCCTACTCCTATCTTAGTACGATCGTCATTTGTCTTGTGTTCAAAAACGTCAGTTCTGATATTTTTTATCTTCAAAAAGCACAAAACTATTCTGCACTAAAATCTTTTAACTTTTTCTGCAGCCACAATTGAAATGCCTAACTAATCTGCATAAGTATGACGATATGTTGACGTTTATGAACATAAGCGTAATATGTTGACTAAGTTCGTTCTGCAGAAAATATGCATTATTGAAGACAACTAATGCAGTTCTTTCTTAGGATAACGTTTTTGGAAAGACCCGAGATATCCAAGTCCCTTATGAATATCGCGATGGGGAAACCGTATGCGTTTCTCCCAGCCACAAATTCGATTGGCCTGAATCCGTTATCGGAGGTGGTGTCGTGCATGCAATACTTCCCGACAATACTACCAAATTGCCCTCTTTTCTTAGCTTTGCATTAAAATCGCCAAGGACAATTTTAATGTCCTCGTAACTCTTGTCAGAGAGCTCGTATAAGCTATCATTGGTATCCTCATCTTTCTCCTTTATGGGGCGTGCGCGTATAGAAGGCTGATGTTGGAAAATTGAGCCTTAATACGGATTGTTGCGAGGCGCTCGTTAAGATGCCGCAAACTTAAGACTTTTTGCCTAAGTCTGCCTATAACAATGAATCCGCATCCAAACAGGCATAGCTTTTGCCGACGATAACAATCGCCGTAGTAGATGTCGCAGATATTCATCCTCCTTTTATCCGGTCCATCCCATCGCATTTCTTGGATGGAGGTAACATCTGCTTTACACCAGTTAACTAGATTGAGGCAGTAGATCCGTCCGCATCCCTTTGCTTTCATCGAAATATCTACCGGTACCAGAAACAGCCATAACAATATTAGCTTATATCCGCAATAAAAACGGCTGATTTAATCGAGCAACATGGCTGAGGCCTCAAGTAACCGTTGATGTTGTTACTTTTAATTGAGGCAAGATTTCAATACCGAGTTGGCCATGTAGATATATTATGTACGAGGTGTATTCAAAAAGTAAGGTTACTTTTGAAATTTCGCGGGCAACATACATTCGATTATCGATTTTTTTTTTGCTATGTTTGCACACATGTCCCAAACATATGTTCACAGTTTCAAGTATTTAGCATACTTAGTTTGTTTTTGACAGATAGAAAGGTTAGACATGTTTTGGTGCACTCGGCGATTTTCAATTATTATAAAAAATGGAACAAAGAATTTGTATCAAATTTTGTGTAAAAAAATGGAATCAAGTGCTCTAAAACACTAGAAATGTCGACAGTGGCATACGGTGAGTCTGCTCTAAGTAAAAACAGTGTTTACAAGTGGTACAAGCTCTTCCGAGATGGTCGAGAAGATGCCAATGACGAACCTCGCTCTGGACGCCCTATCAAAGATGAAAACGTCGAAGCTGTGAAGAAAATTGTTTTGGCAAACGACTAACCTCGCTTTGGACGCTGCAACACATCAACAAAAGATGATATCGTCGAAGCTGTGAAGAAAATTGTTTTGGGAAATCGTCGAATCAGTATTCTACAATATACATAGGTAAACGGTAGGAGGACATGACAAAGAACTAATGCATATACATACGAATATGTAAAAATTGCTTGCAACATTCTTCTTGTCAGAGTTGTGGAGTTGGAAATAATGACATACCAGTTTGCTATACAAAGGTTCAACCCGGGTCAGCGGCAGAAAAATTAAGTCTTTTTCGAATCGATCCACTAACCACACATGCGGATAAAAAAAGGTTGGAACATGCATGGCTGAACAGAGGAAGGTGGGATGTTCTTAGACCAGGATGTAGTGGATACGCTGAAACTGTCCCACCGACTACAATGCTTAGAATATCATAGACTGCTGATGTTGTTCGAGTGGACAGCTGGTATTCGTAGAGGTATCATTGCGTTAGGAATCAACCGACGATCCAAATTTCGTATAGCGCTAAAGCTTAGCTTTAGTCCTTTAGTCCACCAAGCTTAACAGAAGAAGTAAAAGTGCCTTAAGGTTTACTTCCGAAGATTTAGTCGAATGTGCACTCCAAACGGTTGAAAGGTACATATTCCGAACGAGTACATAGATGGGGTGCTAAGGACCGTGTAAGACTGAGCAAAGTCAACCCATTGGTGTATCAATTAGAAACAGTGTAAAACATCGAATGCTACAACCTACTCGTATTTACAATACTATAGATGGTTTCCATAAGGAATTAAAGAATCAAGACACTGGGAAATTTCTCGTCGAGTCAGAACGGAGCGTTGTAGAATTTTAATCATATAACCGCAGTTTTACTCATTAAGTTAGAAATATTGACACAAATAGTTTATCAAAGGAGTTTCCCAAATCTCTGGTTGACATCACTAGAAACCACATCGTGAATGAACTTATGGATAGCGTTTCAACCGAAGAAGATCCAAGATTAGCAAAAAATATTGAGAAAATCTATTTAAATGGAAGATTCCGTATCCGAAATTGGCTACCAAATTCCATCATGCTAGCGACAAGCAAATCTCATCTGTTAATAACACTGAAGGAAGATAAAAACGAAAGCATTAACTTTTTCTTTTTGCTTCGTTAAGACTCATTTAGGTATGATATTAATGCCTCTTTGGATCATTTAGGGTTCTTTGCGGATCGGTACTATTGTACTATTGAGAGTCAATAGTAGTCAATAGTTTGGAGATCTGCTGTAGACTCAGACGTAGCTATATCCGAGGGCTGATGTAATCAACGGGAAGCATGATTACGCGAAGTTTCGCATGTGAAGGATGTAAGAATTTCTATTCAGGTGCACGTTTTTGTTGACGCCAGTGAAAATATTATGGCAGATTGAGCGTTTTTTAGGATCATTGAGCATTTGGCGAATTTGGCAAAACGAATCCAATGTCTATCATCAAGCTGCAAAGATTGGTTTCAGGTAGGCAGACCGCTATATCTTCTGAAAATTCAACAGAGAGCAACATATTTTAGACAGATTCACTAATCCTTCTCTTGTGGCGAAAAGATACAATCAGTAATTATTGTGTCTTGTATCGAATCAGCGAAGTTTTTGAAGTCTCTAATATTTGCTAAGTAAAAGTGAATCGATGGTAAGGAGTATATATGGCATGGATGATGATGAGTCGCAGACTTCTTGAGTTGAAACGATGAAAAAATTGAGGTTGAAGTGAATAAATTTTAAGCCTGAAAACGTTTGCGAAGCATAATGCCTAGAGTGATTCGCATCGCAGCCAACTTTAACAAGTGTCTTTGGCAAACATCAAGCGATTGCAAATGTACAATACAATTGTAAAATACGAAAACATTTTTGGATCCCGAATTCCATCTAGAACTGAAAGTCAGTGCGCTAAAGATGTACATATCATCAACAAAACCTAGCAAGGCCGATATACTTGGAGAAGTCACCTTTATCTGCTGCTAGACTTGTAGCATTTTTTCGGCCGTTCATTTAAGTTATGGTGGATAATTTTGGGGTCGTGGGGTGTAATGTTCACATGAGGATGAATGAGATGAATGAAGAGATAGGGAGTTAAGATAAAGGGGTCATCCCAGGGTAGTCCTCGAAGGGCAACTCAAAGGAAACGATTTTGAATATTCTCGATTCGGAATATATGGACTCGCTGAAAGTGGGGTTGCAAAATTCTTTAGATCATCCTTTGATAAAACCAAGTGATGCTTTGGCTTTAAGGATTATCTCATCAAAATGCCAACGGAAGTTTAACGCTCTATCGTATAATATATCTATCATATAGATCCAAGGTCGCGAAGGGATTGAACCTGGGTTTGGTCATGCAGATTGATTGGACTTAAGTGACAAAGTCATAGATTGGCACATGGGGACTTTAAGCTCTAAACAATTTTTTTAGGCACTAAATGGAAAACCTATCGAGGTCTTCTTGAATACGAGTAGAATCTTGGGATGAAGAAATAGTTTTGGAGAACTTTGTGCCGTCGGTGTAAATGGATAGGGCGCAGTATTTAATAATGCTCTCAAGATCATTTATAGTTAAAGAGGGGACTTAGATGGCTGCCCTGTGGGACACCAGAAGTGGCTAAAAAACGGGGTTGAGAAGGCTTATCTAAAACTAGGGGAATTAGATGATGTTTTATGCCGAGAAAAGCGGGACGTAAAGAGAAATGGAATTAAATATCACACTGTAAAAAATGGAGACAGATAATCAGATAAAGATAAGTTGGTAGAATCAAGATTTGCTAAGATAGATATTGATTTTACTAAAATTAGCTTATGGAAGTTGTAACAAGAGATCGCAGGGGAAGATGTGGACTGTGATGGAGAGTTATGGAAAAATGAAAGAAGAAGAGGACGTGAAAGTTGTCCACAGTTGATAGCGTAAAGAGACAGGATAGGACAGGGACATAACACATAGTAGGATGTTCAAAACCCTTTTTAGACATGGCTTCTGAAATGGATTCATATTCGATACTATCGAAGGCATCTTCAATATCTAGGAGGGCACGTATTGCAATCTCCTTTTGTCGTTAATCCTCTTTAATCGGTGTTATTAAATTCAGTAGTTTGGCTTCCGTAGATCGTTCTTTCCTGTATGTATATTGGCGAGGATGCAGATGTGAATTTCTATTAAGAAGCTATCTTTGGCTCCATGGCTTTAAAAAAGACGATGCAAGACTTAGGTAGTCGATAAGATTTAGGTGGTTCACTAGGTTTATCTGGTTCGGGGATAAAGACTACGTTTACCTCCCATCAAGTAGGAGAGGGATGTGTCCCCGGTTGAAACTAGACCTAAATAAATCGGTTAGAGTAGGAAGACATGGACCAGACTTTCTTGAATAAGTGCTGAGAAGGGAAGCGCCTCCAGATTTCTGTTCCAGGTTTGAATATGGTTTGTATGGTTTGAATAAGTTTATGGCCCATTGAACTTTGTCTATGCTGAACATATTTCTGTTGTGATAACAAAACCTTGTAACTTCAGAATTAGCATTATGTGTGTTGTTTAAAAGGGTCGGGTCTGGGAAATGAACCTTAAGTAGCATTTTTAAAGTTTCCTTTCGACCAGCTGTGAGAGTACCATATCTACTTTTTGTAACCGACCTAAGCTATTTGCAGAGTCTTTTGAGAGAACTTTTTTGAGACGAGCGTCCTCTGGCAACTTTACCAGGTTTTTGCAATTCCTTCTCCGGGAAGGTCTCTTGGACTTTCTCAGTTCTTTATTGAGAAGTTAGTTAAAGCGGACTTGTATAGGTCCCAATAACCGGTGTGTTTGGATTTGTTAAAAAAATTTGCTCACCATTTTGAGCAATTATATGGTACACACTTTTTTCGATTTGCAACTGCATTCTAGAACCGTCTTAAACTTACGCTTAGTGTTGTTTGTTCTTCTTCAAAATTATTGTTACTTTCTTCTTCCTCAAAGAAATTTTTTGATGTGTTATGCAAAACAAAACAGGCCAAAATTACTTTTGGTGCATTGTGTGGAAATTCTTAACTTGTATTTTAGGCAGGGAAACCTCCGTTTTAACTGACCAAAAAGGCGTTCAATAATTACTCTTTCTTTGATCAGTACACTGTTATGATTTTCTTCTACAACAGTTGATACTTCGAAATGGAGTCATTATAAAAGGAGTAATTGCATAACCCTCATCAGCAATGAGGACGTAGGATTATTAAGAAGTACCTGGTAAATATTCGAATTTTTAAAGTAGTTCACAATATAATTTTGGAAACTAAGAACACAAATAGTTCATTTTCAGTTCATTAACTAGAACTTTGATCTAGCATTGGCTTTTTTCCACTATTCTTACCACAACTTCACTAACTATTCTGGAAACTCTAGATTGGCTTATACCAAGATCTTCCGCTATGCCAATTTGAAATCCAGGACTTTCAACACATCTTAAGAAAATCGTCATTCTGGTTAAATTATTTATTTCCCCTCCCCGAAAATCCTCATTATCTTGGAGAAAGTGATCGGTTATCCAATCTACTTGGACCGAATTAAATCTATAAAGTCTTTTGAAGTATATTTTTCCCACAGAGACACCAATAACACTTAAGTATGCAGCCATTTGACCAAATGTGATATAAAATTTATAATCTTGACTTCTTGCTTAATTTCTTTGTTCTGAGATATTACTATGTTTTTTGCATACGATAAATCAAAGCATAACGCTGTGTCCAACGTAAATACGGGCAAGGGCAATACGTGTGATGCGGTGCGTGAGGGGAATACGGAGGTGTCCAAATACAACACGATGCGTGCGTTTATGCGGACTTCAGTGACATCTTCCTTTAGTTCAGTGTAAAATGTCTTCGGTTTCAGCGCGAAAAATTCATTTAATGGAAGATAGTTTATTAAGACTAAAAATATTAAAGAAACTGAAAAAGAATCATGCTAAGAAAAAAAACGAGTGTAATATATGAAATTAACTTATGGCGAATTTCATCACCTGTACCCTTAAATGCGTGGCGATGAAAGTGATGCATTTCGCCAGTATACTCGTACAAGAATGACGGCAAAAACATTCGATTATATTTAAAAAAAACATACATGATACTTGTTATCTTTATGCCACAAACTTTCAAAGACCTATCTCTGTCGAAGAAATACTTCTGCTAACATTAAGGTAATAAAACAAAATAACTTATTATTTTATAAAATATGTATTTCATGTGATTCGTTTGTATTTTGTACAACAAATGGAGATGTAGAAGCAACATTTATAGAAGATGATTGTTGTAGTGTGCCATTCTTGGAAATAGTGAAGAAAGGGGAAGACGGAATAAGATGACATTGTATTTGAATTTTGTTGATTTCGCATTTCCTCCATTTGTTGGATTTCCTGCAGTAAAACATCTTGAAATTTCGATCTAACTCGAAGTTATTGTAATGGATCCATTCTTCTCATAAATGGAAGCAACGAAGGCAGAAAAAGTGAATTTTCGCAAGCTTTTTTGCTTCTATATCTAGAAGCTTAAGCTCAACATTATTTCCTTGATCATGCATCCTTTTTCTTTTTCGACGAGGTGGTGAATTCTTTAATGAAGGTTGTGTTTCAATGAAATGAAAATTTCAATGAAAGCGAATCGTCTGTCACAAGCGACAAATTTCCATCCGTATATCTCGGAGACATGATGTCCTTTAGGAAAAGCATACTTTAAAAAAAATGCCACTTTCCACCTGATTTACTTTGATATGGAGCAAGACACCTTTCCCAACATTTTTTAACAAAATGTCAGTTCCAGAAATTTTATTGCAAACAATAATCTACAACTTTCCAAATCAAATTTTAAGAAACGTTTTTTTGTAAATACTTTTCAATAAAGAAAACATAAAACTTATTACTCGATATTGCCACAATGGGACTCCATTCTTTATCTGCAGTTAATTTGTCTTTATAGCGGGGATTGCTTTTATTACACAACACACTTCTTTTTTGAATTTCCGATATTAACATTTCCATTTCGATTTGTTTTCCGTACGACAATGCGGGCAAAATCAAACTATTTGAAAGTTAAAACAATGCGTGCGTTGCGGGGCAATGCACGTGTTTGCCGTATATCGTGTTTACGTTGGACACCTACATTTGCTAACAAAAGTTTTATTATGTACGGTCACCGGACTGTCTGTTGGGCACAGCGTAAAAACTGTTTCAACCGTTTAGCAAAAGCTCAGCCTCTGACATGTGTCTCATTTTCTTTTTGCATACGAACCCAAGCTAAAGCTATAAAAAGTGAGACAGACTCGAGTCGTGAGTTTCTTCATGTATGTAGTTTGACCTTGTCCGACATTACATCGTAAGTTGAAACTTATGCCCATATGGTCCGATAAGGATACCTCATCTGATACATGCCAGTCTGTTGCTTAAGATAGGGCTTTGGTGTTCAATTATTTTCTTAGCAGCAGCAGCAAAAGCTATTATTTACTTAATCTTCACGCTTAATCATTCCTGTAGTTCACTGTAGAATTTAAGTAGGTAAGTAGTTGTCTATTGACACGTTCTGCCTAGAACGTATTGGCCCTTTGTATTGATCTCCAGACCTTCTTTTGATGCGTTTGCCTTAATACTCACAAATGCTCTACTGACATCCCGCTGGTATCTTTCGATCACCTCAGTGTCTTTGTATAGTATATCAATGTAGACGACATGACAATAACTTTAAAATTAATGAAGAGGTGGCGACTGTCGTTTTTGTATTTTTGGGTATTCTCCAAGATCTGCCGCGGAGCGTATGTCTAGTGGATGATGGACTTGTCATGCTTAAAAACTCACTGATCAGGTTATTGTCGGTCGGTGGTAGATGTTCACATAACACGGGAGGAAGATTTTGCATTCGATGTTTTGTAGGCTTGTGCCCTTGTATTTGGCACAGTTAAGGGAGTTTCTGCACTGGACAGATAATGCTTGGATTTCATTCCCGATCATACGTTCCATAGACAAAATTTTCAGATAAACTGGAGCATTGTTCTCCACCAGATCATTTCCTCAAACTTTAAGAAGCTCTTCCCTTGACTTCTTGTAACTGTTAGTCTGCAGCAATAGGCTCTGTAAGTTTTATTCGAGTAGTTCGTATTCTATAAAAGATAAAGATGGAATGTAAGTCACTGTGTACATATACTGTTTTCTGAATTGATGTTGACAAATCAAAAACTATTGTCATTATATTCATATGACACACACATAAACTTAAATTGGCACCACATTTCAAAAGTGAAATCTAAAATTCCGATACGATTAACAGAAGAAAAAAATCGCTTGTATCTCAAAGGCAGCATTTCATGTACTGTCACACTTGCTGACAGAAATTTTGAAACACACATTCCCTATATATGCTATCAATTAACATCTTCCTACAAAAGGCAGATCACATACTCGTACTTGTACTACGTACTATGAGTACATATACGCTAACACGAACCGTCACAAAAGCAACTAATCGTGAATTAATTGAATAAACTTTACGATGCAGTTGACATCACCTATCATCGTGTCAATTTAAATCCAATTCGATTATTTCCAATTTCAATGCACGGTAGCAGGTAGCAAACAGCAGCTACGGCTTACTGCTTATTACAGCTTATGGCTTACAGTGTGTCGCGCCATTGCTGCATGCATGAGCTGACGATGCCACTCCGAAAGGTGGTATGACATTAGCTGACATTTTGACATGACACAATGCGAGTCGGCTAAACATTCAAATCAATAGGACGATTGCTGGTAACTTGTAATTAGGAGATATACACAAGCTAAGTTGACATCAATTACAATACAAACTCGGCATGCAGCGGATGAAGGGTTGAAAGCAACAGCCTTAGAGATGTATGAGTTCAATCCAACATTTGTTCAGGAATATTGAAGTGCGCAACTGACCACAAGTTGATATCTTATAGAAACGTACAGGCGAACGGACCAACAGACGGACGGCTAATTTGCATGGCGAAGGACTTACTCGTACATACATTATCGTATCGTTCTAATAGATGTGCATCGTCAAACTGAATATTGTTGTTTGACAACAGTAGGTCTGTAATTATGTATTAAGTCAATCGGAAAAAAGACATGTCACGGATAAAATGAGGGAATAATAGGACCTTGAAAAGTGCACATATCCCGAGATATGAGTACATACATATAATATATATACTCGTAGATATTCTGGTTTGAAGATTTCAATAAATGCGACAACTTATAATCGGTACATTTTTGAGAAAAAGATATGAATAATTCGCCTAATTAGATGCTTTTGGGCAAGCACAAATCCTGTTCTTTAGTCCTCCTTGTGGTTGCCATACAAAAATTGGTAGTCAGAATTCAGTAGCCTATTAGGAAAAAGTACGCCCTTAAATTTAATTTTTTTAGCTCCAAGGCGTTAATATACGCCTGCCTAAAGCTGGATGTCTAATGAGCCAAATAATAAAAACCGGTAGTATGTTGGCACCTTCGATGTTCGTGCAAAGTCGCCTACATATATAAGTGCCTTACTCTCTTTCTCTCTCTCTCTTTGGACTAACCCATAGGACCTCAAGTACTGAATCAAACAAAAATTAGCCGAAATGGGGTTCGAGGGATAGGTCCCGGCAAGACCTTGTGGTGTTCTTCAATGGTTTTTTGAATTTCATATCCTATTAGAATTTAGGACAACTTAATCCGAAAATGGCCAGGACATATTGTTTTCTTAAAAAAAAAAAACAATTAATTTTAAGAGCTATTCAATACGTTTTCGTGACCCCCTGTAATGCAATTTCTTATTTTTGCTTCACCAAAATCTATCACCTCAAAAGTTTGTCCGATCAGATGTGACACTCCCTATATATGCGAAATCGTAGTTAGTACTGCATTGACGCTGTGTCCAGCGTAAGCACGGGCACGAGTTTTGCGTGCGATTCGGTCCCCGCACGCATCGCATTTATTTGCGGCAAATACGGAAGTGTCCAATTACACCACGATAAATGCGTTCATGCAGTTTGCGTTAATAATTTTTTTAATTACGTATAAAATGGCTTCAGTTTCGGCACGTAAGATTTTCCTAGTATATTTTCCACGTTTGTTTCTAGTGTTTGTTAAAATTAAAAATATTAAAAAGTCTTAAAAAGAAACCTAATAAATCTAAAAGTTATATTATGTATAAAAACAGATTAATTCATGGTGAGTTTCATCACCTCTATCCGGAATTGCGCGCGGATAAAAGTGCATTTCGCCAGTATACGAGATTGCGGATAAAAACATTCGACTATGTTTTAAAAATCATACATGATACTTGTTATCATCAGACAACAAACTTTCAGAGACCTATCTCTGTTGAAAAAAGGCTTTTCCTAACATTAAGGCAAGAAATAAAAACATAGATAGGGGAAGCTGACGCAGAAATGTCGGAATAAACAGATGATATAGCATTTGAAGAGAAATGAGACTCGTGACTTTGCATTGTTTCCATTTCTTGCAATAAAATGTCTTGAAATTTCGTCCTTACTCGAAGTTGTCGAATTGGATCTAATTTCCTCATAAAAGGAATCGGCGACCTTAGAAAAAGTGAATTTTCATCCTCTGATCCTTCATGTAAGGCGAGCTTTTTGGTTTCAATATCTAGAAGCCTTAGCTCAACCTGGTTTCCTTTTTCATGTGCCCTTTTTCTCTTCCGACGAGGTGGTGAATTCTTAGAGGCAATAGCCGTCGAAATGATCAAGGAAGAAGAAAGAGCGACTTTAATGACCAGGTATCAAGCTCGGTGGAATACCACCACGAAGGCTAGTTCGACCTACAGATTGACCCCATCAATAGACGCTTGGGCAAAGCGAAGGCATGGAAACTACCAATTACGCAGTTCCAATTTGGTCACGGTGGATATCGAAATATCTATACCGCTTCGCTCACTATTCTTTTGCCCACCTTTTTGACCAGACTATCCAAATCAGGTGGAAAACACAGAGCATGCAATATTGCATTGCATACGCTTTCTAGGATGGAGAACTGACATACCAAACCCACACACAATAATTGACCGAATGTTGTGGTCAAAAGAAAATTGGATGAAGATTTGCACATTCATAACAAACGTGCAAAACGAGCTGCCAAGGATCCAGAGAATAAGACATGCTGATACAGCAAATATACTCGTAGAAAATATGGCATAGATTGCTTACCAGCCCCGCGAAGTATAATAATACCTAAAGGCTGTCCTACGTAGAGAGCGGTCGAAGTGTGTAGGGTGTGGTTTAGTATTGTACATATGTGTATTGCTGGAATCGAGCAATAAGGCTTGCTTATTGTGCTTGCTGGTAACCCGGGCTGTAAAACCGTCTTAAAAACCGCCTAAAAATTATAATAAACATTATAGACATATTAAAACGTAAGGATATCACCAAATTTTCGTCTTCGATTTTTGGGGTGAATGCAAGAATTTACCTACCAGAGAGTTAACAAAAATCGTAAGGTCAGCTAAATTTGGTACGCCATTGAAGGGCGAACAATTGACTTCCAGTTAGGGAACCATAGTTTGAAGAACTGACGCGTAGGTACCAGCAGCATTCCTTATCAACTAGGTTCGTCACTTGATATTCAAAAGAGATGAAGATACTCTACTACTCCCGTGAAAAGGAAGTACCATATGTACTCGAAGGCTATATTTATTTTGGGCAATGTTGCTCAAAATGAAGGAGCAGATTCTTCTCACTAGAGGATAAACTGTAATATCAGGTCGTGACTAACAGCAAGCTAAGTAAAAATGGCATGGCCACCACCCGTTTTGTTGCAATGGCTTTTACAATATTGCCATAGTTCGCTCCCCTACTCGCAAAAGGCGATCAAAGGCATAAACGACTAACATAAGTTGGAGCGCATTATCATCTCATTAGACTACCGATCGAGTTTTCGCGTCTGAGGACTACGAATACCTATAGGGCAAACATAAAATCGGATATAGAATCACACATTTACGCATCCCAGCGTACACCAGAATAAAGGACAAGAGACTAAAGTGCAGCATCCAAGAAGTAAACGAATTTGAATACACTATTGTGCCGGACACTTTTTCTGCACAGCGGATAAGTGAATCCGAGGCGAAAATAAATATTTATTGCAGAGTCCCGGGGCGAGAAAAAAATGATGCCTTCAAAAATAAGTTCTGTACCGCAAGTGAAACATCGGCACAATGAAAGGTTCATTATGGTCCAGAAAGCCAAGTGGTGAAATATTGGAAACAGGGTCTGTTGCTTGTATTGTATCATATTTGGAAACAAGAGCAAAGGTATACATTTTATTATAACAAAATATTAACAACAGAATTTCTGGATTAGATTGTAAACGTTTCAAAAATTAGCGACAGATTAAATAATACAAATGAAGAAAATTGGGCTCTGTTTTCACGAAAATTTTATTTGAAGGTGTAAAATTGAATGATATCGGTCAAATGACCACCTCGTGAGTTGATACACATTTGTGCTCGTTTTACGACATTTTGAATTGTTGCTCGCAAAACATTTGGCTCCAAATTTTAGATTTTTTATTCAATTTTGGCTTTCAAGACTTGCAAGGTTTGTAGCCTGTTGTAGTAAGCGCGAGATTTCAAAAATCCCCAAAGGAAGAAGTCTGGCGATCTGGCCGGTTAGATCAAATCGCCAAAATGGGAGATCACACGGTCTGGAAATTCGTCATTCAAAATCTCCATCCTTACCCGAGCTGTGTGAATTGCTCCAGACGGTTGCTCTGTCGTTTATCATCTGTTTGTAGCACTCACCAGTTACGGTGACGGCAGTGCTCTTCAAGCATTTCATGTGGATTCTCTGTGCCGCTTTTGGATACGAACAGGTAACAGGTTCAACAGAGCACGGGAGTTAGTTAACCTTAGTCAACGGTTCGCACTTTATAAGAGAACATCTTCAGGTCTTTCGACGACGAAATTCACGCTGCGTTAAAACAACAGATCAGAAATTGGTCAAATAAGCATTGCTTGTTGTCAACACTAACTCTTTATCTGCCTACAACATAAACGTCAAAGCACGATGACATTTGACGCAATTTCCAAAAATTATGGCACATTCACATTATGACATTACTTTTGCCCCACCTTGTATCATCGATATATTGCAAGTATGTAACGTCCGAGTATCGTGTGTTAGGTAGTGAGCAATCAGAAACTGTGATGAGTTTTTGAATAGAATACTAAGGGAAGAAATGGGTTTCATTGGTGGGGATTTAAACAGACACGTCAGGGTATCCAATAACGAATAGAAAGACTGGTGGAAATGGTTTCGGAACGAGAAACTCAGCGGGGGAAGATATAATCACCCAGTCAAATTATATTTAACACACAATTTATACATACTGCAGGCGTGGATACCAAACCAAAAAGATTACCATCTATGCTGGAGTAATATGGTATGAAATGTCGCCAACAAGTCAGCTGTTACCTTTTGCTGACAGAAATTTTAGTGAAAAAAGCACATACAAACACCAACTAAAATCGCTATCAGTCGAGATAATAAACTGACACAATTTAAAGAAGGAAAGCGACAGGCTTTGAGAGCTATATTTGCGAGTATGACTCCAAAATGCCATAAACTAACAGGAAGGACTAGGTTCGGAAGTTGTGGTATGCGAAACTCCGATGGAAAATGTCCTGCTCAGTGTTTCAACACGCAGGGCCAAAACGAATAAAGAAACGTGGTGGTGGAACGGTAAGACGAAACTGTAGGCAAGGGACAAAAGCTAAGGCTTTCAAGTCTATATTAAATATAGTGTCAATACCGGAGGCGTACAAATGTTGCCAACTATGACAAACAAAATGGTAGCTAGAGAGCTTGGCACTTGAGTAGAGGCTTTGCATAGGGAATTAGAAGAGATACGTTCAGAATCTATAAACAGGCGAGAAGCAATAGAAGAATTGCTACGTCGAAGTACATGCAACAAGGCATTTTTGGCATTCAGGTGGCGCTACAGTAAGGGGTAAACCTGGGCCTCAACTAACAAGCCTCTGAAGCTAGTCGGGTTTTGAGCTAACTGCCTCCAGTTGCGCACTCCAAATTTGTTGATTTCGCCTTCTACTTGTGCGCGCCATTTAAGGTGGGGTACTTCCTCTTATTAGGTTTTCCACATTCTTAGTACCGACTGTGACTCTACTACAAGGTTTCCTTCTTCATCACCACAGGCTTTTGTAGTAGTCTTCTTGCCTTGACATGTTCTTTTTACATGATGGCAAAACTTCCGTACGTTATTCCTAGAGTACAATAACTTAATATCTTCAATCGTGCGCTTCTCGAGCTCTTTTTTCTTTTTCTGGAGAAGCAGATGTGCTTCCAGTCACTTCTGCCCGTAGTGCCCACCAGCGGCTCTTGTCCGCTTTGTACGCTTCTTGTTCAGCTGCATGTGCTTGGTCGAGTGAAACCCAGCACATCAGTTGCGGTCTATATGATGGCACGTTGGTAATGTAGCAACTATTCTGATGGTCTCTTGCAATTTCAGCGTTTCTACATTATATTTTCTCACAGTAGTTCGTCGTTATTATGACGCTTGGGAAATCCGCGTTCGTACCTTGGCTGCAACAAGGAGGTAATCCGAGTAAATATTGGCTGTCCGGATCGCTCGGACGGCCAGAATCCTAAAGGCAAGCCTTCGCCCCGCGGCGAAGCCAATAAGCATAAGTGCGTTGGCAGACGTGGTATTGTGTAGGCTGTAGTTACCAACTGTCAAACCAAAGATATCCTCCTTTCCTATTCTAGGGCCAAAACCGCCTAGTGCAATTTTTACGTCGTACTTCGAGCATTGCTCATATGTCTTTATCGAGAAGCTCGTAGAAACATTCTGTGGTGGCGTCGTCGTTGGTTTCTGTGGCATGGGCGCATATTAGGATTATGTTAGCGTGTTTATCCTTGATGCGGATTATCATAAGACGGATTACCGAAGTCTACAGCGTATGACAAATCCACAGCCCTTTTTCTCTTCCCCATATCATTCACCATAGTATATACTCGTATCATCGCTTCACGTGGCCTTTTAATGGTCCGAACATACCACGTACAGATTCGAAGTTCGTTGTCCTTTAAGCGTTTGCTAGAATCGCCAACAGTGAGTCCATTTTTATCCGAGGCCATTAGTTGGTCCGTTACATATTTTAATCACTTTCGTAAGGGTTGTGAGCCCTATGATGGCGTAGACTGCATGGGTTTAGTAAAGGCTTACTCATGCAGTTATCGGGTTGATTGTTGATTGTTGCGCTTTTGAAACAATCCAGGTTATAGGACACTCAACAGTTTCCCGATCAATCGCCACACAGGCCTGCATGCAACCAGGCTAATATTTTTAATATTTTTTGGCATCGTGAAGAATAACCTAAGAGGAGATTCAATCGTCGAAATGTATTAAGGATTAGTAGGGACGGTGAACAACGAAATTTAGAATAAAAAGTATTTGAACGCGTTGCTGAAGAAGAAATCTGGAGCAGTACCATTTCTCGGCTGTCATGTACGAAAATGACACGGCAGATTCAAAGGCCGGGTAACATACCTTCCGAAGTGTGGGCTACAATCAGAAATCTTGAATTAATATGACTTGTATTATAATTTTGTTAAATAAAATGATGAGAGGCCTAACCAGTGGAGGAGACGCTTTTTTGTTCCATTTTAAAATTGCAATAGCTACCCATCGGCGAAACTAACGTCACAAATATACGAGAGGGTTTCGACAACGCAGTATTATTAGAACAGATGGTAGTCAATGGCTTTGTGGTGGGCAGTTGACATATGACGCGTTTCAAAGTTAACGGACAGTAATAGAAAATCATCGTAACGCTTCAAAAGATTCGAGTATCGTCTTTATTTGATAAAGCTAGTAGAGATATTAAATAGACGGTGCTAAGATCTTAAAGTGGACCCGAGATATACATAAGGTATATAATAAGGGCACGCGATACATACGATTACTTTAAAATGGAAATGAAAACCACATCGGGAATAACCTGAAAAAAATGTAAGGTCACATTGCACTAAGGCAGTGTACAAAGTCTTTTTTATTCCGGTGAACGATTTTCTATGGAACGTGCAAGTGATACAAACCAAATACCTGCATTGCCGTCTTTCCAGATACAGCAACCCAACTCCTAACGTCTATTGTAGTACGAGTATATAGAAGGATTCATCGTGCCGAAATGTTATGTCGTTGAACACGAAGCAAATTGCGATGACGCACATAGGATTATCATAAGGTGGCTGAAATGGCGCGATAATTATGTAGTGATTTTAGATAGAAAAATGTCGCTAAAGTATAAAGGTATGTTATACGAGCCAGTCGTTCAATCGGTTTAATCACGTAACATTAGTATAGAGGATGGATGACATAGAGGGCGGGTGTAACATAACACGAACTAATTAGAATCGCCCGCTTTCATAGAAGTTTCCACATTAAGAAGCTGATATACAAATTTGTGTACAAATTTAAGGCTGAGAAAATCAGCTAATTTTGCAATGTTCAAAGAAGGTCGTAGGAAAATCCGGTCCAAAAAGCAATAGAAGTTCGAATTTCAGTCGAGGTTCGAAGAAGGGGTCTAAAAAAAAATTATCAGATTGCTCATGTGCAAAAATATCAGCTTTTCTTGGTCTCACTAAGGAGGTGATACAAAATAGAGTAGTGTCAGAATTTCCCCAAATTTAGCGAATTTATTAGGTTAATAAAATAAATACCTACAAAAGTAGGTATGACTACATTTATGATGCCAAAGCATGTGTTCAGTGTTTCGGAAAAGGGGACAGAAAGAAAAAGAAAGATGTTTAGGATCAGTGGCTATTTCGCTCCATGGGTGACATCCAACATTTAATGGAGAGACTAAATTATTAGTGCAAATTAGCTTGTTGTTAAATTGTAAGCAACCATTTTATTGTAGTTGCCTGCCGCTGCAGGCCGTCCAGCCGATTGGGAAGCCAATAACACAACCACCTGAGCCACGGACACCCACATTTTGTTGAGGTTGCAGACCGTCCGTCTAATTGGGAAGCCAATACACTACCACTTGAGCCACATCCACGCACAGTTTATTGATGTGATATCTTAAACCCTGATGTACTGTGTGGTAATCCACAAAGTTTTTGATATCATGCCGACTTAGATTTAGACATAACATATATTGGCATTTTTATTGAAGGGAAGGATGGCTTGTTTGACCTGTCTTAGACCTGAGCTATTCTCCCAATATTAGTGCTCCCAGTTATTAATGTTGTTCCTAGAGCTAAGTTTTTGCAGAGTTTTGAAGCAGTACATGACGAATTTGGAGTCAATGATATGCGAGCTAAGGGCATATATAGCTGCTGGACTATTCGTGAATGTATGGATTTTTGCGCCCTTGATTCCAGAGTTATATTGTAGATATGGTTTGCACATTCTTGAATGATGTGGAGTTCTGCCTGAAATACACTGGGGCTTATTCCCATTCTTAAGATGATGTTACTGTTTGGTCCGTGTATACCAGCTACCGATTCGATTTTAGAACCACCCGTATACCAATTTATGCTATTTGGGCTGTTTGGTGGGTTATTGCTAACCCATGCTTCTTTGCTGTGCGTCTCCGTCGAGAATCCTTTATCGAGCCATCATGTTCTTTTAAGGCATTCTGTTACCGCGCAGACCATATATTGTTCCGGTATTTCAGAGAGCAGGGTCCTTAGGTCCGGGTGATCGTTAAGACTTAACTCTTTTTTTATTTTTTTTTATTTTATTTATTTTTTTTATAATGGGCGCGCGCTCAAGGGGTTTGTATACCCTTAAGGTGATTGTTCACAGCGCGGGCAAAGGAAATTTAGGGACGAAGAAAAGAGAGGTACCGATGTACGTTGCTTTTAAATGTTTGTAAGTTATAACGACCAGGAAATACAGAGATCGGCAGGGCATTCTATAAGCGAGTTGTACGGCTTAAGAACGAATCACGATATTTTAGAGTACGTCCGAAAATGGGCTTGAGGGTATACTGATGAGCATTCATAGCGAGACGGGTGTTACGGTTGAAAGTTTGAATGGGCGGAATGCTACTGGCGATTTCAGTGGAGCACTGGTGGTGGAAATACCGATAAAACAAAGTAACACAGGAGACATTACGTCGGTGTTCGAGGGTATCAATTGACTGACTGATATTAGTATCATCAATGAGCTTTATCGCACGATTTTGAATCCTATCTAGCAGGTGCAGAGATGTTTTAGGAGCACCTGACCAGATGTGGGCATTGTACTACAATTTTGGGCGGATGAATGCCTTATATATTGAGGCCAGATCAGAGGGGGTAAAATATTTCTTACATCGCTTGAGGAAACCTAGACATTTCGCAGCATTTTTGGCGATATCAAATATGTGGTCATTCCAACATAAGTTGTCATTGACACACATACCGAGAATGGAAAGTTTTTCGGTTTCGACGATGCAAGTGCCATTCATAGATAATGGCTGGGTGTTTAAATTTCGCTTTAAAGACAGCAGACAGCATTGTGTTTTGGAAGCATTAAATTCCACTCTGTTGATAGTTCCCCAATTGGTTATGCTGTTGATATCGGAATTTAATGAGCTTAGCATACACTGCCCTTCTCGTTCTACAGCCGGAGAGCAGGGCCGTGAGTCCGGAAACGAATATGAAAAGCAGAGAGCACTGTCATCAGCAAAGGAATATATTGGATTAGAAGTAGCAGACAAGAGATCATTAATGAAAATTAAAAAGAGTGTCGGAGACAGAACAGAGCCCTGGGGCATACCAGAATTTATTTTGTGAACATCAGACTTGAAACCGTCCAAGACAACTTGAATTGATCGTTCCGAAAGGTAATTTCTAGTCCATTGAAGAAGAGAGTCGTCGATTCCAAATGCACTCATTTTCGACAAAAGAGCCTGATGACTCTGTTAAATGTCATTAAATGTCAAATGTTAAATATCAAGTGCAACTATCTTGCTTTTGCCAGATTGATGTACGCTTTGGTTCCACTTTTCGGTAAGACATGCCATCAGATCACCAGTGGACCTGTTGCTACGAAAACCATATTGCCGGTCATTGAAAAGTTTTCGTGTTTCGAGATATTTCATGAGCTGACGATTTATCAGCGTTTCCATGACCTTGGAAAGAAGGGACATAAGTGCAATGGGTCTGTAGGAGGAGAGAGAAGATGATTCGCCTTTTTTAGGGACGGGCTGGACAAATGCTGTTTTCCATCTGCTCGGGAAGAGTCCTAAAGAGTAGAGATGCGTAGTGCCACTTTGTTAATATATAAGTGTAAGGACGTTAGTCCTATTATTGCTTCTTTTGCAGCTCTGAGGTAGGTCAGACATGCCAGACGCTGTACTCTTTTGAGCTTTAAAATAACGGTCTTTTGCGTGGCTTTAGCACCCTCTATGTCAAGAAACGCCCAAAGTGCAATTTCTTTACATATACTCGTATTTTAACCCTAAAATAACAGATCACTCTATGGCATGGCTTTTGCCAAATATAACTATTCACAAACTTGCCAGTCGAAACAAAATCAATTCCAATAAGAATACAAAAATTGATTTTACTAAACTCAAATATATTTTTGCTTATAAGTTATAGGATGATGCTTACCAGCAAAGTGATGCACTTTTTCTTGAAAGTCTCACCAAGCACATATTCGACTGTTCCTAGAAAAAAAATCTAATAAAAGACTAAAACCTTGGATCAACAATCAACTCTTAAAGAAACTTAAGATTACAAATATATTCAGAATCAAGTGCTCCAAGCATTCCAACAACTTCAGGCTAAGAAACACATACAACAGATTATGCTCCGAACTTAAAAGATAAATATATATATGTGGTGACAATTTTACCTAAATCAATTTAACTTTGTTAAAGGAGATCCAAAAAGGGAAAGGCAAGTAGAAAACATACCTTAATACGAATAAACGGCTGTGATATATCTGATAAGCAACTCATTGCTAATGCTTTTAACAACTACTTTAGTTCAATGTGTTCACCAATTCAAACAGACCAGCAAAGTTGCGACTTATGCTCAGATACATGTGATGAACCGTCTCAGTGCAATTGTTTTGGTACGAAACAAATAACTGCATTTGAAGTTTTGTGGACTCTTGGTGCCTTGAAAGCTCGAATTCTTCAGCTTCTGATGGTAACATATTTCCAGCAACATTTTAAAACATATTGGGTGCTTTTTAGTGGATATACTAGCTTCTATATTTAATAAAGTTACTACTTCAGGAGTAATGTCGGTTTTACATAAGTCATCGTTTTTCAGTCAATTTGGCTTTCAAAAAGGTAAATCAACTGAAGATGTCGTCCTTCAATTTTGTTCTCAAATTTTTTCTAACCTTGAGGCTAAAAAATTCGCTGCCGGCTTGTTTATAGATATAAACAAAAGCATTCGACATGGTCAACCATATCGTATTGTTAAAAAACTTGAAAAATCTGGGTTCCAAATCTTTATCCTCGATTGTCTCAGATCTTAGCTCTCAAATCGATCTCAAAGAGTCAAGATTGATGAAACGAAAAGCGAAATCCGGTTTCTTAATTCGGGAGCTCCTCAGGGTTTAGTGTTAGGACCTATACTTTTTCTAATTTACATCAACTCTCTGTTCATATTTAATTTCAAAGGCACTCTAACGGCCTTCGCAGATGACGTAGGCTGTTCTTATGACTCTAGCAGCGCCTTAAATTTACTATCTGATATTAACTGGGATCTAAGTTTATTAAAGATAATTTGAACATTGGCTCCAAAACAAAACTAGTGTTTTTTAATCTATTGAAAACTATATACTTTTATATGGGATTGCGTGTTGGTGAGGTGATTATAATAACAACATTCAACCGCTTTTGTTTCTGCAGAAAAATGTTATAAGAAAAATTTTTCGTAAACACCGCATTCTGTTACTTGTATTGATTTTTCTTCTCATTTTCAGCTCAGGGAATTAAATAGCAGACCTATTTCTAATCATAATTTACGTGCAAATTATTTAAATGTTGTATCTTTACCCACGCTTCCCGCAATTTTATTCGTTGTCGTCCTGCCGCCTTTTTAATAAACTTCCAAAATCAATCAGAGCAATTATTGTATATCTTCTGGAGTGTTTGAAATATCTGTAAAGCATTGGCTTCTGGGTATTTATTTTAATGCTTTGGAATGCATATTCTCTGACATCCTGGTGTAAAAGAGGATCTTCTTCTTTTTGTTTATCTCTTATCTTTTTTATCTAACATTTCTTTTTAATAACTGTCTCATATTTATTCAATTTGAATTGTATAGTGGCATTAAGCTTTTTTGTCATTGTAATTTGCTTTTTGAAGTTCACCCCCTCCACTGTTAATTGTATTCATAATTAAACCCATTGAAGTGGCATTTAACACTATTTTTACACTTGAAGTGGACGAAATGCAAAATGTCATACAGATATGTATGTTTTATTTATTATTTATTTAGAAGCACAATTGTAATGAATTTATAAGAAATAAGTATATATTTTGTATACATACAAATTTGTTTACATTTATAATTAATAACAATGGAACAATGTCAATATATCATGTGTACTATTAGCTTTCGGGTGTCAAGTGCACATAATTAAAGCAACCTATGTTTGAAGAACATCAGGTTCGGGTTCTACTTAATATTTGAAGGCTTTTTCCTTTTTTTATCTTCGAAACTTATCACGTTATAATTTCGCACAAACATTTGAAGGGCCTGACGAGATACAGATTTTAAGTATTTTTATTAAAGTTCAACATTTCTTCCAATTTTGCGTGCATCGCGTAAGCACGTAAAATGTCAGAAGATAAACGTGATAGCCTGCGAAGGAATATTCATCATCTTTACTTCCAAGACTTAAGAAGAACAATTCAGAGGAAGCTGAAACAGCAGCTGGTAAGAAATCAGACTAAGTGCTATCAAGTCTACAAAATCGACATTCAGTATGCGAGCCACAAATGAAAGGCATGACACGTGTTCGAATGGATCCACTCTCTGCGTTTGTCGCGAACATGACTATTTGCGCCAAAGCATTGGAATCACAAGAAAGGGATTTCGACGAAATTGTAGAGCCCAATAGGTCAACCTACGAAAAAATGTACTACCTATGTAGCAGCTTTAGCTATTAAGGTTCTTATTGCAAAGCAGGGTGAGCAGGAAAATCGTTTAAGACAAAACCAACACATCGGCTGGAGATCGGGATGAAAGTATGACTCAATTAAATTACCAAAAATTTAACTCCAAGAATTTTCAGGTGATGTTACCACATGAATAAGGTGGTATGACCTTAGAAAATTCGCCAAACTGCGTCACTTGGTTCCCAATCTCAGTCATACTGTCAGAGCTTTAATAGAAGGTTTCAAAATAGTTGCAGAGAATTATGAGGTAATATTGGATAAATTAAGAGAACGCCTTGAAAATAAAAAAAATATTGGGAAAGAATATATTAAATTAATCATTCAACATACAATTCTTATGGCAAACGCTGTTGAGCTGCGAAATCTGATGGATAAAATGAATAATCGCCTTACCGGATTAAAGAACATCAACCGACCTGTTGACGGTTGGAAAGAGCGCATAGTATACATACTAACTTAAAAGCTTGATCCAGAAACAGCATTGAAATTGAATGAGGAATCACCTGTGGAAAGATTACCAACCCTCGCAGAATTAATGTTGTTTTTTGAAGAAAAGGTGGCAAATTATCGAAAGTAATGCGATTTCACATTCAGTAATATCAAATTCAATTATCAACGATAGTAGTAACTTAACTAAGAAGTCAGTTATGACTATTAAAAATGCATGCAATTTCTGTAACAAATAGGGAGGCATTATTTATCGTTGCATTGCTTTTTTAAACCTGCCTGTGTCAGAAATTGGTCACATTATAAGGTCAGATCATAAGGTCACTTTACTTAAACTTGCTTGAAGGTTAACAATCACTCTTTGGCTAACTGTTCCTAGAAAAGCTGTTGTCATACTTGTGCTGATAAGCACCACTCATTACTTCCCAAGAACCAAATACAATTGTACCAAACAGTCCCACTACTTTTTCTTCGGCTCTAGGTAGTACACCTTTCCGAACCAATTCATACTAAACCGGAATTACTTTTCATCAAACAACAATTTCAAATACAACAATTTTTACATTTCCAGATAATATTTTAACATTAAATATTAAAGTTAATTTAAATATAATAATAAAGTGAGTATGTATATATATATTTTTTTTTATAATTGGCGCGCGCACAAGGGATTTATGTATCCTTAAGATGTGTGCACATAGCGTGGGCGAAAGGCAGTTAGGGAGGGAAAAAAGAGAGATACCGATGTGCGTTGGTTTTAAATGTTTGCAAGTTATACTGGCTAGGAAATAAAGAGCTCGACATGCATTCCATAAGTGAGTTGTACGGCTTAGTAAAGAATCACAATATTTCAGAGTACGTCAGAAGATGGGCTTGAGGGTGAACTGATGACTATTCATAGAGAGACGTGTGTTACGGTTGAAGGATTGAAGGAGCAGAGTTTTAATGGAAATTTCAGTGGAGCATTGGTGGCGAAAATAGCGATACAATAAGGTGAGACAGGAGACATTACGCCGGTGTTCGAAGGTGTCAAATGAATGTGCAATACTGGCACCACCTATGAGTTTTATCGCACTATTTTCGATCCTATCTAGCAAGTGCAAAGAGGTCTTAAGGGCACCTGACTAGGGCATTGTACTCCAATTTTGGACGGATGAATGCCTTATATATTGAGGCCAGCTCAGAAAGGGAAAAGTATTTCTTACATCGTTGGAGGAAACCTAGACATTTCGCAGCGTTGTTGGCGACATCGAATATGTGGTCATTCCAATGTAAGTTGTCATTGACACACATACCGAGAATGGAGAGTTTTTCGGTTTCGACGATACAAGTGCCATTCATGGATAATGGCTGGGTGTTTAAATTTCGATTTAATAACAGCAGACAGCATTGTGTTTTGGAAGCATTAAATTCCATTCTGTTGATAGTTCCCCAATTGGTTATGCTGTTAATATCGGAATTTAATGAGCAGTGACGTGAGTCCAGAAACGAATATGAAAAGCAGAGAGTACTGTCGTCAGCAAAGGAATATATTGGATTAGAAGTGGCAGATAAGGGATCAGTGATAAAAATTAAAAATAGTCTCGGAGACAGAACGGTGCCTTGGGGCACACCAGCATTTATTTTGTGAAAATGAAAGGTAGTTTCTAGTCCATTGAAGAAGAGAGTCGTCGATTCCAAATGCACTCATTTTCGACAAAAGAGCCTGATGACACTGTCAAATGCCTTAGAAATATCAAGTGCAAGTATCTTGCTTTCACCAGATTGATGTACGCTTTGGTTCCACTTTTCGGTTAGACATGCCATCAAATCACCAGTGGACCTGTTGCTACGAAAACCGTAGGTACTGCCGGTCATTGAGAAGTTTTCGTGTTTCGAGATATTTTATGAGCTGGCGTTTTATCAGCGTTTCCATGACCGTGGAAAGAAGGGAGGTAAGTGCAATGGGCCTGTAGGAGGAGAGAGAAGATTTGCCATTTTTAGGGACGGGCTGGACAAATGCTCGTTTCCTTCTGCTCGGAAAGAGTCTTAAAGAGTAGGATTGATGAAAAAGATTACGCAGTGGTTTTGCCAGAGTGGAAGAACACCTCTTCAGAAGAAAGGGAGATATACCATATGGACCAGCGGATTTATGTATGTTGAGATCTTTAAGTATTCTTGCTACTACACGAGTGCCAAAGTGGATTCGTCCGATTGAAGATTCGACGCACTCAAGTGTAGGCGGAGACAAAACACAATCTGGAAGTGTTGAGCTGGCCGCAAAGTGTGCAGCTAGCAGATTGGGTTTGTCTAAAAAGCTGACGGCTAGAATGTCATTGTAGATGAGCGTTGGGATGGAGGATGAGGCAGAATTTCTGATGTTTTTAAAAAACGACCCACAATTCTTACTACCTTTGGGACATTGTAATATTTTTTGGTCTTGAAGGACCGAGAAAACATCTCTAACCCTGACCATGCCATGCCGTACAATGCTTTTTCTTTTGGTTAGATACTCTTCATCCGATGAGGGATAAAGGATCTCATTCCAAAGAGAATGGGGTCTGTGATCATATCAGCAGCGGCATTAAAGTCGTTATCGAGGAAACATAAGGACCAGTTCAACTTCCTAAAGAAGCTGTTGAGTCCGCTCCAATTGACTTTCTCGTGTTGCCATATGGTTCTATTAGGAACTTTTCTCTAACTGTGTGGTCTGTATCCGAGAAATTAGCTGATATAACACAGTGCTCCGACGAGCCTAGAGGGGAAAGCACTTCAACGGTGTACTTATCAGGGTGAGAAGTTAAAAACAAATCCAGGGTGTTGGCGGTATGACTACCAACATCTGGTATTCTCGTGGGCTCATTTACAAGCTGGGTTAGGTTATTTTCCGCAGCGAAGATCTCAACACACAGTCCTTCGGGTGTTGTCTGTTCAGAAGCCACCCAGAATAACTACATAGTTATTGAATAACATCATACATATCCTGTAGTTACGAAAGCTGGTGTCGGAGATATGAACACATTGTATCGAGAGAACAATAAAATAACTATAAATAAAATGATCGATTGTGGAGTGATGCTATAAAAAAAATGCAATAGAAAATACAAATCAAATGTATGTTAGGTAAATCAAGTTAATATGTATGATACATTGTTATGAAATTATTCTTACCGGATTATTAATTACGTGTAAGTCAAAGTTAAACAGAACTTAATTTTTCCATTGAAGATAAACGATTTATTAAACTCTTTATTTCAAGAGGTAACCGATTAAATAGCCAAGATGCAATAGAGATATAGAAATTCGAAAAAAATACGAGTATTTTGCCGTTGGAATAATAGCCAGAAATCTTTCACTACTCCACAGTTGATAGGCAGTTAAGCTCTGATTGAGAAAATTTCCGCTTCTCAAGTAAAATATTTTTAAGACCTTATAGATATAAAGGTGTTTCAGTGGAAGAATCTTAGAGTTTGAAAACAGATAAAAGCTATTATCATGATGCCATTTCTTCCACCTAATTCTAAAAATGTATTTTCGAAACACGAAATGGTCAATGGTTGCAGGTTACATCTATAATTGCCAACCCAACATACCAGTTCATACTGCAGCTTAGACTGCACTAAGCTGTAGTATACAGTCTCGAGGAGATTTCGAGAACAAAATTGCCTTAAGTTGGTACATAACATACGAATATGCATAATTCTATGACAAGGAGATCCACGTGAAAAAATTCGGACTTGTTTTTTGTAAATGAGATTAAGGGGGAAGGTCCCGAAAGTTTTTATTTACAACATCTGAAGAATGTCTCCTTAAATTTTCAAAGCAAAATCGTTATTCGTTTCGAAATGGCAGCTTAATTTTGCCGAGGGTGCACGCTCGATTTTAGAGCGCACAGCAGGCGGCTCTGACCGCATGAACAGGGGATGCTCCGCCTGCTCCTTTTCCTAACCCAGATTCTCTTACTGTCCCATATGTGGGATACCTGCATTTTGATTTTTTTTTTTTAAATTAATTCAATAATCTGAATTTAATATCTGAGGTTTATTCAATTCCTTTGAATACGAGGGGCGTTCAATATATCCTCGGTATCGATATGAAGGAAAATGCGAATTAAATTTAAATTGTTTTTATTTTTCAATATAATCTCCCCTAACATCAATGCATTTGTTACATCTTGAGATAAGCTTTTTTAAACCGTCAAAAAAATAAATTTCCTCTTTCTCTGCAAAATACCCATTTATTGCTGACTTGAGTTCTTCATCATCCGAACATCTTTTTCCACGAAGACATTTTTTCAAATCCGGAAACAGGAAATAATCACTAGGGGTAAGGTCTGGACTATAGGGTGGGTGTTGGATTTCTTGGAAACCACAATCTCGCGCAGCAGCCTTGGAAACTCGCGCCGTGTGAACAGGAGCGTTGTCATGAAGAAGCAACACACCCGCTGCGAGTTTACCCCGTCTTTTCTTTTTAATTGCCTCCCGCAAATTATGCAAAGTGGAAGCGTAGGATGTGGCGTTGATGGTTTCACCTTGTTTTTGTACTCAATGAGCAAGATTCCCTTTGAGTCCCAAAAAATTGTGGCCATGAGCTTCCCGGCAGACGGAGTGACTTTGAACTTCTTCGGAGGGTCTGTTGCTTTTTTATGCCACTGCATGGACTCTTGTTTGCTTTCAGAGTCATAGTGGTGGACCCATGTTTCGTCCCCAGTAACAATTCGATCCATAACACCGTACGCGTTCTCACTACACATCTCCAAAAGCTCTCTACAGCATGCGATTCTCACTTTTTTCTGAGGCGCTGTGAGCATTCGTGGCACCCACCTTGCACTGACCTTTGAAAGGTTAAGATGGTCATGAAGAATGGTGTGAATGGTACCAATTGAAAGCTTGGTGATCTCTGCCATCATTTTCACCTTTATTCGGGCATCCTCAAGAACAAGTTTTTCGACTTCTTTGATGCTTTCTCCCGTACAAGCAGTAGCCGGGGCGCCGGAGCGGGGGTCGTCTTCAATGCTCTCTCTGCCTCTCTTGAACTCACTTGACCACTTTTGCACAGTTGATAATGAAGGTGCGGAACCCTGGTAAACAGCAACCATCTCTTCATGAATAGTTTTTTGACTTTTTCCTTGCTTAGTGAGAAATTTAATTACAGCGCGATGCTCAATTTTCACCATCATCGTCTCAGTTGCCATTATGATTCTGTTTAACTAGAGATAAAACGCGAATTAATAATCACATTTATATGAAATTTTACATGAATGCACTAAAATAATAGTATTACTTGATAAATAAGTCAATTTATATATACAACCACAGCTTCACCCCGATACCGAGAATATGTTGAACGCCCCTCGTATGTTGCCTACTTGCGAAAAAAAAGTAGCAATATTTCGCACGTTATTTTCGTATTTAGTGTTTTTGAGTGAAGTGAAGTGAACATGAACTGGTAAAAGAATATCATCAAGAAGGTAATTTTGACATAGTTTTAACAAAAATGTTATAAATAGTATTTGGACAATTCAATGTTATGTTATTTATTGCCTTTGTAAGGTTTATGAAATTCTTCATGGGTTTTGCAAAATGAATGTTTTCATATTAGTGTCCCATGTATGGGGCAGTAGGAGATTAGAGTTCATATCTGCTTTGTTTTTTAGAAACATAAATTTGGATGAAATCAAAGCTGTATTGGAAAGACGAAACGAACTCAGCACAGGCCACAATAACCTTGCTACCGCGAAATAATGCAAGTGGAGAATTGACGGATGAAGATTCAGGAGAAGAAATGAAGTGGTCAATCCAAATTACCACGCAGGCAACTACTTGCTGGTGCTGAAGTTGCATATGATGATGGTTTTGATTTTGATGACGACATTCCATTATCTGCCATGGTTCCCAAGAAAAGAAAAATGGATCAAAAAAAGAAACTAACTTGGACGAAAAAAATCTGCAGGGTGCTACAGGTGACACGATATTTAGTAGTGTATTTAATAATCAAGCCCCAATAGAGATATTTGAACAATTTTGCGATGATGGATTCTACGAAATGGCAATATGTCTCACCAATAACTACGCCATGCAAAAGAACATACATTTAAATGTTTCATTACATGAAATTAAGTCTTTTGTACTCCTCCTAAGTGGATATAACGTGTTTCCTCAAAAAAGTAGGAACCACAAGAGATGCTGGGTGTGAACTAGTATCTACAGGCCTTTCAAGAGATCGCTTCAATACTATAATGTCCAACCTTCACTTTTGCGATAACTATAATCTAAACTAAAGTGATAAGTTCAGCAAAATTGGGCCATTATTCGACTACTTGAATAAACAATTTTTAAAATTTGCTCCAGTGGCAGAAAAGTATTTCATTGATGAATCCATGGTTCCATATTATCGCCGACACTCCACGAAGCAATTCATGCTGTGCAAACCTATTCGTTGGGGATATAAAGTGTGGGTTGGAGCAATAGCGCCCGGGTATGCCTTATGGCTTGATCCGTATCATGAAGTAGATACAAAGCAAAATTACAAAGATATGGGCCTTGGTGCGCGAGTGGTGCTGAATTTTTGCGATGTGTTTCAGCAGAGTCGTGGTTTGCAAATGTCTTACCATGTCTACTTCGTAAATTTTTTTACATCGCTGGATCAGAATTAAAAGAAAGAGACATCAATGCCACAAGAGAAAAGAGATTTTGTAACACGTATTCAGTTGTTATCCACATTTTTCCATGGAACAATACGGAGTAACCGAATAAAAAACTGTCCCCTCGAAGATAACAAATTTCTGAAGAAAAAACAAAGGGGATCATATGATTATTCGGTCTGAGAAGAAAAATGAATTTTGGTTTGTAAACGGAACGACAACAATTTGGTTACCATGACCTCAAACTCAGAAAGTGTTCACCCAATGAAATTCGTGAAACGTTTTCGAGAGTGGAAAAAAACTGGAATTGTTGGAGCAACACAGCCTTATAAGCCATTACAACCAAAGTATGGGTGGGGTGGACCGCGCTGAATAAAACACATCTATTAGAGGAAAAAAGTGGTATAATCTGCTCATATCGCATCTTCTAGATGTAACCTTCAATAATTGTTGTCAGTTACAAAAGCTAAGGTTCGGTAATATGCGTTTACTTCCCTTTCGACGAACAATTGCTCTATCGTTACTAGAGTCTGATCGCCAGCCTAAGAAAAGAGGTCCTTTACGTCCATCTGTGTTGGAAAATGTGGACTCAAGATTCGACCACATACGAGTAGATTATTACGTGGTAGAGCAAGAAAACCGAACGCGCTGCAGGTTATGTCATCTAAAGTCACCAACTCGATGCGAGATATGCAACGTTGGACTTCATGTACGATGCTTTAAAACATATCACATTCAATAATATCACAAAAAAAAAATTTACTTTCAACTCCTAGTGTCCCTTATAATGGACACCCCATGTTTCGAAAACCAAAGGTTTAAAAAAAAATAAATAAATTGTTTAAAAAACTTAGTAAAAAAAATGTGACTTTTTTTCTGACTTTTTTTGATTGCTGCAAAATTAAATTGTTTTTGGGTTTTAAAGGCTTGGAGTAGGAGAAACAATGTTTTTAACAAGACCTACTCGTATTTTGATTTTTTGTTGCAAATGAAAAATAAAGTCTCCAGCTTGCATGCCATTTTCAAAAACACTCGACTTTGACGTCGTGCAGCGCCGTCATCTTGGCAAAAAAAAATGTTCTATAGTTCACAGATATTTGTATCTGACAATAAAAGATTTTTTTTAATAAAATACCAATCTTTCACTGACTAAAAAAATCCTTCAAAATTTACCTTGTTTCGGCTGTTTTTTTTTACCTTATTTTTTTCCGCAATAATGAATATATTTTAGCCTGCGACTAACAAAGAAATTTTCTTTCGATTAAAGGATCATCTCGTTTGAGAATTTTAACCAAAAGAAATTATATGAAGTGATGAAAGAGTGTACAGAAACTGATTTCAAGGCAAAGCTTGATTGCTTAGAAAAATATTTGCTAAGTAGAGCTTTTTTTTATTTCAAGGGGAGATATAAGGTAGGTGCGGGTAATAAGGCCTAGCTAAGGGAGATTTGAAATAAAACAAAAACTATTTATCCGAATAAACAAATTTTATTATTAAATAAAGTATCATGTTTTTCTTCAGCCAAAGTAGTACTTCTTTAATAGCCAAAATTTCCCCCTGAAATACTCCACAGTGATTTGGAAGACTTAAGGAGAGACTTAGATTAAGCTTATATGAGAAAAAACCGCCACCCACCCTACTATCAGTCATGGATCCATCTGTATAGAAATGGATTGACTTGTCATCCATGAAAGCATCTTCCTCCCAGAACGATATAGAGAGGATGCTTACATGAAAGACTTTGTCAAACAAATGTTGGGGCACAGTATAATTGATTTTCTCTGAAAGGATCTCCAGTGTATTAATAATATTAGCGTGTCCAAATAATTTATTTGTCCACTGGGTAAGGTAGGTGCGGGTAATAAGGCCTAGCTTAGGGAGATTTGAAATAAAACAAAAACTATTTATCCGAATAAACAAATTTTATTGTTAAATAAAGTAGAATATAAAGTATTGCTAAAAACAAACAAAATATGGTAACTTCTGCCGTAAACAAAAACAGAATTCATCTTTTTAAAAAAACTTTGTCAGTAGGCCTTATTATAACATAGTAGGGTAATAAGACCTAAGACTTTGTAGTACTAAAAAAACACAAAATATATTTTGTACATTTAGTAATTGAGATCAAAACGAATAGTTATGCATTTATAATACTAATAAAGTATTAAAAATAATAAATAATTTTTTTTAGCGGCCATCAGGACATTCAAAATTGTCTTTATCATACGGTGACAAACCGACGCACTCCTCATGATACTACTTACCGCATTTATAACATTGCCTCATATCACCCATTTCATCGTGCTGACAAACGTGACAGTACCAACTTTCCTAGTTCTCTTGAGTTCCACCACCTCTACCTTTGGGGGTTGAGGTCTTTTTCATTTTCTTTTCTGCCTTGTCAAACAGGTCTTTGGTGACTGGAGTTCCTCTGTAATTAATGGCTTTTCTTCTAACGGTTGGTGTTTTTTCAGTACTTTTGACCAATGTAGGCATAAGCTCTTGAAATCCTGTTTTTTTTTAATTGAGCGAGAGGCAGATCATCTTTATCATCGCCCGAACTATACCGTAAGCCATGCGGTAAAACCTTCCAGAAGGAGTGTTTATAGAGTATGGTCAGTTATTTCTCGAATTTTTGATGTCCATGGCTCTGGAGTTATTGGACTGGGGAAGACGAGAAGTTGTGCATTTTCTGTTTCAATATCGTCAGATACAGGAGGAACTGGAGCTTCTGTCAGTAAAGAAGGAGCAAAAGCTATTTCTGAAATAGCTTGCGGATTCAATGGATACAAACCAATTGCATTAAAGCTGCTTGTAATGTTATTGTGTGCCATGCATTTGGACCAGACATTTGAAAGGCTAATATTAAACCGGGCTTTAGTGAATTTCTCGTCTTGATTTTGTTACATTAATAATAAAACCTCAGCATCCCAGTGGTGTTCAAAAGATTACCTTTAAATATGAACATTGGTGTTGTTTCACTGCCAAGAGCATTAACACATCCCGCGATGGTGACATTTTCAGCATATTCCGAATGCACTCTTTTAGCCCCCTTCTTTAACAAAACAGTCTGCTGGTGATATTTATAAACCAAAATTTTGAGAATCCGTGGTGTTGCAGGCATTCCTACTTTATCGTGTATGTGTATGTTCATACAAGAAAAAAAACAGGGTAATAAGGCCTATGGTGAAATTTGATAGGCCTTATTAATCGCCGACACCATTTGTAAATAAATCATTATTCAGACTGTGATGCATTTTTAAAACATAAAAGGTAATAGAAGCAGGGAACAATAGAACACTACAGTGCAAATTTATATATATAAGTGTAATATTACAAAGCAAAACTTACGATGTTGTAGGATGATTTTTTATAATTCTAGCTGCAGAACCGCCTTTCACAATGAATTACACAACACTGATGAAAGCGAGCCAACGAACAGGTAGTAACAATTGTTTCGGTAACTTAGGCCTTATTACCCGACAGGCCTTATTACCCCCACCTACCTTACACCTAGTATGGTCGAAAAAATCGACTTAGGTCTCAAGAATATCTGGTGAAAATACCAAGTCAATATTTCGATAAATAAGCCTGTTACAGCCGAGAGAGATTTGCGCCGTCGAACCGAGAGGCAGGTGGCGACAAGCGACTCTTCAAATAGAGCGTCCCTAGACATATTTTATGATTCTATTGTGTTTTTAGGCATGCTCGGCTCCAGGTATAACAGAAATATCATACGACTGTTATTATTTGCCAGAAATAGACACGTTTTTTTTCAAGATTTATTTATTCCCAAATTTTCAAACGCGTTTTTCTCCAAACCACGTTTTTCAAATCGGTACAGAAAATTTCTCGAAAACTAATGAACCGATTGCCTTGAATTTTTTTTGTGGTTATCCTATACACCATTATCTACGATAGTACTTGTCAGATAATTTTTTCGTTGCTTAGTTTTTGTTCTATAGGCAAAATAATAACTAATTTTTGGTCCAAAAATCACTATTTATGTTCAAACGTCCGACATTTTTTCATAAATTAATGTTTTCAAAATCGGATATAGCAAGTATTAGATTATAGTATCTAATTTAATAATCTTTTTGGTTTTTTTTCCGATGATTTTTGAAGAAACGACAGTGGGTACCGTTTATACAGATTTTTATTAGGACGCTCCAAGAATCATACCATATTGTATATTTTTGATATTTTTAAATAAAAAAAATTAAACATATTTCTAAATGTGTATACTTTTAGATAGTTAAACTCCCAATCCGAAATACAAATACAAATATGACATTTTTTCCGGCTCCTAGGTTATATCTCTCATTAAAAAAAAAAGAACTTAACACTCAAGAGGATATTGCCAGAGCATGATGTTATTTCGCTCCATTGGTGGCATACAACATTTAATGGGGAGAATAAATTATTGACTTGTTGTATTTTAGACAACCATTCATTCACGAGATTTTAGTTGCCTGAAAAAAAGAATGTCTTCGGGCATGGCTAGTATTGAACGCCGAACTGTCCAATTGGGAAGCCAATACACTCATTTCATTTTCATTTTAAATGCATTTTTATTATTTTAAATTCATTAATACTTATAGGCTATACAAAAAAATGCTTAAAAATTAGCTTAATTAACTTAAAATTATCTTATTTTAACTTACTGGCCCCATGCGGGCACTCTAAATTAAACATAATACTTAATCAATGTCTTTCGACGTTTCGTACGATTAGAAATCTTTTTTTTCTATATTTATTTAAACTAAAACTAAGAAAACAATTTTATTTAATAAAAAAACTTAGTATACGGACTTTTTTTTTATAAAATCTTAAAAACTAGAACTTATAAACTACGAGTATCTACATATAAATAAATCTTAACCTACTTAATCTACTTAATCTACTTAAACTAACCTATTGTATATATCATACAATTTTTATTTTTTATTTTTTTTCCTAGATGCGTTACCCGTTCTTCCATTCTTTTAGAGAAGCTGTTACACATCTAAGTTTTTATATATATTTTTTTTTTATTATTTTTTTCTCTTATATCTACCCTAATCCTACTTAAATCTATGTAAGCCGGCCATGACTAAATAATTAGGCTAACCGACTTTGCTTCCGGGTGAAGTTATATTGTACTAGAGGAATTCGACGAAGAAACTTCCTCTCCTTCATCTAGCCACCAAAATCGTTGGTGCTGCCGAGCAACATCCCTCATGTCGCGACTCCCTACCGACCTACTGAACCGGAGACGCTCCGTAGTAGTTGAGTCGCCTGTCCGCAGCTATTCGAGCAACGTGGAAGATTAGCGGCATCGCCAATCTGTCCTGGATCAGACCTTTCATATCTAGGTAGAGGAACGCTTCTAGAGGAACGAAGCCGTAAAAGTGAACTCTCTCGTGATACGTATAATTAGGGTAGTAAGCCCCGGAGATCAGGTTGTTCGATGAGGTCATTGCTCTGGCAATGTGCCTTCGAGTCAACTTAATGACGAAATTGTCCACTCTTATTAGGTTTGCCCTATTGTACAAGACCTCATTAGGATAGAATTTTATGTACTCCGACTCTGGTGTTTTGTATAAGCGAAGACAAGTCCTAAGACAAGCCCTCTCAAACACCCGAATCTTTTCCAATAAACTTGCTCTCACGTTGAACCATACGGGACATACAAATACAAGCATAGGCCTGATAAGGGCCATGTAGCAGATAACTTTCACCCCCGCATCGAGTTGGCTGTTATAAAACAGTCTCTTTGTAAGGGCAAAGGCACCTTTGGCTCTGGCCAGAGCAACATCTATATGTTTGTTAAAATACAGATATTGATCCAGCCAGATCCCAAGGTATCTGACTACATTCCGACAAGCAAGTGGCTGCCCGTGCCGCCCCACGATCGAGAACTTTCGCCAATTCTTTCTGGTATCCATAGAGGCCCCAGACAAAGGCGTCCTAAACAAAATGGTTTCCGACTTCTGAAAATTGATTTTCAACTTCCAGTCATCGCAATATCGTTTAATTTTATCGAAGTCACGTTGCAAGAGTATATTAATAACCTCAATCTTTGGACCTGATCTGTACGCGATTAAGTCGTCTGCATACGCTATGGCATGGTGAAGTGAACCTATCAGATCACTTGTGTAAATGTTGAACAGGATCGGCGAATTTACCGCACCTTGTTGCAGACCGTTTTAATATTAAAGGTTCTAGCAGAAGTCACATCGCCATTCTTCACGATGAACTGTCTACTGGAGAGCATATCAAAAAGAATATACAGCAGTGGTTTACTAATGCCCAACCTATCCAGTTTGAAAAAGAATCCTTCTAACCATAGGGTATCGAAGGCCTTCTCCAAGTCAATCAAGCAGGCACCAGTGCACTGTTACTTGCCTTTGTTTCATTGGATATCAGAGACCAGTTTAGACGCAGCATGAATAACATCATGCCCCTCCTTGAAACCGAATTGATTATCCGGAACTATATGTTTGTCCTCAACCCACTTAGTCTCTCACTTAGGACTCTATTGATCACCTTATCGAAAACTTTACTGATATTTGGAAGAAGACTGATCGACCGGAGATTCGCCGGATTGGATGTGTCTTTATCCCTTTTGGGGATGGGGTGTACCACCGCTGTTTTCCAATGCGCTGGATAATGTGCATTATTCATTGCATTATTAAACAGGGTGGTATAAATGTCCACCGCTTCTAGTGGGAGATGTCTAAGCACAATGTTCGGTATTTCATCGGTTCCGACTGATTTCTTACTTCTAAGCGATTCGAAGATCGTTTAGAACTCTGCTTTCGAAATGAACGGTGGTAGTACCATCTCATTGGTGATGACATTATTTGCCATATTCTCGTCACTGAACTGGGTGAAACCCGAGCTCTCGAATCGCCAATTCACAATTTCATTTCGAAGGTAGAAATTGTGCACAAGGACTCGATTCTCCAGATCGTGGTTTGGGCCAATGATAACATTCGCCTTGTACACTTCCTGGAAAGTCGCTCCTATAGCCTCTACCTGCTCCTGCGGATCCTCGATCACAAAGAAGTTGTCATCATCAACAACCTCATTTGGATCTATGCCCGCTGCTACCAGTATACGAGGGCGGATTTTTTGATAAAAAAATAATTTTATTTTTCAACGTAGTCTCCCTTGAGCTCTATACACTTTGTCCAACGCTTCTCCAATTTTTTTATCCCTTCCAAAAAAAATGATTTGTCGAGGTCCTCAAAATAGGCCTTTGTTTGCGAGATGACTTCATCATTGGAGTCAAATCTTTTTCCACCAAGCCATTTCTTCAGGTTTGGGAACAAGAAGTAGTCGCTCGGAGCCAAATCTGGAGAATAGGGTGGATGAGGGAGCAATTCATAGCCCAATTCATGGATTTTTGCCATGGCAACTGCACATGTGTGCACCCTTGCATTGTCTTTTTTCTCCTCAAATTTTCTCCTCAAATTTTCTCCTCAAATTAGTGAGTAGTCTGATAAAAATAGCTGTCAAACACTGACGCAGCAAGTTTAAATTTTGACAGGAGTCAACTGACAGTTGCCTGTTGACAGTTTCAGTAAAGAGGTCAGAAATTCAAAAAGTCACGGACTTATTGACCCACCCTCGTATGTTCGTTGTCCGTCGTTCGGGCGATTTTAAGACACGAAAGGTCGTTTTGATCTTTTCTCCGAAATATTTTATTTATTTGCGGGAACATATTCGGGTTCCTGGTGTTTACAGCCCGAATTTTATTGTTCCAACACAAACTTACAGATGTTCTGTAAATTTCCTTTATTAATGTTTGGAGGTTTTTAATCGACGACTTCAGTGCCATAATCTCCGGGTTATGTCTGTCAGTAAATTGTCTGTACAAGGTTTTTAGTCTTGACAGCAGCCTACTTTTATGTCGGTGCAATGCGTCAATGGTAGCGTTGCGGAATAAGTCCTCGTCGTTAGTGTATTGATACCGAGGTATCGTTTTGTCCATTGTTCGTTTAATTGTCTCGTCCATTAGTTTTAGATACCTGTCAATCTCCTCGTTTGACAGATTTCTATTGGATGGCGGATAGAGCGAATTCTCGTCAGTGTTCTGGAGAAGTGTGTCCAACGCACCCTACTATAGTTGTAGGTATGCCTTTGCACAAACTCGTCCAATTCCGCAGCTTCGTTTGGAATGGTTATTTCGGTACTGAGACCGCAATGGTCACTGTTATACGCAAAAGTGCGTAGAGAGTTTATGGTATGTTGGTTAGTACATGTCAGGTATATTTGTGTATCGAACAGCAGGAGATCCAAATAGGACCCGTGTCGAGGAAACGACGGACTATCCGTCGCCTTGAGGCCGAGTCGATACATTATACTGTGCTGACCCCACCAATTGAATAGTAGGTTCCCTCTAGTATTTGGTGTATTATTTCCCCAATCACTATGTTTGGCGTTGAAATCTCCGCCGATAATAAAGTAGTTCTCCTCCAATTCTAGTCTTAGGAATCGAAAAAGTGTCTCGAGCTCTGAGATGAATAAAGTGGATTGAGCCTTAGGTGCATAAACAGACATCATGTATAACCGCTTTCCACTACGGAGAGGGATATACACGATGCATGCTTCCAGCACCTACGTACTACACGACTGTATACTCTTTTAAAACGTATACCTTTTCGTACGAAAATCGCAACGCCTCCTCACTGAATGGAGTTGGGTCGGTTTCTCCGTACTATTTTGTATCTTCTGTGCCTCATTTTGTGTCTTTTGGTAAGCTTAGTTTCGCTAACCAAAAGCACATCAGGGGCTTGGTCTTTAAGCAACTTAAATAGTGCGGCTCGTCGTTCAAGCCTTATTAGTGAATTCACATTCATTCATATATGTACGTACCCATTACGACTGGAGGTGCGTTAGGCCCGGCAGCAGCGCGTATATTTGATCTACCCGCTTAGCCTGTTCCTGTATTTGACGCTGAAGCTGAGCCGTCTGCCCCTGAATAGAGAGCAAGATAGCCAGCATGTCAGGTACAGGTTCCGGTGCTCTAGGCGCTGGGGCCTGAGAAGCTACCTTTGGTTGTTGTACCGTATTTCCCCTACCTGCCGCCATTTGGGCGTAGGTAACGTGGGGAGTAACGGCTGGTGTTTTTGTCTGCACGAGTGGACGTTTAATTTCCACTTTCTGCTGCCGAGCCAGATTTACTCTTTTGATATATTGGAATTTGGGACAACCCCGATAATTTGCGGTGTGTCCCGTGTTCCTACATAACGCGCAAGAGAGTTGGCTTTTTTCTGACGCTCCGTCCTTGCCTAGAGCGCATTCCTCGGACTTGTGGTTCTTTCCGCACTTCACGCATCGAGGCTGCATTTCGCAGTTCGACGCGGCGTGCCCGAACCTTTGGCAGCGAACACATTGTAAAATGTCTACATATTGTAGAATGTTTTCGCTACTCTTTAATTTTTCCCAGTGTACAACCTGGTAATCTAGGACTTTGATGTTCCTTAGACCATCCAGTTTGCTGTTGGGACTTAGCTGAATCAGGAAGAACGGTAGTTTCCGCTTCTCCCTTTTGGCTCTAGCCGTGACGAATGGCTTAACCCCTACGAATTTGAGCTCTTCGCACTCCTTCTCTTTCAGCAGTGCAAGGAGCTCCTCCGGATCAGTCGACGGTTCTAATCTCCTCAGCACTTGAGCCACAGCCACCCATTTATTGTGGGTAGAATCAATTACATGATTTTATACTTAAAACATTACATCATATTTAAGGTTTGAGTTTTAATTATAAAAATAAATGCAAATTTAATAATTTCACCTTAAAGGTTGGAATTCAAAAGCAGATGGCTAATTGCTAAAAGAAGTGATATAGGATTTACTAGAAAAATTGAGGCTTAGCTCAAGGGAAGTTTAAATCTACCGAACGCACCACACAGACCAGGCTGACGGACAAAATCATTTGAGCAGCTTTTCCGTTCATAGCAGAAGCAGACGAATTGAAGTCCTACGTCACAGCTTTAAAGCGGAAGAGCTTATGTTTGTAGCTCAAATGAAATTCCGGGAATCTGGAAAGGCAGATTATTCAAAACTCTTAAAAGAAATAATACAACTTTCTCGAAAAGCAAAAAAAAAAATTATTATAGAAAAGCATTGCCTAACAAGTTTTGTGTAAGAGGAGAAAAATTGTCAACCCTTAAGCCGCTTTCAATTTTCCTTAAAGCAAGCTTATCGAGAAAGCAGTATGAGATAGTAACCACAAGTGATAGAAGCTGTTCCCTAGCTACAGCACACTTAAAAAAGGTAAAATGAATTACTATCCTGCTACGGAGTCATACATATAAATGGATACTTTGGCTGAAGAAAACATGCAAGACGTGCTAGATCATACTGCCAAACGATTACTTTTGTATTTGGACGAGATAAAGGAAACTTTAAGTGAAAACGAGCTCAGTTCTTTAGAGTTTATATCGAAATGGAGTTGTAGCGGATCTCAACAAACGCAGTACAAGCAAAAGTTCGAAAACCGTTCCGATTCAAATGCAAGCATATTCCAAAGTTCTTTGGTGTTTTGCATTTTTTCGGTGGCGCACAGTGGTCGATTTAGTGTCATTAGCTGGAATTAATTCGGATTTAATTTTTTTTTATTATGTTCTATTGGAAATGTGTTTTATAAATCAATTTAAAATCATTTCAGGGGGTGGTATCTTGTGTTGTTGGGTTGCAATTTGCTTATTTTTGGATTAGGAGATATCAACATAATATGGAGCACATCAATATTTGTTGGATTCGGGTCATCTTTCTTCGAAAAATTATGTAATCTTTCTGACGGGCTTCTAAGACATCTTCCGAAAGCTGTCCGATAGGGATTGGAAAACTTTCAATGATGTCTGAACCGTGCAACAGAATTTTGTGGACACTTACAGGCATTTTGTACCAATTATATTTGGAAACAAATAATTTTGCTGTGTCCAAACACTAAGTACGGAATTTATTGAAGTTAATGTCTTGAAAACAATTGAAAAACGTATAACCAGTTTCGGGTCAAAGCCTATTACGTATTTCAGCAGTTTTTGCCGGATACTTAAACAATTTTTGGGCCGCGTTGGCGTCATGGGTATTTCCACCACCTTGTTTTGGAAAATCTACTTGGATTCCCAATTCAGATCTAAGTTCATTTTGTAATAATTCTTTTCTAGTTTTAACTGCTAGTTTCTCTTCAGCTCTCCTTGCCAACCAGCTTTCATTTTCAATTTTGTAAGATACATGTAGCAGTGCTTCCATAAATCTAATGTGTGCATGAAGACTTTGTAAGCCGTATGAATAGGCCGTGGTGTCAGAAGGTTTTTGTAATCAAAGTTCAATATTGTTCATAGCAAACTGAGCTAGCCCAGTTCTCCATAACAGCATTACATATTTTGCAATCTACCATTGTTTTGAACAAAGTATGATTAACTAAAACAGTTTTGTCATTAATGTTACTCTTGTGGCTTCTAGACAATTTATTGCGGCTTCCATACGGTTGAAATCTCTTGTTATTGTCTCAATGTTTTCCTTTACGATTTCGAAACGTACATCGTGGAGAAGATGTTCTTGAATTTATCCAGATATTTTCAGTCCCAGAACCAACTATACTTATTTCTAAAGGTGCTATGGACAATGCAAGGTGCACAATATCAGTATCACTTGACTCAGGATTTACCAAAAAGTTTTGCTTATAACGCGAGTGACCCCACTACCATCAGAGCCCCATTTCCACGAGCATACTAAAGTATCACCGTTTTCTAACTGGTTCTCAAAAGTTGCAGGGTGTGCAGAAGATAAACAAAAATTACTGTAGTTTAACTTCACATAAGGTTTCGGTTATAGTCAAAAAATTACTTGTTGGATAACACTCTTGTTTTACTTCTAAAATAGTACCGTAGATATTAGCATTTCTTTCTTTTGCCCTTTTTTGAAGTTGCTTATATTGATGTTATGTCAGTTTCAAATCGGTTATAAGGGCTAGGGCTTCTTCATGTGTATATGGATTGATTGTATTTGGAGTTTCGGGTTTCTTAAGCTTTTTAAGTGTTTTAGGAGAATACTCGACAACCCTTTTTACGACTTCGGCTTTAGATCACTTTCATTCTATTCTAAGCTTAGACTCAACAGAAAATAATTCTTCGGCCGATATTTCCATAAGGTTTAGAATTTTTCGTTTTTTAGCTCTGTTTCCACATTCTTGGAATTCCTTTCCGGTTTTCCTTGTCTAAAAGTTGACGGCACATGAATTTCAGGCAATGGAATTAGGAACTCTTTTTGAAGCCAAAACTACTCAGCTTTTAATAATCGTTCTAGTGGCCTTTTTTTTTCTTTATATGTACTATTTGTACGTGTGTGATTCACAAGTTTTACTGTTTTCGATTCATTTTTTTATGAGCAGATTCATCTAGAACGGTTATTGATTGATCGACATTACTTACTGCGAAACAGCACTTGCACAAACCGCTAAAAAATGACTAAAAAAGATTTTCACTTTGAATGAGCAAAAAAACTTCTTGACGTAAAAGGAATGGTCGCCCTGAAAAGGGCGGATTGATACCTGTAGGAGAAAAAAGAATGTTGCGCTGAGTTTCGACACTTTAATTAACCCATTTATGGCCATTGTTACGTTAACGCAACAAAAAAGGGAGTAAGCCTTTCCGAATTTTAAATTTTTTAATTTATCAAGAAATTGCATTTGGATAGTGCCATTCAATAGTAGGCTTTGCATTTCATGTTACTTTAAAGTTTTCGGTGTGTGGAAAAGTTGGTTTTTTGTGACTATACATTGCGAAAAAAAATTTTAAAGAAAAAAAAAGGAAAGTGGTTTTATAAAATGAAATGGTAAGTACAAAAAATAATAAAATCTGATATTTGACAACTTGCAACTACATAAACATAAGTATATGATAAAATAAAAACGTGATCAGAAAAGCATATTTATCATATTATTATATCAAGCTGAATAATGGCGTTGCGTTAACGCATCAATGGGATATGCAAGTGTTTGATATATTTTTTTTATGTGGGAATAAATGTCTAACTGTTGGAGAAAATTTGGAGTTTCTGGAAAACTTGACTCAAGACGATGATGTTCCCGATGCAATTTTTATAACTCCTCCAGAAGATGGAAACTTAACAGATGAAGGGTCCTGATATGAGGAGAATGAAGATGCAAATCGACTGGGAAGTAGGCAACTTATGTCCAGTGGAGAAATGATATTTCATAGAGACAGCTCTTCTAATCACATCGGAAGCTCCTACACAAGTGAGGTTTAGAATTCCCCAAAAGTAGAAACGTGTTACAGAGGAAAACCTTACCTTGAAAACTATGGTTTACAACAATAAGTTTTCAGATATAAGTTATCCTAAGCCTCTTACCTTATCTTCGGAGAGCTATGCTATTGATTTCTTTGAACTTTTTATGGACGAAGGAATTATTAATGTAAATGTCGAAAAAATGAAAGCATATTCACTTATAAGAAAGAATAAGATACGAGTACTTCAAGTCGATAAAAATGAAATATATACATTTATTGGAATACATACTTATAATAAGCGGATATATTTATATACCAAGAAGGCGAATGTTTTGGGAGTCCCGCAAGAAATAAATTTGAAGATATTTTTTCCAATTTTTACTTTGTTCAACCAACACTACTCCGCTCTTCAAAGGACAGAATGTGTAAGGTAAGCGCAATTCAAGGTAGCATTAGTTTTTAAAAACTTTTGTTCACTAGCACACTATCTTCCAATAGATTCGACCTTTGCTTAATCACCTAAATACAAAATTTTTACAATACTGTCCGATATCAATTGACGAATACATGATTTCATACTTCGGAAAACATAGTTGCAAGCAGTTTCTTCGGAATAAGCCCGTAAGATTCGGATATAAAGCTTGGGTAGCGGCTTTGAAGTTCGGATACTGTCTTCAGTTTGATATTTATCAAGAAAAACGAAACAGGATAGAGATCCTCTTTTCGGATTAGGAGAATCAGTGGTTCTGGACTTTAGCAAAACGATCGCCAACGAGTTCCCCTTGTTTAAATTTTCATTATTTTTCGATAACTGTTTTTCAAGCCCAGATCTTATATATAAACTTTCGCTAATGGGATTCGGTGGAACAGGCACTTTGCGTGAGAACCGGTTGAAAAATATAAAATTGGAAGATAGAAAGAAATTTTTAAAGAAAGATAGGGGTTACTTTACCATGTACTATGATAAAGAAACTGGTCAAATTGTAACAAGCTGGAAAGACAAAAATATAGTTACTATGGTGTCCAATCTCTACGGTACTAATCCAATTAAGAGTGTAAAAAGGTTTTTATTTTCTGAGAAAAGGAGGATAGATATCCCTCAACCAATCGTCAATCATATGTACAAATCTCATATGGGTGGTGTAGAATTGCTACCGAATTGGATTTCGAGGAAAGAAATGGTACACCTAAATTGTTATGTGGATGATTGATCTAGCCATTGTTAATACGTGGTCCTTAAACAAACACTGTGAAAAAGACTTAGACCAACTGGAGTTCAGGAGGCAGCTGGCAATTGGTCTTTTAAAAATATACGTTTACTTATCTGTGCGAGGTGGAAGACCGAAAACGCATGATCCAGAAGAAAGAGTCAATGGACAACTTCTAATCGTCACAGGAGGTAACTAAATACAAATTCATTTAATAATTCGCGTGATAAAATTGAAAATTTTTTTCCAGAACTTAAGCGAAAACGTTGCCGGTTATGCAAATCCCAGACCAAACAAAATTTGTAGTCAATGCAACATTGCATTACACGATAAATGTTTTGTGCAATTCCATTCAATAAAATAGACATTCCTAGCATTGTATAAACATATTTGAAAATTAAAAATAAAGTTTTTAAAACAATTTCACGAATAAAAAAGTTAGCTAGTCACTACAAAAAAATGTACCACCACATTTAGATCGTAGTGACAGAGCCTCTTATTTTTTAATAAAAATAATCTGAATTTAAAAATATTTACCAACAACATACTCTGACATATTTGCTACAGATAACTGTCTCACTTTTATTTCACTATAACAGTTTATGAACACCTGTTAAGACGCGAAAGGCAAAATCGAGAGTGAACAAACCTTTATGCATTGCATTCAGATGCTTTCCATTGAGAAAGTAACGGATTTAAAGAATTTTTGTTTGTTGTTTCTCGTTATTTGGGTCGTTGACTTTAAGCCTACTGGTATTTTTTGTTTAATATAATAGTAACAACATTTTTATTTTCACTTATGTTGTACTAAATCGGCCAGTGTGCGGGGCGGCGGTTCAAATGGAAAAATCGTTTGATAAAACCCAACTCCATCTTCATTATGGTATTACCAACCAATAGGAATCTCTTTTACAAAAGAATCCATGGACATTACGCAAAGGGAAATAAATTATGTATGTATATAGAATCGAGGACCAATTCTATAATAAAAACAAAAATAGAAGGTATTGGAGGTATTGAAGTTAAACATACGTTGACGGACGTTTATCACGGTTGATAGCAAGGTGTTTAACGCTTATTCCATCTTCCATACAAACTTCCAATAATGAAATGGCAACTTCGAACACAGGTACACAAAGATATTGTCAAAGAAAAAAAGACGGAATTGCCAGAAAATTTCAGGAGCAAACTGGGCTTTATAGTGAATGCACCAAAACCCGGTATCGGTAACATTAACTGTGGCAATACAAGTCGAAGATTTTGAATGATCCACAACTTGCTGCTGAAATAACAGGTGTTGACACTCAATTTATTTATACGTTGAAGGTCATACTGGATGTGCTTTTTAGTGAATATGCAGTGATACTTCGAAACTTGCTACTTTCGCATTAGATACTGCTACTGCTACTGTATGTGGAATTATATTCATGGCATCCTGTGACTCTAACGATGCAAAAATTTTGATTCACGGAGCTACTGCGACTGAAAACGCCCTGTTGTTATCAGAAGAAGCCTGTGATAAGCATTTCAGATTGTACCGCTTAAATTTTGGTAGACAATTTTCGAGGAAGGATTGTAACAAAGATGTTTTAAATAGGTTGTTATTAGCAGCTGATCCTCTACTGACGCGCCATATACCTTTACTTGTTGAAAAAACAAAAGCCTTTACAAAAGACGCACTAGAAATGCTGACTTCTGAACTTCGGATTCCATTTTTATCAGGTGATACTCGTAGAACTTTAGCTATAGTATTCAGTGACGCTGAAGAAAAAAAAAAGCGATTCTGATGAAGAATCCTTATACGAAGAAGAATCTTATGCTGATTAACTTGAAAAAAAGTGTACATTATATTTTCTGAATTAAAACCTATTTTTCAAGAAAAAAAAAGACTTTTTACTGTTAAAAAAGAGAGCAAACGTCCTTAAAGTGGTATTAGTCATAGTTTCAGATGAAAATCGAACCGACAAAAAAATAATTTTGTCCGGTTGTCATTGACGTTTATTAATCCACGTCCGAGGAAGGCCCTTCATTAAAAATTGCTAATAGATACTCGTAAAGCGCTCTATTGAATTATTTACAGTGATCGATTTTTTTCAGATTCACAGTTTGTGTTGTAAAAATTTAGAAAATTGTTTATTGCAGACTTGTACTCGTACTATGGATTCTTCCTATTTGTGGATAAAATCTAAGATGATCTCAGTCTACCATCTCCAATCAAAAGTGAGCGTTTTAGTCCACAAATGGAATTAAAACCAAACGGTTACTTAGAGAACAGTAATTTAACTGCTATTTGCAATGCAAAGCCTAAATTATTTTCCAATGCCAGATTGAATATCTACGAGTATACTTTATGTGAATTGGTTCCATGCCTACACTCAAGCTTGCAATTTGCAAATAATAAGTTCATCATCGTCCAAGACATCAATATCATACATATCCGTATTCGTATAACTGCAAGACATGATCATGACAAGAGCTCTGCATTTATTTATTCCAGATTCCAGTTCAATAAAGAATAACTCGCTACATTTATGGGTCATATTAACCAGAAATGGGGAAATAAGCCCTCCCCGACTTAGGCTCTGTATATCTGCTTACACCGGCCATCGATGCCCACCACAGAAAACAGATACAAATATACTGATGGCGTTGTTGGCCTAAACGATTGCTCCTTTGGATTTACGTTCGGTATTCTGCGGAAAAAAAATAGCACAAAGACAAAAACAAAATAAATAAACAAGTTGCGGTTATGGTTATGAGTCGAGTCGGCGTTCAGTCTGTTTCATGTAACAAACAAGCAAGGCTCGCCATCATCAGTTTTACCACTCACCACACAATAACAAGGAGGCGGGGGACATCTTTGAACTGCATACTTGCCAACGGGATGTATACATAATTTATGGTATGACTAAATTAAATGATAGTACTTGTTCAGCTGAAATGCTTAATTGGCCATTTTATCCTCGTTGCGTTTATTGGATAGTGTTTGTTCGGAGCAGATACATATGTATGTTAACGTACTGTGCTGTTCACTTACAATGGTAACCATCGTCGGAAAATTTGATAGTCGTCTCTTCATAAAAAAAAAATAAAAAAATAAAAATGGTTCATATAACGAATTCTGTTGTAAGATGAATTCAAAGATTCTAAATGCAGTTAAGCTTGATAAATTTGAATTGATTCATTCATAAACTCTTAATTTATTGCCCATGAAATGTAAGGGATTATGTAAATTTTAATTGGTTTGCCTAATTTTTTGACAATTTATGAATTTGAATTTGTTATAATATTTGAATTTCAGTCCAATAAATTATGGTGATTTTCAACTTAAAATATAGTTTATTTGAATATTTTGTAATATGTCCCCGATCTACAATACTACCATTTGCACCTCCGTAATCTTCAAACCTTTAAGTAACCAGTTCATCTATTGTGACATTTGATCCAGAAAAGGCTTAATTCAACTTTCGGCTTTGTTTGCGTAACTTTTGCTCAACTAAGACCGTATACGCGTACACAGATACTTTGCTTCTTCCACCTATTCTTCAAAATATTGGAAGCCATATCACAGTAACAATCAAAATTACAATCAAGATTACAATCAAAAAGCATTGCAGACCCAAAATTTGGAAATGCTTGAAAAGGAGATAGTTTTGAGAAAGTTAAAAGTGTCATATATGTTCATAGATAGAAATCAAAGAAAGAATTTGCTTGCAGTTGCTATTATGAAAAGAAAACGGCAGTATCAGGTACAACCAATATTTTTTTTTTTTTTTTTATAATTTACGCGCGCCTAAGGGGTTAGATACCCTTTTACTGTTGCCAGGGCGCGGGCGGAAAGGTAGAAGGAAGAGAAAGGAAAATTGTTTTGTAGTGGTTGAAACTCAGGTGTGTTTGGTTTCAATATTAGCTCTCCAGGGGTGGGAGTCCGAATAGGACGGAGCGTTTTTTGCTTCACTCAGAGTGATTCGAGGTATAATTCGCAGTATTTTTTTCTGTGCTTGAAACTCTACAACAGCCAAATCTACGTGTCAGTGTTATGCCTTCACACGCAGAATTTTTCTGTCTGAGTTCCAATTACACAAATGAAAAATTGACTTGCCATGGGCAGGACTCGAACCTGGACCCTTCGAGTGAGAAGCGATTGCTAGTACCACTACACCACGGCCACCCCTTAACCATTTATAAGGTACAACCAATATAAATAAGCTTCAGAACAACTAAATATCTTCTGTACCCAGACAATTACTAGTACAATGTTATTCGATGCATAAACAACAGTAGAACTGAAATCGTTGGAAATTGGTTGCATAATAAAGAAAGCAGTAGATTTGTCAAAGCAATTATAGCAGTTGCGGCCTTCGCAAGACAATAGAATTGTCTCTAGGAACCCAATATAAATAGGTGCTTGCGTCGACGTGGCATGCAGCTAACCAAATTTTGACAGTGTTACTTAGTTAGTTAGATATACAACTTACTTCTTAGGGTAACTATGGCGCATGCCAATCGGCTCTCTGCTTAAGTCTCTTAGCAGCTTTAATGTACACCATCAGGCATATGTCGATGATGTAGCTTTACTTTGTGTCAGATTGTGCCCTGCGGACGTTTGCTCCTAGACAAGCTGTGGTAGATCAGGGGAAGCTAAATGGTCTAGTGTTAGACGGCATCGCAATCTGTTTTTCGAATGAAGCTGTAGCATTCATCCGCTATTTTAAAATTTTAAAAATCGGTAAACGGAAGGAAAACAGAAGGTGAACGGTGGAAAAGCGGGCGCCACCCCATTTTTTTCCCTTGATGGGGTGGTCTCGGATGTGTCTTGTCCTCGGGGTGGTTCTCGTTCGTTTTTGTTATTTCTGTCCTTTTTTTTCCTTTCTGTTGGGTTTGTAGTGGATGGTTCGTCGAAGAAAATGAAAATCACGAACTACTAAACACTAGAATTTTTTAATTTACTCTTCAAGTATTACATCAGTATAAAAATTGAAAGTGCGATCGAATCAAGTAGTCAGGAAAGAAGAAGGAGAGAATATCTTCCTGTGGCCAAGTAACATCGGTGCGAAATGGTATGGGCTGAAACTTTAGTAGTGGGTGTGTGCAGATCCCACAGGTTGGTCGCTCTTTTTTATTTTTTTCTTTATTTTTTGCCTCGGAAAATATCACTATCCGCTACGACGGCTAGTTATTTTCTGAACTTAGCGCGCATTTTGGCTAGTCGCCCCCCACACACACATTCATATGCGGTTCCACTAATTCAGCAGCCACAGCAAAGGGACTCACTTCCATGGCTCTGACAGCCTCCCTGTGGAACCACCCAATCACACCAGTCGATGTTTTGTCGTTCTCATCACGTTCGTTCTGCCTGTCGCGTGACTGCTTGAGTACATATTACATCCACTGATCGGACCCGGGACACTTTTGCAGGATAATTTAGGGGAGCTCAAGGAGTTACCTAATATTAAGGGACCCGTAAGTCGCCTTGCAGACAAGAATGAGGGGGGCCTATCGCGGAGAATCGTTAGCTTTATTTCGCAATTATTATTTTCGAATTTGGGGGTTTTGGGGGTTTTACACATTTATGTTGGTGGAAGCAAAAAATATCAGTTGTAGGGTTTGCTCTTGGCCATTGCTGGAGGTGTCAACATCTTGGGGCAAAGAGAAGGAACTGGATCCAAAGAATACAGTAAGTCCCATCTGTACCGTGGAATCCAGAGCATGACGGGAAGAGAAGAACGGGGACAAAACATGTTGTACAATATTTAGGCAGACATTCATCTCACGAGATTTTAGTTGCCTGAAAAAAAGTTTTTCAAGCATGGCTGGTATTAGACCCCTAATCGTCCGATTGGGAAGCCAATACACTATCACTTGAGCCACAAATACTCACGTAAATATGATCTTTCACAGCTGTATGACAGTTTTGCTTAAAAGTTCTAACTCTGTTCTTGGCGCACTGACGAATCTTTCTCGCCTTTACATTTCTCATTTATCATACTCGTAGAAAAAGATGTCCTTTGGTACAACACAAACTGATGTTTTAATGACTTTGCACCACTCCGACTATCTTTTAATTCTGGTCTTATAGACACGTCGTCTGATGTAATGAAACTAGAACTCCTGCTGCTGTGAAAGTACGAGGTCGACTGCATTGTACTCAGGAATACTTTTCCAGAATCTGACCCAATAAACGAATATATTGGTGTTTTCGCGTATGACTTTTAAGACGCGGCGCTTTTTTTTGGAGGACAACAACGTTAGATTGCACTTCTTGTTAGGAAAACTTGCGTCTGTCTTCCAATTGCATAAGGTTGCAAGTCTATAAGTCCATAGCGTTGAAATAGCGGGTGTTGGTACTGTAGGAGTTTTATCACTCAAATGTTTGCTCAATTTTGTACGAAAGACTGTAAAATTCCTTCGATAGAAAAAAGGTACCACTTACTGGGTCTATACTATGTTGAACCAATTTTCACTTATGACATAACTGCCTGGTGCATCATCTTACTACAAAAAGACTTTCCAATTGTGGCTTCCGAAATTACGTTTCATTTGCTACCCATTGACAGTTTCGGTATACAATTGACAATAAACTCTCCCATTGGAATGATTGACGCCTACCAATGGAAGAGCTAAATGCGGGACGTTCTATTCTACTAATACTGCATCGAGGCCTCTCCCAATTAACTGAGTTCCAACTTACTGTAATCAGCATTTCATTCTCTATAATGGTTTAATTGGTAGTACACTGGCGTCCCAGACGGGCGCAAATCAAATCAGAAATGGGGCCGAAAGTCATTAATTTTTTTCATTAACATAACTCGTGTAAACTGAGTAGTTGCCGATAACATAACAACAATTCATATTACACTAATAAATTAGTCTTCCCATTTAATATTGGATGCCACCCATGGAGCGACATAACTATTAGAGCCAAACATCTTCCTTCTCCTTCTGTCCAATTTTCCAACTTTAAAACAGACGAAAGCATTTGCGCGGAGGTCTTCATAAGTATACCCGTTGCTTGGCTCAGCCTGAATCCAATTTCCATTGATATATGTAAATAGGCGAGTTGAGGGTGTGTGTTTTGGAATAATCAGATATCTCAAGAAACTACCAGTGTTCTACACGAAACAAATGAGATATTCTCAAGTGCTCTGGGAAACACTGGATCCCAAACGATTAAGAGAGCTCGGCATGAATAACAGGAAAAAGATTACCTCACAAATACGAATACGAGGGCGAAAGAAATATTTGGAAAAGGAAAATTAAAATATGCCATTAGCTCTTGTTAATCCTTGAAAGTCCAAGGCGATGATAGCCTTTTTCCGGCACTACCCAAACAAAATTCATAGTCAATACTCGTAGCTTTATCCATAGGTTTCCTTACCTTACAGACGCACATAGCAATCCAAATTTTGATCTGAATTTCTTTACTTTAAACAATATGCTTGCGAACCAGACACATTAACCACCGACGTTTTTCAGAGCTTAACATCTAGAATTGATAAAACATTGAACGACTAAAAGTTGTCTGTATTCTTAGCAAGCTAGAAAAGAAGAGAATAAAAACTTCACTAACTTCACCGTCCAACGTAGATTTGTTGTTGCAAGAATTTGTCCACCTTTTTTCTCTAATACGGTCCATCATAGTAACTGATCTTCCGATCACGATTAGTATAATAAGAACACTTATTGTCCTTGGTAGATATAAATCTGAAAAATCCATCTCAAATCAGCTCTAGAGAGCAGTAAATATCCTAGCTAACTAGTGCAAAAGGATGACTTTAATGTTAACCATCAGAAAAGTACCATAGCACCAAAAGAAGAATTCAGTAAAATTTATGAAATCAAACCTTTTTAACGAAGCTGTAGAGTTTTCAAGCGAAGTAAAATTTGATCTTACTGAAAAAAGGCAAAGGAAATAAAAAAATAAAAAACGGCAAAGGATCATCTAAAATCTTTCCTTGAAAAAAATGTTGCCCATTTTGTGACATAAAGGAATACAAATATACATAAACAGGACTCAATGAACTGCAAAGGTTAGGCAGTGTGTATAGATCGGGTGTAATCTGCTTTGTCTCCGCCTACACTTGAGTGAGTCGAATCTTGAATGGAACGAATTCACTTTCGAATTCGTGTAGCTGCAAGAGCATTTAAACGTCTTAATATACACAAATCCGTTGGTCCAAATGGTAGGTATGATTCCCCTTTGTTTGGTTGAGATTATCGTTCACGCTGGCAAAACCACTACGTAAGCTTTTTCATCAATCCTACACTTTAAGACCCTTTCCCTACAGACCCATTGCACTTACGTTCCTTCTTTCCAAGGTAATGGAAACGCCGATAAACCATCACCTCATGAAAAATCTCGAAAAACGGAAATTTCTCAATGACCGGCAGTAGGGTTTTCATAGCAACAGGTCTATGGGTGGTTTGTTTGTATGTCTCACCGAAAAGTGGAAGCAAGGCGTATACCAATGTAGCGAAAGCAAAATTGTTGTACTTGATATTTGGCATCAGGCTCTTGGGACCGATGAATATCTACTTAAATGGACTAGAGGTTACCTTTCGAAACGTTCAGTCCAAGTCTGATATCCATAGGGATAAACACTGTGGTGCTACAGAGCTCCGTTCTATCACCGATACTCTCTTTAATGTTCATCAAAGATCTCTTGTCTGCTACTTCTAATGCAGTATATACTTTTGCTGGCGGCAGTATTGCCTGCTGTTTATATTCATTCCCGAACTCAATTATCTGCTTTTCCTATAGAACGGAAACGGCAGCGTATGTTAAGTTAATTAAATTCCGATATTAACAGCATAACTAATTGGGGAACCATAAACAGAGTGGAATTTAACGGTTCCAAAACACAATGATGTCTGCAGTACTGAAAGTGAAAACCAAGCACCCAACCATTATCCTTGAATGGCGTCAAAAATTCTGCGAAATATCTAGGTTTCCTTTCTGATCTGTCCTCGACATATGTTATAAGTCATTTATCCGCCAGAAATTGAAGTACAATGCTCACATCTGCTCAGGTGTTCTCAAGAAAACTCGGCACCGTGCGATAAAACTCATAGGTGTTGCTAATAAATGTAATTTGTTGTATACATACTTGTCATTGTTGCTAACAATATTACAATTATTAGTTATTTTATTTACTTTACATCTCTTTCAATCTATGATTGATTTAATAATGATTATGAACTGTCTTAGAATATATTTTAATTATCTACTCGCCCCTTCTTATCTTTTCACCCATCCTTCTCTTTTAAACTCCTTGCTCGCTATCTATCTCTTCTTCGATTCCTCTTCTGCATAGATTACCTATTAACAAGAAATCACTTAAACATGCTTCTATTATTTGTTCTGCATTTATTGCTAATAATGGTGGGTGATATTTCTACACCTGCTGTAAGGAATGAGACTGATGTTAGGATATTGGTTAAGATTCTGTCTAATGCACGGAAGGGTTTCAAAATTGTTCACTTCAATGCTCGTAGCCTTAGTACGTCTAAACTAGATTATGCTAGACGTATTTTTGGAGATTCTGGAGTTGATGTTATATGTGTGAGCGAAACTTGGCTTAAGACATTAAGGCATCCCTGGTTACTAGTTAGTCGCGCACAATAGAATCACTGCAACTACTGGTGGTGGAATCGCAATATATCACAAGCCTGATCTGAGTTGTAATGATACTGAATTTGTTTTAACCGAATTCTTAAAATATAATGTTAAATGTTTGGTAAGTGTAGTTTATAGTACAAATCGTAATTGTTCTTTTGACGCATTTTTCTCTTGTCTTTAACATCTCACCGCATGCTATGAAAACATAATACTTTGTGGTGACTTTAACGCCGATTTGCTTAAAAATGATAGCAGATTTCGTGGGCTGCTAGAACATGTTTCTACATTAGGGCTAATGGTCATTAACTCCTTTGCTACCCGCTTCGGATCGGATTTTCCACCGAGTCATCTTGATTTGTTTGTTGTATCTGATTGCTCTAATGTTTTGCTGCAAGACCAATTGTCTTTTAAGGGAATGTCAGAGCATGATATGCTCTTTTGTACATATGATATCGATTTTTCTTGCGAGATCCTTTTGAATTTCGTGACTTTGCTTCCATTAACCTCAACAGCCTCCACTACCTGCAGTTCTTGTTATCTCCTGGTGGACATTGATGAGAACGTTGACTTTGTCCAAACATTAATAAATGAGTTATTTAATACGCTTGTTCCTCTTAGAAAAGTAACCATTCGCGACAAAATATGCCCCTGGTTTACAAGTGGGGTGCTTGACGCAATACGGAATAGAAGAAAGGTTTATGCAAAATGGAAAATTGAACCTACAAGACATAACAGAGAGGTTTTCTGTAGAGCCAGAAATTTCGCTTCCATGATGACAAAAAGAGCAAGAAAAAGATATTTCTTCTCCAAAATTAGTGCCGACCAACCACCAAAAAACGTTGGAGAAATTTGCGCTCAATTGTCATAACCAAAAACCAAAATTCAACGAATATTCCAAATATCAATGACTTGAATAAAGCATTCCTATCTTGCCCCGGCAATAATATCTCTCTTTACCCGGAAAACAACATTTTGTTTAGATCCCTGTTTAACTTTGAGTTTAAAGTGGTGATGGAGTACACTTGCGTTTTGTGAAAATGCTACTGCCCTACATAATTGTCTCACCCGTATCTTAAATTTTTGCATAGTTTCTTCAACTTTCCCTAATTTGTGGAAAAAGCCAAGATGTTCCTGTTTCTAAAAAAGAAAACCCAAAATTGCTCTCAGATTTCCGTCCTATAAGCATCTTACATTGTTTGTCTAAGATTCTTGAAAAAATCCTTGCAAAACCAATAACATGTCATCTAAGTGGTTTAAATTTGCTGATGTCAGTGCAATCAGGCTTTCGCGCTAATCACAGCTGTTCAACAGCTATGATTAAAGTACTTGATGACATCAGATTAAACTTTGATAAAGACTATCTAACGTTGCTTTGCTTACTTGATTTTTCAAAAGTTTTGATTGTGTCAATCATGAAATTTTATGCACTAAATTAAAATTTTACTTTGGATTTCATAAGCGTTCAGTTAATTTATTAACGGGCTATATTATTAACCATTCACAAAAGGTAGTAGCCAATGGAAAATATTCAACGCCGATCAATATAACCGCTGGTGTCTGCCAAAATGCTACAGACCATCTTTATGCTGATGAGGCACGAATTTATTTATCCCGCCCCATTGGGCTTGTGGAAGATCTTGTGGCTAGATTTAACTTAGATCTATTTCTATAGATCTTAGATCTATACCTCAATTGTTACTTGGTCCCAGAGTAATGGTTTATTATTAAATCCTGGCAAAAGTCAACTGGTACTTATATCAAAAAAAAAAATTTGTACCGAATGGCTTGAACCTATTCATATCCATTCAACAAGACTTACTTTCTTCAATACTGTGACTAATCTTGGCTACAAAATAAATAGTACACTTTCTGCTTCAGACCACGTAAACTTCATTGTCTCCCGCATTTACTCAGAATTACGAAAACTCTGGATTTTTTCTTGTTTTACATCAAGAAGTACCAAATTAAGATTGATCAAGACTCTATTTATTCCGATTTTTAACTACGCCATTGCTATCTTTTGTAAGCTTGATTCGATCTCTCAGCACAAACTACTCGTTGCCTTCAACGACATGGTAAGATATATATATGGAATAAGAAGATACGAACACATATTCCACCTTCATAAATTTGTGCTAAGAAATTTTGAAAAAAAAAACTGATATCCGCAACGATGGGACGAAGGCGATTTCAGTCGCTTTTACCTTTTATACGTTTTGATGATTACAATACATGCCAGGAACGAGCAGAAAGTGATAAAGTTGCACCTACATATTTCTGATATTTGGAACATGCCTAATGCTAACCTAGCGGCAGTGTATATACCAACGGAGTGCTTGACTATCGACGAACAGATCTTTCCTTTTCGACAAGAAAGAAATTTGCCCAGTACATACCATCGAAGCTTCCTATATACGGTCTTTTGTCATGAAAACTCACTATCGTCGGTACTTCGTAAAAAAAATATAACATTTATTCCTCAAGAAATGAAACTCTCGAACTCTAGACCGTTATTGTCAACGCTTTTTGGATTTCACGAGAAAGTTACCATCTGTTCGTATGTTCCGAAGAAAAACAAAGCGATGGTTCTTCTCAGTACCGATATGATTTTATTTTACAAAAAAAAAACCAAGGTTGGCGTTGATACTATGGATCAAATGTGCATGAGATATTCCACCCAACGGCGAACGTACAGATGGCCGCTAGATTTTTTTACAATATTTTGGATATCGTCGGTGTTGCTGCGTACGTTACTTACTATGAAAATAATGTTATGCTTGCAAAAGAAAAAAACTAACAGACGCTGACTTTTTCTACGCCAGGTCTCATAATAACTAACCATGCCAATGATAGAAGAGCGATTTTCTAACCAGCAAGTCATGCGAAACCAGGCAGCGAAAATTGAAATCGAAAATTACTATGAAAGACCAGTAACAGAAGTGATATCTGATAACAACGATCAACGAGACGCTAGTGGTAGAAAAGTTGTAGTTGGATCATGCTACATTTTCAAGGAGCAGCCTCTTCGAAAGATAAGAAAGACAAGGAAGTCTTGTGTTGACTGTAATAAGCCCGTTTGTGATCAGCATACAGCACACAGAAAAATTACAAAATATTTGAATTGTAATCATTGATTTCTGTCCAACAATCACATTCTAAAATGTAATATTTATTATTATTATATACATTATATTTAATAAATAAACAATTTGAAATAAATACAAGTTAACGAATCCCTTAAAGGGATTCTAAAAAAAAAAACCGCGAACGGGGAGCCCGAGCCTCCCCCCGACTGTTCGACTTACTCGAAATAAATTCAACTTTCTTATTATGAAATTCAACTTTATTCCCGTCCCGTCACAAGTCAAGACTTAGCTTAAACTTAGAGCTACTTCGTCTCAAATAGGAAACCACTGTTCCCATCATCCAATATGTAGACTCATTCATTTCATGTTGGCGCGTGTATCCGCAGCAACGTAACATTATCCCGGTGCAATGCAATATCATTCTGTTGTTGTCGTGGGAACATGTATGCACCTGAGCAATCTGTGTCAGCAATTCCCGTGCAGTCTGTTACCTTGCATTGGGTTCAGGATCAGGTGCGTCGTGTTATCTCCTCCCTCCTTAAACATCTACGTCCAGTAGATCAGATTTGGGACGAATGCGATTACTCTTTGATATCCTGAATCGGCCCTGGGATCAAGCACGATATTATGCGGATTCACAGACGGTAGATTAGGACCGAGATGGATTTTTCGCCAGACAATCCAGGCTACGGCTGCTCCTATTATGACGATCCCCATATTTGTTAAGGAAAGGCATGTAGCTTGATTTTTTAGGTCCTTCAACTCAGCAATGTTCTTTATGCTGATGCTGTGCACATGTTCCAAGTCAATCTTGTGTACCCGTTTTGTGATGTTCATCAAGGCCGATGGGAGCAATTGAGAGTGCGAATAAGAACAACTTGTAAATGTTCTATTCTTCAATTTGATTGTTTCGTTACTCAATTGGATCACGTAGATACCATTAAGGACCATTAAGGACCTGAATTGTTTTCTGAGGTTAGTTCCCAATGAAGTTTGTAATGAAAATTGTATCTTCTTTGATTTGTTCGATTACCTCTAGTGTACTAGTGCGGAAGGTACATGCTGTCTGTCCTCCTTTTAAAAGCTTTAGTACACAGCTGCCCTGATTTGGCATTACTGATCATCTGACTATTAATACAAAGGCATAGATCCTATAGGTCTCCTGATGATTAATTAGGATTCTATCGTAATCCATGTCGATCTGTAGACCTTCTGTAATCGATGCTCTGGTTGAAAGTAGGTTAAATTCGTCACTTCTTACTTTTGGCATAGAGAGGACATAAAGAAGAAGTGAACCATTTGTGTATACGGATGGCGATCTGTTTTCTATGACTTCAATTGTGCTAGCATAGGGTAAAGTGCAATATCTTTGTAAACTTGTTCCTAAGATAAAGTGCCGATCTATTCTAAATTTATCGATGCAAGTGATAAATTTCTCACCCTGTAGCTCCATGATATCCATGTGTATATGATGGGACAGGAGTAGGTTAGAATTCAGGTGTATTCGGAAGTACGACTTACTCAATTTGCAGGTTTCACAAGTACTCGTGCACTTTCTAATCAGGCTTGTCGTACTGAGAAAATAATATTTCTCGAGAAAATGTTCTCGAGGGTTTCTATGAGCTCTCCTATGTTCTTTCATGATCAGCTCAGCCTCCCTGTCCTCATTTGTCACATCCTCCACCACCCTTTAAGTAATCCGGAGTTTGTAGTTGGCGAATGCTCCAGGCATATTTCCTGAAGCAGTTGGAGATGCCATTCGGGCATTTTGATACCATTGAGGATGTTTGGTCTCAGTTTAGCTTTGAGACAATCAATCAGTTTCCTTCTATCTTGGTTATCTAAAGCAAGGTAGTATTGAGTAAAGCCCGGGTAAGGCTCCTCTAGAATTTCTAGGCCTCTACCAATGTTGACAATAATCGGATTCCGGAACACGTTTATCGGTGCCTCGACATGTGGGATCAAGTCAGAGCTATCTTGGTCAGCGCTGTGGGCAGTTCCCAACGATGATTGTGCTTCACTAGCAGTCTCAGTGTGAATACCGCTATTCTCACTTTTAATATCAGAGGGGAGTTTTCATTAGAATCATCATCACTTTGTGCTGGTTCAGCCTGCAATGGATCGGTTAAATGGTTGACGTTGGTTTTGAGTCGGGAGAGTGCGTCTGCCACGATATTTGATTTGTCTGGCATGTACACCAACTCATACGAGTTATATTCCTCGATACGAGACTTCCAGCGTTTTAACTTCGCATTAAAATTTCTGTTGCTGAGTGCGAAAGTTAGAGGTTGGTTATCAGTGTGAATTCGGATTTTTTGTCCCATAGAGATAAGATGTTAAATTATCCAGGGCCCGTACAATTGCCAGCATCTCCTTCTCGTTCGTCGCATAATTCTCTTCAGTTTATCTCAATTAACGAGAGATGTAGGCGATTGGTCGATCTGAGGCCGCGTCCCTTGAGACAGTACAGACCCTATGGCGTAGTTTGAGGCGTCCGTAGTCAAGTTGAACGGCTTTTCGAAGTCAGGGAAGGACAAGATTTCCGATAACATTAGCAGCGTTTTCAAGTCGTTGAAAGCCTGCAATGCTTCTTCGTTCAATGTGATTTTCACCTTCCTGGATTGACTCGCCTTGATCTGAGCGTTCTCACCTCGTGTTAGATTCGTCAGGGGTTTAGCTATTTTGGCATAATCCCTTATGAATTTTCCGTAATAGGACGTGAGCCCTAAGAAGCTCTTCAACTCCTTGAGATTTTCTGGGTCAGTAACTTTTCGATAGCTGCTACTTTCCTCGGATCGGCTTTTATGCCGTCGCGGGTTATGATATAACCAAGAAATTCGACCTCGGATTTCATAAAGTTAGTTTTCTCAAGGTTTTCTTTTAAGTTTGCTTCCTGGAGTTTCGCGAATACCATTTCTACCTTCCGCGTCATTGCCGAAGACAGTTACGTCGTCGATGCAGACGTAACAAATCTTCCCGGTGTATTCGTTTAGCACGTCGTCTATTATCTTCTGGAAGATAGCGGGTTCGTTTTTAAGCCCAAAAGGCATTCTCAGGAATTCATACTTGGAGAAGGCTCTCTTTGGCATGTCATTGGGTTTCATAGGAATCTGGTGGAACCCCGAGGTGAGATCTATCGTAGTGAAATAGCTTGCTCTGCCCAAATTGGAAATTGATGTCTGGGATTTGGTACGTATCTGAAGTTGTAACGGCGTTTAACTTCTTATAGTCAATCACCATCCTGTACTGTTTCTCGCCTGATGGTTTGGCTTTCCTTGGGATAATCCAAATAGGGGAATTATAGGGACTTTTCGAGGGACGTATTATTCTTTCAGCTAAGAGTTTCTTTATTTCCCTCATATTAGCAGGGTACGGATAGCATTTGCTATAAATCGGCTCATCGGTATTAGTCTTAATTTCTGCCTCTACTGTCGTTTTTATGGTTTTACTTGCACTAACAGGTCCGAAGAGAGTTTCATAGGTTTTTATTAGTCGGCGAAGCTTACTTTTGGTTTGTTCGGAAAGATTTTCGTTAAGGAGTAGATTTATTTCTTCCGAGACTTTTTCCTTCAATGGGATGGTTATATTCGGATTTAGTCTCAATGTATTTTCCCTGCGGTCAATAACCACCTCAAGTTCTTTAAGAGAATCATCCCCAATGATTTCTTCGAAGGAATTTAGACCGGGCAATATGTAGAATGTTAGCAGTGTGTCACTGCCGATGGACTGGAAAAACCTAATACAGACTTTGCCTTCTACCTTAATGTTGCCACCAGCTGAATGCACATAGAAAGGATGAACCAGATGAGTGGGACGATATGAGGTTTTCTTAACTACGGATGGGGAAAGAAAATTTTTGTTAGCTCCCGTGTCAATGTCAATAAATTCATAAAATTTACTTCGTCATAAATCAGGTTCCTCGGCTTCGTTCTCTGCCATCTCCTCGTGATTTAAATCAGAGTCTTCTTGAGGTGCTTCTACATGATACAGTCTCTGTTGTTTTGTGGGTAGTTATCAAAGAGCGTCCTGCTCTTAAACGGATTCATACCGCGAGGACGATTTGCGTAATTAATATCGCGCGACTACGTAGACCCCAGTTCCATCTTTTCAAGTGGTTTTATTACGCTTTCCATTGATCAAATCAAACAACAAATATATGGAGAGTATACACACAAAACTCGCACCCACTCCAAATCCTACAGTGACCCTAAGCATGAAGGGCAGCATGCCCCCCCCTTACCAACATTAATTACGGTAAAGTTTACTTGTTTTTCTAACAAGTACAGTTGGCTTTGCCTTCTCTCTGAATTCGGCTTTACTTCACTTTGTCATTTCGCTTTCATAAAGTGAAATAATGCCGAATTTCGGAATTCGGAATTTATAACATACTATATGGAACTCATGCTTTTTCGATCGGGGTACCCGGGTGGCTCATGCGTATTTTTTTTTTAATGAAAAGTTTTTTAAGTTAATTTTTTTTTTAAATATGTTGAATGCAAATTTCGAAAGTTAATCTGTCAAATCATGGAGATTCGAAAATGTTTTGGCCAATCTTATTTTGGAAAAAAAATTATTCAACAAAACGAATGCTGATGGGTGGCAACACTAGGGTTTAAACAAATGCACATCGGTACCTCTCTGTTTTTCTTCCATAATTTTCCTTCGCCCCCTCTGCGTGCAAATATTTTAAGCTCATAAGAGCGCGCAGATTGTAGAAAAAATTAACAATATCCACAATAACAATATCGTTAGAAGTTCTCCTGACCTCCCACCTCATCAGCTTCGCATTCAGAAAGATGCTATTCCTAAGGCAATAATAAAAAGGCAATAATTTTGTCAGTAAAAAGAAGGGTTCCAAAATAATTCAATTATACCTTATCCAAGAATTCAGAATTACTGAACTGCTGGGAGTTACATTACAGGCATCCGGCTTAATGGATACAACTGCAGGGTTGTATTTCCTGACCGAATGAACTTGTGCAGAAAAAACCTTTCTTTGTTTCCCACAACTGCGGTATACCAATGAATCTAGAAAGCTATAGCCGTAAACAAAAACTTGCCCCTAAGTATGTAAGTATTAACAGTGACATCTTCATGTGTAAAGTTGACATACATAGAGCTCTGCATTAGAGAGAACTTAAACAGATCTATTATTAACAAAAACACTCACATTATTTCTAATAGTAAGGCAGTCCTGTCTTACTAACTAGTGCAATAAGAATTCACTAAATCTTGCTGCCAGAACATAGTACATAGTCAATACCATTCTGGAGGATGACGAATAATTCCATAAAAAGCTGCATCAATTACTGTTTCAACAACAACTTTTTCCAAACACAGAACAAAACATTTTTTACAATCGTTTGAAAGTCAGATACACCTGCTCACCGGATCTCTAAGAGAACACCGTAAAACACCTTGTTATAATAAGAATAACACTAGAAGAAGAACACGCCAATTTTTTTGTAGGTAAATTTTACTCCAAGACACAGCGCATTTAAAGACTCAGCCGAATTTACTAGCAACTTTTGCTGACAGAATTTTTCGTAAAGAAACCAGAGAAAAACCAACAAAGACCGACATCAGTTGAGAAAATACACTGGCAACATTTACATAAAAAAAGGCCAGCTCTGAGTGCTAAATTTGCGGGCATGGATTTACAATAGGATCAGTTACAAGGAAGAACTAAGCGCGCAAAGTTTGTGGACCAACTCGGAAAAATGTAATTCTGTTAGGTGTTTCAAAAGGCCGGCTCCATATAAATATAAAAAGGCAAACCATTCGGGCATGGAATATAATAAGTACACCGGTAATTGCGATATCGATAAGGTGCATCTTGAGTTAGACTACGAACATATCTAGTACACGTGTGGTGGCATTATACGAGTACCGATTATTAAAAGAGGTACTCTCATAGTCTGTAAGGGGCGAGGCTATAGTAAAAATGTTACGGTAAAGCATTAACAAACGAGGTTATATTTTTAAGATTGCAGTAAAACGAAGTTAAAATTTACAAGAGATTCCAGCGCAATACCATCCCTTCTGCTTCCTTGCATGAATAGACTGTACTCGTATAATTTACGAAGACGAAATAAGCGAATTTATATATAAAGAATAAACAGGAGACATTCAGTCGGATCTACATCTTGAGTTTAAATGATCCGTGATGCTGTTCCATAAAATAATGAGGCAATTGGATGGAAGCTTTTTTGTTCTACTCTATAAAGCCAAAGGCGACACGAAAAATTGAAACAAATACCGATCGGCAAAACTCAAGCGGGATACTAAGTAAATGAGTTCCTGCCTATTCGACAAAATTCATTTCGCATATCTTACTTCAAATTTATAGAATTAATTTTTGTTTGTCTCGCAAAAGTTGTTTATTATCGTATTATCGTAGTTACTACTAGTTTTTCTTTAGAAAATGTTTTTCCAACCTGTCTCTACCTACTATTTTCCTAACTTTTTCGTCTTACGTCTCTTCTTTTCATTCTTACTATTAACGATGGGATTTTCTAACCCGTATGTAACCAGATCTCTCTATAGTACCTTTGTTCACCGCCATCACTACCAAGACTTAAATCATGGTACCATGGGAGTTAAGAGGCCCCCGTAGCTTGTTCCCGCCCTGACTTGTTGAGGTAGGCCCCCTTGTAGGAGCGTCATGGTGGCTGTGGTTTAAGCTCAAAGTCGCGGAAAGGGTCCTCTAGATGGTTAGACCCAATGTAGAGTTGCAATAAGTACTGGATATTGAGACCCTATGATCAGCAAGAGGTTTTAGATCGGCCTCGGCTCATACCAAAAGTGGAATTTGTGCCTCCAACACAATTCGGAATTGGTGCTCAAGAAGGCAGCAGGCTATATCAAGACTTATCCTTGCTCCCACGGATGTATGGGAATCCCATGAATCAAATTGAATTAATTAGATTAAAATTAAAAAATAAATAAATTATTGAATATTTATAATAAAAAATATTTGAAATCCCATATAAGAGTACTATCACAAGCGTCAACATTTAAAAACCTTTTCATTCATGATTCTATTGATTTAATTTCACTTCCATATGAAATTCCCAAAGTCACAATAAATGCAATAGTATACCGAGAGAAGAAAAGAGTTGAATTAGCAGAAACATACTAAAACTAACAAATTCCATCCTTCGTTTCATCGCAATCGCGCTTATACGAGTACTATAAAATAATTAAGTATGTCGGATTCAAAGCAAGAATTATCACATTCTTATATCAAGTCCATGGATTCTCAATTTTACAACACCAAGCAGACGTACATAATTTACGAGTTAAAGTAGCTATTAACTAAAGATGTAATGTTCTTGAAATAAGATTGTAGTTTCTTGTAAATTAATAGTGTTTATGCTTACTTTAATTCTGTACCGTTCTTAAAGCTAAAATGTTAACAAGGCAATGAAAACATTCATAATTTTCCATTTTTTTTTCAAATCAGGTTTATTAATAATATTTAAAAACAAAAACTAATAAATAATTCATCTCTTATGATATGATAAAATAATTGTTTCCTACATCTGAAATTTTTATTATATAGGCGTATTCCTCTAGCAAAGTAAATAAAATAAATATATGGCTTCTTCTTCTAAGCGTTATTTCTATAATTACTTCTAAATCTTACATTTTTTAATATATAGTTGATCGAGATAAAAGAGACCACTTGTTTCACGCTTTAAAAAGAAAAAATATATTATGAACTGTCAAATATTATAAAATAAAATGAAACAGTGATGTTGCCGCTGTTGGATTTAAGGGAACACTTCGCCCGCCTTCGCCAGATCCTGGCGAACAAGTTTCTTCCGCCAGTGGTAGCAAACTGATTTTCTGGATTGGCCTCACAAGCGTAGATGTCGCTTTCCTTAGATGTGCAACACGAACTAGTCCATCGGCGCCAGGTTTCACGTCGGTGATGCGGGCCAACGGCCATTTGCATGGTGGGTAAAAATTTGATCGAACCAGGAAAAGATCCCTTACCTTTACGGACGGCTGATGAGTACGCCACTTTGCCCGCTATTGCAACTTGTGCAGATATTCTGAAGACCATCTCCTCTAGAAGTGCTCGTACATCTGTCGGAGTAAGTGCCATCGAGATAGTCGGGATTTGTTGTCTTCCACTGTCGATGGCTCAGGTATTGTGAGTGTAGATTGTTCCTATGAGGAAGTCTGCAGGAGTGAGGGCTGAGAGGTCCGATGGATCGTCCGAGAGCGGCTGCAAGGGCCTTGAATTAAGGCATGCCCCGACCTGTGTGAGGAGCGTGGACATCTCCTCAAATGTTAACAAGGTCTCTCCAATAATTCGCTAAAGGCGGAACTTCACGGACTCAACAGCCGCCTCCCAAATCCCTCCAAATTATGGAGCCGATGGAGGATAGAAAAGCCACTGGGTTCCATCATTAGCAAGGAGCTGGGCGATTTCCTTACTCTGTAGGGTGGCTTGCTGAAAAAGTATGCGTAGGTCCTTGTTGGCCCCGATGAAGTTCGTTCCGCAGTCACTTGAAAGAGTGGCGCATATACCACGCCTGGCCACAAATCGCCGATAAAGTCGAAGAATAGTCCAAGACCACCTCTAAATGAACTGATCACGTTATTAGGCAGACAAATATTGCAATATAATCCTTATGTGACTTCGTCTCACGCCCATTTGAAAGTCGAAGATTAATAGGGCCAGAGAAGTCAATGCCAGAATGAAGAACTCGCCTGTCGCCAAAATCACAGACACTTGAAAATTATTGGCTTTACTAGTTGTCGACCTCGTACGCTCCAAAATCTTTGTCGCAAATAACACAGCTTAAGCTGCGTGCCTCCATCCAGTGTTTTTTGATGAGCGCCCCAAGTGATGAGTTTCGTCAGGTAAGACTGGCGAGGAAGTATTATCGGAGGCATCTCATCAGGATGGAGAAGTGCATGTTTTAAACGATCACCAATACGTAAAATCCCATGATCATCAACAAATGGGTTGAGACGACTAAGGCTGTCTTTACTGGTAACGGCTTTCTGTTGGATAGACTCTGTAGCTCTCCCGGAAAATCTAGATTTTGAGCTTAGGATATCCAGAACTGTAAGGCATCGGTCAACTGTTCTGATGCCAATTCGCTGTCGTGGTTAGATGCTGTCCGAGAATGTTGATGACGCAGTGACGCCAAAAATGTCTTCCATGTTGAGGGATGCTTCCGAAGTGTTATTGTTGAATCCGTTCAAAGATGACACGCAGCTTCTCTGATTCCTATTCCTTCCTGAAGTCGTTTTACGAGTCGAACTACTAGCGGCGCCCCGCAGAGCTCTAGTCGAGGGAGTGACATCAATTTCAATGGAGCTATTTTGGATTTCGAGGACAGCAGCAACTGCACGAATCCACGCCCATCTAAGCACCGTAGATAAACACAACCAGCATATGCTCGTTCCGAGGCGTTTGAGAAACAATGTAGTTCTAGGAACCGAAGGTTATTTCAGGTTCCCGTCCATTGCGGTACAGAGTACAAATGTAAGTCCTTGAGTTTCACTAACAAAAGGATCCATGATTCCATTAACTGAAGAGAGAGCAGATCGTCCCAGTGAAGATCAATATGCCATAATGTTTGCATGAATATTTTGAACCCGATTGTAACTGGCATGATCCAATCCATAGGATCGAAGAGCTGAGATATAAGAGACAAACATTTCCTCTTCGTCGCCAATCCTTCGGTTCTTAGGTTGGCTTGAAAGCAAAATTCGTCATCAATCGGTTGCCACGATATGCAAGCGTCTTCACCTCTTCAAATTGTTGCCATGTACGATGTCGAGGATTCGCCAGCTGATCCCTTTGTAAGCCAGATAAAAGTAGGGGATGATTAGCTGACCACTTACTTAGGGGAAAGCCACCCACCATAAGCAACTCAATTAGTTCGATTTTTAAGTCACAAGCTTCTTGGAGTGTGTCAGCGCCCGCGAATATATCATCCACATAGATGTTGTCCCTTAAGGGTTTGTCAGCACGAGGGAAACGTCTACCTTCATCGGTTGGAGGTTATCAAGCTATTAGCCGTTCCAACGGCGCCGACAGATCTTGGTTTAATACGCATTGCAGACTGGTAAGCGGGGGTGCTTCGCCACGATATTCAGAAAGTCCAGCATTTGATAAGCAAGATCCAGTAAGTATCCATCCTATACCTGTAGCTTGAGCAATGAGATTTTCGTCTTTGGATTTACGCAGCCATTCCTCAGTGATTCGCGTATACACATCAGTCCCCAGTATCATTTCTATCGGTGCGGTTGTTTTGAAATTTGGGTCTGAAAGTTTCAGTCCTGCGATGAACGATAAGTCCATATTGACCAATTGAGGCGATGGTAGATGTTGAGTGAGTTTCGGTAAGATAAGAGCATTGATTTCCCATTTGATCTTACTTGTGAAGTGAGGAGTGATGAACACTGATGTTTGAGTCCTCACAGTATGGCATGAAGCACCTCCGACTCCGGATACAGGAACGAATGCTGAACGTCGAGACAACTTTAGGCGTTGGGCCAAGATTCTGCAACAAATGATGCTTCAGAGCAAGGATCGATGAGTACCCGAATGGAAGTCGAGCGTTGATTTTCGGATGAGGCGATAATGATGGCGGTGGCAATAAGCATATGATAGGATTGGTACGAGTATTTAGTGTATGTACGGAAACCTTTGGACCTTGAGCTGTGTTTGATTGAAGGGCAATGTCGCTACCCAGTTGACAGTTGGCATCACTTTGGACCGTGTGCAAGAGTGTATGATGGCGTCCTTGACAGGAGGTGCATCTTTTGGTTGATCGACAGTCACGTCTCCAATGCGTGCCCAAACAATTGAAGCATAGCTGTTTTGCTGAAACGAAATCATAGAGTAGTATATAGAGCCATGTCTTGCTTTGGAATCCCTGCCAAACCCGTCCGTCTTTGCCAAATGACTGTAGAGAACGCTCGCTGCTTCGTCAAGGTCAGTAATGACTTAACCGAGACCTTTGATGTCAAAAAAAGCTTTATCATGTGACTTCTTTAACATTATATTTGACAAAATTGTGCGGAACTCAAAAGCGAACACTACAGGCACAATCTTTTGAAAGTCTGTGGAACTATTATACTAGCGTATGCCAATGGTATCGACATAATTGGGAGAACACGGTGGGCTACTACCAGTGCTTTCGCTAGTATTGAAAGGAAGGCTGTGTTTAGCGGTAAATGAGGGCTAAAGCAACTATATGCTGTCGACGAGGAAGGATACACAACATCGACGAATAGGACAGAACGTCAAAGTCGACAGCTTTAATTTCGAGGTAGTAACGGACTTTGTCTATCTTGTCTCTGCTGTGAATAAAACGAAGAATCACTCTTGCCAATCCCTGTTTCTTTAGGCTAAGCAGGCAATTAAATAGTAAGGCCCTATCCTGAAAAACTAAGGCGACTTTATATAAGACCATGATCATCCCAGTCCTACATGGGATGTAGGTCAGAATCATGAACTCTATCGAAAGTGGATGAAAATATCCTTAGTCGTTACGAGAGAAAAATCCTTCGAAAAATATTCAGTACCGTTTGCGTTGACGAGGCAGGAGAAGATTCAAGAACGAACTATAAAAGCTTTACAGGGACATCGACTAGTCAGAAAACTGCGCATCAGTCACCTGAGATGGCTAAGACAAGTGGTGCGAATAAACATGAATGCTCAGACCAGCAGAGCCTTCGAATCTAATCCGGTGGGACAATTGGATAGAGAGAGAGAAAGATGTTTAGGCTCAGTGGTTATCTCGCTACGTGGGTGGCATTCAACCTTTAATGGAGAGACTAAATTCTTAGGGGAAGTTGGCTTGTTGTTGATTTCTAGTCAACTACTCATCTTTCTTGATTTTCATTAAATGAATAAATGAATGTTCGGATTCAAACACCGAACCTTCCGATTTGGAAACCAGTCCACTTCCCCTAGAGCCACGGCCACCTACCTTGTCTTGTTAAATTTAGAGTACCGTCACTAGAGGAACTAACAAAGTGCATTGATCATGTTTTCGTTAAATCTATTTTGTCTTAAATTTTGATATAATCATACCATAATTAGGTTATCCTTTTAAAAATGCCTGAGTGACAACCAAAATAATGTTAATCAAGGTAAACCATAAAGACTTGCCTATTTCTATATCAAAAATCTGTTCTTCTATTAACTGCCGCCACTACGTTTGTCTGTGTTTTCTTAAGAACTATAGAACGTTTATTTTTTTTTTTTAATAATAACGACATGAAGAATCTGATGCATCAAATTTTTTCATTGTTGGTGATATGGCTTCGTTGGCTATTTATTATGAAGCGAATTCTGTCCAATTTAGGCCACTTTATCTAACCAATAACGAGCTGAATACTGTCTTCCAAGTCCTAAATATTTTACTCTTTATTACTTATTAACATACTCTAAAGGCTTTATATAGCCCCACAGCAACCAATCGATTTGCGTTGAATCGTATGATTTGGGTGGCCACTATATATCGCCATATGAAGTCCTCAGTAAAACAATATTTTCGTGGGCATTTTGCCAGTGCTGGAACTATGTACAATATAATACATATCGTCCGAAACAATATCCTACATATTTTCAAAAGAAATAATCACTGATCATTGGAAGAGTTGTCTATTGAATGTAACGAGAGCTTCGCCCTCATTAAGAAATTAAGGAACATTGATGCCACCAGCGTATATTCATGACTTTTTTCTCTGGATTTTCCATACTCCAGAAATGGCAGCTTTGCTTGTGAATAAACCCATTGAGCTAAAAGGAAGCCTCGTCGCTAAACACGATTTTTCGATAAAAATGACTGAGGACTTCAAGCTACTCAAGAGCCCAATTTGCGAACCCTCATCACAAGCCATGATGACGTGGTTTTAGCTCCTATCCTAGATGGTTTTTTTACGGATGTAGCGGCCTACATTCTCGCATAAGATTTTCCTAATTTTTATTTTATATTATTTATTTAATTTATTTTACTGCGATGAAAAAAACTAGTCCATTGCACTCCTTGTCAGTTCCTTTTAACGGAACCTTTCAATGCTTCGAAAAAAGATGGGTAAGTGCTTCAGTGATAAACTGCCTGCAGCACCAGAACCCACTACGTCAACGCCAAGTACCTGATGCGGACGTAAGCCGGATATTCACAGAGGTAAAACTCCGAGGATGTGTGGATGTTGTCACACTTATGCCCAGAACATTTACGTGCTTAGCAATAGTGTAGTGACCCGTCACGACGCCATTAGAAAGGCAGTTGACCTCTTAGCGACATTGAGAAGCATTAGTTTGGTCTTCCGGCTACCGGGAGAAATTTGAATTCAAAGCGAAAGCTAAATACCCAGCCATTGACCATGAATGGCACTTGCATCGTCAAAACCGAAAAACTTTCCATTCTCGGTATTTGTGTCAGTGACAACTTACGTTGAAATAACAACATATTCGATGTCGTCAAAAATGCTGCGAAATGTCTAGGTTTCCTCAAGCGATGTAAGAAATATTTCACCCCCTCTGATGTGGCCACAATATACAGGACATTTGTCAGCGAAAAATTGGAGTACAATGCCCACATCTGGTAAGGTGCTACTAAAACATCATTGTACCTACTATATAGGATTCAAGACCGTGCGAAAAAACTCATAGGGAATAGTAAATAGTAATATCAGTCAGTCAATTGTCACCCTCGAGCACCGACATAATGTATCCTGTCTCGCTTTGTTTTATCGCTGGTTTTACCCACAGTGCTCCTTTGAAATCGCCAGTAGCATTGCGTCCCTTCAAACTTTTAACCGTCACACCCGTCTCGCTATGAATGCTCATCAGTATATATGGTCTACCCCCAACCTCCCTTTCGGACGTACTCTAAAATATTGTGGTTCTTTGATAAGCCGCACAACTGGCTAACGGAATATCTTGCGGAGCTCTCTATTTCCTAGTCGTTATAACTTGCAAACATTTACGACCAATGTACGTTAGTACCTCTCCTTTTTTCCTCCTTAAGTTTTACGGGTACACAAATCCCTTGAACGCACGCAAGTTATAAAAAAAAGTCGTTCTTGCCCGGCGGTGTGATTTGTTTTCATATATTCGTTATCGTTATTCTGGAAACACCACTCTTCTCAATTTCAAGTCTCCATTCTCTGCTACTCTGCGATTTGCAGCTTCATAACCTCTTACTACTTTTTCTTTCTTTTTATCATCACACCGCACGGAGGCAAGACGTCTTTAAGAATAAATCTGGTATTAACCTAAGTAAAGTTTGGTTTTTTTTTCCTCTCTTTCTTGGTTTTGGGAAATTGAATTTTATTCCTTTTTATTCTTTATTGAGCTATTGAACAGATCTCGACCATTCTCTCCATGCTCTTCAACATGAATGAAGTCTGACTTATAGGTCTGAAGCTCTTTGCGAGCGTGTAGGCGTCTTTTCTGATTTTCGGTATAAATGGTACAATCAATGTTCGAAAGGGTTTACGTATGTATGTCAGGGTCAGGCTAGCAGTGACGATTCTCTACAGAGATACCAGTAGCTAGTCTATACTTCTGTGTACATAAGTGGGTATACTATATGCCATCGGTGATTGTTTAATGACTTCATCCGTCACAACAACCGTATACCAGCTACGGCGTGTAGTGTTATTCAGCTCACCAACTTTCGCTAATAGGAGCTGGTTGTGAGCTGGTTCTGATAAGATTACTTGGGAAGTGAGCCTCAAGCATGAGATGGAGAATCTCTACTTTCGACTGAGTGTAGCAGCTTTTCTGAGTGGTTCCAGAATGGTTGATGTTCCCCTATTGAGGACTTTGACCAGCTTACTGGTTTTACCGACAGTTTCGATCTTCTCCTAAAAGTCTTTATAAGAGGCACTCTTCGATCTGTAAAGATTCCAGTCTTCCTCCAAATTAGTCTTATGTTATCTGTATAGATGTTTTCTGGTGCGCTATAGATCTGCGTTCCATCAAGAAATGGGCAGTCTGCAGGATTGTTTTTTAGCTGGACATTTAAAAACAATTGCTGAGGGTACCGTTCAGGTTGTGGACAGATTATTTTAGCTTTTGTTTTGTCCTGAGCTTAGGGAGATCATTGTGAGGCTTGCCGAGCTCCTCATTATGTAGTGTTCAGTTGGTTTTCGGCGAATTCTTCATCTTCAACAAGGCCGAGACCTCGCATTCGACTATGAATTCTATATACGTATGGTCTGACATGGGGATCTCTGATAACACTTTCCAGCCAGTAATCCTCTTAGCATACCTGTTGGATAACGTTAAGTCGATTACTTGCTGTCTTACTATCGTAACAAAAGCTGGCCCTGAACCCACATTGTTGACAACCAGGTCAGAAGATAATATGAAATCCATATTGGAAGGACGAAGGCCAAACCCACAGTGGCTAAACTATCTTTTGTAGGCATATTACGTTGATGCCTTGTTGGCTTTCATTATGTATTGTAGTATTTATCCACACAATGAATAGCAAGTTTTGTTGGTTGATTACGAATTATTGAAAACCAATTTTCAAAATAAATTTGAATGATGCGGAACCATTTCTCTAGTGTAATTTTATTCATCATGATATTGCAAACAATACTGAACATACGAGTAAATAGCAAAGTAATATCTTTAATTCTTTGTAAAATATCTATCAGACGAAAGAAAAAAGGATCCAAAAAATGTCCTTTATTTAAACTGTATTTAATTTAACTTTTAACTTTACATAAGATATACAAAGTAATAAACTAAACTGAACTCGACATTTTAAAGTCTTTTTCGACCTCATTAAATTTCGATGTAATTCAAACCCAATGTTAACAATTTTGGATCCCATTGACTAAAAGACTCAAAAAGGACTTCAAAGTAACTTGACTGATTTCACTGACTTCAGAATGACTTCATTTTTGTAAATGACTTCGAAATGACTACAATGACTTTAAAGAGACTTTAAAGAGTTCAATGAATTCACTAAAGATTTCATTCATTTGATTGCAATCTTTTACTTCACTGAAATGAATGCCAAACGATTGACTACAAAATGAATGGTGATTTCATATTTTGAAGTTGAAGTAAAGAATTGAAAGAAGTTATTTTGTTGACTTCAGTGAATGCATTTAAAAATGATTGTATTCTTGTACCTAGGAAATGCCGTAAAAGTAACTTCATGATTTGTGTTTTTAAATAAATATTGAATGAAAATAAATTTATTTATTGCCCGTTTCCGACAACCATATCTTGTATCCCAAGTCCCCTAGCTGCTCCAGACGCATCGTCCGCATATTTGTTTCGAGTGCGATGGCACAGGTGTTGGATCGCATGCCCGGCATGTGGCGCACTGAATCGTGGCAATGACATTTATTTACGCTACTTTTGCATGATTCAGCGTGTCGTGTGTTAACTTGCACAACTTTGTATAGTGTTTCTTGCGGTATAATTTCTTCGCACCAATTTTCCTCGTTATTGTTTTTCGGCGCTTATTCATTTATATTTTTTTCTTCAAATAGCCCCACAAGACAAAATGTGGAGCAGTCAAATCAGGCAATCGTGGTGGTTAATTCAAATCACAGTACGTGGAAGCTCTCCGATTTGGGAATGATTTCACTGTTCCACATGATGTATAAGCTGTTCCACCATATTGTCAGCAATATCACTTATTGGCATTTGGTGGTATGAAACATTGCCCTCTAGCATATTCGACCATTTTGGTGAAAAATGAATCGTCAACGGCGGTAAAAGTAAAACGAATTGAGTGCAATTGTCAAATTGAAGATTTTGGAGATTTGGGATTCGCAAAATAGTTATTTAGAAACCGCCCAAGTGTAAATGCGTTTAGTTGGTCATACAAAAAGGTTTTAACAAATTTTTCATCATTCCAACGATATTTAGAACTGTTTTTCCCTATTGCAGGCTAAGTTCCCAAGATTTGGCATTTGGACTAGCTGGATATTCTAATATTTTGCAATCTTCTCGTCGATATTTCCGCGTTTCTGCGATAATCTGTCTCACAAACATCTGCCCGCACGTCTTGAATGTTCTACAGTCCCGAGTTCAGCAAAATTATTCACCACCGAACGAATAGTTAAACCCATTGGAGCAGTCCTTTCAGCAGCTATAAAATTTTCTTTATTCCCCCTTAGTATGTTATTAACTATTTAACGATTATTTTCAAGGAGTAGAAAAAAAAAACAGTCTTATTTCTTTGTGCAATTGTGTAGCGTGTCACTTTATTGCCCAAGTTTAGAAAATGTAAAATATTTACAAACATGGAAGTTAAAAAATTTTAGCATCTTAAATATCTATGTAAGTATGTACATATATGCATATCTGCATACGTAGTTATTTTTCCGCGCACTGTTGTATAAAAGGCATCACTCTGATAGAGACCAGAGCTTGAAAATATCTAAACCAAAATAATTACATACTTCTTAATTTCGCCAACTTACGAATTATATCACTGAGGTGACAGACAGTATGTTCGCAGGTAGTCGATATCGTCAAGTAAACGATCGTATTTAGAATATTTTTTAATCATTTATGAAGTAATCCCTTTCCTAATAAGAAAAATACTGAGAAACATCTTAATTTTTCCAACTTCTCGAACAAAAATACCATCAAGCCGATTGCTTTTTAACGTTTCATTTCTATTCCTTGTTACGAGTATTTCCCGTCCTTCGAATTTCAATGCATAGGTATGTATCAACTCCCAACCAGGTAAGTACCTTCACACATATTTTACCTCCTACCAAAAGCATTAACATACCATACCCAGTCGGAACGTATTCTCGTACTCTATCTACGAGCAAAATGCCAGAAATGCTTTATTTGCTCTGCAGGCCAAACTGCCATTTCATTTTAGTCCACGCTTAATTAACCTGTTCTCAATTTTCAACTCAAATCTAACAGAGAATTCAAAAAATATATATTTTCCAATAAGTTGTCGACAGAAAACGTGCAGACTGATTTAACCAATTTAACAATTCAATACAAAAGCAAAGCTGCAACCCTTGCAATAATGTGTGTGCGCCTTGTTCTATTGTATTCAAACATACGCACAGTGCTTCTCAGATGGAAATGTAAATGGAAATGGAAATGGCAATGTTAAAGCAGTGCTGGCTGTCGTTGGAGATGGAGGAGAAGGAAAGAGAAGAACAAGAACAGGACATATTTACCTGACCCCTCCCAATAATACAAATAGATCCCATTCCAACTGAATTCTACTGCACTGATACTGAAACTGACTGCATCCCGTACCCCATAACCAGGATCAGGATAAAGCGCAACATTAAGCCAACTGGAAATATCCCAGCTAAACTAATTACCAATATTCAGAGTATTCAGAGAGAGCACACTACTCACTGAAAAAAATAACCAAACAAAAAAAAAGACAGAAAAAAAAAGAGCAGGAGAGATATAATCCACATGAAACCCAATTGGAATGTACACACACACCCGCGTCCTTCTTTGCAAAGGAAACGAGAATTTTTTCTATATAAAACAGAAAATGTAGAAACCATCCCTGATTGCCATGTTAGGCCACGCCCTTTTCTTTCAAACACAACCAGTCAGTCGAAGCGGGGAAGTTGTCAGACCAGTGCCGCAGAAAACTATTTATCTACCCATTCGTACCGCCTACCTACGTTTGTTTGCGTCCAACGAAAACGACTTCAGTTAATCGACGCGGTTTGACAACGAATGACGCGGCGAATACTGACTTTTATTCGTTCATTTTGAAAAGAAAAAAAAAATACGAAAATTGCAAAAAAATGACAAAGTAATATTTTGAACCAAAAAATCCAACGGTAAGGAACTTCGAGAACCAAGTGTCAAAATTTCAAATGGTAATTAGTGCGCGGCTTGTTAACCGATTCACCTTTTGGCACAAAACCCACCATCACGCCACACACTGACGAACTATGACATTTGTGTGCCGTCGGCAAGTTAGTTCAGTTTGGTGTTAACGGAAATCGATGTGCGATTAAAGTACTCGTAGCGCGTTTTTAGCAAATGACAACATTAGCAACGTCACGTCTTTTATTGCCACCACCGCCACAACTACTGCCCATTCTGTCGGGGGTGTCAGCAGAAAGTTTGGCTCACAAAATGCATCCGGATAAGTTGTTGATGCACGCGCACGGAGTGACAAGTCCTAGGTTGGTGTCCACCGGACAAATAGTCAAGTCGATCCAACATCAATCCGCATCTGTCGACAATTTGATGGAATTTACTCGTACGCCGGCGACAATTATCGACGACGATGACATGGTCATGACGGGCGATTTAAATGACGAAGTGGCGAGTGTGTGTGACAGTGAAGATAGTGATCTGTCAGTTGGACAGGAAAACTGTGATAGAAGTAATAAATTAGTAGAAAGAGTTGAAGCAGTCTCTCGACCAACATCATCTGATGATGGTAGCCCATCTGTAGACGCCAGTATCCCGAAAGTTGAGGATTTAGTAGATCCATTTGCAATGGCTGCCCTACGGATACCGGCTGTACCGGTTGTTCGACCCAGTCCTACACGTTTCCAAGAGGAATTCCTGCGAAAATCTCACATATATGCTGAGGAATTAATGAAGCAGCAAATGCAATTTATGGCCGCCGCTCGAGCTAGTGCGTTCTCTCTGCGACACACCACAGATCAGGCTGCAGCAGCCGCTGCGGCTGAGGGTATTCACAACTTCACCGGAATCCATTCACACCTGTCAGCAATATCGAAAATGACACAAATGACACAAATGACACAAATGTCACAAATGTCACAGATAACACAAAATGGAGGTGGTGAATCAGCTCTTAGCAAACTAACAGCGTTCGGATTGGTTGCTCAGTCAGCTAACTCACCAGCGTCAAGCTTAAATCAGCTGCAACAGCAAATGCATGCACAATTGCCCTTCATTAACAACAATATTCACGAGCCGAGTTTAAAATTTAGCATAGACAACATTTTAAAGGCGGATTTTGGGCGGCGAATTACTGATCCACTGATAAAACTTGGCAGTACTGTTGGCGTGGGTGGTTGTAATACTAGAGGCCGAAGCGGTAAGAGGTCGGATAAAAATTCATCAAACAGTGCCAAAAAAGTTATCAGCAGTGTTGCGACTACCTCAACGTCTGGAACGCCGATCGATTTAACAAATGTTTGCAGTAGTGCTACAGCTCCAACAACGACGACGACTGTTGTTCCCAACACTCATTGCACCAATAGTAATGATTCGACAAGTACGGTATTTAGCAGTAATTACAGTACGCCCGTCAAGTCACCGACCAGTGCGTCGTCGAGTGCTACTACAACAGCAGCGTCGCCGTCGGAAGCTACAGGAGTGGAAAATCTAACAGAAGCCTGCGGTAGCGGTAGTGGGAATACCAGCACAAGTTCGGGAAGTGGCAGCGGCAGTGGCAGTGGCCCAATAGTGTGGCCAGCATGGGTGTACTGCACTCGCTACAGTGATCGGCCAAGTTCAGGTTAGTTTGAATAATTGAAAACAATAATAATTGAAGACGGTTTTTCTTTTTTCTAATCATTTTACTTGTGGATTCCGTTCTTTTTGCGAAACCTTTTCTAAAAATTTTTCAACTTTCAATGACTAAGTGGAAATTTTCTTCGAACTGAATTAATTTGTTACTCCAGGCGTTTTGCAAGTTTTTGTGATTTTCCTTTATAAAATATCTAAATTCGAAATTCAATGTCGAATTCACACTTACGAGTAGTTGCTAATTGCTTACACATTTTCCATGCGAAAATAACTTAATGATTGTTGATTGAGGGGAAGGAGAAAAAAGAAAAAAAAGCTAAAAAAAACTTGCTATCATTAACTCTACAATTCAATGAATATGTAACAAACATTTATCCTCGTAATTATCTAACGTAACAAATCGACAAACGACAAACAACTTGCGTTCTAGTTATGTCAGTGGTTTTGTTACGTTTCGTTTCGTTTCGAAGTTAATATCGAATTTCTAATTTGCGTGGTATAAAGCTATTTACTGGCTGCGCTTAAGTACTTTGACTTACTTGGAATTCTACTATAGCAGTGCTGTTGACTCCCACCCTCCACCATCCCTTTTATAACACTATTCTACACAAGTTTGTAAATTTGTAGCTCTGTGAATGTAAATGAAGTAGTTAACTATTTTAATGATTGTAATTTACAACTTAATTTCATTTTTTGATTGATCATGGTTTTATTATATCGCGTTACATATTGACGAATAAATTTATTATTATTTTCTTGAACTGTGGAAACATTGGCTACTCCAATAAAAAATGAGGTTTTATAGAAGATACATTTACATATATGTAAACGAATGTTAATCTCAAACGTTAATGACAATCTTTGCCTATGGAAGTGCAGATTTTTCGTATCTTAGCTGAATGGCTGATATTTTCAAAGTGAATCGGAAAAAAATAAACCTCAGGCTTACCACAATTGTTCTTTGAATGTTGGTAGTTACTTGCACAAACTATTTGTACATGGAAATAAATTTTGCATGTGCATGCGCTCAAATTGGATTTTTAGATATCTTTAGATATAGTTAGATATACATTGGATGACATCCGAAACTTTTTAACATCCATTGCATCTAATTTTATTTTATATGTTTCGTACTGATGGACATTTTATTTAAGTCAGGATTCAGGTCATTACATTATACTGTCATAATATTTGTGATTTATTTAACAACCACTTTCCAATCAAAGTGAAACACATTAAGCGTGATGAATGTGCTTGGTTTATCCGTGAAATTACGGTGATCGCACTTAAATTAGATGTTCATTTTGAATTGGCAAACAAAGTCCTGACGAAAACTTAAAATTGGATATGTTGAATAGGAAATTTCTTCCTTTCTCTACTTTGAGTCCTAACTTATGTCTGTCACACATGAACACGGCTTGTTTGAAATTGCTTGTCTTGATAATACTAAATTTGTTGCCGCTCTGTTATCTGTTAAATCAAATGTCATAGTGTTTGATGAAATTCATCTCAAAATTTGTTAGTATTAGTGCACATTTTCAATTTTAATTGTTAGGAAATATCCAAAAGCTTGCCTACTCAAAGGAGCCCTAACAGCAAAGACTATCGGCCTAAAGTATTTAAGAGGATACTACAATGACAAATTATTGTAATTCATATATATGTATGCATATCCATTCAAGCAGTTTGCTTTCGCAAAAACTTACACGATTTTAAAGACTAAGTTCTAGAGAATTTTTTACAGTTTCTGGATTTTTGAAAAGCGTTTGAGGCCGTCCATCACACAATCCTCTGCAATAGTTTGTTTGGGTTTTCAAATTCGGCGTTTAACCTAATGTCGTCACTCATATTTTAAGTACAAAAAGCAAACTATTTCTTCTCAACAGTAATGTTCCACATGATTCTATTTTAGTACCTCTTTCTTTCTCACTTTTAGTCGACGAGATTTCTAAAAACGAATCCTCTCCAATTCACAAGAATGCTGACGATGTCCAACTGTATCAAAGTAGCCCACTATGTATGATCGAAGACTGCGCAAGTGCGATTAATATTAATCTAGAGACTATATTTACATTTCCAGAGAAGAATGGGCTCTTTGTTAGAACTCTTAAAGCTGAATTTATCGTTATCAGCATGCGGTCGTTTGAGCATTCATAACTCCTCAACACTCTGCTTAACAGCTCAAAACTCGACTAGGTACGGTGCTTAACAAAATACTGACGTGGAATAATCATGTTAATGTGATTGTTGGGAAAGTCTGTGAGAAGTTGTCTGTGAGATATGCCAGACCAGAATTCTGGCTGAAAAGTCTAACATTATTCGAGCTAGTTAAAAAGGAATCTATAGATTCCGTAATATTTTCTGGTAACTAAACATTGCGAATTTTGGCTAAGTAAATTTCCTTGTTTTTTTCGCAATGTTTTGATCTTTTGCAAGTCGGTGAAAAGAATATGTAATATTTCAATGGAATGGTATTGAAAAGCAAACAACATTAACAATATATTAAACACTACATCTGGATATTCCAACCCTCATTCCGAATCTCAGGCTATATCCATGGAGCATCGTTTTTATATCACTGTATGTGATTTGTTTTTTGGGATTTTTACGGCGTAAGATTTTTCTGGAATCCATTTCATGATGATCTTTCATTGCGTTGCGATGTTTCTCAACGTGTATTATGATCATCTGTACATTTTTATTGATCCTGATTTTGACTACACCGATCGGAAGTTGTTATAGTTTCTCATGTTACCTTAGCCTTTATATAGGTACTGTAGGATATTCTTATCTTTTGTTTATGTATCCATTGTTTCTCATTACAATATATCCAAGATTTTAAAATTTATTATCAATACTTCAAAAGGTATGCGATTAGGTCTGAGCTAAGATTTTCGATTCATAGACCTTTTACCCTTTGTTTGTGTGTTGCTGTTGCACCCCTTCCAAGACGTTCTGCATATAAACATCGCAATAAAACATCTTAAATTTTAACAGACAGAAACTACTCGTATCAACGGCTACAGCTGTCTGACTCCAAGTTTCTTTTTGTCTCCGTTGTTATGCACCATTCCGTCCAGATCTATCTGGCTTATCATAGTTCAAATATTCAATATGCTGTGAAAAGTCTGGATTTTGTTTTACTGGTCAAGTATTCCTGAGGAGCTCATGCATTGTTGACAGGTCGCTGAAGCTACTGGTATATGAGGGGGTCATAGCACAAGGAGTCGAAGTGCAAATTTTATAAAAATGGGGATTTTTCTTTGGTGAACAAAGGAAACAAGAGTAGGCAAGGATAACTACCTTCACTTAGTGGTTTTCGTTTGAAGTTAAACAAGGATTTCTCAAAACTGTGCTACTGTTAATTAGACTGTGCTCTGACCCCCTCATATAACGTATGGGAAACTGAACGCTTTCCACTGATGTTAAGATGGATAGCAATGATGGTGCTGCAAAAACATTAAAAATAGGCATGGTAAAACCAAAGTGTTTAATCCTTCTAGCATAGTTTGATGACAGTTATAAAAGTCATTAATTTGCTTTATTGCGAAAGTTTTGTATCAACAGACGATGACACTGAACTAGATACAAGTTAGATGCCTAATTCCGTTATTACTCTATTATAACAAGAACGTGCACTAAACGAAACTCCCACAATCTGCTTAACCAAGTCGATATGACTGCAGATCATTCTAGATACACTCGTGTGGTATATTCTTGTATGTTCATTGCGTAGAACTATCGGGTTTTTCCATTAATTGTTGCTTTTTAATAAAACACAAATTATTTGAACCGAAAAACGCTTATTTCCCATTAAAGTACTTCTCATGCCATTATGAATAGAACTCGACTTCATTCATATGTTCACCATGAGGACGCTTTGAGCGGTCGATTCGTTTGAGCCAATTTTCGACCACTCTTAAACACATTTCGGCCAATATTCCGACATTTTCGAGTTCAATGTTGGCTCCGAGCACGTCTAACATCTCTGGCTTGTTGTCACAGACCAATGATTTGACGTAGCTACAAAAAAAAAGTTCAGAGTTGTCAAATCGCACACGGGAGGCGGCCACTTGTCTGGTCCATCTCTTGAGATAGCACGCTCACCAAAAATTGATTTCAATAGCTTAATTGTTTGGCACGCTATGTGGCAAGTGATGCCGTCCGGTTAAGACTACATCTCACCAATGCCGGCCATCATCACAAACGAAAAAATTCGGCTTTATAATGCCGCCGGCATGAAAACCACACCAAACAGTAAATTTTTTTGGATGTGGATGTGAATTTCTAGCCATCTAATAGCGCAAATTTAGCTTGTTGATAAATGAAGATGACATTTTGACGAAATACCGAATCGGTTGTAAAATTGGCTTCGAGAGACCAATTTGAGAAAGTTCGATTCTTCAAGTGGTTATTTGGCTTTAGTTCTTGAGTCAGTTTGATTTAATACGGGTGTAGGCCGAAATCCTTTCGCAAAATTCGCAACAATGTTGTTTGAACGGCCACTTATGGTCTCAATATTTTCAGCACTCCTTATATTTCTTTCTCTCACTGGCTCTGAAACATTAAGCAGCGAAAATGTAGACTCAAATTTTTGCAACAAATTATGAATTGCGAGTAGGGTGGGGCGATTATAACGATCGAAAATTGGCGTTAGTGCTCTTAAAGTTGAGGCCACCGACTGCGAGTTTTGGTAATAATTTGAAAACGTTGCTCATTCGAGTACCGAACCATGACTAAATGGCAATGACAGTTCACAAAATCACATCAAGGGTGCGTTTACAATTTTAGATTTTTGAATTTATATATTAGTTCTTATTTTTTATTTTTTTCGTAAAAAATTATAAGAAAATTAAACTGACATGAAATTATATTGAATATAGGCGAAAAAAGAAATTAACATTCCAATGGTAATGGAAGAATGAGAAGGTTAAACCTCCTGTAATTGCAAAAAAAAGGTTACTCGCGGCTTTTACATATTCTACAAATTCAGTCATATCTGCACAACATGCAACACTGTTTTTAAAACACTAGATCCACTTGCACTCAAAGCGAAAAATAAAAAGAAGAATGAAATATGTATCTTAGTATGTAAAATAAGTTAAGTTAGGAAAACTCTGCATTTCAAGAATACAGTTCTATGGAGATGAGTGGGAGATTCTATAATACTGAGTATTTCATGAATGGTTATATCTAGTCCACTTTTATTAGCATTTAGCGATGTGTTCATTCAGTATGGATTATATTATATGGATGTGAAGGAAAATACAAAATGAGTAGGTTTTCCTCTTGTTTCTATCATATTATGTCAAGGATATATCGATCTTACAAGAGCCCTCTTACCATCTAAGTATCCTTGTCTATAGATAATCGAGCAAAAGTCAAACAACAATCAAAGGAAGTACCCAACTTGATTAAATTACCAGGATCTGTGTATTAATATACGAGTACTACGCTCTTTCTGATTCATGTTAATTCTATTTTCAAACATAATCTGTGTAGCACACAAACAGGATTTTTTGATGACATAGCTTGTTCTTTTCCAACTAATTCTGCCATAGACTTAGCTGCTAATATAAGTCATGATTTAGAACTTCTGAGACATTGTTTCTTCATGCATAAATTTGTTATAAGTGAAAAGTCTAAAATTATGATCTTTAATTTATCACTGTCTGTTATTTAGTTTACTTCTACGATATTTCAAAGCAACAATTGCCAGCACATAACAGGTGGGCCATAATATAGGACCCTATTTTCCTAGGAATTCAAGTTTGTTTTTCATCACGTTTTGAAAAGCGGCCGCAGCCATTGTTGATTAACTGTTAAACAATGGTTTTGTTGAATGAAGTTACATACTTAATTCTAAACGTATTTCCCTCGCTGATTTTAAAATTAAAGTCCCTTTTCCAATAGCAGCTCTAATTATTATATGAAAGGGAGAAATTTTTACCAAAAATATACCAGTTTTCAGGCTAAAATCTTTTATTACATAAAATTAATTCGAATAAAACTTTCTTTTATACGATTTCTTGCATGAGTCGACCCAGAAAAACTACTTTGAATGCTCTAACAATAATCAGCCATCATATTTGCATTCCAGTAACCCTGGTATCGCTCTTCGATAGTACGAATGTCCTGTTGAATCGTTCTCCTTGCTCTTCTCTTAAACCAATTAGATTTTCAGGAAAACGATCTAAATGACTGAAGAGGAAATGTATTGTAGTTTAATGCTCATGTTGCTAAAAGTGCAGCATTAGTTACTCAATTTGTTGAGGGTAGTCGGCCGACTTTTTATTTCCCAAGAAATTTTTCACTACCCAAACGAACTCATCCCGCTCAGATTTTTCAACAACTGTCACGCAATTGTTGAAATTTGAATCATTTATTAATTTTCCAATATTAATTGGTCCTCAGAGCATCAAAAATACCAGCTTCATCTTCTCTGTGCTCAATTTTGGAAGCATTTTTGCAATGTACTTAAAACATTCCCCATCTTTGTTAAGAGCTTTTATATATTATACGGTCTTTTGACACTAGTGGGAGGCTTCCCCGAGATCAAAGCCTCCCTCTTTCTTAATCTAGTGCGCAGATTTAGCTCAGCAGTCCTATAATCATATAAAACAGATATGTTTCGTATAACCATCTTTCTCTCCCAAGAGGAAGTTTACCGTTTTCAGATCTACGCATATAACTTGGTTATGTTCTGTGTACTTTATTTTCTCCAAAAATAATGGTAGCGTAGGATATTCCTCTTTAACTTTGGTTAAATGCGCAATAGGAAAATGTGTACACATATGTAGTACACGTAGTACACATAGTACACATTTAAGACTGCATTTCGACGAGTCTTTAAATAACGCCATTCCTTTTAGTTTTGTTATAGTTTTGTAGTTCCATAGCAGCGATTAAACCGGAAATATTTTTACAACATTACAAAGTCATCCTCTTCAGAAAAAAAAGAGAGTGAATTCTTTTTTTTTTGTGCGGTAAACCGAGAAATTTGTGTCAACCAAGAAGCTAGACGTTCTGATACTTGTTTTAGACAGTCGAAGGTCTCTGATCATGTCATCTAGTTCGAAGGGGCAATAAAAGTCACCATTATCACTGTCTTCTGAAAATTATTGAGATGTTAGATTGGGTATACTAAGTTGGGACCGTGGTACTGACTCATAACAGGTCTAATAGCAGATTGCAAGCTAGGATGGTTTATTTCGGTAATATTCACAACACAAAAATAACAGTCATCGTGGTGATTTGATGGTTCATTTCAGATCATTTGACTTTCGTACTGAAAGTAGGTTTTTTGTCATTTGCCCGTAAACGGAAAGACTCAACACAGCTTTTATAGAACAAATTTGGGATAGAGGGCTTGATATTTATTTCTAATGGCTTCCCAAAGTAGTCCAAGTAGGCTTGTTTACAAAAGACATTCAAGCGACATTCTTTAAACATGTAATCACCACAACAATTTATAAAACCTGGTTAATTATTTCCCCGTTCGTAATAATCTGTCGACTAACTTGCATCCTAAAAACTCGAGCTGCGAAATAGTTGAAAAACCTCATGCAACAGAATAAAAAGTGTGATTTTGTTTATCATTGTTATCATTGCTCTTTTTATGGTATTTTCCTTTTTCTTGAGAACTTAGGGCGATAGGTTCTCCACTTCTTGATGGATGTTTTCTTTGAGGGCTACCAAAGTTTGTGGCTTGTTCACATACATCCATGACTTTAAATACCCTCATAGAAAGAAGTCTAGGGCAGTCAAATCGGGTGATCTTGCGGGCCAGTGCAAATAGCCAAAATGCGATATCAGAGGATCGGGAAACGTCTGCTTTAGAAAGTCGCGTGTGGTTCGTGTAGTATGCATCGTTGCTCCGTCCGCATGTTGCTGGAACCATATGTCCAATGACTCGTCCAGCGCAAACAGCACACCATGCAGTGACTTTGAGTGGATGTAATGATTCTCCGTGCATTATTCGTGGATTTTCAGTGCCCCAGAACTGAAAATTTTAATTGTTCGTATATCCAAATATTTTTCATCACTTCATTGTTGAGATTCAGGAGGGTGTGAGCGCAGGTTAGTCGGGCTTGACGGTCAACACCCATCAGCTGATGAACTGTCAGCAGTTTTTAATTAAAGATCTTCAAGTCTTTCACCTAAATACGCCGCAGAGGCGTGCGTGAGGTTTGCCAATTCCGCGTTCTTCAGGAGCATAGGGTTCCATTGCTTAGGTATTCACATAAATTCTAATTCTGTTTGCCTCACACATGTCAAAACCGAATTGACACTCGACGCCATTTCTAAAATTTATATCACTTTCCGATACGGTCATACATTGCGGCCCACCTAGTATTATGTAGTTCTGATACATGTAATAGTACCACTGGTCTTACAACGTATAATGCATCATACAATGCTTCATTAGCGTGAGAAGTACTGTTTTTAGGTACATGGGTTGGGAAGTAGATAGTAGAATAAATCGGAGTTCGCATAGGACATCGCTTTATTACCATCTGAGGCAATTCTGTTTCAGGGAAACATTAGAAAATCTTTATTATGGATTCGTGCAATCCAAGTTGCAATATGGCTTAGTCACATAAAAATAAAATTCAACATTTGCTTGTCGTCCTAAAGCATCATCATCATTAGATTGATTTAGAGAAAGGGGCGCCTTGGAAACAGTTTCTTGCTTTTTACAATCCCAAAGATTCTTTCACTCAAACATTTGTACATTTACAAAGTTCTTAAGATATTTATTTTAAGAAGTGGTTATTCCATCAACAGAGCTTCGGAGCAGCAGTTCCACCGTTCAACATTAGTCACTTTTTAAACTTCTACATTTCAGTTACACTTAGATTTTATAATTCATTCTTGTTTAACCTAACCTAAGAAGAACCAGAAATCCTATTCGTTTTTGTAGTGAACTATGAAACTGATTTTTTAATTTTGATTTTAATGAAATAATCGGCTGAATAAGTTTTGCAGTTTGATGTTGATGTCTACATTATAAAATAATGCGTAACCACCATTATACTATTTAGTTTCCTAAAATGAGGTTTAAATCCATTTTATGCTAGTTGATGCATTCGATACTAATTTTTATTACTGAAAATTAAATTATGTACATATCTTACTTATCGAATCTAATAAATTAAATTAAATATCTATATCTCTTTATCTTCGATTGAGATTTTGCATATATTGAATATAGTTATCGTTATGTTATTTATTAATATTTGAAACAAATAATTGAACTGAATTGAATGGAATTGTATTTTGGGCAAATGATTTTTTATACCACATTTACATCGCACCGAAAACATGTGTTTTCGGCTAGGTGTTTTCGGAAAACACTTTGGCCATTTACAAAGCCATTTCGACGTTTTCAAAATTTTTTGTGAAGAATTGAGAATATTGTAAGTTCCCCGATTTCTACCTCATGCTCCTGTTTTTAAAATTCGGTTAAAAAGCAAAAAGGAATGGCTTTTCAATGGCAATGGAAAAGTTCCGAAACTGAATTTTTCTGCCAAAGCAAAAGTTTCGCACTTCCTTAAAGTTTGGAGTCGGTGAAAATTCGTAGCACTCCTTTTGTCTACTGTGAACAAAATGGTAAGCCGAAAAACACAGTCAGTGGAGGAGCCTCGGCTTTCGTTTACCCCGCCAACAATTTATTTATTTTTTTTTATTAAGTTTTGCTCTTAAATCTTAATTTGTAAAATCCTACTCAATGATCAATTTTCTGTATACCCACGTTGAATGGCAGAGTGTTGAATACGTACAATTGAAAATTGTTACTAATATGAAAGTGTATGTAAGAGCAATTAGTCTTTCCTGCTTTCGGCTCTTGGAATTGTTAATATAACTTTATAGGGATTTTGACTTTTCAAATTTTTTGTTTTGATTACGTGTATCAATGTTGTTTTGAGTTGGATCCTAGAGGAGCTCCAGTAGATTCTGACTTTGACTAAAGGTGTTTTGCAGTGTTGAATGAGTTGATATGGAGCATGGACTCAATAAATGTGTTACGGTTAATGTGCTAATCCAATCTGCGAGTGCACTCCTTTCTGATCAGGTTCTAGTGAGTGGATGTTGAATGGCCGAGGCGAAGTCGGATAAACATTGTAATGTCAGATTTACGAATATTTGTTGGGTATTTCGGCGGAACTTTATTAGGTTTGACTGTGTTATTATGGTGTTTATAATGTTCCCATTTTAGTAGTTGTTGGTTACGACATTCCTGATTAATGTATGTCTCTGCGTCAAGGCGAGAGACAGTGTTTTAGATGTAGGTGGGAGTTTGCAGCAGCGTTTAGTAACTCGTTTCTCATTATTGCTACATGAACTGGTGTCCACATGGTTTTATCTTTAATCTTGATTTAATTAGAATATTTCGAATTTTGGCTACGATAATAGTGCCACTACATCGATTAACGACAAATTTAGTACTGAGAAACTATCAGAGCAGATGAGCCACTTACCTCTTTGTAATTTCCAGTGCTTCAGTGGTGTAAATAGAGGCAATGTTTGGTAGGATACCTTGAATGATTAAGAACCTTACTGATTTACAACTATAAAGGCTGTGCTTAGAGCCATCGGTATATAAGAAAATCCAGCCTTTGCTTTTCTGATCAGAGTAGATGTCAAGGAATCGTGAATTTTAAATTACAGAACAAGTCACGTGCTTTCGGAGCTCTTATAAATGGAAAAAAACTGATTGATTGTGGAGAGACCATGGCGGTTGAATTGGTGTAAATTTGGGTATTCTAGAGAGGGATAGTATATTCGTAGTATGGCATTAAGTTTTGCAATGATTTCAAGGATTATCTTGATAGGAGCCCGGCTTCAGCAAATATATTTATGGTTGATGTGGTTGGAAAGGCACCTAGGGTTTTTATGTTATTCGTTGATTTTGGACAGGAATCGTAAACGACTAAAGCGTAATTCAGTTTACTTAAGACTAACATCTTCGAGATATATATAACAAAGGGAATTGACATGCACATTACTTCTTGTTGACTACTTAATGAAATTAAGTCTTGCTGCTAATGATTTCTTACGATTAACATAGTGAACTTTCCAATTGTATCTATTATTAGTAAAACGCAATCACATTAAGGTTAGAAACTATTTCTATTTTAGTATTGTTAATAACTACTTCTATATTTATACAATTCTTTTTTCTGCGTGAATTAATTGGCTTTTCTCTAAAGATAGATTAGGGCAAGAAGAAATGGGCTACTCATTAATTTCGTTGAGCAAGCGATAAATAACGCGAGTGTACTTATCATCTAAACCAAAAATTACGTAAAAAAAAATATTGATGAAAAAACAAGCATTTGAATAACAAAACTTAAGAAAACAAAATGGTTTTTACGAAATTGGAGCAAGTAGATTTTCCATACAGTTAATTGAAAATATAAATTTTTTTATTTTGCTTAAAAATACTGTTTTCACTCTCTCACACCTTAGGATTTCTGGAAGTGAATTAAACAAAACAGGAGCTGTAATATGATAAAATCGAGAATAGTGTGTTTTATGGATTGCTGGAATTGACACAAAGTTTCTGGTGTTGACTCGTAAATTATAATTGGCATGAAGTCTAAAATCATAATACGAGTATCCGGAATTTAAAAAAAAATATTTTCAGCACTCTGTTACAGTACAATTGTCTTAGAGGAACAATATCGAGCCTTTTGAACGATTCAAAACTGGCCTTTCTGCGATTGACTTTATGCATAATTCGAATCGTATGCTTTTGATTGAACAATATTTCTAGTGTACTAAAAATGTGCATCCTATTGATTTAAAAAGACTATTATAAACTAATTTTAGAATAAGTAGCTGGCAAAAGAGATTAAGATGATAGAGTTGCCTTACAATTCTATTTAGATACTGTTTTAGGTAGAAAGTGTGATCCTTCCAACTAAGCCTTGGATCTAGAATGATATCTAGGTATTTAAAATTAATGACATACTCAATTTGAAAGCAGCCCTCAGTACAGCTTGCATTTGAATGATATAAGACCATGTGAATCAAGAAAAAGTCACAAACAATTAGGTGTTGTTTTGTTGCTTATAATAATTTTGTGTTGCCACAATATATCTAAGTCATTCTTCATATCAGAAAATAATTCAAGAAACCAGCAAAAGCTGTGATTTTTCCCTTAAAAGGTAGAATAAATATCGAGCTAACATATGTTTACAAGAAACAAAATCGGTCATAAGACAGAGCTTTGAGGAACACCAACACTAATGCCATTTTTTGAGCTTAGAACATTATTTATTTTAACAACTTACTTGCGACCACTTAAATAAGAAGAAAACCAGCAATGCATAAATCCTTTGAATCATTCGTTTAGCAAAATATATAGTTCACCATATCAATAGCTTTAGTGATGTCAATAAATAAAGTAAACGGAATTTGTGAAGAATTTAGACAGTTGTACATTTCACCAGTTAGTTTTAGCAACGCACTTTCGGTGGATCTCTAAGGCCAAACTGCAAGTCACTAAAGAAGTGAATTCTGTCTAAATAGGACAATACTCTAGTCTCAATACCTCTTTCAAAAACTTTTGAAAAAACCAATAGAAGGGAAATGGGTCGATAATTATCGTATTTAATATCATCTTGTCACGTTTTTTGGGAAGCGGTATCACAACTGCTGTTTTCAAAAATTCTAGAATGCAAAAATTGAGAATGTAACATAAAACATCAAAAATATGGAAATAAATTTGCTTCAAAAGAAAACTTGAAAGTGACGAGGAATTAGGTGCATTAAGTGATGTTATAATTTTTGGAATTCCAAGTCAGGTACACTAATCAAAGAAAAAGCTTTCAGCTTATTTGTTTTATAGTATTGTTGCATTACATTAAATTATCGGCCAGTATCGAAGAAGACCCAGAAATGTCGATTTGGCGTCGATCAGCTGAATTGGACATCGCTAGAGAGTCAACCCGGTTTATTTTGCGATTGGATTTGGGCCTACATCCGTATAAGATTGCGCTGACGCAAGAATTGAAGTTGGACGATCATAGACAATGTCGTGAGTTCGCTAATTGGGCGCTGGAAATGTTTGCCGGAGATCCGGTTTTTAACCAAAAAATCATCTTCTCGGACGAGGCCCATTTTTGGCTCATCGGCTATGTCAACAAGGAAAATTACCATTATTGGAGCGAACACAATCCACAAGTATTCGGCCAAGCATTAATGCATCCACAAAGATTGACTGTCTGGTGCGGTTTATGGCATGGCGGCGTCATCGGACTTTATTTCGTTCGAAATGAGGAAGGAGACACCGTTATGTCTCAGATATATGTTAACCGACTTTCTGTGGTTAGACAACATCGATATATCCGAGCTGTGGTTCCAACAGAAGCTATATGCCATACAAGCGGCGCAACGCTCGAAGTTGTGAAGACTGGGTCACCTCACGACAGCGATCATGCGACGAGCTCGAGGCCAACATCCGACACGCTATTGCAGGAATAATGCCGCACATATTGGACCTAGTCATCAAAAATTGGACAGACCGCTTGAATCGCCAGCCGCGAAGCCTAGGCGACCAGTTGAATGATGTGCTATTTCTCACATAATGACATGAATGTAGCTTCAAAATATAGCCAGAGTGAATTTTATATCTCCCACCGTTGTTGTTTTATTTAAATTTTTTTCCTATCGTTCTTTAGTATTGTAATATCTACTCATATATTTGATTTACTTTTTTTTAGAATTTTGTTTATGACTTGTCATTCCTTTTTACGTTATTAACTAACCTAAAACTAAAATATTTATTTCTCCGAATTGGAATTTCAGTTTTGACCTCACGACATAACTTGTCATAACACTTATTAAGGCTTGTAGGATGCTTATTTTTTTATTTGTATTTGTATTTATTAAAGTAAAAAAAAAACAACATTTATAATAGACTATATATATATATATATAGCTATAAATGTGGTATAGTACAACGCATGGGTGCATTACAGTATTTTTAAGATTTTATAATATGTTGAATAAGTTTATAAAAATGAATTGGATTAAAAAGTGATCTTACTAACGTTATAATAAATCTTTACACAGCGCTGAATATCCGGAAATTGAAAGTCTTCTATTTGAATGGTTTTTATATCAACGTGAAAAGAAGTCCACAATAACTGGATCAATATTAAAGGCGAAAGCTAAGTAAATTTTTGGTGAAGTATACTCGTATTTCGATAAAGATGAAAATGCATTCCGTGGAAGTGATGGATGGTTTACCAAATTTAAAAATCGGTATGGTATTCGCTACTTAAAAATTGGTGGCGAGATGCTTTCTAGTAGGTTGGCGCTGTCACTCCGTTTATGCACAGATTTCGTGCAAATGTCGCTGAGATGGGGCTAATAGTGACACAAATGCCGACAAAAACGGATTATTTTTCCGTTGCCTACCATATAGTACATATGTCGCTGCTTGTGAAAAACAGGCCCCTGGATACAAAATACCAAAAAAAACGCATTTCAATTTTACTAGGCGCAAATATCTACTGATGGCTCACACAAATTAAAGTCATTGGTTATCGGAAAAGCAAAAGGTGCTTCAAAGGATTTAATAATCCATTACGACTTTTTGAAAAAATGCTTGGATGACGTCGCGGATCTTTCATTAGTTTCACAAGGGTGAGGTAAGGAGAAATAATCTTATTTCTTGATTCCATGATTTTTAAAATATTTTTCATGTAACAAGTCATGCGCTTTTCAGAAGAAAACAATTTGCCTCCAAAGGCCCTCTTGCTTATTGATTACTGATGACTTTGACAAACTTCAAAGTGACGATTGAAACATAGTTGCATATTTCTTTCCACCAAATGTGACAGCAGCTGTACCAATGGATCAAAATCCCATAAAATAAAAAAAAATGATCTACAGAAGTAAGCTACTTGCTCAATTAAACGCTGAAGGTGGTCAGCTGAATAATCTTTCGAAACGCCATTCAATCCGTAATGCAATAATATTACTGAAACAAGCTTGGGATGTGTTACCATAAAGAGTGCTATAGAATTCTTGGTCCAACTTGTTAAATTGGAACTCGGACCACTACGTCAGCGACGATGATTTGCCACTAGCACAATTGGTGCAAACAAATCAGAACTGCAATGAAGTTCTTCGAATAAATCAATATCTTTTAGCAGAAATTGATCCCAACAATTCCATCTGTATAGAGGAAATCGAAAAATGGAATCAAGATGTTTTTGAAGGCGCATCGGAAGATGAACTCAGTAGCGATGATAAGGCTTCAGATAACAGCGAAGACGATGTTGTCGATGTCGTACTAGTTATTTCTCATTCTACAGCCGTTGAAAACGTCAATAATTTGATCAAATGGTGCAAAAAGCGTGAGTTGTTTTCCACTACGCCTATGACCAATCGCCTGATTATATGCTACAAAAAGATTAATTGTTAATTAATAAAAGAGAGTTGTGTGAAAATAATAAATTTTGGAGGTACAGTCAAAATCGGTTATAACGACATCGGTTATAATGAAATATCGGTTATTGTGAACTAATATTGAAGTCCCGACTGAGGTTTATACACATTGTACTAACCGAATATCGCTTTTAACGATATCACCCATAACGAATTATCGCTTATAACGAACAGTTTAAAATGGAAAATTTAAAAATCTATTTCTTATAACGAATATTAGAAAAAAAATTAAGTAGGCATTGCAAATTTCGTGCATTTAAAATGATAAATTCTGGGGATTTCCCTTTTACTTTTTTTTTTCTCATTTCGTATTCTGTGTTGAGAGGAACTGTAATAGTAATTTTTTATATCAAGAAAGGTTAAAAGTGTTAGTGTTTTTTTGAAAATGAGTTCAAAACGTAGAGGTTTTACAATCGAAGAAAAATCTACAATAATTTTAAGGCTCGAAGCTGGTTATTCCAATAAAAGTTTGGCAGCAGAGTTTTCTGTACCGGCTTCAACAATCTCTACCATTTTCAAAGACTGAGATAAAACTAAGTAGAATTTTGAAGAATCCAACTTGAAAATAAAGAAAGTTCGATGCAGTTAACATCCCGACATAGAGGCTATTTTGCTCAGCTGGTTCAAAGCCCAAAGAAGCTTGAATACTATATTAAGAGGACCAATTCTACAAACTAAGGCAGAAGACTTTGCAATAGGACTGGGAAAAAATTACTTCACCTGCCTGGATTCAACGATTTCGGCAAAGACATACTATAACATCGTTAGTGCAAAGGTAAGCGGTGAACGTGGTAGTTTTTCTACAGAAATTGTGGATGATTGGTTGCATAGTGTTTGGCCAAAGCTATTCGGATGTTAAATCTTCAACATCGACGAAACAGGTTTGTTATATAAAATGACACCTAATAAAACCTCGAAATTCAAATTGAAAAATGCGTTGGAGGTAAAATATCAAAGGAACGAATTACGGTTTCAGTAGGAGCTAATATGACCGGAACTGCTAAACAATGTTGGTTATTGGAAAATGAAAAAAACACGAGGTGCTTTAAAAAGGTCAAGAAACTTCCATCATTGTATGAGTTCAATCAACGAGCCTGGATGACATCAGACATATTCGAAAAACATTTAAGAAATTGTGATAGACAGTTGACAAAACGAAATGAAATAATTCTGTCGTTAGTGGACAATTGTACTGTACATCCAAAGATCGATGGTCTTACTTCTATGAAGCTTGTGTTTTTGCCGCCTGATACGACTTCTGTGTTACAACCAATAGATCAGGGTATAATCCGATCACTAAAAGAGCATTACAGAAAGCTTCGAGTACTAAACATAATTCGTAACATCAAGAAACAAGATAGACCACATGTAATAAGCTTGTTGGATGCCATTCTACTGATTTTCAGAGCTTAGGAGAGGGTGTCTATGGCAATTATAAAAAATTGTTTTAAACATTGTGGATTTATCTCATAAGAATCTGATAATTCAATCGAAACTGAGTTCAAAGAAGAAGACAATTGACCTTTGAGGCACTGGATTAAACATATTCAGTCATATGATAAAGTATTTGATTCATAAAGTTTTGAAGATTTGGTTAATGTGGACAACAACATTGTTACTGCAGAGTTATTAACCGACGAACAAATCATTGATTCTGTTCACAATGAAAATGTGGAGTGAGAATGAAGAAGGTAAGAGGAGTTTTTAGTCTTGCTTCTCTGACAGTATGAAAACATTTTGCAACATTTTTACTTATAGAAACTGAAATAATTCCAGTGAAAATTGAAGACGCACTTCAGGCTGTCAATACCTCGAAATCGTTTGTTTTGATACTTTTGACCAAGGTTGTGAGGAATTTTTGACCAAAATGGAGATGAAAATAGAAGGAAAGTACATAAAACAAAAATGTCGACAGCAGAAAATCACAGATTACTTTTACCCCAATCATAAATAAGTAAAAGTACTAAACAAAAATAATGTGTCCACTTGTAAAATGGAAAATCGGTTATAACGGGACAGCGGATATAACGAACAAATTCACCAATCCCATCGAGTTCGTTATAACCGATTTTGACTGTATTTGTATTTGTATTTATTAAAGTAAAAAAGAACAACATTTATAATAGACTTTTCGATTTTTAAGCTATAAATGTGATAAAGTACAATGGATGGATGGATTTCAGTATTTTCAATATTTTACATTATGTTGAATAAGTTTATAAAAATGAATTCGATGAAAAGTGATCTTACTAAAGCTATAATCAAGTACAAGAATTCAAAATTGATTATTATAATTTAAAAAAAAAATAATAAATAAATCTAGTAAGGAGTTGAAAATATTAGTACTGTAAATAATGCACTCTTAACAGTTATCTGCTAGGTGTCAAAAAAGAGCATCACTAAAGCTACTCGTATGATAAAGCCGTCTTCTGTTAAGAGGGAGTGAATTCCAGAGAAGAATAGCATGAACAAAAAATTGCCGATCCGCAACTTGATATGTAGTACGCGGTACAAAGAAACTAAACGAACGATTAGATTGCGAGAAACTTATCTTGTCGTATAGATATTGGGGCTGTTTGCTGGTTATTATCTTTATTAAGTATTTGATTGTGCAGTCCAATATATATCAAGTGTACATCCAAGGATATTTTTGTACGCCGACACATGAGCGTAGAATTTCAGGCCCTATACATACGTAGCGTACAATATTATTAAAAGCAACAGTACAATAAAAAATCTCGCAGCCGTACGTTATCAAGGGAATTCTTAAGGTTTTCCTCAATAGTAGCTCCTTGTAAAGTGGTCATTTTTAAAGCTTAAATAAAGCTGAACATCGTTAGCAAAAATGTGAAAATTGCAGCTCTTAATAACAATAGAGAGATCGTTTATGAAAATTGCAAATAGCAAGGGTCCTAGTATTCATCCCTGTGGCACACCTGCTGAAATTTCAACGAAGTCTGACCTAAGATTGTTCGCGAAAACCGCTTGTTTTCTTCCAACTAAATATGGATGCATGAGATTACCGGCTGATGAGGAAAAGTTATATAAGCTTGTTAGGTTGACTATAAGTAACTCGTGATCAACCGTGTCAAAAGTCTTAGAAAAATCTGGTAGACCAAGGAGTGTTACGTACTAATTTTAATTGTACTAATTTTTTGTCAATTGCAACTCGCATGTCGTCAGATATCTTAAGAAGAGCTGGATGAATGTTGTCGATACCTGCACCTTTAGATTGGATTATCAATATGGCTCCAACAACATCGGTTTGATGAACTCTGTGCAATTCAAATGAGTCAGCCAGTGAAGCTTGGATGTATTGTGGACGAGTGCCCAAATTCGTTTGAACCTTAGCGAATTCTTTATTTAATTCATCAGGATCGACCTGATCTACCTCAGATCTTAGGTTAGGTCCTACACCTAACTCTTTCAAGTTTCTCCACAGGGTTTTAGTGGTTTACTTTCATTTTTGCATTTACTTTATTCCCTAACAATCGAAAATTAACAAAGAATTCAGGGATTCTAAATCGTTTCAATTTTTTGTACGCAGCATTATGTTTATTTTTAAGCTCAGCAATTTCTGCAATTTAATGTTGTTATATTTTAAAGATTTCGTTTTAATGGGAACATGTTTATCAAAAAGGTGTGTAACCATGTTGTGACAATATTCAACTTGGACGTCAACTGATGTTTCGTGAAATATTGGCTGAATACGCGCGCCTAAGGGGTTATGATACCATTTTGCTGTTGCTATGGTGCGGGCGGAAAGTTAGAAGGAGGAGAAAGGAAAACATTGTTGTGATATAGTGGTATGATACCACTATATATTATATATTTGGTATATTTGGTATTTTGGTATATTTGGTTTCGATATTAGCTCTCCGGGGGGTGGGAGTCCGAATAGTACGGAGAGTTTGTTTTTCTTCTTCATTCGGAATGATTCGAAAGTTATCAATTTTAACGCTTGTTTTTGTGCTTGAAACTCTACAACAGCCATAAGATCTTGCTCAAGTAGATCCGTGTTTAAATGTCTAAAGTCTCTAAACGTATACGTAAAGGGTTTTCTAGTAGTAGTTAAGTTAAAAGTGGTAAAGAAAAGATCATGCCTCGAAAAAACAGGAGCAGAAATCTGGGTAGAAAATACATCTTAGCAATCATTGGCGATGAAAATGTCCAAAAGAGTGCTGGTAGAACATGTAAAGTGCGTTGGTTCTGTAAAGTTACATCATCGAGATTCAGCATTCGTATGGACTCAATAAATAAAGACGAACTCGCACAATCAAGGATATTACAATTATAGCCACAGACAATAGTACGTAGGTAGAACGATGAATGGGTTTCTAATACGTTAAACAGAGGCGTCAAATCAATATATTTATATGGCCACAAACTTGTACTCAAAAGTAAACAAAGATTCTTTTTCTTATTGATTTTGTTTAGTAATGGAATGGGCATCTATTGCATTTCAATTTATTGTTGTATTTTTTAATGTACGTTGATTACAATTTGATATATGTGTTTGTAACTTATTGAGAAATATACTAAAAGCAGTAGATGGATCGGATGCATTATACACTTCATCCCAAAATTCAAAATTTAAATTTGACCTTTAGGCCACAAATTTGTTTTTTTTTTAATTCCTTAAACTTAGATTGTCTTATTCTTGAAGCATTGTATTTAAGTTGAATACCCGTCAAACTATGATCAGTAATTTTTAAATCATAAGCCATAATCTTATATTCAACACAATTGCTATGTAAAAAAATACGGTCCAAGCAAGAATTAAAATGGAAGACTCAAAACCAAACGAAAACAGTACCGAAAGAAACCGATCGAATCATTCGTGATATTTATATTAAGATCGCCCAACAGCGCAATATTTTCAGAGTTTTTCAACTCCAAAAAACCCGAGAACTCCTTTAAAAAACCCAAACTGCACGTTTATGCAATCTACAAGGTTGCGCAAAATTAACCATCCAATTTTGTTTTTGAATTACTTTTTTACTAAATAAAAAAAAATGATTTTGAGTGATGGAAATCTTTATTTGGACCTTTACAATTGTTTCTGTTAAGTAGAAAAGTGGCTGCCGCCTGTTTTGGTACACATTTGTGCCCGTTTTATCGCAGTTTCCATGACTTTCCGCAAGATTTTCGTCGATAACTGTATGCATTCCTGTCGAATATTCTCCTTAAGGGCGCGATTGTCTGAGGCTTGTTGAAATAGACCCGCGAATTCACGTAGCCCCAACGAAAGAAGTCTGGGATGGTTAACTCGGGCGATCTTGCTGGCCATGCCAAACCGCCAAAACGGGAGATTACGCGACCAGGAAACGCTTTCTTCACAATATCCATTGTGGCTCGTGCTGTGTGTGCGGCTGCACCGTCTTGTTGAAACCACATGTTCACCAACCCCCGCTAATTCAATTCCGGCAGTAAGAAGTCGTTTATCAGTAACAGCGACCGTATTGCCGATGGCATCCTCAAAAAAATATGGCCCAATCACTCCTCTCGCGTGAACGCCGCAAAACACAGTGGCACACGCAGATTTTCAATGCTCTAGAAACGTAGATTTTGCTCGTCGCTCATGATGATTTTCGACACAAAATCGGGTTTTTTTTTTAGGAACTTAACACTGTAGATGGTATGACTGCTCTTAAAATGCCGGAGCACGTGTTAAGTTTTTCGGAAAATTGGATAGAGAAAGAGAGAGAGAAAGTTATTTGGGCTGAGTGGTTATTTCGCTCCATGGGTGGAATCCAACATTTAATGGGGAAACTAAATTATTAGTGTAGATTGACTTGATGTTGTATTTAGTCAACCATTCACCTCACGAGATTTCAGTTGCCTGAACAAAAGTCTTTCGGTCACGGTATTGAATCTGAACCATCCGATTGGGAAGCCAATCTAACACTTGAGCCACGGCCACCCACATGCTTGTATGGTTTGACGCTATGTAGCGCCCAAAGCAGCTTGTGTCTTGTAATCGGACCATGAATTTTAGTCACGGGAATTTTAGCCCTGTTGTGATTGCTACTGGGGGTGAATTGGAGCTATCTGGAAAGTGGGTGTCCAGTAGCAGGTTGAGTGATTTATCGCCTGAGGTTGTCCAAGAGCCATCGGTGTTTTTTTTCAAACAGCTAGGTATCATAGGATTTGTAGAGAGGATTTTTTTTGCCGCGATGCCTCAGAGGTATCTGTGATTTTGTCACCGAATGATCTCCAGGATTGTCGCTTTGCCTTCTTCAGTTCTTTTTTGTATATTTTGAGGGATTCTTTGTATGAGTCCCAGTCAATCACTTTTCTTGTGATTTTTGCTAGATTGAAAAGTTTTCTGTAAATGTTTCTAAGCGGTCCCAATGCCTATGTCCACCAGTGCGGCTTTTTTTGCCTCTAGATTGAATAAGAGGAAGCAGCCATAGCCTGATTGAGAATCAGGGTGAATTAATTGACTTTTATGTCAAGCATGTTTCTGACATTATTCCTCTGTATTTTGGCCAATCAGTTTTCCGATAATTCCGGAATGCTGGTTGGCTGGTAAGAGCGTCACTCAAGCTGAATTGGATGTATCTGTGGTCTGAAAATGAGTGTTCAGACGTTAGCATTTGAGTGATCTTGTCAGAGACAAGAATGATATCTAGCAGTTCCTGTCGGTTTCTTGTTATAAAAGTGGTGTCATTGCCAATGTTGCAAACAATGAGGTTAGTACTAATAATATAATCAAAAAGTGCCTCACCTCTATTGTTGATATCGGTTCTGCCCCATACCGTGTAATGAGTGTTAGCGTCGCTCCGATGATGAGGCCAGTTTTTAGTCTTCAGTTTCCAGTAACACCCTTTCTAGGTTAACACTAGAGAGTGGGCCCGCATGATCGTGGCCAAGATATGCCGACGCAAGCCAGTAGAGCATTTGGCAGTCTCCAGTCTATCAACGGTTAACTCGGGTTCGCTGAGGTTAGTAAGTAAAAATGCATTAAGGCTACGTTTTACTAATATACAAGTTCTAATCTTACCTTTGTCTCTTGTATAGAGCGGAGAGTGTAGGGGTGTCCCAAGCCCACGAACCACGCCTTCTACGATCCATGGTTCCAGGATTAGGAAGATGTCTGTCTTCTGCATTTTTGGAAAAACGCCGAATAAGTACGACCGCAGTCTTTTTTGAATAATGGAGATTAAGCTGGAGAAACCGTATCATTGCTACAATTTACCAGAGTAGCCTCCACAACGGTGCTGTTCGAGTCCTCCGATTCTGAACATATGCTCAAGAGCTCATTTTCTTGCTCTGATGGTAAATTGTCGCCTCGGATAAATTAGAGTCGCCGCTATCTATTTCTGGAAAGGATATCGATGCTCCACGACCTGAGGTCGAACTTACATTTTCAGTTAAAGGAAGAGCAGGTTTCTTATCCGCATCCAGCTCATCCTTTTTATAAACCCTTAGGTGAATTGTCTCGCAGGCGAGGGTTACATTCCAAGGAATTCCTTATTGATCACAATTAACGCCCATTAATTCTTCGAGATTCGCGACTTTCCAGTCATGAGTCGGAAGAGTCGCGTTGCTGAGCCTGATGATCTCCAGAATTCTTTCTGGGGATGAGGGTTCAGCTGGGATCTAGGTCTGCTAGAGATATCCTCCTTAGCCACGAATTCGGGTTTTGCACCTAGCCATATCTCTCTTAATCCACCTATGGTTTTAGTGTAAAGATCAATAGATTTTTTATCGGCGCATGCGATAAGCTAGACGTGGATTTGGTGCCAGCCAGCGTCGATGGTGGTGGGTGGTCCGTCGGTGTCATTTTTGTCGATTACCGTAATCGTTATTCACTAAAAGACCTCAGAGATGTGCTGTTGGAGGACCAGGGGTTTTGGAGTTATTAGTTCCGGGCCTCTTGGGAACCGGCAAGGTTTCCTCCAAAGATCTCTGACGCTTGGAGGAGTCTTTTAGAGTTTTGGGATTAGTGGGTAATCTGTCTTTAAAGATATCGTTAGCCCACTTAATTTTGCTCTTTATGTCCACACTTTTCGCGCAACCTCCGGAATGGATCCGAAGGTTTCAATAATTCGTAAAGCAGAGCTTGTCGATGCGGCTGAGCCCCTCATTGCTCCCTTGAGAGAGGAATTTTAGTATCCTACTGCTAGGGGTGGAGGAAGTGATAGGAGCCAGGCTGATCCTCGGCACGGGTCGTATGACACCTTGATCCAGCCAAGGGGAAAAAGCAGTGGATGCTAAGAAGCGGAAAGGAGGGAAGCATCCTTTAGTTTCGGAACTCATCTGGAGAATTTCTAGAGATTCATTGACTTTACTCAACCTCTAAAACTCGACAAGTTTGATGATCAGGTAGAAACTTGCTTACAATATTCCATATTCCATGTTTAGTTACTAGTTTTATACCTATTAATCGTACGCTTATTTTTGATATTCTTGAAATATTGTCTATGCATTCGTCTGATAGCAACTCCCGTCTTATTTTGTTTCCTTCCAAAATATTACTTTTTTTTTGTCGCTTGAATGTTTAAAAAGTGAGTCCCGTTTCCGAGGTTTCGCTATTTGGTCTAAAAATGCTTATTATATCGATTTTACTTTGCTGCCATATTATTTTTACTTGAAGACTTTTACCCGTCACTGTACCAAAGCTCCAGCATTCGATACATAATCTATTTCCTCAAAGCACCATGTTGTTTACCACACATAACAGCCGAGCTCAGGCACGAATGTGTGTTATAGGCACGGCGCTTTCCTACAATCTTCTTTCATCTGTGTGGTGCCTCAGGATCATTTTAAGAGTTAGATTGTCTGAATACTAATTTCTTTATTTAGTTGCCTTGTGAGAGAAGTGGCGGTTCCAACTCTTTGCCGCACGCAATATATATAAAATATTGCTCATTTTCTTAAAATTTTCTAACCACTCAGCAAAGTTTATTCAGTCTTATTTAGATAACAGGTAGTAATTTGGAGTAGCATACAAACAAAACACAATTAGTGGAATACCGTAAGGATCCGTATTTGGCCCTATTGTAATTTTACTCTATCGGAATGAGCTTCCAAACGAAGGCGATAGGCAGCTGCTATCCGAGTTGGTCATTGATCATATCTAATAAATTCCTAGCGCACTTTAATTATCTTAATGTTTATGTTTTCTCTTAGAACTATCAATTTTGGCGTTACAATTTAATTATTCCTACATACAATTTTGCAATTATCTGCTAAATTCTTTGTCCTAATGTATATAATATAATAAGTAGAAATGGATATGAAAATCAGGCTCTAACGACCAATCTATATTCAAATGGCGATCAGAACTACCTTGGAGATGTTGTTAGGTATTTTTCTGCTTATGGTCTGTTCAGAAACCTTGCATTCGTACAGTTGATTTAGTCTTTATGAAACAAGCCGGTGATAAATGATTATAGAATTTTACCTGGAGAATGTTTGTGTTGCTTTTGGTTGAACAAAGGTTTACGTATATCTTTTGCAGAAACTCTGGCTTAACTCTGAAAAGTTTTATAGACCTAAAGTCCGAGTAGGTCTCACAGTGTGTACGCTGTTTGGGCTTTAAAAGCGACTGATCACTTTCTGTGAAATTTTCAATCCTTTGTGGTATTCTTGCCAAATTTTTAAAAGGCTTCTTTTAAATCAGATCAACGAGACTTACCTGGGATAAAGTTTACGGAAACTTATATTTACGGAAATATTACGGAAATATTTCGAGAAATATCGAAACTAGACTTGGTAGCCAAATGACGAACAAAATAATGTTAATTTAAATGTATACTACCGCAGGAGAAGTTCATTTAAAAAATTTGTTGTTGCTCGACGATAAAATTGGTTTAGAAATACAAAAAGAAGACGAACTCCATAGTAAGCATTCAGAATCGTGCACTGTTAATAGTATCATATGAGCATGCAATTATGATGGGCGTAGGTTTCCAACACCTGTTCCTAGCTCATTGTTTTAACACAATGATCTAGAGCCCTTTTCATTTTCTAAAAGAATTGTTCACCCTTTGCAATATATAAAAATAAATAAAAACTAAAATTAAAAAAGGATAAATAAATTAAAAAAATAAATGTCTATAAATCTTAACCACATAACTATTACGATGGGCCAAATATGTGGCTCTAGGATACCAAAAACCGCGTGAGTGTCTGCAATACATTTCCCCTCTCAGCAGCACTGTGTATTTAACATACATTCCTAGAATACTCGGACTTTGTCAGCACAAGTTCTTCTACAACTGGAAGTCAGTAAATTAAGTTCCTAATAGCTTCCTTGCTCTAGTGGAATACTCGTACACTGGTAACCGAATTGGGGTTGGTATGTCAATGTCTGTTCTCATAAGGGGTTAACAATACGGGTGAGCTGAGCACTCGCATGTGTTATAAGGGAAAAAAAGGAAACAAGGAGAAAACACTTCATTCAAAGGCTTAACCGAAAATAAACAGTTTCAAGCAGTCATTTTAGAAAGCTAAAAAGGGCGAATAGGTTTGCTTCACAACCACAACAATTTTTTGTAGGTTAACCATATTCAAGCAAAAGATAGAGTGTTTGTTCGAGAAAGGATTCCTAGTGGCTGAATGGGTTATGATTTGTTGATACTAAAACACATACTTGGTCTTGCTCTGTCGGTGGTGGTGGCTCGTTTTGAGAAGATCTTTGTGAAATGTCTAATAGGAGAGTGAGAAGAACTCAATAATAGTAAAGATAGCTCTTTGTGATTTGATTCAATGTATTGAGTGAGATGATTTGTTGCTTAAAGTTTCCATATTTGGTATTAGAGTTGTTCTATGTACATATTGAATGATTCTTTTGATTTGCCACGGATTATTCACTGAGTTGTTTTTCTTAAGAGCTTTAACATTTGCTCACTCATATCCTAGACTGATGGGTTGCCATTTTTATATTTTGAGCTTTGACGGAACGGTAATACTATCGCAACGAATTATTGCATCTTCGGAGTTGATGCGACTAGAGTATACTCCCTTGATTTTCACACGGTATTGAATTCCAGGTTCAGATCTACAACTAAATATGCTGGCATCTGAACTTTAAGTGAAATACATTTCTTCACCATTTAAGTCATTTGTCTAAATTGCCACTTTTGTCTGTCTTTAACAAGCATAACCCTTACTATCGGTTGCGACATTATTGTTCGCAGATCTTCGGTGGTTGTCTACGGTTGTGTACTTGTTGAAGTTTGCCGGTAATGTATTTGATTATTGCAAGTATCTTGGCGCAGTTGGATTACCATCGGTTAATCGTAATCTGTTCTATTGAGTTCGATGTTTGATGCTTAGAAATGAGATCCATTTGATTTTGTAATATGTAGCTTCATGTACAAACGATAAGTCTTCAATGACCGGGTTATTGGCTTTGCAGAAATCAATGAGGCCATTTACATCCACCATGTGTTTCATTGCAATATTCTCGTATCCCACCGTGGCGTTGTCTCTAATGTGTAAGGAATCTAATAAGCCACGGAGGTATCCATGATACAGTAGTAGACGGCTGTGGCGCGCTCGCGGTTGCTCGGCTCTAGCTGGTGGGATTGGGTCGGGTCTTGACACTACTCCGTCCATCTCTACTCAACTTACCCTTTTGTCTCGTACCAAAAAATAAAGACCAATAACGGAATTAGAGAAACCTAAGTTACTTTATAATGACTGTATAGACCTAGAGATATCGAGAGCACAGAGATCAAGCACTGAGAGTGTGCGTATGCGTAGGCGGCAGCATCGATGCAGTTTAGCCTGTCGAGCGAAAGCAGTCGAGCAGTGCACATGTGCATGAGTTATCATAAGTTTGAATGAACGTGTTTAAATAATAATCGAAAACAAGCGTTTTATTGTACTGCACAGTGTTACACAACGACTTCAATGAAAGGAAAGATAATAGAAAAGGAGGAAATGGAAAAACGATCACATTTGATTGCCTTCACTACTGTGCAATACCGCGACATACGCACTTATAGCTAACTAAGCCTACGCTAATCTAATGCCTTAAACTGAAACTTAATTAACGAATTAAATAAACTAAAGCTATATATCTTACACCAGTATCACACTGTTATGACGGCCGGTTGCTACCATTTCGGGAAAAACTGTGAATGTTAATCGCTAAAACGAAGTTCCTTCCAGTCATCGTTCCGAAAAAAAGAGTTTCGAAATCACACTAAGAAATCCTTACGCAAATATACAAACGAAGTTATCAGATCAACCGCAATGTCTTGCTAAACAGAAGTACCGATTCTGAGATAACATCGATCACAACCTGTATAAGATCTGCTTACCCAACGGATGGTAGCAACAAAATAAAAAAATTTATACCAATCGAACCTTGGTTTGACGGGGAGTGCAGGCGTGATAGATAGAGGTCATTTGCGTGGTTGAAGTCCCTCAGTGTATACGGTAATGAGTTCTGCAAAAATCAATACTTGTCAGCAAATAAGACATACAGAGACATATGTAGATGCAAACGAAATAATTACTTTGTGGAGGAGTCTAGACGACTGTCGCAATGCAAGAATGCTATGATCTTTGGAGACTGGTAAAGCACTCAGACCTCATATCTGCTGTTTTTTATCAACTTTTAAGGAACTGTTAAACCCTCTCGCCAGTAATGTAATCATTTCCTACGCAGAACCGTGGAACGAAAATCTGGTTTTGGATGCGCGTATAACTCGTGAAGAGATTATTAACAACTTGAAAAGCATAAAAGATGGCAAGGCAGCAGGCTCCGACGGGATACCCGTTGAGTTCTATAAGTACGGAACCATTGAACTTATAAATAAGCTCACTATAGCGTTCAACCAAATCTTAGAACATGGAACCTGCGAAATCAATTATGTTCTATGCATCACAGGTATGGGGATACAAACAATATGAAAGTGTAGAAAAGCTGCTGAGGTTTTCTATTAAAAGGATATTCCATCTGCCTTCGAATACACCAAACTACGCCGTAATGTTAGAAACAGCACTATCTCCACACCACTTGATGGCCGTGGTGTAGTCGTACTAGCAATCGTTTCTCAATCTTCACAGTCAGAAAAAATCTGCGTGTGAAGGCATAACACTGACATGTAGATTTGGCTGTTGTAGAGTTTCGAGCACAAAACAAGCGTGAAAATTGATAACCTTCGAATCATTCCGAGTGAAGAAAAAACTCTCCGTCCTATTCGGACTCCCACCCCCGGAGAGTTAATATCGAAACCAAATATACCTGAGTTTCAAACCACTACATCACAACAATGTTTTCCTTTATCTTTCCGCCCGCGACCAGGCAACAGTAAAAGGGTATCATAACCCCTTAAGCGCGCGTAAATTATAAAAAAAAAATCCAACTATAGACTATAGTACATTATGAAAGTTTTGAACATGCAGCCCTTTACGTAATCAACCGAAAACGCAGCTGGTATGCGAAATAGAACGAGCTCCCGCAATGGTGTGGTATGCAGCTGGACTTGCATATTGAAAATCTCAATGAATGTAGAGCTAAACTGTATAAGTTAATTACTATGGCTGATGAGAATCTTCGAGAGAAGTTTATCGAAGAAGCCACCAGCTCCGTCCATAGAGTGTATACAGACGGCTTTGTCATAACCTGGGCCTAAAAAACTACTTCAGAGATGGGAACAGTGTGGGGCATATCTCGATGATGGTGAGACTTCGTGCCGAACTTCTACAATTGAATTATATGACACATAGAAGGGATCTGTCGACCTATGTAGTCTGTGTAACCGGAGAGAAAGAGAAGATGTCTTTCATTTTCTAGGAAAATGCCCGATCCTAGTAGAAACAACGCGATCCTCTTTCGGCTGCAATTATTTAACGGAAATGGTATCGTATTTAAACGAAATGGAGCTGCAAAAACTTTTTATGTACTGCAAAGCAGCGCAAGCTTATCGAAACATAATTCCCAGGGAAAACTTGTGAATTTAAAATAAATAAGAAAGATTGGTGTTAGATACTGATGTGTAAGAAACATAGACGTAATGAATGTATTATGTAATTTATTTTAATAGTCAATATGTCAAACAGCTTTGGCATGCTATACTTGATTTTTTTGCTGTAAAAAATACAAACGATGACTATATTACCGTGTTTCTACTTTGATTTGATTTTGAAATTTCTGGATATAGGAATACAATTTAAAAAAAAATGTTAAGGCAAGACGATGATGACATTAAACAATACCTAACATTACCAGGAAATACGGAATCATTATGCGATGCGAATACGTAGTAATCTAGACAGCTAAGACCCCGATGATGTATATAATGAATTAGCATGTCAATTATTGGATTTTTTTTTTAAAACATTCCATTTTTGTATGCTTTAGAAAAGAAAACGAATCACTCAAAAAATAGCTCTTGTTATAAGTTAATAAAAGTTAAAAATTAATATACAGGAAAATACCTATATTTGCTTTTTAAGTGATAAACCTTCCTTGACCTATTTGCTCTCATTAGTAAGTTTCATTGTAAGTTTCATAAGTCTTTCAAATTCACTGTGTAAGAAAAATATAATCCTCTTTTCAATTTCTAGAAGCTTATTTTAATTGAATTTTTTTTTCGCAAAAAAACTTAATTTTGTTTAGTACGTTAATTTTTTAAACTTATTTTTCGTTAGTCAACGATACCAGGACCAAATATTTCATCGAATGCCTGCTCTTCAGGGGCTTATTTTTTGTAAATCTGAGCTGCTTTGGTTGCTTGCTTATTTTTTTTCTTTGCCAAATTGTCTAATTGGAGCTCAGACAGAAAAATTCTGCGTGTGAAGGCATAACATTGACACGTAGATTTGGCTGTTGTAGAGTTTCAAGCACAGAAAAAATACTGTGAATTATACCTCGAATAACTCTGAGTGAAGAAAAAACTCTCTGTCCTATTCGGACCCCCACCACCCCCTGGAGAGCGAATATCGAAACCAAACACACCTGAGTTTCAAACCACTACAAAACAATTTTCCTTTCTCTTCCTTCTACCTTTCCGCCCGCTCCCAGGCAACAGTAAAAGGGCATCTAACCCCTTAGGCGCGCGTAAATTATAAAAAAACAAAAAAACCTACCAGTTTCTCTTTATTAAAAGTACAAGCGGCAATGCAGGATGCAATTTCGACAATATTTTTGGAACAGAAAGTGTGCTTGGGACTGAGTAACTAAATGAGGTTGTTTAAACTCTCCTTGTTATTTTGGGTATTTCTTTAAAGGTAGCTTTCTATCAACTCGTCTTTCGTTAAACTTTCAAAAACGGGTTTCAGAAGATCTTGTACTTGCTGTGAAAGGGCTGATTTGTGAGAGTAAAGTTTTATTTCTGACAACGCCGTTTTCAAACGTTGTATAATACACATATGTATGTATATATCTATATACAGTGTTGGCCAAAACTAAAACACGAAGTGATTTCGCTTTGGGAAAAGCTAAAAAAAACCTATGATGATTTTCTAATTTTTATTTTTTTCTTATCAAAATATATTAGTCTTCAGTTCACAGCAAGTAATAATACTAATAATACTCTTCAATTTAAAAAAATAACAAAATAAAGCACAACTAACTAAAAAATAGGTGGACAAAACTAAAGCACATGCACGCTATGTTTAGTCACTCAACCGTGTTTAGTCAATTTTAGCGTTTTCTTCCAATATGCAATATTTTTACAATAAGAAAAAATACAATAGTGTCTGATTTCAATAACGGCGAATCAATTACATTTATTGCCAATAAATTTCGTATAAGCTATACGGTGATTTCTCGAATAATATCTTGATTCTGTATTTGGGGAAATGTCCAAACGTTTCATAGTGGCGGTAGACCCCGAAAGGCCTCCTATAGTGAAGATAAAAACATCGTCGGGATTATTAAAAATGAACTCAGCTAATAAATTTCAAACAGGCGATCCGGCTTGCCCTTATACCGGGCAACAAAAGAGCCATTTATTTCTCAAACAAATCGACGTGCAAGACTGCAAAGGCACATTTGAATTAGACTGGGGCAAAATGGAAAACGTTGCTTTTCTCTGATGAGTTCAAATTTAATTTAAATGGATCTGACTGATTTCGGATGGTACGGAGTCCAAAGGGCGTTTCACAAAGAACACAATTAAGCACTGTGGGGGCAATATTATTGTCTGGGGAAGTTTTTCCAGTCAAGGAGTCGGGACAATCCACAAGACTATTAGAATAATATATCGTTTCATGTACCGGGAAATTCTTTAAAATGTCAAGCTACCTCATGCTGGAGAGAATATGCCGTTGCGATGGATCTTCCGACATGACAACGGTCGTAAATACTCGTATACTGATAAACTTGTGAGGAATTGGCTTAACGAAAACAGTACTCGTATTGTTGTTATGAAGTGGTCAGCACAATCGTCTGATTTGATAGAAAATCTATAGGGAATTGTAGATCAGAGAATTGATCGAACGAAATGTCACAATTTAGACTCCCTCCTTCAATAGACTCAAGTTAACTGCAATAGCATGCCTATATACATAATTCAGAACCTTACTGACTCTAGAGTTGCCTCATTAATTCGAATTAAAGGCTACCAAATATTAGAAACAAAACATTTTTTTAATGGGTTTTGCTTTATTTTGTTATTTTTTAAATAATTGAAGCGTTCAAATAATATTGTTAGCTGTGGATTAAAGACTAATATATTTTAATTAGAAAAAAAATTTAAATTAAAAAATTATCACGCGTTTTTTTAATTTCCTTTAGTTGTCCCCAAGGCAAGATCATTTCGTGCTTTAGTTTTGCCCAACACTGTATATACGGACAACATTTTAAGGCGTTTGAATATCGGTCTGAAATTTTAAGCGAATATTTTATATATATTATAATAAGCATCTAAATATGAAAAACCGAAAATCAATTAAAAAAAGAAATTAGAACAGCCCATTAAGAAAGAGTAACAAAATGGAATGAATTTAACAGATGCGAAATTGTCGCATCGATTCCATTTTTTTTATTTTTTCCTCTTTTTCGCCCCATTTTTTAGTACGTTGGGAGTAAATACAATACATACGTGTGCTTGAAACTTAAACACGTTTTCATTTTTTAAAAAAGAAATGTTAAATTTATAACTCATTTATTACAATAAAAGAACAAACTTATGGTGGGTAATGATTGTTACTCAAACAACCAAACAGAAATATTTTAATTCAAAGTTACACATTTACATGATATATAGGGTGTTCCCTAAGTATTATCAAATTTATGGGTTTTCCTGCAAACATGTTGATGATTTTTTTTATTGTTTTTACGTTCATAAAAAAAAATTGTAAAACATTATGTTTATTACGCATTTTCTGGAGAAAAGTGAACTCAAAGTCAAAAATTAGCATGGGTGAGAAAATGGAACTGGCTTAGAAATTGGATATCTGAAGACTCAAACAAAATATCAACTTTATTTAAACACAGTTACATAGGTTGGTATTTCTTCTAAAAATAAAATCCAAAACGAAGTTTCTATCATTAGTATTAACTGAGCAATTTCCGTTAAAATGGGTCAGGGTACATAAAAGTAAGCCCTTTCTTAAATCCTCGACAAATGATGTCAACATTTGAGATAGACCCTTTCTGCAGAACGATTTTTTTCATAGAATATACCCAAAAATCATTTCTCCAATTATCTATGACGAATTAGGGGACTCCCTGTATATCACAAATAAAAAATCAGTCCAAGCTTAATTCATCGTTTTACATATTGCTTGTACTCGTATGTATGTACTCGTAAACGCAAACATTCTTTATCCTTTTTCAGTTCTAAATAATTGCGGCCTTTGATCAATTCAATTTCAATTCTTGTGACCTATATTCCATATCCAGATCACTTAACTCGGATTTGGTAAACAATTGAGGAAAATGCCTGCAAAGCGGAATCATCGAAAAAACAATTTTATTTTTTAAAGAAATTGGATTTATGACTTCTAGGAGCTTAAATACTCGTACATATGTTCCCATTCTCGGAAAAATTAAGCGGCTTAAAAATTTGCTGAGATATTGTTATAAAAAAAATTCTAAAATATATCTAATAAACTTATTTTAGATTCACCAATTTTGGAGCTACATAAGTAGATACTTTCGTTCTCAAAACTTACATCAACAATATTCGGAAGTTATTCTATATATTGCTTCTCCATGCAGTAGTTGGCAAGTGTATTCAGCGTTTAATATATTTTTTCGTTGGCACTTCATTGGAAATGTGAATAAATTTCTCGATATACAATTTTATCATCATCCGGAAGATTCTTGAAGGCATTGCCAGCAATTATGTGGAATATGTTGCAAATCCTTTTTATTGTATATAAATAAATTGGGGATTCTGATTTTAAGTAATTTTGAAACTGAGTTATATATATTTGCCAACTATTACGCTTGCTTTATCAGATGCAATTGCAATACAATTTTATTCCAATGAAATATTAAAATCTTAAAAAAATACTAACTAATTTTGAAAACAGTTTAAGCGTTTGCTTCCGGGGCTTTTAAAGATAAGTAGTTGCCTTTATACAGGTTATGTACCCCATTAAATCTGATACATCATCCATTTTTTCTTTTTCCAAATAACTTCAATATAAAGTATTTTCCCACATGTTCCGCAATCACGGCAATCTAATATCAGCAACATGTTGCAAAGAAAGTGTGCAATGTCGCAAAAGTTCACACGCGCCTCATCGAAGATAACTGAGATAGCAATGTGAGAATATTAGGGAGTGACGAATGGTCACCAGTTGGTTAGTAAGAAAATTTTGTAAGAGCTAATAGATTTGGAATAAATAAAAATATTTTTTTAAGCAAACCGCGGTAAATTACATGCCTCCACATACCTTACAATAGCTACCATACTTTCTATATAATCTTTGTTTTGTCTTTCTTTTTATAGTTAGTTTTATAGATACCGATGTACGTTGATCTTAAATCTTTGCAACTTATAGTGACTAGGAAATACAGAGATCATAAGGGCATTCCATAAGCGGCCCGATAGTGGGCTTGAGAGTATACTGATGAGCGTTTATAGCGAGACGGGTGATACGGTTCAACGTTTAAGGGTTGGAATGCTACTGGCAATTTCGGCGGCGCATTGGTGGGGAACATGGCAATAGAACAAGTGGAAGCAAGAGACATTACGTCGTTGTTCAAGGGTGTCAATTCACTGTGAGTTTTAACGCACGTTTATGAATCTTATCTAGCAGGTGCAGAGGCACCTGACTAGATGTGGGCGTTGCACTCAAAGTTTTGGCGGATAATTGCCTTATATATTGAGGCCGGATCAGATTGGAATAAGTAATTGTTACATCGCTTGAGAAAACCTAGACATTTCGCAGCATATTTGGCGACAAAAACTAAGTTGTCATTGAAACACATACCTACCGAGAATGGAAAGTTTTTCATGGATAATGGCTGAGTGTTTAAATTTTACTTTAACGACACCAGATATCATTGAGTTTTTGAAGTATTAAATTGAACTATGTTGATGATCCCCGAATTACGAGTAGTTATGATGTTAAAAGCGGAATTTAATGTGCTTAACATACGCTATGATTCCCGTTCTACAGAATGAGTTTTAAAGAGTAGGATTGATGGAAAAGCTTACGCAGTGGTTTTGTCAGCGTGGAAGAAAACCTCTTCAAAAGAAGGGTAGGTATACCATCTGGACCAGCGGATTTATGTATGTTAAGATCTTTAAGTACTCTTGCAAGAGTTGAGTACTGAATCTGAATACACAATCTGACCAATCTGTCATGGTAGATTGATTCATCAAAGATAATTGAAAATGTTTGATTTTTTGAAGCTGCAACAAGTAGTTCAAAACTGAACCTTCCCGTGATGTTTTTATAAAAGAAGTTGTTTTTGTGCAATTTAGGGACATTTTCTTCACTATTTCTGAATCGGTTATTCTTGATTTCAGAACTCCTGTCAGGTGGTCTAATGATGACAGAGATATGTAGCGAAAATGCACAATTTTATTCCTAAAGTTTTCGTCTTTTGTCCCGCTGCGCTAGTCAAAACATATGTACATTATATTGTTCCTTGACATCTTTCGAAGCTTCGGGATGTTTTTCCAATTTCTGCAAGATTTCTGATTAAAAAAGAAATTCTTCATTTAGTAACGTGTTCAATCCTGATATATATTGCAGTATGTAATTGTAGAGGAAACACATATGTAATGGATTTGAAACCCTTTGCAGCTCTTAAGAATCTTTTTTGTATTTTTTACTACCTTTTTTCTGTATATATTTCGCTGTCTACACTTTCCTAGGTTTCGGTTTAGGTAGTTTGAAGTTGAAGACTTGGATTGGTCTTCCGCACCTTGGACAATAAACCAAACGCAGATTTCATTTTGATCGTTGGGTATCAGGATGGTAGTTTGCAGTTGTTTCCATCTGTAATACCTTCAATGATTCTGGGGATAGTTTTGCTGTCGTACAATCTTGAAGCTTTTTTTGCTTCCATTTCTGAATTTGTGATCGATCGGGGCTTACGATGCTACAAGCTGTGAGGTAATTCTCTCATTTTTAATCGGTATGATGACAGTACCGCACCTTGACTGTTATGGATGGATCTTCCACTAAGCTTTGAGAAGTAATCAGTAAGTCAAGTGTTTCGTTTTCCCTCACAGCTTGTTTCTTCCATTTCAACAGTGAAAACGTTTTCCAAAGTGATCATGTGAACTGAGATAGTGCTAATTTCTGTACTAAAATAATGGCCAACAAGTTACGATGGATCAGTTTATACCCGAGATTAGTTTAATCTCAATATTAAATGTTCGATTCCTATTCGACGGGATAGCCATTCGTTCTGCTCCTAATATCCACATTGTGTTGATTTTTTGAGTAGCAGTAAGTACAATATTTTTCTTGCAAGTATTGTTGACTAACAGTAGTTAATTAAATTCAATTCAATTAATCATTCAGGTGCAGCTAGACTCGGTTACTTAATTAGTTGTAATTGAATTAGATGATTTACGGTTAAAGTTGCAAGAAAAACGAACCAATAACTAATTAGTTAATTCATAGTAGACAATTGAAAGGTGAATTTCCTATCCGAACTGGCCCAATACTTGGCTAAATTCTCAAAATGCTTCCACTTAATATGGCTCTGATCAGAGTTTCTCATTTAATCTACTGTACTAACGAACTTGTCTGCGATTTTTGAACTTTCCTTAACAACTTTTGTAATCACGTCATAAGCAACAACACTTCGAGCATTCGATGGAATTCGGCACTCATTTCAGCACTGCTTTTTTCTAAAAAAAAAAAAAAAAACCCTATAAGGCACGTATAGTGGTGTGTGTCTAACTCACGAATTTTTATTTCAAAGAAAAAATTTTTTAAGTAAAATACATGAAAGAGAATAAAAAAGTCAATCTTTTCGGGTCCGTAATTGATGCCAATAGAGTTGTTAGCTTTCATAGTATGAGCAAATGCGACCAAAGAGTGATTTCTCCAACCAGATTAAGCTCGGGACGAGACCGATCGACAGCAACGTGCTGTGGTAGTGCAATGCGAAACCATGTCGGCTCATGTCATGCTAGAGGTTTCAGCTGTTTATGGAAAAGCACTATTGCGGCGGTCAGATGGCCAACAGGCAAGAGCCAATAGCCAAAGAGCCAACATCCAGCATTCAAGATCTAAGCATCCATCCAGGAGGGAAATATGTAAGTACGCGATCTTTATGGCCAAACAGAAGTTGTATCTAATGACCAATGAAGCCGAATGAAGTTGGCAGGTTAAGTACTCGTAGTCACTCGTCGATTCGATATTTTAATCGTACACTCCACTCACTACAGTAGCGTTACTGGTGCACATACGCCTGTAAATTGCTAAATTGAGTGCAACTGTTTTGGTACTTGTATTCGTATCGCAGCTACTGAAATGATGACTGTGCCAGCTAATAGATTTCCCCTTTGGGGCCACCAAATCAATTGACTTGGAGTCGCAATGAAAAGTGATAGCGGCTCTTTCGATTTGGAATTGGACTTGGTAGTGGTAGAGGTATTGGAATTGGAGTTCGACTTGGACTCTTAGTTCCTAGGAATTTCTCTGACTGAGTTACTGGCGCTGAGTTTGAGACTGGAAATTGAGACTGATACCGAAACCGAATGAGAAACTAAGAAATCGTGGTAGCAGTGGCACATTATTATTGGACTCAAGTGGGACCGACTGCCTTAAAATGAGAGCTCTGATTACAGCTGCATAAATGGTGATCAGTGTACAGATGGTGAAATTAATTTTTTGTCACTTTAGTAGTTGGTATGTCGATTACGATAAATGTCTGATCGTCCAAGTTGTCGTCGTTGTTGTCAGGCGATTTCAGATCGTCGCCACTCACACCATTTAGGTATTTTCCTTTGGACAGTAGATACGAGTATCCGTAAATGCGGATGGTGGAATCCGTGTTATTGGTTACCATAAACAGAGGAAAACAGAGATGTGGTTTTTGGATATTGCAATTGGAATTGAGCTCTCTATTGGATTATTTGTCGAAGTTGTTGATTTAATATGGAAACTGGGAGGAGGTGGACCCGCAAATCACTGCATATTTTCGCACTATTTAAGACCACCCAATGGAATTTGTAATTAAGTGAAAGGAACTACTAATTGGAGTGTTAAATGGATCAACGGGATTTCGCAAGATGTTATGGTTAAACTTGTGAATAGTTTGGTATTTAATGACTGGAATTGCTGATAATTTAATTAATTGAAACCGAATGGGCTTAAGATAGCTAATTAGATGTTTTGTGGCACTAAAGAGTAAAACTGACTTTCAAGAATCGATTTCAGTTGTAGGCCTTTTGAAGTGGTTGAACTTTGTTTTCGCAAAGAATTCGTAAGCTTAGATTTTAATTAAAGTTCAAATGATCCAAAAGTTGATACACTTTCAGGAATATTTTGAAAAAATCGCAAAAATTATATGAAAGGAACAAAATTTGGATACTTCATAGTAAATAAAAAATATTTCATGATAGTTTATGTAAATAATTTTCATTTGCTTTACCAACTATATTTTTTAAAATTCATTTAAAATTAAAGAAAATAAAAAAAATATATTTAGGTTTCCATTCTTTTCTCAGATTCTTTCAAATGTCTTTCATACCGTTGATGACAGTTACTTCCGTGGCCTTTTTCCACTTCATACGAAAATATTTAGGGTCCTTATACACTGCTCACTTGTTGTCAATTTGTCTTAAGGCCGAACACCTTTCAATGGGACGACACTGTGGGATATTATGTGGGTACATGGCATTTGGGAAAAAATCTATATTTTTTGCCACAAACAGGTTTAGCGTATAGTGAGCTAAATCCAAATCTGGCTGAAGTAATGTTGAACCCTCACGTTTTTTTATAAATGGAATTAACCGTGTTTTAGGTACTCATTGATGTACACTTCCGCGGTCATCCTTCCAGTTGTAACAAACGCTGTGCTCATGTGTTCATATTGGTAAAGAGCTTTTCCAAACTTTTCCACTACAATCGGTATTTTTGATTGCGGAAACATCTCTCTTTACTTTTCACCATCTCTTTATAAGATAAGTGCTTAATCCTAGCTTTACTTTACTGCACTTTCACTCTAGATGCAGCACGCGTAGATTCCTGGATATCAGTCAGTATCTTTTGCAGTGTGTTTTTCCAAACTTCTGCATTATAATCTGGCAGAGGGACATTATGCTAGTTACTTAATCTGGACCATTCATTGAAAAAATGCGACTTTTGGTGAATTAAGTGCTTTGTAGTGTATGGGAGGCGATAACTGAGAATTGCCATTACTTTCAAGATATAAAGAAAGGGCAGTCTAAGCGTTTAGATCTACGAAGGAGGCAGCCCAGTTTCTAAGTGTCACATGTAATTCGGCAGGTTTTCCGTCAAATGAAACATTTTCTTTGAAAAGTAGCAATTTCTGCAATATACTGCGTGTCACCCCTGACTTGTGCTGCGTAACACATAATGGACCACATGGTGGCTTCGAAGATTTTAAACTTAGAGGCCGGACACAGTTTTAGCTTCCTTAAGTTTTTCGCTAAGATGATTTTTAAATGATAATCGAGCTGTTATTTTATGTTACCCCCAAATATTTATACTCCTTCACAACTTCGAGTTCTTCATTTTCCAAGTCTAGTTTTCCTCCCTCGAGTACCACCTTGACTTTGATATCAAACACGATTCGTCCTGATAAAAATGTTTTGAGGTCATCTATGTGTAAAGAAAAGAGAAATAGACTCAATAGGCAACCCTGTTTAACTCCTATATGCGACTCGAACCAATTGGATAACTTTTTACCATCCCACACCGAAGTCCTATTTCCCTCATAAAGTTTTTGAATTAATCTGAGCATTTTCGTGGATGACTATCCATTGCTCAGCTTATATAGCTTATTCAGTTGTCAATGCTGTCGACGGCTGCCTTAAAGTCTACCAAGAACATGTATAGTATTTCCTTTCACCAGGTACGACTGAGCGATGTTCGTTAGTAAAAAGATGTTGCTCACCGTTGAAAAACTTTTCCTGAAGCCCGTTTTGAACTCACTCAGCCGATCATTTTCACATACCCATTTGTGGTAACACGTTCTAATATGACGTCTGTGAATATTTTTTCCATTGAGTTCAGTAAAAATATTCTTCTATAATTATTTGGGTCTTTCGCTTCTCCTTTCTTAAATATGGAGGAAATTGTGTTCCTTCTGAAGCTGTCAGATATTTCAGCGGTGTCGAAAATGTGGTTGTATGCTACAGTAAGCTTTTCTAGGAATTCGTTGGTAGAAAATTTGAAAAATTCGTATGGAATACGATCTTTTCCTGGAGCTTATTTAGATTACGCCTATGCTATACCCTGCAGACATCGTGAATAGTGATCGTTCGATCCACTGTTGTGCAAAGCATCGCGTGACTCATCTGGATTGCACTACAACTCGTGTTCAATAAATGTTAAATGATCGGCGAGAACCCGAAGTTTCAACTTGGATGATTCATGCAAACTTCATACTGTTGAATCTTGCCAGTTTCCAAAAAGAGCGACCGTAGTTCCGTACGATCCTCACCAACTGATATGCATGCCTTTTATGCTTATCCTTGCATATTTTATTATAAGTCTTGTATAGACCTTGTTCAAATTTACAAATTTTATTCTGTTCAGTTCTTACAACAGTTAATATTCTAAATGAAGATACAGTTGAATGTCGAATGGGACATAAAATTGGGAAACATACTCATCCACTTCAATGTCAAGTTTTTACTTCTTTCTCCTTGTTGAAGAGGGAAGTTATTAGGCGAATCGGTATAATTGCTCTAACTCCGCAGAGGAAGGTATGCTCGTAAAGCTATTACATATAACAATATTATGATGTATTCTCTGCGTATGATGTTAAATAGCATGACAAAATTAAACAATTTTCCAGTCTCTTCTTCTGGCTTCTTAGAGACGTTGAGACATATACGTTTGATCCGCCTATATCCTGGAGATTTGTGTGACCTAGCAAATCAAAAGTCTTAATTGAGAATATATGGGTACCAAACTCGTTAGTAGCCCTAACTCAGGTTCAAGTTATAAGAAGTCACTCTCCAAATTTGTCAACTAGCTTTAATCGATCGGGATCATATTTCCCGTAAATCCGTTACTGCAGGTAAGCCTTCCATTGCAGTTTTGTTGTGGTAGATACTTCGCATCTACCACTTAGCCTTCACATGATCACTAGAATTGCATGTTATGGCCTTGGCTGGTATTAGGCTTCATAGAGTATGTAATTTCCGACGCATTTTGGTTCCCTCAACGAGAAAAAGTCTCTGCAAGAGAACACCTTGCAGTTCTACAAAAAATCCCAATCTTATGCCTCTTTAGGACACCTTCTTTTAATACATTTGTTGTAAGCATTCTGCGCTACTAAACAGAGAAAGTTATCGTGGGCTGTTGTCCAGCGAGCCGTACTGTAAGAAGAACTGCTCGAAACGCAATAAGACACCTTTGGATGCTGGAAGGCGAATAAGCACATCGATTTATAAAAAAAGATCCCCAGAGCACTAGATTCCGACAAGTAGGAAGAGAAAGGGTTTATGAGGTACAAAATAAGAAATAAGACAGTCTGACACCGGTGACGACTCCCTGCCAACTCAGAAAACTGTACAGCTGAAAGAGTTTTATAGCAAACGGATATTGACGGCCAGATTCCAGAGAAGAGTAGGAAAGATTACGATTATAACAGGTTATTCACCGAATAAATCATCGACTAAGGATAGGCGGAATTGTTTTTGTGGTCACGCCTTTGTTGTTGAAGGGCTCGCAGTTTGAGATGACAAGAACTAGCGCTTCATTGATTTCTGCGTGGTCTTTTTCCAGCTGCCTTCAATTTCGTAGACGAAGTTGGTTTAGGTGCCCTTCCGCTTGCGTGAGCCACCTAAGGTATGTTCGTTCTGTTCTGCATTGTCCATCTGTGTTGAAGTTTCCGGACTGGGGCATTCAAGGTGACTTAGGCACCAAAGCCGGGCTATCCGTGCTTTTCAGTCTGTATAGTCCGCACAATTTACTGTTGAAATGTATTCGAATAACTTTTCTCTCGAAGCGCCCGATACCATTTTGTTCCGCATTCATCAGTGCCCAAGTTTCTGTGGATTAAAGCAGGACAAGAATGATCAGTGTGCTGTCTAAAATGTTGTTGTTTGCTCAACAGGGGTTTACTACTTAATTGCCTTACAGCCCAAAGAAACAGCGATTAAGCGACTTTTGAAAGATGGTACCTCTGGAATTGACTTGCGAGTTTCGTACAATTCTTTCCACAATGACGCTGAAAAAATCGTATGACAATATATCGCCTTGTTAAAGTCCTTTTCTGACATCGTACTCGTAGGTGTCCGTTTTGTTATTACCTACCTTGACGGAGCAGCGTGCAATCTGTATAGTTGAATTCGTTTGACAGGGATTCCAGTAACATTGACGCAATAGTTGCGGAAAATTGTCGAGCTGCATCAAGTCAATCGGCAGAGCTGCTGAGTGCCATTATAGAGCTAAAGAGTGGGTAAATTATTATAGAATTTTCCGGAGTAGTGGAGTGTGGTACTCCTATGTTCGATTGCGTAAATTATAAATGTGTGATTTTTTTTTATTAATTTTATCGGAAGTATCTTTACACAGGATCAAAGTGCACATAGATTAAGCAGCTTCGTGTACCGGACATATAAACACCGTACAGTTCATTATAGGCGAATGTTTGAACTGCATGTCTTCATTGAAATCTAGAGTATGATAGGACTGCATTCTATCACCGCTGATTTTTCTGATGATAACAAACATTGTATCAATGTATCCACGAAGCACAGTCTGAGGGAGGCATAGAGAACCAATGTGAATAGCATTTTACACAACACACTACGATACAAGCTTTGGCATATGTCTTTTGATCTTTCCCTTGTGGTATTGAACTTAGTATATAAGAAAAGCACAGTAGGGCTTACGACAGATTCATTTAAAATCAAAACAGCTGAAACTGTTTGCATGGAAACGAAGAAGGTGGTGTTACTTAATATGTTCTCACGCTGCATTTTTGAATGTTTTAGTTCCTAGCATTTGTTTTGGTGTTGTAGGAAGTGAGTTCCTGGTAGCGTGGATGAAGAAAAGGCGCAAGGAGTTCAAGTATTTGATGGAGGGAATTGTAATATTTTGCGTTCTACTAGAATGGGTGAATTGTATCTTATTAAGAAAATAGGTGGGACACCCGTTTTGTATAATTTCATGCATAAATACACAGCATCTTAAATTAAAAAAATTGTAATATTGCGAAACGTGGATGCATCGACGCAGCCCCAATTATAAGGGCGGGGTGGGGTGAAAAGTAACCTCCTTGGGAATGGAAATTTTTTTTTATAAAATGTTTTTTTATTTTATTCAATATAGTCCCCTTTTAGCTTGATACACTTATTCCAGCAATTTTCCAACTTCTTGATCCCGTCCGAAAAGTAATTTTCCGGAAGGTCTGCGAAATACTCCTCCGTGGCGTCGATGATTTCCTCCCGTGAGCTGAATTTTTTATTGATGAGCCATCTTTTGAGGTTTGGGAAGAGATAATAGTTCGAGGGAGCCAAATCGGGCGAATACGGTGGATGCGACAGCAATTGGAGCCGTAAGTCATTTATTTTAGCCGTGGTTGCAATGCTCTTGTGCGCCGGCGCATTGTCTTGCAAAAACAAAATTTTTTTCTCTTCATGTGAGGCCGTTTTGCAGCGATTTCGGCCTTCAATCACTCCAATAATGCACAGTAATAGTCGCTGTTGATGGTTTTTATGTATGTGCTCGTATTTATATCGATTGTATCATCGAAACTTATGTTGCGAGTGATAGTCAGGCTAGCAGTAAACACTGGCGGCATAATCTATTATAGGCGAAGATGAGGCCTTAAAAGCTCCAAGCTTTGTACCTATCGGTGTGAAACTGGATGAGGGCCAAATTTTACGTAGTCCAGCATAAATACAACCAACCACGTAGTTCGTATGATCAGTGAACTATTTATTTCGTACCCAGGACTAGTAGTGTCTATAAAATCAAGCTGTTTTCCTTCAGTGTGGTATCTCGTCCTTGTCGACACGTTTTTTACTTATTAAGATAAGCTGAGATTTGGTTTGGTTTATATTCAGTCCATTACATCTTATAGTCCGACAATTAGATTCTTTATAAGTCCGATGGACATTTGAAATAAGATTGGACCAAAAATCTATCAATGAGGTACCACTACAGTTATAATGCCGAATTCAGAAAAAATGTCATTATTAACTACTATTTGATGCCGATTATCAAGATACTCGTAACTATAAACTTGTCTCACTGAACCGAAAAATAGTTTAACTTTCTGACAGAGTAGCTGATGATCGACGCTATCAAAAGCATTCAAGAAACCAAGTAAACCGGGAATCGTCAGAAAGTCTACATCATATTGAATCCCAATATCGTCGAGGACTTTGATCATATCAACAAACCATGTTACGAGTAATTGATGAGAGTGGAAATTTGGTTTGTCAAAACGTTCTCCAAGATTTTCGACAGACAAGGTAAGATGCTTATCGGTCGGAAATTTTTAGGGGAGGAGGGATGATGCTTGGCCAATTTCCGACTATCAGGAAAAGTTTAAGTAGTAATACAGAAATGATGTGTGTGAAGACACTTAATATATGAGGTAGCATCATCTTTACAAATCTAATAGATTCACCATCTTCTGTTGTAGCATTATATTTTAAATTTTGTACTGTATTGACTACATCAGTTTCAGAAGCAACATCAAAGTTAAATATAAATTTGAAATTTATGTCATTATTGGGGATGACACTAATATACATAAATGCATTACTGAGATCATTTAAATTGGGGATGTTATCAACTGTTGCTAGTTTTCCAACTCGGATTGAGTAAAGGTGGCTCCATAGTTTTTTTTTGAGGTATATTCAGAGCTTAGTTTTGATAAAAAAAAAATCTGTTTTTGCTCTTCTTGTAACGAGGGATGGAGTTATCCCTTGATTAACACTTTACTGGCGATATTTTATTTGTCTAGCTTACATGTGAAGTAGTTCGTAACTTACCCCATTCTTCATTTTTAAAAGGGTGCGCGTGCGTATATATTTCAGGCTTAGCCCTACCTCTAAGCGCTATGAGGATCATCAGAATAGTTCCATCTGAAAGTAGTTAGGTCGTTGATTTTCTCATTAATGTTTCGTAGGTCTACACCATCGCTGAATATCGTTTAGTTCCCCTGTTAGTGCGTGGGTTGGGTACTGTAGAAATACGGTAGCAGCACTATCAACGGGACAGCAGATGAATTCACGAGATGGCATCAACGTCGAAGTAACTTTCGGAAACAAACCAAATAAGATCTTATAAGGGTTACTCCGACATATTTGGATCTCAAATATTGGAAAAGAGATATTGGCGGATGAGGCTTTAATGGATAAACGGCAGAGCTCACATCCCTGAACGCGTTGCTGGAGTATAACTGGTTATACTGGAGTATAACAGACGCCTCGGTATCTAAAATGGAATTTGTTCTCCAGGTTGCGGCACTGCTAGCAAATGAAAACCAAAAATACGTTCTGAAGCAACAGCAAGCCTCGGATACGACGGGATCTACTGTTGACAATCCTTGCAAACGAAACAAGGAAAACCACCTTTGGATCTGCACTTTGAACGTTAGGTCCTTTAATAAGCCACATGCAGCCGAACAGCTAGCGGAGGACCTGGACTACTGCAAATCAGAAGTTACCGCTATCCAAGAAATGCGATGGAAAATGCAGGATAAAAAGAGAATGAAAAATTGTGGCATTTACTACGCCGACAGTTATCGATGGCAAAAGTAGCCCCTATTTGGATGCGGATTTGTTGTTAGAGCTAGACTTAAGCAAGAAGACTTGAGCTTTTGGCATGTTAACGGGCACTTCGTAATAATCCGTATAATTTGGCAACATTAGACTTATATGCGTGTACGCCCCCACAGATAGATACAGCGAGCTCTTGGACAAGACTTACGAGGAGTGCCCTAGCTATGACATTAATATTGTCCTCAGCGACTTTAATGCAAAGCTAGGAAGAGAGGGCATCTTTGGTAGTATTGTCGGAAAGTATAGTCTCCACGACACCACCTCCAATAACGACAATCAGATTGACTACATTGCGATCGACGCAAACCACTCGTCCAATATTATGTATGTTCGAACGTTCGGTGGGGTCAACATCAACATCGACATCGCAAATGTAAGCTAATACTGTGATGAAGTTCGAAGTCAGACGGCTACAATTGCAAGAGATCGCCAAATCCTTTTCCCATCAAGTCTCCCTTAATCTCTTAAGAGATCGTATGCAGCCAGCATAAAGTATCGAAGACCTGTGGCAAGATTGCCAAAAGGCCAAGATAAATGCAGCCACTGATGTGGTGAGTTTCACTCGGTCAGCACAATGAAACTTCTGGTTTGACGACGAGTGCCAGCAGGCACATGCAGCTAAGCAAGGTGCATACAAAGCGGGGGTGCATAGAAGGACTAGAACTACTCACGAGCTCTATGAGTAGAAGAGGAAAGACGAACAGCCGATTCTCAGGAAGAAAAATAAGGAGCATGTGAAGCGCGTAGTCGAGGAAATTGAGAGATGCCACTCAAGGAATGAGATTCGGAAATCGTACCAAAAGGAAAGAAAAAATGTAACGAACACGAACCCTGAAGCGAAGCCCGTACACATGAACAAGAGTTGCAGTTGATGCTGAGGATTTGGAGGATAGGTGATGCCGAACCAATTACCCCTGTCAGGCAGAATGAACCTGGGCGACGTAGACCAACAATTCCGTCCACCCGACCTGGATGAAGTGAAGATAGCCATATTTAAGCTGAAGTCCAACAAAGCTGCTGCAGTGGACAGTCTGGCTGCCGAGCTTTTCAAAGCGACAGGCGATGACTTGCTAAGGAGTAAATAGCAGCTCATCTGTAAAATGTGGTCGGGCGAAAGTGTTCCACATGAATTAAACCTCAGCATTGTTTGTCCGATCCTCAAGAAAGGAGACCCTCTGAGGTGCGTAAACTACAGAGACATCAGTCTTCTTATCATCGCCTACAAGATCTTCTCGGGCGTATAAAGTGGATGCCTGAAGCCGTTCGCCAACAGTCTGATTGATCTATGTATATCAGTGTGGCTTCAGACCAGGAAAGTTCATCATCGACCAAATATTCACACTACGGCAAATCTTGGAAAGATCCTATGAATTCCAAATCGATACTCACCACATATTCGTCGATTTTAAGGGCGGGTCTGACAGCGTCAATAGAGACGAACTATACAGAGCAATGTCTAGCCTTGGCATCCCTGCATCCCATCTCATCCCATCCCCCAGGTCAGTAAAGAACTCAACGAGACATTTGATTCCAAAAAATGATTTAGACGCTGTCATGCGATTTACTTAACTTCATTCTTAAAAGAATAGTGCAAAACTAACGCGCTGGCACAAGAGGTACAATCTTTCAAAAGCCCATTCAATTACTCACATACGCCGATGATACTCTTATTGACATAATCAGAAGAAAGCAGCGTGATATCAGTGGCGCACTCACAAGCGGCAAAGATGGGTTTAGCGGTCAATAAGGGCAAGTCCGAGTATATACTGTCAACAAGAAAGGACACCTAACACCATCGTCTAGGACAGAGTACCATACGTGACAGATATAACTTAGAGATATTGTAGTTAAGAACTTTGTTTACCTAGACTCCGCTATCAATCCAGACAAGAACACTCAACGAACAATAGATCTAAAGAAGAATACCTCTTGCCAATCGCTGCTTCTTTGGACTAAGAAGGCAATTGACTACCAAAGCTCTCTCTTGAACAACAAAAGTATAATATATTAGATCTTAATCATCTGTGTCCTACTCTATGGCGCAGAGGCATGGACTTTATCAAAAATGGGTGAGGGTTCACTTGCCTGCTTTGAGAGAAAAATTCTTCGGGTGATTTTTGGTCTCGTGTCTATAGACGGTGAGTGGAGGAGGAGATGCAACGACAAACAGTATGGGCTGTATAACGACAGTCATCGAATAGAGGAAGACCGCGACTGAGGAGACGTACGCAAGTGTAAGGGGACCTCAATAACCTTAACGAGCGAAACTAGAGGCAGGTGGCTAAAGATCGAGCTGGCTGCAGACGCTTGTTGGTTAAGGCCCAGGTTCACCGCGGATTGTGGCGCCAGCTTAGTAAGTATACAAGGACGTGGGTCACAAATTCTTAATTGGTGCTCTTGAGTGGGTTGATTTTCTTCAGACCCTAAGCAGAAGACACTTGCATACTGATATTCCTTCAATATTCGGTAAACTGATATCTGTGACGGGGTTACCCCATTTCTTTTACGTTTTGCAAAGCTCAATGAAAGTTTAAGTTCTTGTCTAGCAGAAAACCTCTGTCGCTCTCTCTTTCGGGATTTAAGGAGCAGTTGCTATCAATCCCAGTCTCTTGACGAATTCTCCTGCTCCTCTGAACATTAACCATCAGGTACATTAGTCTGCAATATAATATATGAACGTACACTAGTTTGCCGACTGGTTTTTCGTTCCCCTTTCCAAATATCAATTTCAGCCTCTTATAGACTTTGGCGCTTTATCTGAACAGAATGCAGCAAACGTCTAATTTCGTAAATGAATCGACAGATGGACATAGAAATTGAATGAAATGCAAATTCGAACTCGAAAACTTTTAAGTAGGAACGACAGACAAACAAATGTGGTCGTTTTGAAACCGCATTACCACTGTTAATGTCAGCAATTACTCGTATTTACTATTGCAGTGCAGTGTGCACAGTAATCATGAAAATCGTTACTTAAGCATCAGTCGGCAGTTAAATATTTAAACGGACACAGTTGACTGTATTCAGTAGTGGTTGCTACCGTGATCACCACCGATCAAGCGATCAAACGACCAAACGATCAATGATTGACAAAACTAAGGTCAGTAAGTTGGGTTTAGTTGAGTTTATTCCACCTGAGTGGTCATTAATGATATCTAATGGACAGCCATACCTTTAAACGTGCCCGCTAATCACAAAATTCGTACAGTATCTTTCGACCTAATAGTACGTTATGTATTATAAGCTTATTTCTAAATTCGTTTGCTACCTGCTTTTACCTAAGGCCGACATGAATGTATACACACATCCTGGTGATTTTTATTATCGCGTCAGAAATCAGTGCACATTATCCGATTCGCGTTAATCTTGTGGGGTGTTCTGCATATTCAACTACCAATATTAGCTCCTGCGCTGCAACGGACTTTTTTCAATCTTATAACCGCCACCGGACCACAATACGACCATACAGCCGCCACCAGTAACCGCCAACGGATTTCTGATCATTAATCTGGGCTTAGGAAAGCGTTTAAGCTCTGTCAGATTACTGAAATAACTTCATTCATCAATTTCATGTCGGACGTGTCCAGGTTGAGGAGGTGAGAAAACGTGCAAAATGTTTTGATGGCTTCACGAAAACTGCTAACGAATTTCAACGGAGTACGAATATAACTTGGATGCACGGAAATTGAACAACCGTTTTGCATGAATGAAACTTTGAAATTTAATATTGTAACATGTGCATACACTTGTGCATCTGTTTGTGCACACATCCATAAAATATTTATGAAGAGAAGACTATCTATGAAGGAACGATTTTGAGCTATGTATATGAAATGAGTTTTCTTTGTACAAGCGATGGGGATAGTAGGATAGGATAGTAGACTCAACGGTTATACTTGCAATTGAATTGAAAATGAATAAGTAAATAAGACAGAATCATTAACTTGGTTTGAAAGCTACTGAAAAGAGGTACCGTAATGCACTGCCCTTAATTACAGTGGATTTTATAGCTAATCCTGTAGGAAGTCTATTTAGGGATTCTAGTTCAAATAGAGTATTTGAACCATATTTCGATAACTTGTCTGCAAAATGTGGTTCTAATTAGTTTGGTGAAACTTTCCACTGGATCAACGGTCAATGAAGATTTAGGTCAGGTAAACTCATTGCTGACAATTCCATACAAAAGAGGTCGAATTTAGGAAAAATTTTCTGTAAATGACATAATTACGTCATTTAATTATATAATTATACCGCGGCTTTTAGAAAAAAATGAGATACTGGCTTAACTGTGAGGGAACTATCGTTCCTACTTTCCTTTAAGTCATTTGAAATTTAAATTTTAAGGCTCGCTCTAGAAATCTAGCTAATGGTAGGTACCGAAGAGGTTAGCAAGAAGTCTCGAGATTATGTTTTTTTTTATACCCTTAAAATTAAAATACTTGCACAAAGCGCGGGCGAAGGAAAATTAGGGAGGATGGAAAGAGAGGTAACGGTGAACATTGGTATAATGAATACGAAATAAAGGGCTCGACAGGGCATTCCATAAGCGAGTTGTAAGGCTTAAGAACGAATCACGATGTTTTAGAGTACGTCCGAAAGTGGGCTTGAGGGTATACTGATGAGCATTCATAGCGAGACGGGTATTATGGTTAAAAGTTTGAAGGGGCGGACTGTTACTGGCGATTTCTATGAAGCATTGTTGGTGGAAATAGCGATGAGACACAATACATTACGTCGGGGGTGTCCATTGTTTGAGTGATATTAATATCACCTATGAGTTTTATCGCACGGTTTTGAATCCTACCTAGCAGGTGCAGATCGGGCGGATAAATGCCTTATATAAAGAAGACAGATCAGAGGGATTGAAGCATTTCTTACATCGCATGAAAGCCTAGACTTTTCGCAGCATTTTGGCGACATCGAATATGTGGGCATTCCAACGTAAATTGTCATTGACACACATACCGAGAATGGAAAGTTTATCGGTTTCGATGATGTAAGCGCCATTTATGGATAATGGCTGGGTGTTTAAATTTCGCTTTAATGACAGCAGACAGCATTGTGTTTTGGAAGCATTAAATTTCACTCTGTTGGTGGTTCCCCATTTAGTAATATTGTTTATATAGGAATTTAATGAGCTTAATATACGCTGCCGTTCCCGTTCTACAGCCGAAGAGCAGGGGCGTAAGTCCGGGAAGGAATATGACTTTTCATTTCAGAGCAAATGAATATATTGGATGAGAAGTAACAGGCAAGAGATCGTTGATGAAAATTGAAAAGAGTATCGGAGACAGAACGAGCCCTGGGGAACACTAGCATTTATTTTGTGAATATCAGACTTCAAACCATCCAAGACAACTGAATTAAATGTTCCGAAATGTAATTTCTAATCCATTGAAGAAGAGAGTCATCGATACCATAAACACGCATTTTCGACAAAAGAGTCTGATGCCAAACTATGTCAAATGGTCCTTGGTTGGACAAATGCTGTTTACCATCTGCTCGGTGAGGATACTCTTCACATGTAGGATTGATGAAAAATCTTACTCAGTGGTTTTGCCAGCGAGGAAGAACACCTCTTCAGAAAGAGGGGAGATATACCATCTGGACTAGCGGATTTGTAAATATTAAGATCTTTAAGAGCTCTTGCTACTACACGAGTGCCAAAGTGGATTTGTCCAATTGCCGATTGGACACACTCAAGTGTGGGCGACTACAAAGCGCAATCTCGGAGTGTTGACCTGGCCGCAAATTATGCAGCAAGCAGGCCTTATCCAAAGAACTGACAGCTGGATTGTCATTGTAAATGAGCGTTGGGATGGAGGATGAGGCAGAATTTCATATTGGAATTATACACGCTTCAGAAAGACGTTGCAATCATTCCTGGCTCGTTTGACCTTTTTTCGGTTTTCTTCTATCGGGTTGGTCTTATAGGACCATAGAAAAATTTCTCTAACCCTGATAGCCTCTTTACAACTCGAGTCGTACCATACATATTCTTTTGGTTTGATACTCTTCATCCGATGAGGGATAAAAGATCTCATTTCAAAGAGTATAGTGTCTGTGATCATATCAACAGCGGCATCCACGTCGTTATCGAGGAAACATAACGATCAGTTAAAATTCCTAAATAAAAGAAAGTACGAGAAATTAGTTGATATGACACAGTGGTCCGACGAGCCTAGAGGGGATAGCGCATTGATCTTGTATTTGTCAGGGTGAGACGTTAAAAACAAGTCCAAGGTGTTGGCGGTATGAATACCAACGTCTGGTATTCGTGTAGGCTCATTTACAAGTTGGGTTCAATTATTTTCTGCAGCGTCTTTTCTGTCCAGAATGTCGAAACCACCCAGAATTGTGTATCAATGTATATTGAAATCGCCCGTAACCACGATTTCTGTATGAGGGTATAGGGTACACTTCTTTGAATGGAGTCAGACAGCGCATCAAACTCGTTAAAGGTCGAATTGCTCTTCAGTTTGGGGCTTCTGTAAATATAGCAGTAATTGTTATACATTTAGTGTTAGATACACAGTTTACTAAGTAAAAGTTCTGGGATGGATTAAAAAAAATAAAAAGAAAAAGCCCTCAGGCGGTGACGAACTCATTTAGTATTCACAGGCGAAAAACACACAGAAATGCTACTTCAATACGTCTCTGACAGTGAAGTATGTACTGAAGTAAGTAGGATTTCTAAGTTATACAGTGGTTGAACACATTACACATCTACTACTTTAAGCACAATATTCTCCTAGAAAAGCTAACGTGATACGACTCTCGTGTTCTCTTTCGTAGCCTTATATGTAGATATTGTTTTCACTGTCTGATATTTCTGTTTTACTTTATGCATGTAATTGCGGTGCATTTGTCTCGTGAATCGTAAGCACGTGCCGATTAGGTTAGTTTGTTTCGGAATGTAAGCAAAAATAGTGCAAAAACTTAAGCTTAATTTTTTTTAGAGTTTTTGATTAAAAACTAGCAAAATGGACGAAGAAACTGTAAAAACTTTAATTAGCTCAATAGTAACAGACTATCGGTTGTTTAAATTCAAAAGTCAAAATGATGAAAACTAAAGCTTATAGTTTCAATGTGAGTTAAGTGGCGAAAGTTACGATGACAAGTGCAATAGTTTTATAAAGAGTTTTTCCAATTACACTCTGAACAATTGTTTCGTTGAAAAATGCTGATCGATATGAATTTCGCAAAACATATTTATGCCAAGGCGTACTGCAACTGTCATGCAAATATCAGCATACAATTTTTAAAAGAAACTTGTCTCACTTTGAAGAAATCTATAATGCTAAGAGAAGGACAACATATTCTAGTAGAAATAGATTATCTACATTCTCACAGATTACGCGTTGCTCAGGCTTGTGACTTCTTATGTTGCAATGATGATGTCAAGGCTTTGTTTCGATCATATTTTGAGTCAACATTCCATGAGATGGACTTGGCTCAAGCTGATAATACGGGTATTGTGGAATTGTTATCGAATGCTCAGAAAAACCCAACGGAAGCATAGGTCAACTATTTATATACAAAAGGAACAGTACGGTGAAAGAGATATGACTAGCGCCACAGAAAAACTGAAGAAAAAGCAAGCGGAGCTTTCGGAAGCAGACATGTATATTAAAGACAATCCAACTATTGTCGTTATTATTACCCCTATTATGAAAAGAGTTTTTTTTTGGCGGATTAGCTAATGAAATTGTTTTTATAGACTCCAGCTCATTGTGTGACCAGAGCTTTATATGCGTAGCCTTTTTCTTTGCCCCTACAACAGTTGGGGCTTCTCCAGTTGCGGTAGCCTTTCATATAAGTCAAGGCGGAATAAATTATTTAATGGTGTTTAGTGCCGTAAAGGAAACATTGGAATAAAAAAGTATCATGTTTGCATTCAGTTATTATGACTGATGTTTCAGCTGCAATGCGAAATACTCTTAAAGTCGTATTTCCGAACAGCAAATTATTATTGTGCATTTTTCATGTTACTCAGGGTCTATGGCGTTGGTTCTGGTTAAAAGGCAACAATATTCACAAAGAAGATCGTAAATTTATCATGAATATGTTTCGGGACATTATGTGTTCTAAGACCAAAGAGGAAGGCAATGATTGTTTTACAAATATTTTGCCTTCCACGATGCAGTACATACCAACGTGAAACTTATGAAGCATTTCAAAGACTTGTGGAAGAGACGTGAAAAATGGGCATTTGCTTTTCGTCGATCCATATTACACAGGGATCACAACACCAATAATTATTGTGACACTGCAATAAGAATATGTGGTTACGTCAAAAGCTCATCAACGTTTGGTATTGAACACATCGCGTTTCTAGATGACAAATGGGTGACAACTGTCATTAAAAAAAAAAAAAAAAAAAAAACTTACCTGTTGGCCTTCCGCCAAACACATTTTCTCTTTTTCTTCTGGCCTGCTGCTAATCCTCTTGCTGTACAATATAAAATCAAACTATTTAGTTATACACACGCCAGAATATGAATCGGAAATAAGCTTACGAATGAAAGATAAAAGAAAAACACTTACCATTGAAATATTTACTTTTCGCTTCCAAAAACACTTAAACACGTCCTAACCTGATTATGATTCTAAATGAACTGTCAAACTTCGTTGGAAAGGGTGGTAAAGTACTCTTAATAAACTCTAGGAATTTAAAGAGAATACCGTTGCTGTAAAAATAAGCGGTGGCAATGCTACCCCATTTTTATAGCATCCCCCTTCTACCCTACGAAAGGGACGATCCGTTTATTCTGCCCTATGAAAACCATCTTAACTTTATTATCTTAAACACCCTTGAGGAACGCAGAGATGCAGCCGACTTTCTCTTCATTCATCGATTCCTAATCCTCGTAATCTACGTACCCTTCGTCTCTTCTATCTACTAACCGACCACACCTCCTATGGCGCGAACGAACCTATCTAACCTATGCTACGAAACATCAGTTCAAACCCTACTGTCTTTGACTTCCACCACACCACTCCCTACCTCAAATCCGTTCTCCTTCATCACTCCAACCAACCTTAGTTTTAAGTTTAAGTTCAATTTTAAGTTATAGCTTGCATTAAGCCGAATAAATGGGGGCATTCGTTCCCACCAAAATTAAATTAAAATTATATGCAGTGCTCCTGCGCCGCTTGTGGAGCTAGGTAAATTTGGAGAGCTGATAACCATTATGCAGGTCCAAAAAATTGCTTCATTTGACTGGATCTAAGTATTGGTTTTCAAGCCGCTTTCAAATTTCAGCTAAAATTTGAGCCTCTGTGGCTGTTTGGACTAGATTCTTCGACGATCTTCGTTGAACATGGCAAAACCTGCTGATTTGATCAGTCCAAAGTTTGTCCACTATCGGTTGTAGAGGCTTCCATGAATGCGCGTACCTTATTATATAAGGTTTTGTAACTTCTGCTGTCATTTATACTTGCAATTACTTGCAAATCGGTTTTATGATGTTTTGTGGTCCAAAAAACGTTGAAAAATAGATACAATTTTAGTCGTAATAATTTAAAAATTTGTCTTATGCTAGGAATTTCTACTAGTCCATTTATATGGCACTGAAATTGTATACGTTTTCAGTTAAATGATGTAATACTGCGTAGGAATCTAAAGTTTTATAAATTGTGAAAAACATCTTTATTAATAAAAATAAATAAGAACTCTTTATAATAACTATATACACGCATAAAAGGATGGCGATTATTTTGGAAATGTTTGAATTTCTTTTCTCTTTTGATATTCAAATACGTCCTATTTCGAAAATAAATCATGGAAAAGCAAAAAAATTAAAAGAAAAATAATTTTTACTATAATTATAAATACCTTTAATTTTGATAGAGAGACACCAACAAGTCTACATTTTCCGGTAGCCTTTTCAAATGATATTTCCAACTGTTGAAAAGCAACCGACAGATGTAGCTGGTATAGACAAATATCTTCTCGCTACCTTTGTCATGTCTGGAAATTTATCCTGTCTATATTTCCACCACTCAAGCGGATCTAGGTCGAACTTTAATTGAGGTTCACCAAAATATGTTTCCATCTGATTTTGGATAGTTTTTTATTTCTGATTCAGTTCTAAAATTTGATGTTGATTCAGTATATGTTGTTCCAGTTTCTGAAGTGTTCTCTGAAGGTGTATATTCCTGAAGCAGCAGCTTTAGTTTGTCTCTTATGAAAACTATTTCATCAAAATCCTCATGTTCAAGGTCTTTATAGCGCGGGTCAAGCAAAGATATTACTTGCCTTGCAGAAAAATCAGGTGTAGATCGAACCTTTTCCGTAAATCATTAGAAAAATAGATTTTAAATGATTTCACCATGTTTGCGTCATTTTCGGATGATAAAATATGTTGCTCCAAAAGTTTTTGCATGAGAGGTTAAACAGTGGATGCAGATGACTTTTCATTGATAAGAATTTTTGTTAAGACTTGAATCGTTCGAAGAATTTTTTCTAGTTCTTTCATAGACGTCCACTATTCATTGATACGACAATCTTTACCATATTATCAGCGTTGTCAGTGACTACTGCCATGACTTTTTCATGTAGTTCCCAGAAGGATACCTCCATTTTATTCATAAGATACTCCGTGCCGTGTTTTGCGTCTATTTCACTGGTCTCAAGTGTAAAAGAGTGTTGTAGCCAATCAAAATCAATGAAATGAGCCGTCATTGTCATATAAGATGCCTGTACAGCCGATTTCCAATAGTCAGACGTACATGATACTCCACAAGAAGCACCGCCAATCTTTCCCTTAATTACATTGTGCATGTTTCATTCTAGTGATAGCAGCCGTTCCTTGATCGCCTCTTCTTTCAAAGGGGTATAATTTGGCTCCACAACAGCCATGAATTGAAGAAATTCTTTACTGGAACAAAAAGAAATAGGCATTTGGTTCAACGCTATAAATTTCGCTAGTGCCTGATGAATCTCTTATATGGCAAACACTGTCTGCTTTGGGTTTTTCTCTTCATCAAAATAAAATTTCTATCGATATTGCCAAGGGTCGGCTTAAGATGATATGCATGGCAGCCTTGTCAATTTCAATTAATTTAATTATACGTGTATTTTTTTTACACGTGTATTTAGAACTCACACGTGTACATGCACACATTTTTTTACTTCACGTGTACACGTACCACGCATGAGCGTGTAATTAGATACACGCTTGAAACAGAGAGCTCTATTTTTTTCATTATTATTTAAAAACTTTGAATTGCGTTATTTGTCGACCAACTCCCCACATTGAGTTTGACAATATTGCATTGTTGATTATCAAGAGCTCTCTCATATAGTAGTATCATATCGTAATAGGCGACATTAGTTTCACCCAACGGTAGTAGTTGCAATTTTTCGTGCCGCCTTTATCTTTATACGGTGGAATAAGGAAGCATCCAAGATTTTCGATTGTCGCCCATGCTTCAGAGGCGAAGCAATCCTGCACTATTGCATGCTTCCGGTACATTGTTTTTACTTCCTCGCTAACTTCGGCTTCCACAAAATCGGTTGCTTCCTCTTCGTTTACGACTTTGTTAAATAACGCGTAAAGGAACTCTTTCCAGCCATTCTCACAAATTAAGGGTATATACTCGTATGTAGCCGGCATCTATGTATCCTTATTTTATTTGTGCCTGTTTAATTTTCGGTTTTCCGGATTTCGTTGATTGTTTTCTGGTTTCTTCACGAACAAATCTGTCTGTAAAAGTCGATGCTAACTTGCCAGTGGTTTACCCAAGATTACTTAAAAATCTTTCGTTCAGCGATTCGGCTTATTAAAGTGTATATGGCAATCTAATTGTGTTTGTTATCCACAGCTGCAGTATATAATCAAGTGGTTAATAAATAACGTATTTAGTATAGTCACACCATGTGAATGGCATACCTTAAGTAAATCTTCTCTAGCTGATTTTTTGTTCTGAAATCGTTCTCTCCATCGCAGTCAATTTGAATCTTTACTGATGAATAGCATTGTCTTCATTAATACTCAATTTTCCATCAAAGTTGCGACAACATATTTTCTTTTCCGATAGCTTACTACCTACAATGCAATTCGTAGGCGCTAAAAATAATACAAATTTTATGTTTATAGACAAATTGTGGTCATAAGCCCGTCGCTAATTTTCGATACGCTTGCTATTTTGTCTAGGAGTTCAACAGAGTTGCCAGCACCTTTAATTGTATTTTACTTTCTTAAGTAACTGGGCCCTGTTTCTCGTATTTCACTTCTTGGTTTCTTGCACGTCTATTGCATATATCGATTATATTATACGTTAGCGTAATATGTTTTTCATTAAGAACTATACATTTTTAATGTGAACGCATGTTTTTTTGTGAACTGTCATTACTATTTTGCTTGTCAATGTCTACCATTTAGTCACGAGCAACGCTTACAAATTATTACCAAAATTTGGAGTCAATGGCCTCAACTTCAAGAACGCTAACCTCAATTTTCAGTTGGAGCAAAAATTTAAGTCAACATGTTCCGGCGAAAAGTATGGAGTGCTGAAAATATTGAAGTTTTCACTTTTTTTTCGAATTCCACGCCGTTCACAGGAATTGGGCATCGCTCAAACGAGATATTGTGTCAAATTTTGCACCCGAATAAGATCAAATCGACTCAAAAACTAAAGCCAGATGACAATTAGAAGTGTTGAACTTTCTCAAATTGATCTCTGGAAATGGTTACAACCGATTCGGAATTTCAGCGCAAAACCATCTTCAGCCATGAAGCTTATTTCTGACTAAATGGCTTTATCAATAAGCTAAATGTGCACTACTGGAGGGCTACAAACTCACATGTTCTTCATGAGACCCCTCTACATCCGAAACATTGACTGTTTGGTGTGGTTTCCATGCCGGCCGCGGCGGTGTCATTAGTCCGTATTTTGTCGTTGGTATCGTCACCACGGCCGCCACGTTATTATTAATGGAAATCGTTATCTGGCATGAACATTATTTTTAGCCGCAATGGGGTGCACTCAATATTGGTGAGGTGTGGCTTTAACAGGACGGTGCCACTTGTCACACAGCGGGCCAAAAAATCGAGCTATTGAGGTCAAAGTTTGGTGAGAAATAGACCGGTCAATATTGATGTGTGGAGATCACAACGCTGATTTATTGAAAATTGATTCTAAAGCATTTGAATTCACATATTTAGTGTCTTCATCTGGTTTAGAAGTTGTTAATATTCAGAGCCCGACTCAGTTCTACTATTTGATGAACTCTCTCATGATCGGATGACCTTCTGTTTTGTACACTCAATATTGATTTTGAACACTCTGCCCGTCCCTACTTATTCTCACATAAAGACCTCGACGCAATTTAAAAAAAATTCCTCTCTCATGCGATATACTTTCCCTCGTGGGAACTGTGTCGACCATCTGCATATTCTAATCAGAAGTTTGAAACCTTTCACAAGATTGTATCTGAATTGTTTAATCATTGTTTCTCGACTAAAACCGTTAGAATCAGTAATAGTATTTGACTCTGGTACATGTCAGATATAATGCAAAAAATAAACTAAACTATATAGTAAATCAAACGAATCATCTGGGATGATGATAACACACTTCTTGTGTTAAGCTAACCAATCCAAAATTTCTGTGCTTCAAGACTGAATACCTTGCTACCCCCGAAAAAATTCTAGAGTAATCTACGCAAGGTCGGTGTTTCTTGGGGCAACCAGAGAGAAAGCTGTCACGAAGACGTAGAAGAACTAAATGTCTATTTGTAGTGCTTCAGTACCAAAAGTTTTATTTCCTCCTCAGAATTCTCTTGGTAGTTCCAGTGCTTCTGTGCCAATTATTGAATATTTTAATGTAATTATAGATATTGATGTTACCCTATTGATATTGTCAATAAAATCAAACGCAATAGGTGAAGACGGTATACCCATACGTTTTTATAAAACTTATTTTGCTCTTTATCGCCTCCCATTTAGCTCATTTAGCTTGGTTTCTCGAAGGCTTTTGATAGTACAGATCATGACCTACTTTGCTCGAAATTTCAGAATCTTTTTGGCTTCAGTATCTGGGCGACGAACCTATTGTAATTCGCAGCTTTCTGTCATACAGGTTACAAAAAGTCATTACGAGCAGATCTAATCTAATCTTGAAGTTGTTTCAAAAGATTTTCTCCATGGGTCAATGTTGGGCCTGATTTTATTCTATATCCTTGTCATTACCTTTACGCTGATGACTCCAATTGCATACAGTCTGACCCATTAGTAACATTTATGTCCGTTGCATTAATGAGGAACTTGACAGTATAAACAGTAGGGCCACTGGTAATGGTCTTTTACTGAATCCAAGAGGCAAAAGTAATATCATAATGTGAATTGGCTGCCATTTCGTCAATAATTAAAATAAATTGGTCCCTGTTTTCACGAAAAGTTAAGGCATAATATTGATAACATTAAGTCGAAAAAATTATATCGGTCAAATGACCACTTCCTGAGTTGGTGCACATTTTCTGGCATTTTGAATTGTTGCTCGCAAAACATCTGGCTCCAAATTGGTGATTTATCCTTCAATGTGCTTTCAAGACTTGCAGGGTTTTTTGTGGTAAACACGAGATTTCAAAAAGCCCCAAAGGAATAAGTCTGTTGTCGTCATATCTGGCGATATGGCCGATCAGTTCAAATTGCCAAAACAGTAGATTACACTGACTGGAAATTGGTGATTCGAACTCCATCCTGCTGGAATCAATAAAGCTTGAGACCCAATTCAGCAACTTGCGGCTAAAAAAACTCATTTAACATCTATCTGTAGTGTCTACCAGATACAGTTACGGTGGTGCCGTCGGCGTCCTCCAAAAAATATGGGCCAATCACTTTTTCACTGAAAATACCATACAAAACAGTCACTTTAAGGGGATGCAATGGATCTTCGTCCATTTCATGTGGATTCTCCGTGCTCCAGAAACAGAACCACTTAAATGGAAATGGGCTTCGTAGCTCATTATGATTTTGATTCGAAATCATCCTCTTTTTGCACCACGTTTGACAGAACATGGGAGTAAATAAACCTCACTTGACGGTCAACATAATTCGATGCAGCGATCGTCTGCTGATGTGAAATTGTGTATAATACATCGTTGTCTCGTCGATGTTTTTGGACTCTCTTGTAAGTCCTCGGCCAGAGCAGTGATATTCTCGGTCGAACGAGCAAAACGGGGCCGACCACAGTTTGAAACGCTCAGCCAAACGTTAATTATTCGCGCACATGGTACAGGACGACGAGTTAAACGTCCACGAAATTCACGTTGCGTTAAAACAACACACCGGAAGTTGGTCAAATAAGCAGTAACAATAGTTCAGGTGTGTATCGCTCCATCAACATCGGTAACAAAATTATTTTCGACAAATTGATCACCAGGCGCCCTTTATTACGATTGAATAATTTAGTGTTTTCTATATTTTCCTGTCTCCATTACTTAATTTTTCCTTATGGGAAGCCGATGTTGTTCTAGTCTTTTGGGGCTCATTGTAGTTGAGCTATTTTGTTACATGTGATTGTCGCCATCAAATTGGAGTTTCGTGAGTATGGACCGCAACATGATCAATTTAATTGAAGGTTCAGGTGGTGCCCCTTCTCCTTTCGAATAAAGTGATATGCTGCCTGCTATAAAGCCAATTAGCTTTATTTCATTTTCAGACGTGTTGTCCCACTATTTGTTTTTTGCATTTAAATCACCTGAATCAATTTTGATGCAATTTTCTAAATTGCGTGATATCTGCTTCATGGAAGTCTAGAGCTTCTGCTAGTTGTTCGTTTGCACGTGGCCTATTGCGAACGTCGTTGTGTTTGTTTCTTTTGGAGGGCCGTCAATAGCGGGGCTATTATGTGGTTTCCATTTTTTGGATGGCAGAATCAGTACTTGCCTTCAAGGATGTGATAGTTGACGATGACTCGTTCATCTTTTACCAGCCACCATCTCTATTTTAGCACCCAAACTTGTTGACCTGAGTTCCAAATACGTTGCAGTAGCTCACATCAAATATCTGTCATGCTATCCCATGCAGTGCTCAGGTATGATTCATGTTTATGTTTTATTCGCTAGACGGACACGAATATTTCAGTTCAGTCAGTTTTTGATTGTCTGCATGCATTAAATGGTCTGCAACCCATAGTTCACCATTACTGGACTATTGAAAACCTGGTTGGTATCCTATCGACAATTCTTTCAGCACCTAGTTCGAAATCGAATTTGAATTACAGAAGGCAAAATTACAAGTTCATAAACTGATAAGGAGCTACTCTTTTATTTGTGTACGGAAGAAGGACTGAATTATCTGCAGTGGGATTTTTTCTCAAGTCAAATTGGAGAAGAATTCATGATTTTTAGTCGTCCTTCTCCTCAGCCTTTGCGGCATTTCTAGCTGGCATCAAATGTCTTCTCAATATGTTTTAGGACATTTGTATTGAGCGTTTGCTCATCCGGCGACTGCAAGTTGCCTTTTCTGATGTTGAAGTGTGGAAAACTTGTGCTAGCTACGGTGACATTGCGCGCTGCCATCAGGATGATTTTCCTCGGTGGTTTGTCATTTTTGTTCTTTGCCTTCTAACCGTGCTGTCCAAAGACTTTTAATAAGATCTTAAAGTCGTTCTTATGGCTAAAAATTGAATTGGAAGGGTTAAAGTTCACAAAGCGCAAGGTTATACCAAACAGCTTCGTAAGATGGTGGGCCTCTGTCCCTTAGCAACTCTGGAAACTGACTTTTATTTTAAGAAAAATGAGAAAAAAAAGTCCTATTGTCAGCTATGTAACTTGGAACAACTGTGTCAATATCATGTTAATTGCGCTACTATTTTAAGTTTGCTTCTTATGTCGGACATCCCAATGGCGCTTACGTAACAAGAAACGAAAAATCACAACACGGACACAAAATGTCTTTGACACATTCATCTCTGTGCTCCACACACGGGTACATTTATTCCTCATGTACGACAGGAACAACAACAATGAAAGCAAATAGAATAACAACAATCGTCTTGATCGTCTTCATTGAGAGCCTATCTTTCACTTCACAATTTTTATTGACTCTTGCACTTGCTCCAGTCCCATTAAGTGCTCCTTATTCGGGTGCTATACCTACATATATCATATAATACATATGTACGTACCGCAAACAACAACATCATCATCTCTCACTCATTCGCTTACTCCCTTATCCATCTATCCAGTTCCAGAACCAGCGTAGTGCAGACACCGCCGCGCGATCACTCATTTCAATGGAATTACAACAACTTAAGTGCGCGCGCATTTGACTTTGATTCAGCTCATATCCGAGGTCGTATCTATAGCTTTAGATACTCTGATGGTCCTACCTGTAGTCGCTTCAACATTACGACGACGATGACGATGAAGATGACAAAGAAGACGACGACGATGATGGCGACGATGGCGGCGCGATCCGGTGCCAAGTCGACATGTGAAATCGTTGACGTTGGCGCGCTGATCCGCTCCAAGTGGATCATCAACGATCAAAAGAGTCATCGTTAGACTTAGAGAACAGAGAATGCTATAGGTGTTCATGTGGACGTGAATATGTTTCAATAGAAGTGAAAACTTCGCCCAAGGTCTTTGCCTGAAGTACTTGGGCAAACAGAAAATTCCAAAAACGAAAAACGAAACCTTCTCAGAATTTCTCACTTCAAATTGAAGCATGAATCTGGAACTTGTAATCGGGAACTGGGAACAGGCAGTAGAAGTTTGAAATCCAACAAACTGCAATATACTCCTTCAAGTCCAACTAAAAATTCGTTTATCATTTTAATAAAAAGAAAAATTCAAAAAATTCAATGCTTGAGAATATTCAACATTTCGGTGCCTGTTTGTGGTTAAAATTGAAATGTTGACGAGTAAACAGGTTATGATCAATCAATTACAAATACATATCTACGAATACATTCCATCCTCGGTTAAATAAGAGTGCACTGTATGATCGAACGGATAAATAACCAATAACTCGAGTTTGTTGGCAACCTTAGCCATATAATGTACTGTGTATGTGTAGGTACGGTGGTACAGCGGTGCAGTGGTTGCAAACTGCAACAACGTTGCACTGCCGACTTACTTTTGTCAGTACACACAGAGAATGTCTTAAGTTACACCTTCTAAGATTGACTGCATGACAGAAGCTGCCAACAGCCTGACCGGATTGATAGATATTGAGGCAACAAAGTCCTTTTCCTAAAGCACAGATAGAATGGAAGAAGCCGCAAGACTTAAATTGACTTTGTGGTTCCCCTACATGTCAAAGTATTCGGTTTCATTAAGTGATTAAAAATACGATCAAGCGCTATTTATTATTTTTTTATTATTTGGATTTATTTTGTATTTTGAACAGATAGATTTCCCATTTCCTAACCGCAGGGTACGTTGCTGACCCGCAGCGACATCAACTCTTGTTGACGTGTATTGCCTTCTTGAGTTGATTCGTCACGTAAATTAGATGTAGTCCATGCGGCACCAGCTTTAGTCCGATATTCGTACGATTGCGTACCAGTTAGAGTAAAAAAATTTCGATGGTTTATTTGTGAGGGATTATTATAAGATTCAGAACGATTTCCCGGCTATCACTTGAAAACTGGAGTATCAGTACCACGATGGATATGATCTAGACTGATGAACCCACCTAGTTGAGCCTTTTACAATAGTTGCAATAAAAGACTGCACAATGCGCATGTTAGGATGAAAATACATTTTGAGACATCGGTAGGAATCTAACAGCTGGTCGCGACAGTTGGAATAGTAAAAGGCAAAACCCAAATTATTCGGTTTGGAACATTGTTATTTTCCAATAAGTACAAACAAGTTTTAGACGTTCACTCAGTACTCTGAATGAAATTTTATATGTGGCGTTTGAGCTACATTCGGCCACATCAGCCTAATATGTGTACATCCCTCTACCCTACTAAGATGAAAATCCATGTCCTCCTAAATAAAGCTTGCGGAGCTTGTCCGGAGTATGATACGAAAATCGTAGTCGGAACAATGATTTGGTTGTGATAAAATTCTCAAGACATATATGAAGTGCAGTCTAAGAGTAAACACATGGAGCGGTGGCAACCCAGTTTCTAGGCACAACATGTCGTTTGGTGTATTTTCTGGCAGTCGGAACATTTTCTTTAGGAAGTAACTCAAGAATTTTTCAACCTCCCCAAACTGTCAGATCCCCTACACTTGTCCCGCATAGCACATGATTGATTTTATGATTGCGTGATTTTCTTTTCTCCCATGATCGCTTTCCGGTTACAATTGATTGCACTCTTTAATTCTTTTAACTTTTCTTTTAGGTCCTTTCTAAAAGATAACTGTAGATGATCAGTACTACGAGGTGTTTGTATTCCTTGACTTTCTCCAGTTCTTCATTTTGCTAAGTTCATTTTTCTTCCATTGCGTAGCGCCCTAATGTGGTCCGAAAATCATAACTTTTCATTTGTATGCCTTAAGTTACAAATTCCATATTTGACCGTACTGTTGCAGCTTATTATTATGATTTTTAGTATGTTTTGTGTTTTTGCGAGTATTACGATATTGTCAACGTAGAGTAAGAGTTTTATACGTAATCCACCGAGAAATATTCGCTCTGGAGACATGCAACGAGATCGTCCAGGAAGACTGAGAACAGAAGAGCGTTCGGCAGACATCCTTGCTTCAGTTCAGACTTAGACAGGAACAAGTTAAACACAATTTTTCCATCCAAGACCCCTGTGGTGTTATCTTGGTACATTCTTTGTAGCACTCTTAGTATTTTTGTCGAAACTCCCAGGTTGCTCAATTTGAAGAACTGAGCTATTCTGTCGATACAACAAGCAGATACACAAAGAAGGTCTACAGTTTCTTACTCTTGTTCAAAAATGCCTGGGCGATGCTTGTTATAACGAAGATGTTGCCGACTATGCAATAATCTTTGCGGAAACCAACTTGAAACTCATTTCCATGTATCCAATTTGTTAAGCATTATAAGATAATCCCTGCAAAAATGTTGATGGTCGCATTTAAGGAAGATACTCCTCTGTAGTTGCTTAGTTCATTTGGGTCGCATTTCTTGAATATCGGGAATATTTTATTTTTCCCGAAAGATGATGGCACCTCTCCAATACTGAAAATAAAATCATACGTTTCCGTGAGCTTCTGCAGGAAGACATCAGTCACATTTTTACAGACTTCGTAAAGAATACGATCTTCTCCTATATCCTTATTTGAGCAGCATTTACGTATAACTCGAATGACATCCTGCAAAGTTATAGGTCAATCTAAATAGTTTACTTCGGTGTGAGGTAGCGCACATTGCAGATTTTCGAAGTTTTCGGCTAATATGGGTGCTTCAATGTTTTTGCTATCTTCCATAAGAAAATTCTGTCTTTTATATTCGCAAGCGTTGACGAGAGGTTCTGAATGTACCGTCTTATTTCTGCTCCTCACAAATGCTTTTGAACTTCTTAATTGCAATCCGGTACATACGTTTCGCATTTTTGGTGTCCATGCTTCTCAGGAGTCATAGAAAGGCAAACAAGACCAAAGTTGCTTTCCTTTATTTTTTGTTTTGGGATGCACGGGTCTAGCTTCCTTTGAGGTACATGTCGTAAGCATTCCTATGCCACTGATGAATTGGAGCTTACTATTATTCAAATCTTTAGATTCGCTTTGCATCTTTGCACATTTTTATCTCTCCAAATAAGTTTTGTTAGCAAACAATTTAGCGGAGGTTTGTTGCAAGTTCAGCTCTACTTTGACGGATATTGGGAGGTGGTCTGAGTTTAGTATTGTAAATAATATGATACAATTATTTTATAAGAGAAAAAAAGAAAAAAAAACAAAAGAAAAACGGGCTAAAACTATAGAGGGCTGCTTTGTAGTAGGTTTAAAGATTCTCGATAGGAATGCACTTTCATGAATGCACTTTCATGGCCATGCACTTTGAGTCTCTGTCATGTTGAAACGTGATGTTCGTTAAGGACGATCGCATAGACTTTATGGAGTTCAGCATTTCTTGTTTCAGTATATTTTCATACTGGCCCATTTTGATTTCTATTAGCCGTAATTCTCCAACGCTGAAAGCACTAAAACACCCTCAAACCATGGTGCGCCCACCTCTGTTCTTAATGGTTTGTTTTACGTGGCTTGCCTTAGACACTTACCTTTCCTTTTCCACGCCCAAGACATTCCGTCGCCACAATGAGGATCGATATTGGTTTCGTCCAACCATAACACGAACTTCCAATCCTCTTCCGACCAATATGTATATTTATTAGCATTGGCGATCCTTACCCGTACAAGTCGCTGTTGAAACGTCTTCTCCATTCTACATTGATGCAAATGGGACCGAAAATAAGCCGAAGAACTTTTCTCTCGAAGTACCCGAGAGCATTTTCATCTGCTTTCTTCAGTGTCGTCGCAGCACCAGGACTCGGATGATTGGTGTCTTGTAAAGGGTTTTCCAATAGGGACTTGACAACTTTGAATTTAATTTGTGAACGCACTCTTTCACTAATCATCAAACTGTCACTGTCATGGTAAAGTACACGAACGAGCAACGTCTGCAAATTATAAAAATTTTCTACCGAAACTGCAACTTTAAGAGCGTTAACTCCAATTTTCGGTCGTAATTTTCGCCCTAGTAGACAGGCAATAACAAGTTTAGTGCAAAAATTTGAGCCTACATATTCGCTGTTTGATGTTACCGTATCACGGGTTGGTCGAAGTGTCGAAAATATCGCTGCCGTTCAGTCGTCCGTAGCAAACGATCCGAATCAGTCAATCCCAAGGCGTTCTCAAGAATTGGGCATTTCAGACCACATTGTGGCGTATTTTGCGTAAGGACCATTTGAAGCGACGTACGTTCTCCGGTTGGGTTCTGGAGAAGATGCGTCAAGATGATGAATTTCATCGCAAAATCATCTTCAGTGACGAAGCTCATTATTGGCTCAATGGGTTCGTCAATAAGCAAAATATGCGTTATTGGTCGGGTGAAAATCCACATGTGCTTCATGAATCACCACTTCATCCACAAAAATAACTGTTTGCATGCCGGCTGCATTATTTCACGTTACTGTGAATGGTCAGCGTTATCGCGCCGTGAAAACCGATTATTTTTGGCCCGAATTTTAAGATATGGACTTGGACGACATGTGGTTTCAATAGTATGATGCCAAAAGCCACACAGCAGACGCTACAATCGATTTCTTGAAGAGTAAGTATGGTGAGCGTGTTATCTCAAGAAATGGGCCAGTCGATTGGCCGCCTCGTTCGTGCGATTTAACGCCGCTTGACTATTTTCTGTGGGGCTACGTTAAGTCATTGGCTTAAGCCAACATGCCGACGACGTTAGAAGAGCTCAGAGCCAACATTGAACGCGAAATAGCGGCCGTTTTGGCCGAAATGTGTAGCCGATTCGTTGAAAATCGGGTCCAACGAATCGACCGTTAGTGGCCATATGAACGAAGTCGAGTTCCATTCATAAATGTTTTGATTGTACTTCAAGCCGATAGTAAAGTTTTTGAAATATCTCAAATGGTTTGTGTTTTATTTAAAAAAAAAGTTGTCAAGTCCTTATTAGAAAACCCTATACTTGCACAGATTCAAGCTCTATTTTAAAGTCTTCAGTATATTCGATAGACCCTTTAATGTACGAGGAGGAACCTTAGACGGTGAAATGAATTTTCTTCCATCACATATGCTTTTATATATTTGTGACCAGAACCCGATAGCTTTTATTGAGCTATTTTCAATTTACCGGGCTTAAGATTTACTTTTAACTTTTAAGTACTCATTTTGCGGCTTTTTTTGCAACTCTCTGGCTATTCTCGATAAGTAGCTGGGTGTTCTCTTTTGCATTTTAAAACAAGTTGCAGAGGTTTGTTTGTTTATTGCACTGTCATTGGAGAGGTGATTTCCTGCGCATTTCACACAACTCGGCTCTTTCTGGCAATACGTTTGCGTGTGATTGAACCCTTGGCAGCGCTTGCACTGACGGATTAGATTTAGGGAAGGGACTATTTCGTTGTTCAAGTGATCTAGGTTTATTCGTATACTCTTTTCAATAGGTTGGTTCACTCCCTCTAGATTTTTTGGTATGAAGCTATACATGTGGTCTTAGTAAAATAAATACGTATACAGTGAAAATCCTAAGATCTCTCTCGTGACGAATTTGTGATAGTAGGGCTTGCATGTAGTAGTTCTTCGTGTCGAAGACAGTTTAACCGACCAGGAAGTAATCGTATCGCCATTTTTTGTCCCTAAAAACTAAAATCATAGTCCTACCTTAACTTTTAATAAAAGGCATTCATGACAAACAAGTACAAATACTTCTATTATAACTCCTTATCTTGTGAGTGTAGATCACAAGATCACATTATTAGCAGGGAATCCATTATGTTGTCGTTTTTTTTTAATATTATTATTCATGTTATCCCACGTATATGCCCGCCTAACAATTTATCTATACCTACGCCCATAATGTTAAATTTGTTCATTAAATGCGCGCAAAAAGAAAAAAAGAAGTAAAAGACCGACGATACAAGATCGGTAAACGATCGACATGGGTGGTCTTTCGTTTACGACGTTTCGGGGTTTGGTATTGTTATTATCTGTGCTTTTCCGGCACTGGCCGTCAGTTAATGGGTAGATAGTTTTAATTAAGATACTTGTATACACTCGTAAGTTGTAACCACGAGTACCTACATGTGTTCAAGTTGCTTTATAGTGAGATTAGTTTTGTTAAAGTTGTGCGGTAATACGAATACCAACCAATTCGTCTGGGAGTAGTAAAATTTGATTAACATATGAGATATTATAGTTTGATGGGTCTTACATTTTCTCTAGGTACATGTACGTATAGATTTTTTTTTTCCTGAGCAACATTTTCAAATAAAATCTGTCAGAAGCATTATTCAAGTTAGAAGCTGCAACGCTAAGACTTCTGTTGTAGAACAATTCACTCCTGAAAAAGATTGTGAAAGGACCTATGGGTTTTCTCGGGCATATAAAATGTCCAGAAAGATTTGATCTTAAATATATGTAAAAGAAGCATCATAATGCAGAAAAAATACAATGCTTCATGCTGGATATCGTAGAGTATAACTTTGAAACAGTATTCAATTATTTCTATTGGGAAATGAATTGTACATCAATTGTTATGCCGTTATGATAAAAGAACTTACGACCTATGTCTGTTGTGAACAATTATATGTAATCATCAAAACAACTCACTGTCCCAGTTATTTAAATCAAGGAAAAAATATTCCTGCTGAAGTGAGTGACTACAAATGTTTCTAGTTGGAACAGTATACTTATACTGCCGTCCATAAGTTTCGGGAAAAACCATTTTTCTCCACAATTATCTGTGTAGGACTTAAATGAACAGAATTCTTGCATGAAGAAGAGCATGCAGTGAGTGCTATCGGAGATAAGCTTAAAATATCGAAGTCGACAGTACTCGAATTATCGACTCTCAAAACCCGTAAGAAAAGCCTAAATTAACATCAAAACAATAGGACCAAACTATAAAATTATTAAGCATTAAAATTATTATTCCTTAACTGTGTGGTCCCAACAGTCAAGAATGGCGGTGTTTCTTTGGATGTTCCTAGTGCGTTTCCATTCGGTCAGTGTTCGAGACCTCGTTCGTACCTTACCACCAGGTTTGCAATTAATAGGCCCTAGATTCATATTAATGCAAGATAATTGTTCGAAACTTTCTTCCAAGCCTGAAAGATCTGTAAAATATGAAACGGCCTGCCCAATCCGACCTCAACCCGACCTCAACGCAATAGATCAGATTTTGGGCGAACTTGACAGAGAGGTTCGACAACAGTTCCAGATCAACAACTTTGGATAACAGGAAGGTGATCAATAGAATGCTTAGATTGACGACCAAAATGGTGCAAGTGCGAGGTGGATTTTTCGACGAAAAAGAGGTCTAACTATGTTTTAGTACCCCAAGTCTTTTTATTTATTAGGTTCACTTAATTTGGTCATTTGGCTTGATATACATAACATTGATGAAGCTATTTACAATAAATTTTGATTATTAAAATGAAAAAGACAAAGAGTTTTTTATGAATTTCTCTGACAGAATGTACTCTCCAGAAACGGCTGTGTATACTAAATATGTGGCCACGAGAGTACTTACTGCATAGATTGCAAACTTACTAGGCAACCGACAGTTTTGATCTCGTCCTCCTTTCAAATTAGCATGGGGTCTGAAGACAAAAGAATTTCGATAGCGGATGATGCCCATGAGCTAGGGAGCGGAATGTCTCTTGTTCGCAAGTTTCTACAACGTAAATTATTCTGTTTGAATGTAGAATAAAATTTAATTGAATTTGATTTTGGAAATTAATTGTATTAAACTTATTCTCTTTTTTTTTATAAATTCATTTATTGATCTCTTTTTTCTTACCCACATTCATACATTGTAATCCTTTCTGATCTTGTTGTGCACCATTAAATTTTTTTGTCTCGTAATACGATGACAAACAATCAGCAAAATCCAGACCAAACACTGCGTTCTATTATTCGAGTTCTAAGTAGCCAGCGAAATGGCCTTCGGGTTTGTCATATTAACGCTCAAAGTTTGTTACCAAAAATTGACGAGTTTCACGATTTATTTGAGGGTTCTAATGTGAATGTTATCTGTGTCTCTGAGACATGCTTTGCGAGTGATTTGAATGATACTTCCTGCTGCTTAATGGGTTATCATGTCTATCGTTCTGACAGGAAATTCCGTAGTGGTGGTGGTGTTGCAATCTACGAGTATGTCCGGAATTCAATCAAGCATAAGCCGAGGTGTACATCCTCTCCAGACAGTGAGATAGAATACTTATTCGTTGACTTAATAGGTGATGAAGGTAAAACGTTAATAGGTGCAATATATAGGCCCAACAAATATATTAACTTGTCTCCCTTTCTAACTTTTTTTTTGAGGAAATATCGTTGATGTCGTTTAATATAATTTTTTGCGGAGATTTCAACAGCAATCTCCTAATGTCTAATTTATTGACCAATAGTATGAGAATGTTCAACTTAATACCAGTAAATGTTAGTACTCCCACTCACTTTCCCGGCGCACACCGACGCTTTTAGATTTATTTCTTGTAAGTGATGTAAGCAAAGTCTGCTTATACGACCAACTTTCTGTGCCTGCATTTTCAAAACATGATTTAATTTTTCTAACTTTTAATTTTAACACCAATCATGCTATTCAAACTCTTGAGTATCGAGATTTTCGACACGTGGATAATAACCTGTTGGAAGCGAATAGTAGAAATGTATGTTGGGATAACATTTTTTACATGTCGTCGTCTAGTGAGCAAGTCGAATTCTTAAATGCAAATATTTTAAATCTCTTTGACACACACGTAGCCTTGAGAAGCAAGACCATCAAGGACAAAAGTAATCCATAGTTTACCAGTCAAATACGTTCCTTAATGCAGCAGCGCGATAGAGCTTACAACAGTTGGAAACGATATCGACTTCCAGAACTTTGGCAAATGTACTGTTCACTTCGCAACAAAGTTGTTACGGATATCCGTTCCGCCAAATCTTGTGTGTATGCGGGCAAGCGCCAACACCCGCTTAAGTGGTCGACAGCTGTGGAACAATTTATGAGTCATAAGTGTTGGCAAGGCAAAGTGTAATTTGGCAGATAGTAATGACAGCATTGATTGCAATTTCCTAAACCGGAATTTCTTGTCTCGGCCCTTCTGTGTGACTGAGCTGTTGTCGAGAGTGGCTGTTAATCATCAAAGTATAAATAGTTTTAGTTTTAGGTCGGTCGATAGTGCTAATGTGGTAGAAAGTATACTCTCGATAAAGTCAAATGCCATTGGGTAAGACAAAATGCACCCTGTATTTCTAAAGCTACTCTTACCAATCATACTGCCTTTTATCACCTTCATTTTTAACTTTTAACATCTTGACAAAAGGAGAGTACCCTACTAAGTGGAAGTTGGCGAAAATTATACCTATTCCCAAAAGTGCTAAAGCTGATGAGTTTAGACCAATTTCAATTCTGCCCTTTCTGTCCAAGGCTTTTGAACGTATTTTGCAAAAACAGATGAGCACATATCTTAAAAACAATAACATTCTCACACCAAAGCAATCTGGTTTTCGCGCGAAACACAGTTGTATTACCGCCCTGTTGAGTATTACTGACAATATACATAATACAACAAGCATTAGATGAAGAAAAATAAACTTTCTTGGTTCTCCTAGACTTTTCCAAGGCATTTGACATGGTTGATCACAATATCTTATGTAAAAAGCTCATTCGACAATATAACTTTCCATCAGGTGCAGTAAAGTTGCTTACATCCTACTTAAACAACAGAATGCAATTAGTTCAGCTCATTGACAATGTATACGATTTTCTTCCAACTGTTAGAGGTATGCCTTAAGGTTCTATACTTGGCCCCCTATTGTTCTCACTATATGCAAATGAGCTTCCATCCATTATAAACAACTGTTCGTCACATATGTATGCTGATTATGTTCATATGTATATGAGCTGTCCACTTGGTTTAATTGAGAACGGAGCTTGCTCCATCAATGAACATCTTGAGGAAATTTCATGTTGGTCTGAACTTAACGGATTTTCTTTAAACGCTAAGAAACCGAAGTGCCTAGTCATATCAAAGAAACCATTGGATCTTTCGTATTTTCCACCTATGTTGTTGAAAAGTTCCGAAATAGATTATGTTGAGACTGCAAAGAATCTTGGGGTCACTTTTAATCGCAAGTTAACTTGAAAAAATCACATCAGTGCTGCCGTTGGAAAGGTATATGGGCTGTTACGTAATTTATGGGTAACACAGTCTGTTACTCCAACTAAAACGCGCTTGATGTTAGCTAAATCTTTGGTTATTCCTATTTTACTCCACGGATGTGAAATCTTTTGTAGCTGTGACTCGATCAAACAAGTCAGACCGATTGTGGAATTCACTGCCGCGAAATTTAAGAACTAATTTAGGTACAAGCACAATAAGGCTTAAAAAGGAATTACGCATCTATTTATATACAAATCTGTAAATAAAATTTTCAAAGCAATTAATACATAATTATTATGAATTTTAATGTGTACCTCTATAATTTTTTTTTGGTGCAACTACTCTACTAGCTTTCATTGTTCTTAATTAGCTTTTCACTATTTTAGAAGATATTGTATCTTAAGGTGTATAAGCATTAGAAATAAATAAGCACTTATAGCGGCAAAAATCTTTAGAAGTTTCGTAAATGCACTACTACTCCAACACCATTTGTAAACCTAGACACTTTTTTCCCTAACCAATATGAAATCCCAGAGGGGATACTAGAAGAAAAGAAAATAATCTGGGTTATAAACTTCCAAATCCGCTTGATTGGACGGAATCATGCCAATCAAGCTTCAAACACAAAACAGGCTGTAATACCATTCTAAAAAGACTATTCAACAGTAGCACCAAAATGCTGGAGGGAAGTAAATGTAGTATTCATTCCCAATGCAGGCAATTTAATTTGGTGGCGGCTGACGCCCCCATTTATTTCGTTTATTACAAGCTTGGACTGACTTAAAAACTAGGACTTAAAAAGCTAACAACAGTTAATGGTTAGGAAGTAAGGGAATGGTGGAGGAGATCAAGGTTAAGACGAGAAGTGCTCAGGTTAAAATCAAAAAGGCGGAGGTTTGAGTTGGCCTTACGCAGAATGCGGGAGATTGGTTCGTTAGAATCATAAAAGGTGCGGTGGTTTGGACTATTGAAGAGACGAGGACAGCGTAAATTACGAGGGTTAGTGTTGGAGGAAATAGAATTGTAAAAGAGATCAGTGAATGAAGAGAATTTCAGCTACGTCTCTGCGGTTTTCGAGGGTATTCAGGTTAAGAAGTTTGAGGCGGTCAAGGCAGGGAGATAAGATAACGGAGTTATTCCTGGGTAGTCCACGAAGGGCAAATCGAAGAAAACGACGTTGAATGTTCACGTCGACAAGGGTAATGTAATATGACCTTGTCACATAAGGGTTACAAAATTCTTTAGACCGAGCGACAAGTTGGCTTTAAGGATTATCTCATCAAACTGCGAACGGAAGTTTAACTCTCCATCGTATAATATTCCAAGGTCGCGAAACAATTGAACCTGGGGTACAGGTTGGTGATGCAGATAGTAAAGTCGAGGGGCAGATTGATTGGACTTACGAGTCATAGATTGGCATTTGGAGACATTAAGCTCAATGCAATTTTTTAGACACCAAGTGGAAAACCTATAGAGGTTTTCTTGAAGGACAGTAGAATCTTGGGGTGTCATCGGCGTAAATGGATACGGAGCAGTGGTTAATAATCCTCTCAAGATTTATAGTTAAAATGAAAAAGAGGAGACCGATATGGCTGCCTTGTGGGACACCAGAAGTGGTTAAAAACGGGGTTGAGAAGGCTGACCTAAAGCGAACGCTATAATAACGGTTCTCCAGATAAGAACATATCCATTTTAACAATATTGGGTCAAAACCGAGGGAAGACAATTTGAAAAGGATCGCTTGATGTGATATTTTACCGAAGGCCTTAGCAAAATCTGTAGCAATAACATCGATTTCGTTGGTAGCCATTTTCTAGGGCTGATAGAGCAAAGGATACGAATTCAACTAAGTTTGTAGTAGTTGATCTACCTTTTAGAAATCCATGCTGACTGGGTGAGATAAGTGACTTGCACTGAAAGCTTAGAACTTCATATAAAAAACTTTCGAACATTTTAGGTATGTGAGAAAGCTTAGCAATGGGACAGTAGTTGGTTACTTCATTCGTTGATCCCTTTTTGTGAACCGGGGTTATGAAAGAGGTCTTCCAAACATGGGGAAACTCCCCTTGTGTGAGGGACAGATGAAATAGGGAGGAAAGTGGGTGCGAAAGATTGTTGGCAATAGTATGTGGATCGGTCAATGATATATTATCGAACGAAAGAGAGGGGGGAAAGCCGTATGATTTTCCTTTGTAATTGACGAATTGATAAAATGTCTTACGATCGTTGATAAGGCTGGTCTGCGATGTATCGATAAAGCGCTGATTGAGGCAGTTATGCCAAGCTCTGTGGGATAGAAATCAACCCGCAAAAAACAAAGCTGGTTCTATTCACACATAAAAGGATAATGCTACAATTTGAACTCTCTTCCATAGATGGGACAACGGTCCGACTATCGAACAGTGCTAAATACTTAGGTATTGTACTAGATAGTAAGCTGACTGAGAAGCACAATGTCGAAGAACGAGTAAAGAAAGCAACGATCCCCATCTTCGCTGAAGCCGTATATTTGGGAGAAAATGGGGACCTAATTCCAAGATTATCCTATAAATGTGCACGGCTATCGTCGGACCTATCTTAACCTACGGCAGCTTAGTATAGTTGCAATCCGCAAATAAATCTAGCAACCATAATTACAACCATAAAACAGAGAAGATTGCATGTATAAGCACGACTCATGCCATGAGAATGACGCCAAGGGCAGGTTTGGAAAAAATACAATACTTGGCCTCCTAGATCTATACATGCCAGAATCTGCAGCAAAATGCGCTTTAAGATTGAATCAGCTTAATGGGTGGAAACCAAATCCGAAAGGCCATGCCTCAATTCTTACAAGTGAACTGGTTTTATGCTCCAGTACGGACTACATTATAACCTATCAAGACTTCGGAACACCATCCGACTGAATTTTGCTAAGCAGAGAGGAATGGGATAAGAACCAAATGGTACCAGACTCGATATCCATTTTCACGGATGAACTGAGGATACTCACGACGCCTGCCAGAGTATAGCAGTGTCTTTCAGGCTGAGGTATTCGCTGTAGCAGAAGCAGCCAAACTTGCGGCAAGGATTCTCCCTAAAAAGGAAATTGGCAGATCAAAGTATTAAACATCGACTCTGCACTCTGAGAAAACAAGTGGAGCGAACGATACAAATAAAAGCCAATGGAAGGTGGAAAAAATCTTCCAACCTGCCAGAGTTCAGGACAATGATGGCCGGAACTCAGCAAATCCAGATCAAGTAAGATTCTCTTGAAAAGCAGAGCTGAATTATCTAAGCTTGTTGAATTGCTCACAGGCCATAATCCTCTGGACGCATACGCCATAAAACTGCGCCTTACAGAGGACAACCTGTGAAGAGGCTGCCGGGACAAGTTTCACGGGGAAAATCTTTCACTTTTTGAGGCTATTACTTCTTCGACCTGTCAGAACTATCTGCCGCTTCACTTAGATTTTTAGATTTACTTTTATATTCTCGAATGGAACCAAACGGCAGCCAATGCGAGATCGAAAGTGAAAACCAGAATTAAGAACCTCAATTAAATTCCCATCCCCTTCTTATTTCCCTACCCGGACATAACGATTGGGCTACACAGACCTAAGTGTGATGAGGTATAGTATGGACTCGGCTCCAGATATCCCATCAACTCGTTAACCAAAACGTACCCTTGGAATTTAGTGGTCAAAGAATTGCTGATATACCTGGAAACGGGTTGTATCAGCGTGGTTGCATATGCGTATGACGTTGCTACAATCATCTCAGGAAAGCATCTTAATACCAGCAAAATCTTAACCGATTAAGTCGTTCGGCGGATCGCTATGGATTGTCCTGTTTTACAAAATCGAAATCAAAGACTAAATTTCAATCAATTAACGGTACCAGCTTAGCTTTCCCTGACAAACCTAATACTCGAGGAGAGTAAAAGAGAATAGCATTATTCTCTTACAAAAAAACAATTGGGAACAAATGGAGCCTTCACCCTCACATAACCCGTTGGATTAACGTCTCACTTACGGGGTGGTTGTCTGGTGGACGGCCTTAGACAAAGCAGTCAACTGCTGTAAACTAAGCAAAGTCCAAAGGACAAGATGTCTGGGCATAAGCGAAGTCTTATGCACTACTCCCTCCGATATGCGTGGATATTCTGAGTATTCTGTTTCACTTGACACCCCTCGATATTTTCAGCATGCTGGCAGTGGGCAAATAAACTATTTGGCCACGCTAATATTCTTATCACACTAGGAATCCTTCTAGAGAATCGACAACACTATGCCCCATCATTGGTTTGACAAGAATTTCATATTAGCATCCTCTCTAGATCTTTCTGGGATAAAAGATGCGATTAAAGAAGTCCTCTCCTGGCTGAAGAAAAGTGTGATATCTACAAGAGATATCTTCATCTTTAAGGATTGTAAGGCCGCTATCAAGTTTATGGACTCTGTCCGACTAAATTTTAGAACCGCCCTTGACTGTCTATCATCTCTTAGAGAGATGCCAGAGCAGTTCAACTTTCACCTATGTAGGGTGCCGGGGCATAGATACATTCCAGGGAATTGTAAACTAATACTAAAGCTGGATACCAATAGAAGAACAAATCTTAGGTGAACTCTTGGATCAACATGTCTAGCGACCAAACAAATCTGGCCAAAGCTGAGTTTGATCTTTCAAAATAAAAAAAACATCTCAGCGCTATCATAGGTGTCATCACTGGGCACTGTCTTATAGGCAAGCATGCAAGGAGGCTTGACGTCATTGCTAATGATTTCTGCAGAAGCTGCATGGACGAGGAGGTGGAGGAAACAATCCCCCAGCTAATCTGTTCATGTCCAGCTCTCTCCCAAAGAACAAATCTCCACTTAGGAGGCCTCATTCACAATGACTTAAGCTATGTAAACAATATAGACGTTTCGTCAGAAGCTCAAATTTGTTCCAAGAGTAGATCCATGTGGCATCGCAATGGGCTAGTAGGCCTTAGTGGGGTGGTTTTTCCAACAGCCACTCTAACCTAACCTAACCTAGTCCTTATAAGGCAAAATCTTAATAAATGCCGTATTGAGTGTGCGTAAACTATGACCTAGGGTTTCTAGTATCCACGATAGCTTGATCTGCATATAAACCAAACGTTTGGTGAGTCACATTTTCAAACACCCTCTTAACTTGGTCATTTTTGTCTATTGGCTCATTATGGCTGAGTCACTACATATACATCTTTATGCAGCGTGAAAAGTTTGCTCTGTTGGTAGCAAAAATATATAAAAATTTAACTCGGTAGCTCTTGCAAGACATAGCTTCATGATTCCGGGATATGGGAATTATATTAGCTGCCGTCGAGCATACTTTCGTCCTCCCAAATTTATGGGATGATGTGGTTAATGCTCCTTGTCAAAATATTGCAAGCCCTGTCGAAACCCGCGGCTTTATCGTTTTAAGTCTTTTAATAGCTGTCCCGACTTCCTCTAAGTTTGTTGGAAGGACTACTTCATCAAGTTGGGGATTTTTTTTAAAACCTAAAAGCTGCTAAATTATAATGTCCTTTCGATGAGCTACAGCCTTACACTTATTGTTTCTGAAGCCCGCAGCCAGGCTTTTATCTTTTTTGTAAGACAACCTTGTGGTTCTTTATTTGTCGATATCATTGATCTGGGAGATTGTGAACTTTGTTTTCTAAATGGTGATGTTGACATTCTTTCCCCTTAATGCTTGAAAATTAAGGATGTTTGGTGAGTGTCTTGCATCAATCAGTATATTGCCGATTTGGTTGGCAGAACCAACCGAGGTTTTGGTTGTCCAGACAGTTGATTTTTTTGTGAATAAAATCAGTGCTACTTATCATCGTTTTACTAACTGAAGCAAAATAAGTGAGTAGCCATGAAGCCCTTATCTGTTCTTGTTGTGGAATTTATGTCTTCCAATCAACAAGACAAAAATGTATTTTTTACCAAAATTTGCTCTGAGGTCATCCAATACGATTTAATCATACTACGAACATGCTTCGTAGGCTCCATCCAGGAGGTCGCAGACATCCTCTTTGATAGGATTTTCAGTTTGATTAATAAGCTCATTAAGCCTATATTTTAGAAATTAGCTGGATGGGTGCACGGTTAGGCGACTGCTTATCGGTTACCTTCGACGAATCGGGTTCGCACTTTTTTTAGTTGAAGCTCTTTCACAACAATAATTCGTTATGTGGTTTTGTTGTTAACCCCATCGACAACCGCCCATCCTGTAAGTGTACACTGCTTCTGGATACTAGTTCGGCATTCACTGGTTGTCCAGATTGCTATCCAAAAGCCTCTCGTGAAGGCTGTATATCAATATGAATAGTACAGGGAGAGAGATAGAATCTGGCAACTTGCTTGATTAAAATTAGCCCGGACTTAGTAGCGTAGCTGAATTCAACTCTAAGTTGGCCTTATACCATAATACGATGAAACCACTGAAATTTCCAGGAAGTCTGGGAGAAATGCAGTTTAGACGTAATGATGGTTACAGAGTTTTTCATATTCGAAACTACATATCGTGATATGATGACTCTTTTAGAGTAATGGTTTAGTCAACGGGAAGAATTTTGCGTCCTTAAACACATAAAATACGAGAGTCAACGTTAGAACATGGAAAGGTATGCAAAGAAACATTTTGAGCAGCCACGGTGAGATATTTTACCATGAATGGCATTGCTATGAATGGGCTATACTGTTTCGGCATGTTGAGTCTAATTTTGTGAAGCTCCAATAAGACATCTGCGATTGTCGCAAAATCAATCACTAGTAACATAGCACATGATGAAAAATAGAAAATTGGTGAACTAAAAACAAAGAAAGAGTTTCTATAGTATATACGAGTATACTCCTCCAAAAGACAAACGTCCGAAAACAAGGCTTATGCGTCGTTGTGACCTGAGGGCGGAAATTACGTAAATTGGAGAGGTGACCAATATCCAAATCATATACGCAGCCCCGTAGAAGTTTGCTCTACCTATGAATTAGGTTCCATTGTAAACGAAAATCATGGAATGGAAATCGAGAAAACCTATCAATAACTATCACCTAAGCTATTCTATTGTAACGTAGTTCCCTACATTTCAATAAAGAAATTTTAGTATTGATTCCATAATTATAGAGTTTCTCAATGATATAATATAATTGTCGGAGCTACAAAAGCCATGGTGAAATTTGATACATGGGTAACCTTTGAGTAATATACCGTCTCAAAGGTGGAGTGGCTACGAAGCTTGCATGGCGTGGGAACTCCGGTATGATCTTGCACCTTAGCTGCTGCAGAAGATTTATTGGGTCTGGTTATTTAAGAGATTCACTTGTATCAACCAACCTTATAGCAGAAGTTCTTAAAATCGACATAATCTGCATATTAAATGGACGCCTACTTTAGACTTTGGAAAAGAATCCAGGCCAAGACACATAGGATTCAAAAAAATCTAATTACGTATTAAACGAGTGATAAGTACATGGTTAGATTCAACATGGATTGATGGAACACTTTCTTTAGAAGAGCTAAGTATTTTTCAATTGTGGCTGCTGTAAGTAATTTGGTTATAGAACTAGGAGAACAATTTGTGGCATTCTTGTTATGAGCATCACTACCGCATGATCTAAGCAAAAGCCTTGCGTGTAAATTCTTTCCTCGCCCGTCCATGGTTTATAAGTTTATAATGCGGATTTTCGTTTTCCTACCATGCATTATTATCAACCATCTGCAAGACGATTATTTTTTTTTCTTATTGGAAGTTCATAATCGAATTCATCAGAAAAACGGGCAGAGTATTATTAGTATAATTCAGTTAAATGCCTTGACCTCAGAATTTTTCATTGACGCCCATCATCGACAGCAGCAGAGCCTGCTCATCTTTCCCATTCGAAATTGATGGTTTGCTGTCAAACTGATTCATGCATCTGCTCTACGTAAAGTTCAACCGCAAACACATCATCTTTTGGAACTTTTTACTGTCACAAGACTGCACTCTGACATCACTTCTAGCCCGCCTGGGTTCTTCTGTTTCTGTGAAGCAAAACAAAGTCCAATGAGTGATCTTTATTCAGAATGCTGTACTTCTAGAGTACTTACTTCAAAATTTTAAATCTGAAATGCAAATGTACCTCTCACAACAAAGAGAATTGATTGTTCAATTAAATTCTGCTGCCAAAACTGAAGCTCGGGACATTGTAAGAAAAACACGTTAGTAGAGCAGTGGAGATACTCAAGACTCCCTCGAAACATCTGTTCATTGACGGAGTAATAATATTTTGATTCGATTGTCCTGATTTCTGTCCGAAAACGATCTCTGAGTACTTGTGTCCTTCATCAATCATGAATGTGTCCCCCTAAGCCCCAGAAGCGCCGAGGAGCAGGAAGCATTTGAATATAAACAAATTCATTGGACAGTTGTCTCACTGTACGAGTATTCCGGCTTCTGGTTCGGATTCTGACTGTTGAATGCTGATTTCTGGATAATGCTTTCCAGGAGGAAGCATCCCAGATTGCATGATGTTTGTACGTTCCGTTTTGAAGAGGGAACGATTTATACATCTCGAGGATTATTATTTTATTGCGAAAAATTTATTTGCAAGAGTCGAGATTGCGGCTTGGTTTGCAAGAGACACTGACTCCGACTCTCGTACTCCCTCGGAAGTTTAGTTTAATTGAGTTTGCGTGTGTGCGATGGTTGGACTTGAGATATTCCTATGTACGTGCGCGCAGATGGTTGAAGGCCAAGTCCCTTTGAAAGGGACCATCTTGCTGATGATGATGATGATGGAACAGCTACATGACAATTTATTGCATGGCATTCGTTTGCATTTCTTGGATTGAAGTTGACCTCATGACCGGTTTCAATGAGTTTTGTGGTCAAGATTATTTCCGTTTGTGTACTGTCATTTGTGGCTATGGATAAGGAACACACAGGTACAAGTACGAATATCAGAGAGGACTCTTAACCCTTTTGTACAATTTGAAGAGCACTTGAGAAGCTCAAATATTTGCGGTTGATTCCCTTTGGATGAGTACCTATATTTATGCGATATTAATTGAATTTCGGGGCTATCATGCAGCCTTAATTGGGGTTACCAGTGCCCGCATATCGTGGGAATGTTCTTGTGCGTACATATGATGGGTAGGTTTTATATGTAAAAAAAAGTTATTAAATGGCAGATGTAAAGTTAAAAGTTTTAAATAAGAAGTAATAGATAATATTTAACTTACATTATGTCAAGTTCAATAGACAAAGTCATTTGTAGTAGGGCATCTGCGATCATAAGAAGAACGAGTGCCTTAAGAAATGGACGTTATATTCGATTAAGGGAGTGAGCAATTTTTGAAGTAAATTATGTCTAAAATTGAATAGCTTTATCGAGTGCTCTGCATATCCCAAGGGCTTGGATACTGATAGTGTTAATCGTCAATTAGATGAAATCTCCTTTGCTGCTTGATGAAATTCTGAGCAAATGCCTTCTGCTTGTAATCTGCAACAGTGAGGCAATATGGCAATATGATATTCCGACTTGATTTTATCGAAATTAGTTGATAATTGTAGAGTTAATAGCTGTAACTATATCCCGATGGGATATCAAAATTACCTCGTTTATGTCTTCGAGAAATCAACAGTGCAATGCCGAAGGTGATCAATGCGAAGACAGTGAGCATTGCATTGCTCACAAAGATTAGAATATAAGACTATTAGAGTTGCAACGAGTGGATGAGGCCTTAATGAACCAACAGCAACGCTCACATCCTCGAACGGGTTACTGTCTCCAGTATAACCGACCCCTCGTCCTAGGGGTATAAATAATGGAACTGAATTTCCAGATTTGTAAAAAATAAACCAAGTTATGCAACAACAACAAGGAGGACGAATTTCCGATTTGTACTTGGAATGTTAAGTCCCTACATAGGCCACGTGCAGTCGAACAACTAGCGATGGCCCTAGACTGCTGCATGTTACGGCCATCCAAGAAATGCGATGCGATGGGCCTGACATAAAGAGGATGAAAACGGCGCCATCTGCTAAGGCGATTATTATCGACGGCAAAAGTAGGGCGGATTTATTGTTAGAGGCATACTTAGGCAAGAAGTCTTGAGTTTCCAGCATGTTAACGAGCGCCTCGTAACAATCCGTATTGAGGCTAAATTTGCCAATATTAGCCTTCTATGTGCGCATGCATAAGAAAAATGACGACACCAATTATAGCTCTTGGACAAGATCTACGAGCAGTGCACTAGATATGACATTAAAATTGTCCTCGGCGATTTTAATGCTAAGCTAGGAAGAGAAGGCATCTTAGGTAGTACTGTCGGAAGACACCACCTCCGATAACGGAATCAGGGTAATCGATATTAAGGCGGGGCGAAACATTGTCGTAGCTAGTACGCAGTTCCCACATATCGATATTCACAAGGGGAATTCCTGATCAATCAATCGTGAACCAGACTGACTCTATTGCGACCGGCTCAAGGCACTCCTCCGAATGTTCGTTTCATTTCGAGAGTGCCAACGTACAGTTGCGAATATCTTGTAAGGAAGTTTGATGTCGGAAGGCTTGATACAGCAGCAAGTATCAATGACTATAAAATATGCCGCCTCCGATATGCTGGGTTTCACTCGGTCACCATAACCACAACGAAACCCCTGGTTTGACGACGAGAGCTGCTCACGAGCTCTAGTCGCAGAAGAAGAAAGACGAACACTGACTTCTCAGAAGGATAAACAAGGTAGCATGCGAAGCTGGCGATCGAGGAAATTGAGAGATGTTACTCCAGGTATGAGATTCGGAAGTTTTACCAAAAGAAAAACAACCAACGGACACAAGGAGGATTTGGAAAGAGCTGAGGATTTGGAAAGAGCAATTCTGTAGATTGTATAACCGCGATGACTAACCAGATACTCCTGTCACGTAGAATAAAACTTTCAACTTGAACGATGTAGACCAACAATTCCGTCCAACTGACCTATAAGGTGAATATAGCCATATCTAAGCTTAAATCCAATAAAGCTGCTGTAAAATATGATCGGACGAAAGTATGCCCGTTGAATGGAAGCTCATCATTGTTTGTCCGATTCTGAAGAAAGGAGACCATCTGAACTGCATCAACTACAGAAGCATCAGTCTCTATCGGGTTTAAAGTTCCTCATCGACCAAATATTCACACTATGGCTGATCACACCACATATTCGTCGATTTTAATGCCGGGTCTGACTGCGTCAATAGAGACGAACTATACAGAGCAATGTCTAGCCTTGGCATCCCTTTCAAACTTGTCCGCTTGATGAAAAATACACGTTGCTCCATCTAGGTCGGTAAAGATCTCATCGAGACGTTTGAAGTCAAAAAAGGATTTAGACAAGGCGATATGCTCTGTCATGCGATTTACTTAACTTCATTCTTGAAAGAATAGTGCAAAACTAGGGTGCCCACATCCGAGGTACAATCTTTCAAAAGCCTGTTCAAGGAAAATGGGATAGAAAGAGAAAGAAAGATGTTTGGGCCCAGTAGTTATTTCGCTCCATGGGTGGCATGCAACATTTTAATGGGGAGACTAAGTTCTTAGCAGAAGTTGGCGTTGATTTCCAGTCAACTACTTACCTTACCACTCTTGGCTGTGTTGAGATGGTGAGTGGATGTTGAGTCGAGCAGGGCTTTATAGGGACATCGACTTAGCCAGAAGATTGAGGGTCAAACGATTGAGATGGCTGGGTCATGTAGAGTGGATGGACACCAATGCTTCGGTCTGAAAAGTCTTAGAATCCGCACCCGAGGGACAGATCAGAAGAGGAAAATCGTGATTCAGGTGGCGCAAGCAAGTGGCTAAAGACCAAGCTGGCTGGATACGATTGTGGGTTGAGGACTGTAGCGCTACCTTAAGTAAAGATGCTCATAGTTTGGACTAAAAGTAGACGAACAAAAATTGACTTCAGCTTTCCCCTTGATATCCAAATTATCTTACTGAGGCGGTGTTCTACTTTGCTGAAACCTTGCCCTACTCTAACGCATATTTTTTTTTTTTTTTATAATTTACGCGCGCCTAAGGGGTTAGATACCCTTTTACTGTTGCCAGGGCGCGGGCGGAAAGATAGAAGGAGGAGAAAGGAAAATTGTTTTTTTGTAGTGGTTTGAAGAAACTCAGGTGTGTTTGGTTTCTATGTTTGCTCTCCAGGGGTTGGAGTCCGAATAGGACGGAGAGTTTTTTCTTCCCTCAGAGTGATTCGAGATATAATTCCCAGTATTTTTTTCATTGCTTGAAACTCTTATAACAGCCAAATCTACGTGTCAGTGTTATGCCTTCACACGCAGAATTTTTTTGTCTGAGTTCCAATTACACAATGAAAAACTGATTTGCCATGGGCAGGATTCGAACCTGGACCCTCCGAGTGAGAAGCGTTTGCTACTACCACTACACCACGGTCACCCCCATATTCCTTAAACGCTGCTAAATTTCTAAATATGAAAATGTTCATCATAAGTAGAACACTTGCATAGCGTACATATCCCTTTGGAATGAAGGATCTGATCAGTTCTATTGTTAAACATTTAAACATATATATAACATAACTGTTACGGAAGATCTGGCAATGCCGGCGCGAAATTAATCTGACGTAAGGGGTTCCGGAGCCGCTTTGTCTGCGATGGACCGGCAACAGTCATCGATACGAAGATAACTCCCATCTGGTAAATTTGGAAATATCTGAAATAGGAGGCAGGGTCCGATTTCCCCTCAAAGAGGTCCGTACTGTCAAGAGCCTGGGTCTTCCACCACAAACCCTCGACATAAATAATCTTCAGCGTAAATACAGTTATTAAAAGGGACTACCATTGAGATCATTTGCCAATGCCACACCGAAGCTACTTATTGGTTTGAATAACTGTAAGCTTGGGGTAAGTTTAAGATCCAAATCGGGCGCAGACTTTGAACCAGTTGCCGAGAAAACTCTCCTGGGTTGGACTATAAAGGGTCAATCTTCCGAATGCTGTAATACGAGAAAAGGAGCGACGGGCCATCACGTATTTCATATTTGCGATTGTGAAATCACTGTTAACGCTGACTTGCTTCGCACCGTAAGAGACTACATTTGCGTTGATAACTTAGACATCCAGGGTAAGGAAGGAGCGATGATGTCTAAAGAAGACCATTATGCCATGGAACAAATGCAGAAATTTACGCGAAGAGTTGGAGGCCGCTTCGAAACCGCACTAATTTGGAAAGCAGAAAATATACCACATCCAGACAGTTTTGCTATGGCTAAAAGAAGAGCTCATTGTTTGCATTTAAAAACGCAAAAAGATCCTGAGCTAGGTGAAGAGTTGCAAGCTAAAATTGATCACTACGTGTACAGCGGGTACGCACGGAAGCTTAATCCAAAAGAGCTGCTTGTGAAAAGGTGTTGGTATTTGCCATTATTACCGGTTAGAAATCCAAATAAACCAGGAAAACTTCGCTTAGTTTGGGATGCTGCAGCTGAAGTGGATGGTGTCTCTTTAAATAACATGCTTCTTAAGGGTCCAGACTTACTGACTTCATTGGTTTCAACAATACGCAAGTTTCGGCAAAGGCGTGTGACAATAGGGGGAGATATCACTGAAATGTACCATCAAGTGAAAATTCGCGAAGAAGACCAGAATTACCAGCGCTTTCTGTGGACAGAACGTGGCTCTGCTAATCCGGTAGCATACACGATGTTGGTGATGACCTTTGGAGCTACCTGCTCCCTAAGATCCGCGCAATATGTTAAAAACAAAAATGCCGAAGAGTTCCGCTCTGAATATCCGAGAGCTGTGCAGTGTATCCATCAAAATCACTACGTTGATGATATGCTAGACAGCGTTGACACTGATGAAGAGGCAATAAAACTGGCAAGGGAAGTTTACTTCATTCACTCTAAGGGAGGATTTCATATGCGAAATTGGATTTCCAACTCAAAAGCTGTGCTTAATGCACTCAATGCTGCGAAACGGACACCTTTAATTTGAACGTAGAATCAGAGATGTCGACGGAAAAAGTTCTGGGAATGTGGTGGTCAACTATCGACGACTGTTTCATTTTTAAATTGTCAAATCGTTACATGAATAAGGACGTCTTACTTGGAATCCGCCGACCTACGAAAAGAGAAGTGCTAAGTTTGATCATGACCATTTTCGACCCGTTAGGACTTTTAGGGTTCTATGTGATGTATGCGAAAATCATCTTTCAAGACATTTGGCGTTCCGGTTGCGGTTGGGATGAACCTATCCATGACAATCAACACTCGAAGTGGATGAACTGGGTTCGACTTTTGCCTGATGTGACGAAGTTGAGAATACCAAGGTGCTACTTGAGAACCGAATTCGCTCGTTTTCCGGATATGGAAGTGCACACCTTTGTCGACGCTAGCGAGAATGGGTATGCAACGGCATGTTACTTGAGATGTTCTGATGGAAATTTAGTCGATTGTGTACTGTTGGGCAGTAAAACTAAAGTAGCCCCTTTGAAGCTAATGTCGATTCCTCGGTTGCAGCTCCAAGCCGCTGTTTTGGGAGCTCGTTATGCGAATCGTATTGTTGCTGACCATTCCTTTTTACTCACAAAGTTGATATTCTGGACGCACTCTCGCACAGTACTGTCGTGGCTGCGTTCGGATCACCGCCGCTACCGCCAGTTTGTAGCATTTCACATTAGTGAAGTATTGGAGCTGACAGAAGTCTCGAGTTGGCGTGGGTACCCAGTGCGGAAAATGTAGCTTATGAAGCAACAAAGTGGCAAAAAGCACCTGATTTTTCAAGTAGCAGCCGATGGCTGAACGGGCCGAGTTTTTTGAAAGCAGAACCATACACTTGGCCGGAGGAAGCTAAAGTAATCCTGGATACAGAAGAAGAACTGCGCGCACAATTCGTTGGTAGGCATAGCGGTCATGTTGCAGTCGTCGGAAATCTTCTGTCCATAGAACCTGAGCGATTTTCAACTTGGAAACGTTTACTACGTGTTACTACCCTGGTGATTCGATTTGCGTGCATGTGGATGGGAAAGATCTACAGGAATTTTTCAATGCCCAGTCCGCCAACTCAAGAGGGTGAATATGCTGAGGAAATAGCGTTGTTGTTAATTGGAAGTACGGTAAAGAAGTCGAGTCCAATTTTTAACCCAGCGCGCATCGCGTCCTGTTGCCGACCATTTAGCTACGTCGGGGTTGACTACTTCGGTCCAATCTTTGTACCTGTGCGTAGGAGTAACAAAAAGAGGTATGGTGTTCTACTGACCTGTTTGACTACTAGAGCAATCCATCTTGAACTAGCATACTCGTTGTCATCCAGTTGCTGCATCTTGGCCATTCGGAACTTTGTCGCTAGGCGTGGATCGCCGATAGAATTATGGAGCAATAACGGCACTAATTTCAAAGGTGCCGACCGTGAACTAAAGGACGCCTTCACTTTGATGGATAAGGACAAAATGGTAAGAGCCTTTATAAGTTCTTCTATGAAATGGCGGTTTATTCCCCCTGCTTCACCACATATGGGCGGCGCGTGGGGGCGTCTCGTACGATCGGTCAAAGATGTATTACACAATGTGTTGCTTTCCCGAAACCCACCAGAAGAAATTCTACGTGTTGCTCTGATGGAGGTGGAAATGACCGTAAACTCTAGGCCTCTCACATATATAAATATAAGTCATGAGGAGGATGAAGCGCTCACGCGAAACCATTTTTTGTTAGGTAGTTCTAGCGGCGGAAAGCCTCTGCGAAGCCAAGCAATTGAGACGCAATTGGCAAACAGCGCAATATCTCGCTAACGCCTTTTGGAAGAGATGGGTGCGCGAATATCTTCCCGTCATTACACGACGCTGCAAGTGGTTTGACGATGTTAAAGCCATAGAAGTCGACGATATCGTGTACATATCTGATCCCGAAAACCCCAGGAACTGTTGGCCTAAAGGCAGAGTGATCGCCGTGAAAAAAGGAGCTGATGGAGTGGTGAGGAGCGCCCTAGTTAAAACCGTTGCTGGCTTATACGAGAGGCCTGCAACAAAGATAGCCGTACTTGATCTCCGTCCGCTACGAAGGGAGGTAGGGTCTCAATTGACCATACCGGGGGAGAGTGTTACGGAAGATCTGGCAATGCCGGCGCGAAATTAATCTGACGTAAGATCTGTCAATGTCAGAAGGAAACCAAACTGACAATTGGTTGAAAGCACGTTTTCTTTCTTTAATTCGACTTACTAAATTCTACATATGGCGGCAGGAGACCACTAAAGTAAGATTTTTTTTGAACTATAATAGTAAAGTAAAAACGAAAATGTATTTTTCAGGAATTTTTTAATTTAGAATAAATTCACATTCAAAAAATTCGAATACTTTTTCTCCAACAATAACATAACATATAAAATATTTTCTTTCTCTCATTCTAGGTGAGTGTTGGATATGGGTATGATTTCTGGATTTAATCTGTTTACAAACGTGTATAGAATGTGATATGAGTGATACTATGATTGACAAGGTAATTGCAAAAAAATCTATTGGTATTGTATAAAAGACGTCCAGATCCGGCCGATCAAACTGAATGGTTTTTGTGGAATTTAGGACAAAAACAACAAGTGATCCGAGAATTTGTGTCTCTAATCTGATTATTTAACAGATGTCACAATTTATCCCTAAATTTAACAACTTTGGTTTAATTTAATAAAAATAATCCACCCTATACAATTTGGTAGAAATAGAAATAGCAATAGCAGGTGCCATTTGTTTTATTTTATCTAGAGTCTAAACTTGTTAGGCTGTTTAGTAACCTGGAGATGTTCGCCGAAGACAGGAATCGACTTCAGGAATCTTTGCTACTGAATTATTAGCTCCCTGACACTCGTGGTTGCTTGATTCTTAAATTGGGGGTTTGGTCTGCCTAAGTGTTTCGGATCAAGTGAATTGGATTCAAAAGCATGTGTCTTAGCAAATGTTTTTTTTGTTTCTCAAATTTTTTGACTAAATACCTACATCTTCGTCACTAACCATTTTTCATTCTATGGACTTTTATTCCACTCCTGTTATTATACAATTGTATAATTTATAAGATCAGAGTTCGTAAATGATTAACATTTTAATTTTATATATGATATCGGCATACGGGGGTCAACGCGTATACTCATGACTTGTGTAACATTCTTTTCAGATTTGCATAACGAGTTTCAATTCTTTACTTCAAACTTTCAATGGCCTGGATTCCCCCCTGCATTGTTTTGTGGCTAGTATGTTTTGGGTGTCACTGTGTATTCTTTCGACAGATATAGAAAGTGACCTGATACGGAATTTTTCTTTATACGAGTACTTAGCACGCGATCAAGAGGTTTTTTATACCCTTAAAGTGTTTGCACACAGCGCAGGGGATGAAAAGTTCGGGAGAAAAAAAAAAAAAGTACCGATGTACGTTGGTCTTAAATGTTTGCAAGTTGTAATGACTAAGAAATAAAGAGCTCGGCAGGGCAATCCATAAGCGAGCTTAGGAAAGAATCACGAGTACGACCGAAAGTGGGTTTGAGGGTATAGTGATGGGCATTCATAGCGATACGGGTGTTACGGTTGAAGGTTTGAAGGTGCGGAATGATACTGTCTATTTCGGCTAAGAAAATAGCAATGGCAAAAGGGAGACAGGCGACATTACGCCGGTTTTCAAGGGTGTCAATTGACTGCATCGCATGCTTTTGAATGCTATCTAGCGAGTGCAATGCGGTCTTCGGGACACCTGACCTGATGTAAGCGTTACACTGCAATTTTGCGCTGATAAATGCTTTATATATTGAGGGTAGATCAGAGGAGGAAAAGTGTTTCTTACATCGCTTTAAAAAACATAGACATTCCAACGTACTCGTTAGTTGTCATCGACACACCGAGAATAGAAAGTTTTTTTATTTCGACAATGCAAGTGCCATTCGTAGATAATGGCTGGGTATTTAAATTTCGCTTTAACGACAGTAGACAGCATTATGTTTTGGAAGCATTAAAATTCACTCTGCTGGTGGTTCCCCATTTATTAATGCTGTTTATATAGGAATTTTCAGTTCCACAGCCGAAGAGCAGGGACAAGTGTCCGTGAACGAATATAAAAAGCAGAGAGTCATCAGAAAAGGACAATATTGGATTGGAAGTAGCAGACAAGAGATTATTGATGAAAATTAAAAACAGTGTTGGAGACAAAAACAAGCCCTAGGGCACCCCAGCGTTTATTTTGTAGATATCAGACTTAGAAATGTCCAAGACACCTTGAATTGAACGTTTCGAAATATTGCAAGAGTCCAATGACCTCGTCCAATAACCTGATATCAGGGGCCTACTACCCCAACTACTAATATCATGAGAGTGTGCGCTTGAAAGGCTTCGTCCCTCCTGAAGCGTCCCTCTATTTTGACATGAAAGGGCTGATCCAGGATAGGTTTGCGGTGCCGCTAATCTTCCACGTAGCTCGTGCAGTTGGAGGGGGCCGCTCAACTACAACAGAGACTTCGCACACGGCAGTACTGAACGTATCAGGTTTAGCAGGGCGGTTTCAAAACGCGATAAAAAAATATTTTTTTACGCAGCACCAAAATATTTGGTGGTTGAGTGAAGAAGACCCGATTTCTTCGTCGTTTCCTTCAAGTCCAGGTTAGCCTCGTCAGAAGGCAAAGTGAGCCATATTTTTCTTGCTATGTTTAGCAAATGGTCGACATACATAGATTAGGGAAGTTTTAAGGTATGAAGGTTGGTATCCTTGGGTTAGCTAGCAATTAGATTAGCAACTTGAAGTTTGCTAACAATTAGATGAGATTATATTGTATAGTTAGGCTAAGTAGTTTAAGGTTTAGTATAAGTTAGCACAGGTAGTTAGTTTAAGTAGTTTAAGTATTTATACCTCTAGTATAAGTTTTATGTAAATACAAAAACAAATGCTCATTTACCAAGTTTTTTCTTAAACACTTAATTTTTCTTAGTTTAACAATAATAGATGTTAATGAACAGTAATTGAGATTGAAAATTGTAAATTAGACGTCGAAAGACATAAAATAAAAATATATTATAGTTTAGCTTAGAGCGCCCGTACGTTAATTAAGTTAATTAAGTTATGACAAGCTAGCATTTAAGCATTTTTTCTGATAGCATGTAAGTTTAGTAAATTTAAGATGAATAGAATAAAATGTATTAAAGATGAAAATGAAATGAATGGACATTTCGAAATGTAGTTTCTAATCCAAGAAATCAGAGAAGAAGAGAGTCGTCCAACTGAAATGCACGCATCTTCGACAAACTCTGCCAAATGCCTTAGAAATATAAAGCGCAACTATCTTGCCTTCGCCAGATTAATGTACGCTTTGGTTCCACATTCTGGTGAGACATGCCATCAAATAAGTAGTGGAACTGTTGCTACGAAAACCGTACTGCCGGTCATTGAGAAGTGTTTCGAAATATTTCATGGGCTGACGGTTTATCAGCGTTTCCATGACTTTGAAAACAAGGGACGGAAGCGCGATTTTCGCTGTTTCCCATCTGCTCAGAAAGAACCCCAAATATTGATGAATAATCGTACTCAGTAGTTTTGCAAGCCAGGAAAAGCACCTTTTCTTTTTAAGGTCTCTTGCTACTATCCGAGTGTGAAAGTGGATTCGTCCCATTAAAGATCTATAATGTCATTACAAATGATCATTAGAATGGCGGATGAGGCAGAATTTCTAATAATTTGGTTAAACCAAATTTCGATTGCCATTGGGGCACTGAGTATTTTAAGCCTCAGTTTTTGGTCGTATTTCCTGAATTTACAGTTTTCCTGCATTGTTTACATTTTTTTCGGTTTTAGTCTTTTTCTCACCCTGACAGCCTCTTTAAAGTATGAGTCGTATCACGGCTTCTCTTTTGGTCTGATACTCTTAACCCGATGAGGGATGAACGATCTCATTCCAAAGAGAATAGTGTCTATGGTCTTATCAGCAGTGGCATCCACGTCGTTATCGAAGAAACATAACGACCAGCTGAAATTCCTAAAGACATTTGTTGAGTCCTCTCCAATTGGCTTTCTCTTGCTGCCATACGGTTCCTTTATGAATCTTTTTTCTAACTGTGTAGTCAGTATATGAGAAATTAGCTGATATGACACGGTGGTTCGACTAGTCTAAAGGGGAAAACATATCAGCAGTGTACTTATCAGGATGAGAAGCTAAATCCAAGTCCCTGTTGCTCGCTGTATGACTATAAATTTCTGACAATCACATGGGTACATTTACAAGCTGGGTCAAGTTATTTTCCGCAGCAAAGATTTCAGCGCACTGCCATTCGGATGTTTTCTGTTCAGAATGTCGAGGCCACCAACAATTGTATATACTCGTATTGGAATCGCCCGTAATAACGATTTCAGTATACGGATACAGGGATACAAAATTTTTGTAAGGAGTCAGACAACGCTTCAAACTCGTTAAAGGTCGAATTGCTACCTAATTTGGGGGCCTATCCCATTATACATAGGATACTTATGGATATCTTCCAATTTTTGCCGTTGTGATTTCCTGCTGTGAGTTGATCAAATAAATTGGGAATGAGTAGGGTTTATATTCTTGTCACTTCATTGTAGTTCTTTATACCAGCTTCCAAACTTTTGAGATTCACAGTGAATGGTTACTCTAGTTCTTGGTGGCAGCTATTTAAAGTTAAGCTAAGTCCAACTCTGATGGGTACATTATAACTGCGGTGAGAGATGCCGTTCAATATTGCCGAGTATCACATTGTTCATTTTCTCAGGGTAACTTTCCACAATGTTGTACAAACAATATCACAGTTTAAATTATCCAACCAGAAGTAGATGGTGCGAAGGCCTGTACTCCATACATGGTTCTTTATAATCCTGATCCACAAATTACAGATATGTATGTTGTTATGTAAAAATATCGATCGCGGAAACCTGCTTCCATGAAGCCATCGAGCTCTAGGTCTTTATAGATATTCTCATATCTGCAGTAGAACTATTGTACATTTAATTGTAGCTTCTTTCAAGGCAGACAAACGAATAGTATTTTCCATTTTCCTCTTTCCAGCAGGACAATCCTTACATCGCTGAAGTCAACGTACACAATGTTCGTTTTATCTGTACTCTTTCTCTATTATTACTCGTATTATTTATTATTTAAAACTTCGAACTAAACTAACTAGTTTCCAAGTGGGGTTTTCCAAGATTCGATGTGAACGGGTTAGTGTATTTTTTCCTATTATGTAACATATGACAATATCTCACACTTCTTCGTGTTTTCATGGGTCTTAAGCTTGTGTCAAGCTAGTATTTAATTACTTAGACCAACTCAGTGCTGGGCCGCAATCAACAAATCTCTGCAGTTTGTGTGTTCGATTCGTTCTATATTTCCTGGCTATCTCAGGCCACTGACGTTGATTTTTCTGACTAGGTCAATGTCTATAGTTCACTGCATCAGAGTGATTAGTAAATGATGTAGATAATTAATTATTTAACTATAGAAAGATATTACATTTCCAATAATTTCAAGTGAAGAGCAATCATAATAGCTGATCCGACATGTTGAATAAAATCGACCACCAAGCTGTACAAGACAAGCAACAAGTGAACCAGTGAAATAATGAAACAGTTCATGAAAATATAGTGAATATTATACTTCCAAATAGCCTGCCTCTTCCTTATCTAATGTTCAAAAGTGGGCAAGGGAATTTTAAAAGGGGAATACGGCTTTCGCACAAGAGGAGCGGTTGCTCTCTATTTTACGGAAGAAAATGTGGGAAAAGTTGAGAGACATCTTCTGAAAGATGGCCGAATTAAGATTAAAATGTAAGAAGGGATGAATAACCTATCCATCTGCACTATACACACTATCTTTAATGATCATATTAGTCTTTTAAAGATGGGTGCCGCGATCGCTCATGAAGCTTCAGAAACAAGCACAAGCAATGTACTACAGAGAGTTTTAGAAGCTAACTTGTGTCTCCATTACAACCCTATCATATAGGAAATTTACCTTTTATGCGCACCATAATAGCCAGACTATCGCTTGTCGCATATATGAATAATAAAAAAACAAGTTATTTCAATGATGCTGATATCAAATTAGAGTATTTTAAATTACAATATATTAAAAAAGAAAAGATATTCGTGGATCGGTAATTACACCCACGGCGGATACTTTCAGTTCTTCTTAAGTGGAAGTCAATTAGGCGCTGCAATTAAACTGCCTCTTTGAAATATCCATCCGCATATCATCATCTAAATGTTTTGAGCTGCTTATGGTATTGGAACTTATGGCTCTAGTATAAGCGCGCAGATGCAGATGAATGACCAATGTGAACCAATTAACTTTTCACAAACATTTCATCATCTAATGGAAAATTTCTTTGAAGCACGATCAGAGCAAAACGTATTGATTTGTTTACCTAATCAATGTCTCGACTTATGAACCAGACCAGAGCAAATCAAAGGCAAGAGAACGTTTCGAAGCGCTGAGTTCTGAAGTAAAAAATAAGAAGTCGATTCGTAATTACTTCCTACATAGGGAAAGATATTTTTAATTTTTCTTTTGAGCGAAACATTTTAGCACTCGCTGTCACATTTGCTTAAGTATTTCTAGGTACAATGATTTTCAAAACTTTGAATGGGCTAAGATGTCAGTGTATAGGTATTTTGTAAATTATAACTGACACAGAAAGTGTACAATTTAGAAATTTGCCTAATCAACATTTGATGGCTAAAGTTCTGACCACATTTGGTATTTTTAAAGCATGCCTTACTCTTCAAATATCAGGGATTGTTGTTTTTAGGATTCCGGTGAGACTAAAATCTCTGTCTCAGCTGTCAAAGGTTGTCCACAAGGAGGTGTTTCCTCGCTGCTGTTATGGTCACTTGTCATTGATGACCTACTAGTAAAAACAATAGGATATGCCGACGACTTAGTCATAATAATGAAGGTTAAACACCCATAAGTGCATAGACGAAAGTTTGTGTCCGTTTTTCATCGGTGTTGTCGACAGTGGTATAATCTGCTTGTCGCTTCACATCAGAGTTGTCATCATAGTTCTTTTTAAGGTAAGCAAAGATAATGCCGGCTTTTGCATTCTATGATAAGTGTGAAAAAAAGACAAATCATTATCGAAATGTTGTCTGTCTTATTTCAAATGATTATGAGCGCCCAAACATATTGTCACTTGTGACAAGAATAATGACATTGAACAGTTCGTGTGTTCTAAAATATAATACAGATCTTATTCGTCTAGATTTTTTCACTTGGACGCAATTTTTATTGGGAATGGTGAAAAGGCTAATAACTACTAGAAGTAGTTCCGCTCTTTTTCAAATACTGTGCGACTCTCATCCACTAAAAAATACCTTAACCCCTCTCATCTTGACACCATCCATTCCGGAACCGCTTTTGCATTACTTCAGAGTGATGTCGCTTTCTTTCCCTTTTGGGGACCGGCTTTTTCATATTTATCTTCTTCTGCGGGTTTATTTGATCTGTTAGAGGTATATGGTATTTCCGTGTTACTCTCTATTTTGTCCTGAGTCCTGACTACTATGAAAGAACAAATTTGGCTCCTTCGATGAAATCAAACGAAAAAAGTGTGGTTTGCATCGTCTTCTGGAGAGTCCCCGTGCTGGTAGCCTGGAATGTTTGCTTTACCGATCTTGTGAAGAAAGGCGTTGAAAACCCCGTATCCGGTGAGTAGTTGTTTACTTCGCCCAGTTTCCGTCTGTTCCATTTAGTCACGTCCTTGATCAGCTTCGCAGTCCATCGTCTTCTGCTTTCTAAGTTCCACTGCCACTGCCGTTTCGTGAAATCCTTTACTTCCACTCCAATTTCGGCTTTTTGTCGTAGAAGTACTTCCATTCTGCAGCTAGGAGATCAATACGGGTCACTACAAAGACGGCTGGTTCCTGTGATTTTCTTGTCGGAGTGCATCTATCCAGATCTCACAGCCATATAGAAAAATGACGTTTGCCATCAGGGCATTCCACTTCTATTTTTTGCTGTTAGTGATGGCCCTCTTTAGCTCGGATCTTTGGGTTCTGAATTCCGATAAATTGTCTTCTATAGGCTCAGCGTGTCTTTTTCTTACCCTGGTGACCGTGAGTCTCTTCTTCAGGCAAATTCTCCGAAGCGCTGCTTTTCCTTCTTCCATCACAGATGTGAGAAGAACTTCGCTGAGTCTGATAACGTTCCACCTAAGAGCTCGTGGAACGTTCCACATTTCACCTCGGAAGATTATGTATTAATAGTCCTTCCCTGTATGTCTTCGATGATTCTTTAGTTCTTTAGTCTTGCGATTGTCGAATCTGCCAGGAAAGTGACATCCGGAATAGTTCCTTCGTATCCAGCGTGAGTGAACTTCCTACGTTTACTATATTAAGGCCACGTCTCGCAGCCATTTCGAGTATTTGACTTCCTCGTGTGTCTGTGGTTGGCATCCTCCACTCCTGGGCTATGGCATTGAAGTCTTCGGCGATCAGGATCTCCCCGATTACGTCTGGCGTACTGCTTTACAGTTTCTTTGTCGTCAGGGTTCGCCTTATTCCGGCTCTTCCTCAGGATATCCGCATACTTTTCTTTTCCTTTATGGTTTATAGGGATCGCTCCTGGTCGGGCTTTCTGACGTCTCCCTAGATTTTTACCTTCTGTTCTTTTTGCATCGATTGGATTGCCGTTGTTTGCTCAGTGTTTGTATTAACATCTTGATGATCGCTGACTTGTTGTATGTGTTTTCTCGTTTTCTGTCTGGAAGATCGAGGAGATATCTCGAGCTGCTGACAGTTTCCCTGATGGCTGTGCCACTCTTACAGAGGCTTTCGCTGCCGATGGTGGCGTACGGTGCAGTCTTGAAGCCTTCCTGAAATGGTCACTCCTCTTTTCACTTCTTTTTTCTGCACTTGTAGCACTTCGTTCCATGGGAGCCAAGTGTTCCACTCCCAAGGCTATGTTGATTAATTCCTTACTGCGGTCATAGGATGACGACGTCCACGGACCCGCGTGCTCACTCCTGACAGACGCCGGTACTGGGGACCCGGCTCCCGATTCCCTGTACCCTAACCAATAAAGGAGGTGTATGTTAAGGACTATTTGCGATCGAATCAGATATTATTTTGGTGCTATAATATACAACTGCGGTCTTAATTTAAAAGTCCAACGTCACTTACATATCAGTAAGTTGCACGAATGCATTTTTTATTAGTTTTGAGTCGAAAGAACAAAACTTCATTTCCTCTTTCACTTAGCATTTAATAATATTTTTAAATTAAGTCGTGAGGTGTCTATGGATGTGGACATAAAAAAGGATTTATTTATTTATATTGTATTTGTTCAGTGTCATTTCAATAATTGGATGCCTTTGTATGCATTGTGGTGCCAGTATGGCATCATGACATCATATCATCAATGTACGAAGACGTATCATCACTATTTTCGATCACGTCATCTTGTCATAAGTGGCAATGAATGTGCAATATGCATATAAACAATGAAACATCCCTTTGTTTTACGTGCAAACCATAGGAGCTAGTCATATCATCCCTTGTGTTTATGAAGAGAGAGAGGTATTCTAAAGTATTTTAGAATTCTAGACGCCAAAGGTTAGAAGACCCAAAGGTTAGCCATGTGAACTTACACAAGGACTCTCTGGAGGTCCTCCATAATACGTTAAGCATCGTTCTTAGCAGGTCGATTGACAATCCTTTAGAATCTTATATGTTTTGCTCAATACATTGTGAATACGATATTTGGCTTTATTCTTCATTCTATTTCGAACGCTGAGTTAAAAAGACTAAATGGAACAAAGAATGCTTAAATTCAATTCAGCGGCCATACTTGGGAGAGGAGAGTGTAGGTCCCTAACGAAATCAATTTTCGATACCTAAAGCATATAAACTCCCGCAGTATAATTGATCCTTGCTTTGGATATTATAACCGTAGGGACTACTTAGCCTAATGGTAGGAGCCGCTGTCGATGCACTTCTATGTTGCAGTAAACAGTCTGAACAAGTGATGCTTCGAAATTTTGAGCCTAGTGAACGAATACATATGACTGGAAAACATTTTCATTCTACAGGCCCTTGTTCTAATTTTACGCATTGGTATGTTACGAGTATTCTTACAGCCTAGTAAAACACTTGATCATGCTTTTCTACCATTCGTTCTAGTGAAACCCGTCATAGTCAAGTTCACATTTGGTTATTAAGTTAGACTATTCCTATAGGACTGTCAGCGAGCAGACTCAGATTGGAAGATCGAGTTTTTTTGGCTGGTCTAGCAATTGGAATAGCGTGCAATAATGGTCACTAAAATGATGCTATGTGGCCTATTTACAGGTAGAAGACTTTGATGCATCTAAGACCAAGTTTGGCATAAGTTGTTGGCAACGTCATGTATCCAGCGGCATAGCTATGACCTCAGAGAATGAAAGGATGTCTAGGATTTCGCATGCCATTTCCAAGGCGATATATATGTTATTCTAAATGCTTTACTAACATCGCACTGAACAGCATATGGTATCCCATTGGTTTTTTGTGAACTGTGAAAAAATCATTCAAGCAAAATTAATCAGATCTCATTATTAGTATATCCAACTTCTTGGTGCTTAAATACATCATTTTATAGCCACGAGAAACATCTCTATCGCTATCAGCATTACCACATCACTCGCCTGCATCAGTTTCACCATCATCATCCATCAATATCCGCTGCCAACCGCAAACACCTTAACCTGACATCACAAAAACAAACTTTTCTCTGCTGCGAAAATGCATTTGATTCTATGAACATATCTATGCGTATGCATATACATATACCCGAGTACTGAGCAGGGGACCCCCATCAACTGATCTTTTGTACCGTCGTGCTCCTTCCAATCGGCCGGTTGAAGGTGCCATCCGAACTTGCTGCACCACCGCAAATCTGAAAATCTGGAATCTACCAGCGTGCACTGCACTGCAATACAATACGCAAAACTTCAATTCAATGTGACAGTTAACTTTCGCACTCAATCAGTTCCCCCATCAAACGACAACGGATATGAACGTGTATTTGTGAAACTAACCAACCACCAACCAGCAACGGTTTAATAACACTGCAATGGGTCCGAAGTGTGCAAGCAATTTGTAACAATGTTGCACTGTAAGTCACACGTTTCTTGTAATATGATGTAAAGCGACTACAAAAGCAAATAACTTAACACACGATCCGATCTAGAGTATGACTTTAGTTGTGCCTACACGAGTACGATTACAAGGGTCTACGATTTCAGAATAGTATCGGATAACCGCACCCTGATGGATAATAAAATCCATTGAGACGATGATGGTGATGACTGTCTTGATGGAACGGTCCCCGATGTGCTTGTAATAATATGTTTCATCTAAAGATAGCGAAACTAATGTACCTACATATATGGATACGAATGTATGTGAATACGAGTATATTGCCAATCACTCCCGCTTCGAAGGCTTTTCGAATATGACAGATTAGTTCGAGAATGAGTCCCAACCAAAACTCTCTGCTGGTAGAATGCGGCCTCAGAAGCCAAGGCAGCAGCAGTGTACGAATACTGGGTTCATATCACCCAGCAGAAAACAGAAAAGTTGAAGCACAAATATTCTTCAAGCAATCGACAGATGGAATTGCCAGATGCTTGCGGTCAAGTTGTTGCAACCACATTTTTATTGGGGACACTAGCTATGTCAACAGCAATAATAAAATCAGGATACCCAAGTCAGACGAAGCAACGGCAAATGATCTCATCGGAAGGATGATGTTTTAGAATGCATGCAATCTGATCGAGCGCTCAAACCCGTACTCGTACATAACAAGGGATATGCATTAGTGCGGTTACCATTTTCATAAAAATTTGACAAGCGATGCCTTGGGATAAAATGCTCTCTCAATGTATAAAGATATCATTTATCCTAAATGCAATCGGTAAATTTTGACATCTCTCTGACAAATCGATATGACAGATCAATGACGAAGATTTGAAGTTTGTTTTACTTCGTTGGAAAGTGCAACTTTTTGACATTGCTACAAAACTTGTTGAAATTGATCTGTTTGACTGTAGCTGTGGTTTGTATTTTGATACCTACATTCGTACATTTGCTGCTTCTATGAGTACAAATACTACTTCAAGTATATTTCAGGAAGTACACCTTGACAGTTCGACGGCAATGTCAAAGAGAAGACGAAATGATTGGAAAAGTAACCAACGAATGATGTGTGTTGTGCTTTCGAAGCCCTAGATGTGAAGTTAATATTTTTATATCTCACACGAAACGAAATCCTAGACGTACTTATCACATTTTTCTGATATGTACTGTGTATACTGTTAGTGTTTACATTTTGATCACTACTCTCCTTTGAACTATTAAATCTCCCATGTAACACTAATGATATGGTGGAAAGCAGTGATTTTACCTTGGCCCGCAATCAGACAATGGCTAATTCTTGCCCTCTTATTCCACTTAGAGGCAAGAAAAAGCCGCATTGGTGGATATCACCTTTGGGGCCGTTTTTATTCCAAAGGCCGGAAAATGTTCTCATGTTTCCATAAGGATCTCAGACCTATAAGTCTATCATATTTCCTTCTGAATACTCTAGAACGACAGATTTATATCCATATACGATCTAGAATTGATCCACAACTTTTGTTAACGGCTCAACATGCCTATTGTAAAGGAAAGTCGGTGGAAAAGTCACTACATTCACTAACTATCCACATTGAACTTTGCCTACATTATAGAGTAGTACACAATGGTCACGTACCTGGATATATTATAGTAGGTGTTTTTAACAACGTCTACACATCCGTAGTTACGACTGTGCTGTCAACTCTGAAGGATAATCAACTTTAAATTGGATGGGGCTTCTGTTGAAAGAGCACCCTTTCTGTGGAACTTAGTGGCAACAAACGACCGAACCGTTGGTCGGATTGTTCTGGATTGGGAGTAAATCTCCATAAAACTGATCTTCTTCTTCAGGAAATATAAAATTCCAATTATAGACCCTCCCTAAATCAAAGGTAGCAGGTCTGTCTTTTCCGACACAGCGAAATATCTGGGTCTTATTCTTGAGAGGAAACCAAACTGGAAACCTAATATCCAAGAAAGAGTAAAAAAACTACTTTAGTCCCATTCTCTTGCCATTGGGAACAAATGTGGCCTTCAATCTCGCATTATCCACTGGCTACACATTTCGGTTTTAAGACCGATACTCATCTACGGCTCTACAGCCACTCTAACCTAACCCAACCTAAGCCGTTTTAATATAGAAATTGTCGGGAAATCCATAATGCCATTGCCAGTGAATTACTTTGGGGGCGCGTGCACTGCAATATACATTCCATCGGATTGATGGTGTAGTGGCGTTGTCCTTGTCTTCCTTATCCCAAGATATTCGCATGCTTCCTAGAAGGCGATTTCGACTTCAAATCTGCTGACCCTGTTGTTGACTATTTGACAGTTTCAAGGTCAGCCATTGGCATAATGACTATACGTTCGAATGGTGCTCCGACATATTGTTGCATTCTTCCCTGCGGCTTAACTTTTGGGCCCTTGGTAACCGCACACCATATGCACTTTATGCACCAATTCTCGACATCTTATTTTGTGCTTCGCCAATAAAAATTATCCATTACCTTCTCCAACGTCTTTTTTATTCCCAAATCATCTCCTGAGTTTCCGTCATATATTACATGGAGCACTTGGCTAAATCTGGACTGTGGCATGATTAGCTGCATATGAAATGTTGTTCTATCTGCACTTTCCCATTTTGTCTTCAATTAACCATCTTGCACGCATAACGAGTCCCATTGTGCTCAATACGCGTTCAGAGTTTGGCTCCGGTAAGTTATCTCCAGTCAGCTTGGTGTTTTGTCGTGATCTTTCCAAGCTAATATTTGTTTGATGTCAAATTTTGTTTGATGCCTGTTGGGAGGAGTGGATTTTGTCTGCAACTTTCTACTGGCTCAGTTCTGTTCATTTGGATAGTGGCCTGTTCTTTCGCATCTTTACGGCAGCAATGTTCACACTTAATTCCCCACGGTTCACAAGAGAGAGCAGTTGAGTAGAGTTCTCCCTTGCGGTGTTGCACTTCAAAGTCGTAGCCTTGCAACTGCTCGCTCCATCTCGCAAATTGGACTTCAGGGTAGTAGTAGCCATACTTATGGGAATACTTCGTTGCCAGAATTAAAGCCAGAAGCTCTCGCCGAATTACACAGTAGCTCCATTCAGTACTGGAGAGCACCTTGCTGCAATATGCAACCACTTACTAATGACCATCATGAACTTGAGAGATCACAGATCCAACTCCAAGGCCGTTTTCTCACGATCTTTTCGATTAATCTCTATCTGCCAGTAACCGCTCTTCAGGTCGAGTGTTGAAAACCATCTCACTCCAGAAAGCGCATCCTAAGTCTGATCAATTGTCGGTAGTGGGTACCTGTCATTTTTGGTGACATCGTTGAGAGGTCGGCCGGATGTCTACAGAAAACCTCCTCCTGCCTGTTGTCTTTCTTCTTCACGAGGACTATTGGAGATGCCCACGGACTCCGCGATTCTTCAATTATCAACTGTCATCTTCGACAACTTTTCGGCAACTTCTGTTTACTTTGCCAATGGAAGACAGGTTGCAGGTTGATGAATGGTCGGGGTTCCGGTAGGTCAATGTAGTGTTCAACAAGTTGCAAACGTCCATATTCTCCGTTTTGTGTAGCAATTACATCAGAAAAGGCTGAGGATTTTGTTCCTGAATTCCATACTCTGGTCTGTTGCGCGACTCGTTTCGATGTGGACTTACATTTTCCAACTATCTCTCCCTTCTTCACTTTCACATTGAATGGTTTTGGAGTTAGAATCCTTACGGGAACCATGTTGTTCCTTGGTTCCACTAAGGAGTTTTTCTAACATGAAGTCTCTCTGATTTTCTGCTTCCACCAAAGAGAATCGGTGGCTACCAGGACCACTTTCCAAAGTCGACTACTAGTCAATGTTCTTTCATGAAATCTGTACTTACCAATGGTGCACTCATCACATATGTCACCCACCAGAAAAACATGAGAGAAGGCTATTGCGACCACCTGGATTTTTATGCAGACTTCACCATATATGTATCTTATCCGTTTCTCCCTTAACTGTTCGCAAGCTGTTACTGTTGGTGTTATGCAACCATGATTTCTGCACCAGACTCCTCCTGATGATTGAGGCCACTGCACCAGTGTCTATTTTTACCATCTATTTTTCCTTACTAGTGGCTACTTCTACCAGAAGACTTTCATTACATCGTTTTGCGAGCGAGACTTGGATGATGATCCTGGGGCCACCGACTCCTACTACCAACTTCTGCCCCGCGAAGTTGATATTTAAGTATTTCCCTACTGATGGCTTCGGGAAGATTGACCGGCTTCTTGGTAGCAGTTTCTTCCTCTATTTACTTGTTACCGCAGTGAGGGCAGCCGTTTCTTGTCTACCATAGAAAACGAGACATGTAATGCAGTAATCTCTAGCAAAAATTTGGTCGATATAAGTTTGTGAAGAGTTAGAAAGTCTAGTAGGCACATTTATACAACTCTCTAATCCATTAGCACACATTAATGATAGTATTTTAGTGAGATTGCAGATTGTTCTAAAATGTGTAGGTTCATGTCCCCAAGAATGAACAAGTTTTTAGGTCGTTCTTCACTAAGGAGAGAAGATATTTTTCTAAGAAAACGCTCTTACTTTCAACATGAAGTCTATGGAAAATTTGTTCAAATTTGTTCATTAAGTGTGTAACAAACCTTAACCATGTCAGAACTCTTTGGCTCAGGGCTACAAAACTCACATTTATCAACAAAAACTACTCGTATTAATGACAAAAGCCGCAGTACCACCCGGTACCGAAAATTCGTAGACCAATATTTCTGAGAGAAGGCGGGCTTGGAGGGAATTAGAGGCACTTATCACAATTTGTGAAATCCTGCGCGAATGCGCCCAGTTTTGAGCGTAAGACATTGACCCGCAAAAACTAGTGATTCGTTTAATAAAAAATAACTAGGACTCGCACTAAATTTTTTATTTTTTCTTTATAATCTGCGCGCGCTTAAGGCTTTTGAGTACCCTTAAAACGATTGGACACAATGCAGGCGAAGGAAAATTAGGGAGGAAAGAAAGAGAGGTGCCGTTGAACGTTGGTTTTAAATGGGTTAAAGTTATAACGACTAGGAAATAAAGAACTCGACAGAGCATTCCGTAAGTGAATCTTGCGGCTTACGAAAGAATCACATTATTTCAAAGTAGTTATGTCCGAAAGTGGACTTGAGGGTGAACTAATCAGCATTCATCAGACTGGTGTTACGGTTGAAGGTTTGATGGGGCGCAATGATACTGGGGATTTTAATGGAACACTGGTGGTGGAAATAGGTAAGGCAGGCTACATTACGTATGTGTTCAAGGATTTCAATTGACTGTGTGATATTAGCATCACCTATAAGTTTATTGCACGGTTTTGAATCCTATCCAGCAGGTGCAGCGAGCACCTGAGCAGATTTAGGCATTGTACTCCAATTTTGGGCGGATAAGTGTCTTATAAATATGCACATTGATGCCAGATCATAGGGATTGAAATATTTCTTACATCGCGTGAGGAAACCTAGACATATCGCAGCATTTTTGGCGACATCGAATATGTGGTCGTTGCTGGGTGTTTAGATTTAATTTCATTTAACATTTAATTCCACTTTGTTTGTGTTTCAACATTTAGTGATGATGTTTATGTCGGAATGTAGTGAGCTTAGCATTCGCTGCTGTTCCCGTTCAATAGACGAAGAGCAGGGGTGTGAGTCTGGGAACGAACATGAAAATCAGAGAATACTGTCGTCAGTGAAGGAATATTTTGGATTAAAAGTGGCAGACAAGAGATCATTGATGAGGACTAATATAGTGTCTAAGACAGAACGGAGCCCTTACCCAAACCAGCGTTTATTTTGTGAATATCAGACTTAAAACCGTCCAAGATAGTTTGAAATGAATGTTCCGAAAGGTACAATGGATTAGAAACCATTGAATCGTCAATGCAAAATGTACGCATTTCAACATGATGCCAAACTATGTAAAATATCTTAGAAATATCAAGATATAAAGAAGGTATCGAAACCATCCTTCTACTTCTGAAGACGCATATTCGAAGAAGCAAGAGCACCTTACCTCAATATTATCCAATGGATGAATATTGTCAAATCCATATTTACTTATGGTAGCTTAGTGTAAGAATAGAGGATTGCATTTATTAGACTAAGTTGCCTCTTAATTCTCTAATGTTTAAGAGTTCAATGAATAGGAAATATACACGAAGAGCCACAACTCAATTGTATCGAGTGAGGTGAGTATAGATTCCAGTTGGAACTGCAATACAAAGTACCCCACAGTGACGTTGAAATAACATTTTGTCAAGCGTGGAGGCATGGGACCGAAATCAAATGGTCGATGACCCGATATCCATCTACGTGGACGTATCAAACAACGAGATAAATGCCAGCGTAGTGCTTCTCTTCCTTTCGAATATTAGCATTGAAGTTCCTTAAAAAAGATTTTGATGTCGCACTTCATCCAAGGAGAAGCCCATCGATTTTCGACTCTGAGTCCATAAAATTAAATCTGAACCGATTTTCAACGTAGAATTCGTATAATTCGTATCCTTATATGTGCAGCCTTTCATTGCAGCCGGTTTTTTTTAAACATGACTATTCTTATATAGCATACTTTGTGAATCGCAGTTATGTCAGCCATATATTTCTAGATGATGCTACTGTTCTACTTTTGCCCCTGTATAATCCAGTTTCAGGTGCTAACATTAATTTATGAACTTCATTATCTCTGAGGCCTGATTCTCTTTCGTACCGTCTATCCGTCTATCCTGTTTACATAAAGTTATTGAATTAAATAATGATCTAAGAAATATATACATCAGGAATATCGATGTCAAGACTAGGAAATTGTGATTTTTTTTGGAATTATGTCAGTTTAAAATATGCTGCTTGTTGCTCAGTCAATATATACTAGACTGAATGCTGGTCTTCCTTTAACATCGCAATGTGTCATACTGAGTAGAATGTGTCTTGTGAGAGATTCTAGTCAGTGCAGTAATCTTAGTTCCACTATTATCATTCAAAAACAATTTATACATACGAGAACAATATATGCCTAAGCAACGTAGCATCGTATGTTCGCAAGTGTGATGTCAAAACAAACCGACAAAGTTCTCTCCGATCCTCCGTGCAGAAAAATAAATCTCAGAGAAAGGAAGCCACCCACATCGTGGTGAAACGATTCGCTAATTCATAAAACATATCTGCATGATGTACAGATGCCACCCTCTGGCGCATCTTCCACGGTGAACTTCCAAAAGTCATAAATCATTGAGACGTTGTAGGTCGCAGCACATTGTCATTAGGAAGGAAGTACGCCAAAGTGATTTCGCCTCAAACACACTATATGGTTGCGCAGTGAGTTAAAACATTTAGTGAAGTCTCCATATGATCACTTTTATTGATGGAGACTTGGAGCATTCCCTTTCCCCTCTTGGAGTCCTACCAGGGGACATGTATTTCAAAAACCTTTTCCTTTCGTTCCCTAAAAATTAAAAAAAAAAAAAAAAAAAAAAAAAAAAAACTGAAACACCAACCGCATAATGGTGACGACGAAAGGAATGCATGAAGAATGAACATGAACATGGACAGGGGATACAAAAAACCTTTTGCGCATTCTTATACGCGTACGTCTACGTATGGAGGCGCCACGATGGCTTAATTAAGTCATCAACTAGGACAGGGCTAATTGGAGATTCTGTGTGCCCGATCATCAACATCCACATCACCATGATCATCATCATCAGCATCAGAAACAGCGGCTGTTGCAGCGGCAGCAACCGCAACAAAACCAAAGTCGAACAGAGCGGAACAGCCATAAGTCAGACAACGATTGCGGTGGAGGTTATCTTTGCAGTCCCTTCTCTCCAATCTCTGAACGCTTAACGTTGTACACTGGACAGTGGACGGTGGACGACACAAGATTCTTGCTCTTACACGGTCACAAGAATCGATTAATTAAACGGTCGTTATGATAATGTTATGTTTAGGTAAATGTCATTGGGGCTCTAAGACAAATGCGCGCACCTCCTTTGCGTATACGAGTACTCATCCCACTGTCTGGTGAATCCGCCACCAAATGTCACACTAGCTCTATCACCGCATCGGCCAAGGCAAAGTGTACTCGTACTCGTTCGTATCTGTGCGGCAAAAATCTGTATCTAAGCGGACGCTCTCTCGCACTCGTCTTAAAGATTCGCGTTGGGTGGTCTTCTCTCAGAATGTGTGGTCTTTATTAATAAAAAAAAAAGAAAAACAACAACTTTTGAACTCCTCAGTTTGTAGGATTCTCGTCTTTGAGTCTCGGTGACTCTTAAGATACTTCTCGTCGATTTTCGTCGTCTTCGTTATTGTTGTTGTTGTTGTTGTTGTTGTTGGTGTTGTTGTAGTTGTTGTTAATTTAGTGCACCCTGTATTTGTAAGATTGACTCGCTTTGAATCAATCAAAGTACTCGTACGATATCTTTTACCATTTCTCATTGCGTGCATACATTAGGGGCTGCTGCAGATTCTTCTCTAATGTCGTGCGCTTTGATGAGGTATTTGTATTCGTATGTGAACGCGAACCCGTACGCGTGATAGCCCCATAAAGACATTAGCGTCGGATTTTTGTTTGCTTTGCCAAATGTGTCCGCGAGCGCGGTCTCTCCCTTAATTTTCTGATTCTGTTTGTTTAATTTTAACCTTAATTAGCCCACTAATGAACTCATCAACAACATTTTGTGCCAGCCTTTTGGCGGGGGATGGGGATAGTGGATGGGGTTGTATGGCAGGAGCCGACAGAGTGGATAGTGGAGAAACTTGTTTTTTTTTGAGCGAAAGATGCCGATCGAAGTGACTCATGTCGCATGTCAGTGCCTTTGGGTCGTACATTCTGTCATCGCCCGATGTTCAGTTTCGATTTTGAGAAAAAAAAGTGATCTTCACTTTTTACTGTATGGGGGGAGAGATTTTTTTGTTTTTTTTTTACTTTTTTTCTGATTGAGTCTTCTTTTCGTGTCAAGTTTTTGTTGGTTTAATTGAAGGTTGACGCGGAAACTGTGTACGTGCATCTCCATCGCGGAGAGGCACTTTCGTAAGTCATTGAAATGAGTTTGCCTAACGCTGCCGCCTGTTAGCGTGGAATGGGGTTGAATGGCTTTGGTTGGCATTAACGTTCAAATCTGATCTGAATATTGTCGATTTTGATTTTATTTGCACATGCATATGGGCGCTTAAATCTTGTATTTTTCATGGTACGGTTTATTGAAACTTTCTTTTTTTAAATTGTCAGCTAAGAACTGAGTCTTATAATATGATAATATGAATAAATGCTTATTATTTGGGTCAGCTCATAGATCCAGAAAGTAGCGGGCTTTCTCGCTAAGTTACGCTAAGTTGGTTAAGGTTTCCTTCCTGTATTCCACTGAGATAGATTTGCAAATCCTTCATGATGAAGCACTAGTGTTCACGCACTCTAAATAACCTTATTTTATTCGTTGTGAGGGTACTCTTCTGAAAAAAGACGTTGCTGTACAATCGGTGTAGTCCCTCGTTGTTCTTTGCTCTCCACACTCCCCCAACATAGACGGAAGATCGCACTGAGAATCTTTCTCCTAAAGTAGCCAAAAGACTTTTTATTCGCCTTGCATAGTGTTCATGCGTCGAATAAAACTGAACAGGGACGACGAAGGCCTTTAACATGGTCTTTTTTCTTTGCTACACTTGGTCTTAATCTGCATTAACCCACAACAATATCTATTTATCACTTGATCTTTGTACTGATGTCATCAATGGAGGCCCTGCGTGCAGTGTACCGAAACTACTAGACGAGCTGTACGAAGCCTCATATACCAGTAGATGTTTTTACATGTGACCTAGGAATTTCATTATTTTGCAAGATCTGCCGCACAATAAATATTTGTTCGATGCTGGACTTACCTGGCCTACGAGGAAGATCCATAAGGAAGTTGACGATCGGTGTAAGATATTCAAATTGCAACAATGAACTTGCATGCGATGAAGACCTATAAGGTTTTCCAATAAGGACTTGACAACTTTTTTTTTAAATAAAACGCAAACCATTTAAGAACTCGACTTCGTTCATATGGCCACCGCGGGCACGTTTGCAGCGGTCGATTCGTTGGACCCAATTTCGGCCGGAACGGCCGCTATTTCGCGTTCAATGTTGGCTCTGAGCTCTTCCAACGTCGTCGGCGTGTTGGCATAAACCAGTGACTTAACATAGCCCCACAGAAAATAGCCAAGCGGCGATAAATCGCACGAACGAGGCGGCCAATCGACTGGCCCATTTCTTGAGATAACACGCTCACCATACCATCACGCTTACTCTTCAATAAATCGATTGTAGCGTGTGCTGTGTGGCATCATCCTGTTGAAACCACATGTCGTCCAAGTCCATATCTTCCGATTCGGGCCAAAAATAATCGGTGACCATGGCGCGATGACCATTCACAGTAACGTGACGATCGTAATCGTCGACGAAAAAATATGGCCCAATAACGCCGCCGGCATGCAAACCGCACCAAACAGTTATTTTTTTGTAGATGAAGTGATGATTCATGAAGCCCATGTGGATTTTCACCCGACCAATAACGCATATTTTGCTTATTGACGAACCATTGAGCCAAAAATGAGCTTCGTCACTGAAGATGATTTTGCAATGAAATTCATCATCTTGACTCATCTTCTCCAGAACCCAATCGGGGAACGTATGTCGCTTCAAATGGTCCGTCGGCTTCAATTCTTCAGTGAGCTTGATCTTGTATGGGTGTAAACTAAGATTCTTACGCAAAATATGCCATAATGTGGTCTGAGCGATGCCCAATTCTTGAGAATGCCGTGGAATTGACTAATTTGAATCGTTTGCCACGGACGCCTGAACGGCAGCGATATTTTCGACACTTCGACCAACCCGTTGTCTCACTGATACGGCAACGTCACACAATGAATATGTAGACTCAAATTTTTGCACTAAACTTGTTATTGCCTGTCTACTAGGGCGAGAATTACGACCGAAAATTGGAGTTAACGATCTTAAAGCTGCAGTCACCGACTCCGAATTTCGGTAGAAAATTTTTATAATTTGCAGACGTTGCTCGTTCGTGTACTTTACCATGATGAAAATGTTGAGTTTACTGAATAAATTGATAGTGACAGTTTGATGATTAGTGAAAGAGTGCCTTCACAAATTAAATTTAAAGTCGTCAAGTCCCTATTGGAAAACCCTTTATTTATCTTTAGTTGTACTGTAGTTATCGGGTGATCACCATTCAATTTATCGGGCATGTGTTTCTATCATGCACCTACATTTTACATATGAACTGTTCATGTTCCCCACCAGATCATTCCCTCCAGCTTTAAAAACTTCCGCAGCTATGCCATCATCTTTTGAAGATTTGAATTGTTGCTTTCCTTACTTTGGTCGGATGGACGGCATTTTTTTTGGTCATCTTCCGGGTTGAATGGTGCGTCGTAACTAACAGTGGCATGTTCATCATCTGGAACTTTTATTGCGTTTACACTTCTGATATTTCCGAACCACATTCATTCTTTTGATCATTTCAACTCCATGTTCTGAACTGCGTATTTTTCCCTCGAATAAGTTTGTGTTCGGCTTTTTTTCCTGCTGATATGAGTTACCGGTTTCCCAGATCATCCGCATTTGATTTTGATGGTGTGGTGGGTAGATAATAGCCCGAGGCAATATAGGCACATCAATGCGCGGATGTTTTGAATACTAAATCTTCCGTCTATCTCAATATGACCTATTTGGCTTGACGTCTTTTTATTCTTGAGCAATCAAAACCGCAAATCTGATCCAATGGCAAATTTGCACTGTTATGCGCGTAGATATCGCAGTATTTTATTATCTTGTGGTCTGGCCCATTGCATCAAAATACTTGGATGCTGGCCTTATAGGCCTCCTATGTCCCCAATAAGTTCATATTACTTTCAAAATTAACAATGGATGAAATATGGGTCCACTACTACATACCTGAAGTAAAAAGATCGTCAGCTGAGTGAACAGCAGCCGGTGAAAACCATCCAAAACGACCAAAAACGCTAAAGTCGCCTGGCAAAGTTATGGCATCCGTATTTTGTGACGATATTTTGTTCATCGACTATCTTGAGAAAGGTAAAACTATCAATAGCGAATATTACATGACAATATTGGATCAAGAAAAAACGGCCTCACATGCAAGAGAAAAAAGTTATTAGGAGAAATTAGATTATTAAATAGAATTATATGATCTTGATTAACTATAATTATATTAATTTTTTTATCTTTTTTTAGTGCTGCTTATACTTTATATTTATATGCTTATAGACAACATGGTAGGGTATATTCAGGAGTATATTCTTTTAGAATAGGATTTATTCGAGAATACTTATTATTATTTTTGCATTGATTTCCTTTGAATTTATGAATTACGCTTCGAATTATTTCTCCATCCACCGTACTCTCCAGATCTTGCCCCCAGAGACTACTGGATTTTTGCAGACCTCAAGGGAAAGAAATATGGCCCAAATGAAGAAGTAATTGCCGAAGCTGAGGCCTCGAAAAGTTATAGAAGTTTCGGAATGAATTTATCACTCTTAAAGGAGAGTATATTGATGAATAAAGTCGAAATTCTAACAAAAAATTTGTTTTTCTTAGTTAGCCCGAAGATTTATTGAGTGGTCCAATCGCATAGGTATAGTTGAAGCTTTAGAAGCAAAACCGCAGTGACCCAAGTTCAAATTAGAACACATGATATCTCTGTATCCCAAAATCGTAGCATTACAAAATTACTCTTGTCGCAGTTTTGTGAACTTTCCGTGTTGATAAATCGTGCCGTCGTTAGCTGGTTCATCCTTAAGATTATAATTTGAATTAATCGTCGCCGTTAGTTTCACCTACAGATTCTAAATTGAAAGCTACGCCTTCGTTAACCAGTCAATTATCTATTTCATTGTCGTCTTTTCCGCATCCATTCACTAGGTCACTCGTTAATAACCACTCGTTCAATCTCAACCTTGCCAGGCAAACCATCTTATAGCCAATGTTAATCATACTTAGGGTAATTTCTTTACTTGTTGGGTGCTATTGGACACCGGACCTCAATTGTCTTTCATCGGTGAATCTTCCGCTCAAAGGATAAGATATCATCGCAAAAATGTTCATATTCCCATCTTCGATTTGTTGTCCAGGGAAGCTAGTTATACCAAAGGATCTATCGCTATTCGACTCTGTTCGCCCAATTTCTATACTCATCGAGACCTGCGTTGTAAGTAAACTTATTTACCAACCCATTCTTTTGATTCTTCTTTATGGTTGTATATAAAAAAGTTAGGTTTGGATGAACCTCATTTTCATGTTCCTACTCCTATTGATTTCTTATTCTTCATAGGTACCAGTAAACTTTGGTCCATATTAAAGGGGAATCAAATTGACGGACCTTAAGCTGTCCTACTCACCCAATGTACTGTCTTTGGTAGGGAAATTACCAGACAGTTCTTCGATAAGACAATGCTTGCAAACATTCTGTCCTCACTGCTCACAATAGTATCTAGATGTAGACATCTTGCGAGTACTTCAACGCTTCGGGAGTAAGAATTCGTCGCATCTTCTAAGGATGAATAAGTCTGAGCAGCATTTTCGACAAATATTGACTCGTCCTTTGGATGGAAAATATGTTATTTCAAGTCACCCTTGGAAATATGTATATTCCTAACAGCGGTCTCGTAGTAACACTTCATGGAGCGTAGATATCGGTAGGATCCCCAATTTTATTTCCTGTATCATGATTTCATGAAGGAACTCGTAGAGCTGACTATATGAATCAGATTGCTCCGATAAAATAGACTCAATGTCTTCATCACATACATCTATCTTTCCCATTTGCTTGTGCGATTCTTGCCGAAAGTTTATATTTCATTTATAATCAGAGATGCACAGCGATGTGTACTCCGCTGGGTAGATACTAGAACCGTCTCGCCCCACTACACAACCAAGAGCAGTTCCAACTAATTTACTACACTCACCTTTGAAGGAATTAATGGTTTTGTTTTATACCAGTTAGATCACTGAATAAATCTACTCTACATCTCTACTCTAGATACAGTTCAGGCCATTGAAGAAATGCTCACCTTACTTACTTACTTATTTAGGTGGCGCTACACTTCGGGATGAATCTGGGCTTCAACTAATAAGCCTTTCCATTTAGTTCAGTCTTAAGCTAACTGCCTCCAGTTGCGCACTCCAAGTCGATGGAGGTCCCCTTCTACTTGTGCGCGCCACCTAAGATGAAGTGTTTCTCAACTGCGTTGTCCCGCCGGATTAGATTTAAAGACCCTGCGGGCGGAGCATTGGTGTCCATTCGCTCTACATGTCCCAGCCATCTTACGTGACTGACGCGCAATTTTCTGACCAGTCCGATGTCGCTGTATAGCTCGTATAGTTCGTGGTTTAATCTTCTCCTCCAAAGTCAGTCAACGCAAACGGAACCGAATATTTTTCGAAGAATTTTTCTCTCGAAACGACTGAGGATATCTTCATCCACTTTCGATAGAGTTCATGCTGTAGCGCCATAAAGTAGGACTGGATGATCAAGAGTATCCTTAGTTTTTAGGGGTAGGACCTTACTTTTCAATTGCCTTCTTAGCCCAAAGTAACAGCGATTTTCAGGAGTAATTCTTCGTTTTATTTCTGCTGGGCTTTTGTTGGCAGAATTTATTGCAGAGAGACAAAGTCCTTTCCTACCTTGAAATTATAACTGTCGATTGTAACATTGTGTCCTATTCGTGTATTTATTGCATATACTTCGTTTTGCCCTCATTTACCGATTCCGTTTCAATACTAGTGAACGCACCGGTAACAGCCCGTTGAGTTTTCCCATTTATGTCGATATCTTCGGTGTACGCTAGCAGTTGCACAAACTTTTGAAAGATTGTACCTCCGCTTGTGGATTCCGCACAGTTCTTTCAAGATATTAGAGAAGTCATATGACAGCGCGTCACCTTGTCTGCAACCTTTTTTGACGTCAAATGTCTCGGTTAAGTCGCTACCGATCAATCGTCATTCAGCTAGGACGGACGAGTTTGGTAGGGATGCCAAAACTAGACATGGCTCTTGTTATAAATGCTGTCATATGCGGGTCTTTTTATCGCTATATCTTCTCAAATACTCATTAGGTGTTTTAAAAACTTGACAGATAAGCTATTTAAGGAGACACCCAGCAATGCTTTATAAGAACCGCTCCCGAAACCTTTATATACTTTTCAATAGATTTATTGTTTGCAATCAGTTGGGTTAACTTCCTTGTCTTAACTGCTGCCTTTGTTACCAAGTATGTAAATTAAGGTGTCCAGGGACCTGTTGTTACCTGCTTCAAATACCGTCCACCAAACTAAGCTGCCATATCATATAGCCATATCAAGCAGACCATATGGATATGCATCTTTTATTAATACGAGTATCAGATGATGGAGACATACAAGGAAAATCAGCGGTTTGTAGATTAAAAGAAAGAATAAGGGGACATTTGGATATAATGTTCATATCTCAATTGAGATATTACAGAGAAGATTAACCAAAGTTTATTGTTTTCATCCAAATGGACGAGTGAGTGCTCATCGAGCTTTTGTTAAGGTTACGAGCCATCAAACTGAAAAGTTTGGGCAGGCCGCTAGGGGACGAAATCTAACAGCAACATAAAAGTGAAATAGGTCAGCAGAAATCAGCGTTTAGATTTATCTAACTGTAATACAAGAAGAAAAACTGATGAAATAGTAAATTTGTCATATTTCTGTTTAAGCTCAGATCAATACAAAAAGTAAAGGAAGCTATTCTTATCCTGAACAGTTTCATCAAGATATTGAATTGACTTGTCGAGTAAGGGAAAACTGAGACAGATTGGCGGTTTCGAGAAGGAACGGATAACTACAGTAACTTCGTAGAGAAACCAGCAACCAGCAATCAGCTTTAAAATAATTTGAGTGGAGACCCAACTCTTAACAGATCAAGGAAAACATTCTAAAGTGATCCTTTTAGGATTGAATTGGTATCTGTCAAGTGTGGCAGCGGATATGCTAAGAAGTTTGGACTAGCTGCTGACAATTCCAAAGAGGACTTCTACTGCCAGAGAGTAGATTTTCCGCCAAATATCACTAAATATTACTGCTCATCCGCTAAGAGTTTGAGATCATTCCTGCTGAAAAGCAGGGATGAATGACTCAGCCTCATTCCCATGATAGCGCTGTGTAAGACTTAATATGCTTACCAATGTAGAAGATCTTTCGATGTCTTTCAAATTCACGGGGCATCGTATAATTAACAGTTATTATTTAAAATTAAACTTCTGATGCAGGTGCTAATCAGGCAGACAGTGCAGCTTGACGATGAATGCAACCTTGGTTTTGTAATGGAGAGATAGGTAGAGATGGCTGGAGAATCGACTTCCATCTCAAACGTTTTGGTACATTCATGTGTTGACTCAGTTTGAACATCCACGTTTGGGCATATGAAAATAATGAAGCGTTTCTATACACCGGATCAAATCATCTTAAGACCACGCACGCAGGAAGCAAATATTGCCGATTTTCTTAGGGTCTCTCTTCAAAAACTGAGAGAAACCACCGGTCAGACGAGAGACGCTGGGTCCTGCTTCTCCTAGGGAATAGGCGTTGTCGGTTTTCCAACGGTGTGTTTTTAACAGGATATGAAAAATCTTACAGAGAAGGTACTGTACACAACTATACTTAGAACCGTTCGGTTCGGTTCTTTATGCCGGTGGTTAAGAATATGGGTTCATATAAATTCACGAATACTGCTGCCCTGCTTCTTGCTAGGAGGCTGCTACAAGCAAGACTGGATTCGGTTTAGATGCATTTATTAATCTCCATCTCCTTTGTGAAGTGGATCCAAATCACTTAAAAGGGAATTAGTAAGGCCCGTAACTTGTGCAGAGCGTTCAAACTAGTTTGAGAAAGCAAGACTTTTTTGAAAGTCGTCAGTAAACTCGATGCACTAGTTTGTTTAGCTTAATGAAGATCGGAGGAGAACTTCTTCGATCTTAGATCTATGCTTATGGTGTGAGAGGATGTCATATAAATCAGAAATAGGCTGTGTAAGAGCCTTTTAGAAACTTGAAAGAGTTTTTCATATGACCTTATTGCACTGAATTGCTGCAACATCAAGTCGCGTGATTAAGACATCTTGTGTTCATCTACTCCCAACATGAATTTATGTATCTCCTTTGAATTGATTTTCTTTTGGTTTCCATTGCACCTCATACGTCTGCTACTGTTTTTATTTGACGTGGGTGTTTAGAGTGGCTCTTTGGGGTATCCTTCTCATAGATTAATTTATGGTGCCTTGGAACCGCCCATAAATTATCACTTCTCTGGATTGCATGCTTCGGCGCACTCATTCAACCAGTTCTATTAAAGTCATCGTCTTTGTTTCGAGTGTTAAAACCTTTCCAGTAGATATCATGACTATATTCGTAATTTTTTTAAACTCTCTGATTCCTGAAGGCACAATAGTGATTGGCATTTTCCGGCTGGAGACCATCGGTGAATGCGATTAAAGTGGAACTACCATGCTCATGCGAATGAGTCGAGTTTTTCATTACATCAGAAACAGAATAGATGCACGTGATACCTCGTCAAGTGGCCTGATATAAAGTAGATTTCTCTATTATCTCTAGCCATCGCTATATGTTCCACTCCTGGACATGGAAACAAACCACACCACACCACACCACACCACACAGCACATACGAATATGGAGTGGAGCAACAAAAACTGAGAGACAAAAACTGAGAGTGATGTTTCTTGTCATTTTTGATCCATACATCGAGGGAAGAACACCCAAAGAACCCGAGGGTCGGTCGGTCGTTTGGTCGGATGAGCAGTTAGTTGGTTAGGCGAATTTATCTTCCTCAAGAAGTAGTTGCTGTAATGAGGCAGAGAAAAAACGGCAACAACAACCACATCAACTTCTACCGACAAGATACGACTGCGACAAACAACTTCTTTAGACGCGGGAACCAAATGTTAATGAGTTAATTAGTGGAGAAGGGAAAAAACGCTGAGGTTGGTCTTCATCTTGGTCGCGACCGCGATCCCGAACTCGTATGGTACAACGCGCGTAAGTGCAATGGAGCTTCTTATACCATACGCCTTCCTTACCCCGTAGTTGGTTGGAGTCAGCTGGTAGTCGTTTGTTGTTTTTTTTTTTTTTTGGACGGCCATTGACAATGTTTGTTGGTTGTCAGTTGATAGATGGTGCATGTTGCGATGTGTAATGTCGTCAGGGCTTAGTTAAGCGGCAAGTCCGTGGCAAGATCTGGCAAGATACTCTGGGCGTTGTTACTCGGCGACCTTTCAGTTTTAATTAAAATGTGAATGCTAGAAGGGTACAAGTTTATCATCAACCAACTCTTGGTCAGCCATTTCACCATTCCGCATTTTCCCGTGCCAAACGCAAGATGAATTGGTGTAAATGATGTGCGCAGAATTTAATGAGGGAAAGTACAAGAATACAAGATGTACAAGATGAATAAAAACTACAAAACTAAAAAAAAAACTTACCTGGACGGAACGTAATTTCCGGTATACGAAAAGTATTTACTACAAGTGTTAAGAAATGATCATGACAGACCAAGTGAAAACGTGCCAAACAAAATTAATTTAGTGAATTGAACCCATCTGGAATGAATGGGAATATGTCTTAGAATCTTGTATTAGAAACAATCGTATCATAATTGAATCATTTCCGTATTTATAAAATATGACAGGTCATAATATTTTAGTACGCGCTGTACATATGACTCTTAATTGGCAAATACCAATCTGAAATGTCTAATTCCTCCTTCATGTCTGACTTCTGAGTTTCCTTACCTTACTCACTAGTATTCATAGTAATCGGTTCATGAGGCTTTGGTTTTCCTCGTTGAACTTTTAGGCTGATATTCGGAGACTCGTTTCCAAAGATGTTGGCTGCTAATGTGTTCAAATGTGTTGCAATCCTTACGCTTTGATAATATATTTTCTTTGTCGGCCATGATTTGCAATGAAATTGGGCAAGAAATCATGCTAATGCAATATAACTATGTTTCAGAAGATGTGAAAGTTACCAGTGCGATCCACCTGTCAAAATATTCAGTGAAGTTTGCCATTTCATCATGCATCAAAAAATATTATCGAAATTCCGGCTCAGTTGTAACGGCAACGTGGAAAAGTTTGAACGTGAGTACACTCGCAGATTGGTGCGAAATGAAGAATAAATAGCCAACTATGAGCATCATCAGAGAGTCAACTTGGCTTATTTTGCAATTGGATTTGGTCCTACATCCGTATAAGATTGTGCTGACGCAAGAATTGAAGCCGGATGACCATAAACAACTGGAAATATTGGCCTGAGATCCGGATTTTGGCCAAAAAATCATCTTCTCGGACAAGGCCTATTTTTGGTTCAGCGCCTATGTCAACAAGCAAAATTTCCGTTATTCAAGCGAACGCTATCGACAAGTAGTTAGCCTAGCATCAATGCATCCACAAAGATTGATTGTTTGGTGTGGTTTGTGGTTTGTGGCATGGTGGCATTATCGGACCTTAAATCTTTCGAAATGAGTAAAGGTACAACGTTACCGTCAATGGTCTTAGGTATAGAGCAATGTTAACCGACTTACTGTCATCAGAGCAGATGGCGCCACTTGCCACACAAACAACGCAACGCCGCTCGAAGTTGTATAGGAGAAATTTGGCAACTGGGTCATCTCACGGCGAGCGTTCTTCAATTAGCCGCCGCGATCACTCGAATTGACACCACTCGATTATTTTATCTGGGGCTAACTTGATGTAGTCTATGCCAACAAGCCAACAACATTTGACACGCTATTGCCAGAATAACGCCGCACATAATGGACCGAGTCATCAAAAATTGTATCGACCGTTTGAAGCAGAGCAGTTATCTGAATCGATCAAACATTACACAGGAAGATTACATTCTTCGCAACCCATCCACGGTTACCAGTATATTGCATATTGAATGCGGTCAGTACCAACGGCATTTTTGTTTTTCTTGTTGTTTTATCCTGTCAAAGCTTCAATGGGCGCACACTCAGCAACCTTTTTTAAGGAGCAACTTCCATCGACTATCTTACAAACTTTAGTCAATTAAGTAGAGTTACCTATGATAGTGGCTGGCAGCTGATAGTCAATATCTTTACCTTAACTATTTAAACGAAATGCAACACACTATCATTTGCTACCAAATACGTAGTGGAATATTTAAATTTGCAGACCTTTTCGCCAATTGTTCCTAAATTAAGCTCAAAGACCTGTCCATATCTATGTACGAAGGGTGAAATCTCTAACAATCGAACCATTGGAGGATATTACCGCCTGGCCAGTACCAGTAATACCAATTCGGAACATGTATTGGAGGCACAGGTTCCATCCTTGTTATGAGTCGGGGCCGACTTAAAACCTCTTGCCGATATTAGAGTCACGGTACACATCACTTAGTTGCAACTCCACTACGATTCAACTAAACATAGAAAAACCATGTTGCGACGTTAGGTTTAAACCACAGCAACCATAAAGCTCCCGCTAGGGGGCCTACCCCATCCAAGTCAGGGCCGGACCAAAGGCCCGGGATCGTGACTACCATGGTACCGGGTTTTAAGTCCTGATAGGGACTGCCGGTGGTCCTGTCAACCAACAGAACCTATGACCAGTCTGATTGTGGTAACCTTCAGTGGCGTCAAAATCCGAAAACTACGAGTAGTGTTGCTCTACTTCCGTTTATTATTAGATTACGTCATTGATGGGTAATCCTTAGTAGAATCCTTACTACTGAGGGATAGCAGGAAGGCCGCTGACATCCTAGAGACATCCGGAAGCATTCGTTTGACCTGCTAGCAATCTTCATGTGTTTACATGAAGCCCAACTTTCAATGGAAGCCTAGGACCCAAGTAGAGCTATTCTAGGTTCTGGTCCTGAAAAACTCTCCTCTGAGCCTTGCCTAGCAAGTTCAACGAAGATCTCATTTCCTGTCATTCCATAGTGACCTGGTACTCAGACAAGACTTTGTGAATTTAAACTTCCGACTGCGTTCAGTCGACCAAAGTCCTAAGTGCAGTTTGGCTGTCACTACAGTTCGCAATATGGTTCGTTGCCATCAGGATTGCGTATATCGCCGCTTGGAAGACAGACCCAAGTATTCTTAACGAGCAGTTAAATCGAATGTCGTCGTCCTTCAAAAAGACACCAGCGCGTAGATCAGTTTTTGAACAATCCGTGAAGACTCGACTACATTCCTCTCTTGACACAGATTTTGGCGGAAACCCTTCTTGGGCACAGGTCTTGTTTGTTCCAAAGACCACTTCGATCACCCAGAGCCAGGCATGCTATTGAAAGCCGCATATGATATAATTTGCATTACCAGTGAGTCGATCAACATATACCATAGCAGTGGAGACAGTGCCCGGCTTCGTGGGCAACGCCTATTTACCCCCACCATCACATATTGGCCGCTGTCAGCGTCCGCAATCAATATCGTATTTATCAGCAGTGTTTCATATGTCGTCTAAACCGTCTTGAATGTCGAAAATGCCCAACGCGTGTGACCTTTCGTTGAGTGCGCCTTCAATTCTGCCTACCACATTCTGAAGAGCGCTATTGCAAGATTTTCCGCATTGGTAAGCATTTTGCATCTCAAACAGAGTATGCATTCACAAAGCAGTTTTGCGCACATGGAGCTCAACCATTCATTCTCTCCATGCTCTTGATGTTCGTATCATGACGAGCAGAGAATCTTTGCTACGATTGTTGAGATAATATCAGCCATGAAAACAGTTAGGTACAGTATTTGGTACAAACCTACAAACCCGGAGAACCGTCAAAAACAGCCACAAATAATTCTGAATTTTTGCTCTATGCTCATTGTGATGTATCCGAACCGCACGAAAGTATCTTAATCCAGTCTCTCCAAGTCCGACGAAATTAACCGTGTCTACAACTTCAGCTAGGAAACCTAAATCATCTCCTTCCTTCCATCACAACTACAACATGATCCCGATACCTTCGCTGGTTATAATTCCACTGTCACATGATCACTTGAAAACACGCGATCGAATATAACTATTAAGTTTGCATGGCAAGATCTATCACATTTTGACAGACCAAACTGACAATTAACCAGGAAGACGTACATACATCCATTACTTTGTTTATTCAGGGAAAACACCTTAAACATTTCAATCGATTTCAAGTGATTTCAGATACTGAGACCTATCCACCCATCCCTTGCTTACTCCCACACTCTTTGAAAAATATCTCTACGAATAGAAGTGCATACCTCAATCAAGAGTTGCAATATTGTTACATTAATCGAACATCGATCGGTCGGTCGGTAGATTGAATTTTAAGCAATGATCATGAGCAAGTGGAGCCCCTGCGCAATTGCAGCTGATCGTCATCCAGCGATTCTAATGCACGAGCCAGCGCCTGTGTCTGCCAAGATATCACTATGTCTACACGCTAAACGTTCCGTTTTGTTCGCTTTGACATACGCAAATTAACTGGCGATATAAATGACATGCGAGTATCATATTAGAGTGAGTGACTGTGTACGCGAACACAGTTCGATGACTGGAATTCATTCAGGCGTAGTGGGCGCGCGCAAGACCCCACCTCACGTAGTCATTTGCGCCCCGATGAAATGTCAGTGATTGACAGATACTCGTACTCGTACTGTCGGCAGAATAAATCGTAATGAAATGATTTCGTTGCGTGCAACTCGTACTCATTCCCGTACTCGTACACGTATCTGTCTATCTGCGGAAACCTGCAATTGACAGACAGATAGGGATAAATCGGATCATTGTTGTTGCTGCTGGTGCTGCTCCTGTTGATGTTGCTTCATCTCACATTTGGTTGAAAGAATAGATGCGGGCGTCGATCGATCGAGCGGTCGGTTGGTTAGTTGGTTAGTTGGTTAGCTATGTAAATGGCTGATTAGTTGTACGTGTGTGTTGGCGGCTATAAGTTTATTAGTCTGAGTTTACTAGACTGAGCCATCGTGTGAGCGTGCTTCATTGGGCCCCCCGCGTCGTATTCAAATGTGTGCGGTCGAGGCTCTTTGCCGTATATTCGAATCAGTTTTCGTAAATTCTCATCATTTTTGGTTTTGATTTCCCTAAATTTTCTAGTTCTGGGTTCTTCCTTTATTATCTTCAATCGCTTAATTTAAAGTATTTGATCCTAGTCTTGCTGTAACTCCTAATTGAGAAGGGGAAAATGACCTAACTGTGAATCAAATTTTTCACTTTAGTATACTTTCAGGACTTTCGCTGATAGTTTAATTGATGATTGATCTGGTAGCAACTGATTCCACGTCCATAAAAGATTTTTGTAAACGTAAGTCGCTGGTTTACACAAAATGCGAATTCACAGTCCTTGAAGATGACGTGAACCTACCAAATCCGTTCCTCCAATTTGTTTCTCCGAGCCGACTTAGTGTGTGGGTATGAATATTTTTCGGAACTATCGCTCTTTTAATTCATCATTACGTTTTCACGCCATATCTTTTCCAAACAGCTACAACACAACACACTTGCTGCGTTTCAGAAAAACTTCAACGTTGCGAAGGCCAAACGTATTATTTTTCAGGCAACGATGCATCTTATGGTCACCACTAAGAGTCACCCTCACTCTTAAAGTCACCAATCGAAATTACAATGCACAAGCCCGCAGATTAATCGAAAATCACAAAGTTCGCGGCACGGAAACAAACAAAGACTTCCGACTGAGCCTTTGCAGCAGCTCTTCATCCGTATGCTAGATTAGTCAGTTCTTAGTTATAAATGGCTTTTATTTCATTTTAAGTAGTTTACAAAAACCAATAATTTCCAAGTCCTTTTTTTGGTATGGCTGATAGCCGTCTACCAGATTGACAATTATTTGTATGTCAAGAGGCTAGATATAAAAATTTAGTAAAAAAAAAACAAGATTATGTACGAGTAAATATAACTTAAAAATCCTCCTCGGTAATACGTCTTCTATAGCGAAGAGCATTCAGTGTAAGATTGTACAATAAATCCCATTCTTTCTGTCCATTCAAAATGCGAATTGCGTCTTCTTCATCTATGATGCTTGCACCAAAGAATTGTAAACGGAATTCCCTTAAAATGGGACAGATAGCAAGAAAATGAAAAATATCTTTTCTTACGTTTAGGTTGCACATATTACACAGGATTGGTAGTTCTGGGCGGTGTGGTATAAAATTTAGGCTTATCAGCTTTCCTCTCAATTTAAATATTGTGCTTATTTTATCCGCTGAGTAGGAAGTGTTCTAGATTATGAGTCCCAAAATGAATCTATCAATATGACGATAATATAATCAGCAATCAAGCTAGCCATGCAACCTCCTCAGTATGCAGATATAGGACATCACATATGCATTCTTCTAATTTTGCAAAACTGTCAAGACATATCCTATCTGAGTGTGGTATTAGGGTTACTGAAATAATGCTCCAAGCACATCAAAAATATCTCTAACATACTAATCAGCAAGTAGCAGTGCAACTTACATCCAGGAAGGCCAATATGTTCTTTATAATAATTTAAAGTCGCAAATGTTGGTAAAAAAGAATTTGCGGTCAGCAAAACTGACCCAAACTGATGAATACGCAATTCAAACAGACGTACGTTCGCCGAGTTTCCTGAAGGAAATGAGCTATCACCTGATTTCTTCAACAGGTGTAAGCTGACAACAAACCTGTCCCGACCTCCTATAGGGATACTGCGACATCGATCGTCAGTAGTATCCAGCGGTTTGTAATAAAGCTTTCCAGGCGGAACAAGTTGACCTTGAAGTGATGGATGATAAAATTCATTGTTGGCAACAGCAAATTCGAGTAGCTGATAAGTATACATATAGGTAGTTAGGCAGGTTCCTGTTTTAGCTTGCAAAACAAATGAGTGAATGCTTTATAAAAAGGGTAAATTTGTCAATGTGTAGTCCGAAATAATGAGGACTTGACCGAAAAGAAAGATCAAACCTGAATTGGGAAGACCATGATCGAGGATATCAGAGTGCTCGATCTTGGTAACTCAGTACATTATTCCCGGTATGGAAGATAGCTATGTCTAAAGTAGACCCGAACTCGGCACAAATGCTTAACCTGGCTCGAAGTAAGGTGGGTAGTTCGGAGCCTATATAGTAGTTTCTCAATTAAAAGGTAATGTTATAAATAAGACAAAAACAAGGCCCGAACAGAGGGGTAAAGAGATGAGCAAGGAAACGTATTAGTAGAGCGATTGTAGAGTACCGATGATATGGAAACACTAATAACGTTTAATGGCGAATACAACCAAATTTCACTATCAACCTGGACGGTGAAATGCAAGAGAAGTGTAATTAGGCCTACCAGCCGATCTATTTGAGACGTGCCATACAGACCCATATCTAGCCTTGGTATCTCTGCCAAATTCATCAGATTGTGAAGAATGGCGATGGAGAATGCTCGTTGTTTCATTAAGTTTGGAAGCAATCTCTTCGATACCTTCGATGTCAAAGAAGGATTTAGGCAGGGTGATGCGCTACCATGTAATTTTTTCAACATCATACTTAAGAAAATTTTACGAAGAGTTATCAAGAGTAACCCTTGCCAGTGGCTGTTTCTGGAGTCTAAGAAGAGGCGAATGATTAATAGTCCATCTTAAGAAATACCTAGGAGACTCCTCATAAGATCCTATTCAATCTAGTCCAACTTTATGGTGCAGAAGCATGGACGTTGCCGAAGATAGATGAAGATATCCTGCAGTGACATTGGTCTGGTCAGAAAAGTGCACGTTAGGCGGGACATATGGGACATGTAGGGTGAATGCATACCAGCACTCCATTCCCAACAGTCTTTGATTCCAACCCGAAAGGACAACGCAATAGGGAAAGGTTTCGCCTTAAGTGATTCGCGCAAGTGGTAGTGGACCTCACATCAGCCAACTTGGAGTGGGTTACTTGAGGCAGTTAGTCAGACACCGCGCTAGCTCGAGAGGGCTATTGGTTAAGGTCCATTTTCACCCCGGACTGAAGCGCCATCTTAGCAAGTAAGTATGCATTATCAAGCATTATCGGTTCCTTTAAGATTTTGTCTATTCAAATGATATCAATACACCTTCTTTATGTTGCCGAGGAACTGACTTCTTAATAGAGAACTTCCTTCTTAGAAATGACCGTCGAGAGTGTGGGCCACCAACCAAAAATGTTTTTTTTTATAATTTACGCGCGCCTAAGGGGTTATGATACCCTTTTACTCCATCGAAAAGATAGAAGGAGGAGAAAGGAAAATATTGTTGTCATGTAGTGGTTTGAAACTCAGGTATATTTGGTTTCGATATTAGGTCTCCGGGGGTGGGAGTTTTTTCTTCACTCGGAATGATTTGAAGGTTATCAATTTTTCTCGCTTGGTTTGTGCTTCAAACTCAACAACAGCCAAATCTACATGTCAGTGTTATGCCTTCGCACGCAGATTTTTCTGGCTGAGTTCCAATTACACAAATGAAAAACTTGTCATGAGTAGGATTCGAACCTTCACCCTCTGAGTGAGAAGTGATTGCTTGTACTACTACACCATGGCCACCTCATTTTGGAATAGAATGTTAAGCTCCTTTGGTCCTTAAAAAGAGTGTCTAGTGAACACAAGACATCACTTAATGCAGGTTCATACCAAATCTAGACTTCTTCGAGTACACATAAATACAAAGTCCGTTTCAAAGAAAACAGAGCATTTCAAAAATAGATATTTCTAGTAAGGTCATCTATTGGCAATTACATGCATCGGAAAGGTACATAGATGCTTCACTGAGGAGCTATTGCATCTGAAGTGTGTCAGTATGTTGTGCCATCGGTACAAAAATGACTGACGACCGAAAATCGCTCAGAATTTAACGTTCGAAGGACATCAACAAGGTGGCCAAAAAGAACAAAAACTTCTATTACAACATTATGACTGGTTACAACATTATACATGGTGTTTTTAATATGATCCAGGAACCAATTGCCGAGTGGAAGGCTCCAAACGTACGAGTACGAATGCTTTTAGACCGTGCAAATCGCTGTATAGAGTGAGAAGGGGGTCTATTTTGAATAAAATAAATGATATCAACTTTTGTAGTTCTTATTTTTAAATAGTCCTGTTTACGTTGGAACGGACCTTGTAGTTGCTTATTGGGAGGACAACAAAAATATGATGAGTGCCAATAAGGTTTTTCTAAAGCTCTCTTCGGAAATAATCTTTCTTTATATCGGACTCAAGACTGTCTTTACGAACATAACTTTAGAGTTGCCCATAAGCTTTCAGGGATATCATTATATGAGAACTGTAATTGCTGTCAGCTTGGAGGCACATCTACAAATGTATGTAGGTAGAATGTGGGAAAATTCCACCCTATCTGCTGGGAAATAAAATAATCGTCTCTTATGAACTCGCGAAAATATTAGTTTGAACCCAGATTGACTTATGCTTGATTTTAATCCGAACACCATGACCATATTGTCTTCAATGGGCGACGTCTCCCCAGAGACGCTTGAGAATTACTCATATTTCCTGACCGATAAAAAAACATGACTACCACTATTACACCGTGTCCAAAAATAACAATAAAACACTAGTTCCATGCTTGATAGCCATTTAATGGCTCAATTCTTTGTCCCACTTCTTGTGTTTAGGAAGTAAGACCTCCCCCATTGCTGTTGAATGGCAATTTACCAAACTTCCAATTGCCCTATAAAACACGCACACGAACCGAACAATAAAAAACAAAATGTTTATCTTGTCGAACCATTTGCCAACAAACACAGTCGTAATTCCTCTATTCATTCCCTCCACACAATAGATACTCAATCTATGCGCTAACAAAAGATCTCTTTAAAAAGATATTCTCCCAATCATCTCACTAATTATCCAAAACCCATCTCGTAAATAGATAAATTTTTTTATTATAACTCAATTCGGGCCCCCTACCATCGCCTTGCCCTGAGCCGATGATCGGCCGATGATCATAGAGTATCTACATATTTTATGTATCCCTCTTTGTCTACCTGCCGATATCACGCTTATCCAAATTAAAAGATCGTAAAATTCATTCTGTTAAGTCTAATGAACACATCAAACCGTTTTATTTCTCCTACCCTCGCATCAAATCAAAAAATCCATTGACTGCCGCGCTTCATCGGCATTGAGACGATGATGATGACGGCGATGGACGTAGGACGGTGGATAGCCCAGGGATCTGGGCCCAAGTAAGACCACCCCAGTGGATGATGGTACGGTATCTGGTGAAGAATTGTGCTCGAGGATGATTTGTGTGGCAGAAGACCGAACCTAGCAGCCAGACAATATTTTTTTTTTTTTTTGAATATACAAATACAATTCACAAGTGATCCCTCTATGCCCCGTTTCGGTTTCAACCCGTATATGTATCTGATTGAATGACCAAAGACAATATGCAAAAAGCCAAAAATAAAACTAAAATCCATCTGCGCGTAGATACATATCGGCCAAGTCAACCTTTTACCTTTCTTGAGAGACTTTGGTGGACAAAGAGAGGTAACGCTGTTGAGACGCGATTCCAATTCCAATTCCATTGCGACGTGTGTGTTCCATTTGTTGGATAAATGAACGTTCACACTATGCCTCCAAATATTTGGAATCAATTCTTTATAAAACGCCTGGAAGCCTAAGCCTTTTTTGCTTGGAGACCACAGGCGAGTATCATTGTGCGCCAAAGCGTGTATTGGCAAAGTTAATTAATTTATGCGGAGGTTAATTAACCTATAATAGTTCTGGCGGTGCGCATCCATTGAGGCAGAGTACCATTATAGCATCATCAAGAATGGCTGGTCCACTGGACCACCTGTGATGGACTGTGTTGATATACAAAGAGTTGGAGGCCGTTTTAAGGGATTACTCGTATAACTATAATACGTAACATTATGGTTATGATTAGCTCAAACAAACAAAACAAAACGCTTTGATTGACGTTGAAGGACAGAGCCATCGGCTGAGTACGGTCGCGATCGTGATCGCGATCGTGTTGATACGAGTACGAGTACGACGACGAGTATGTTTCGGATGAGGAAACCAGAAGTCAAAAGCTAAAGGTGGGCTTGTTTATGATTCAGTGACGGATTGTTTTCAATTTACGTGCATTCGACGTGTGTTTATGTACACAAACAGTTTTGATATGATGAGAATCCGATCAGAATGATTTGGGGGCACGGACAGGTGATCATAACGAACTGTTTGGGAAGAAGATCCAAGTGGGTGGTTAGTTAAGGTGTTGTTTTTAGTAATAATACATAGTATGTGTATACAAGTACATTTGTAGTGGAATATACATATAGTGTGGATATGGATATCTCAATCATAGCAGTCAGATGATGATTATAAAAAAACATGTGATGGTCGATCTAGAATTTAGAACAAACGTTCCGGAATTACAGCAACGTTTATTGGTTTAACATTTCCTTTTACTTTCTTCTTTGTACTATTTTCCACTAACATAGTAACTAGTAGGGAGATAGAAGAACGATAGAAGAACAACGATCACCAACAATCTTTGATCAATGGTCAGCGATCAGAGTCCGACAGCCTTAACCTTGCAGATTAAGATGATTCGCTACATGAATACCTGTAATCATACTGAAGTCAGTTCATCTAAGATACAGGAGAAAATGCATGTATTTCTTTCAGATGTTTGGGTGCATGATTTGAATGTGTCTTCAACTCTCGAAATCGGTGGAGAAGCAGATATCACCAATCATTATGGATCTGATTTTCTACCATGCTATAAAATGGATATGGTTCTTCTCTTCAATCTTCTTGTCATAATGAATATCAGGGTTGCATAAATCTGAAAGTATGATGAAGGAAACTCAGTATCCTGGTTACGGTGGAACTGCCATGTGAAAGCATGTTTATAAAACAGAGATTGTGTTTAGAATATTCTCAAATAATGAAAACTCGATGCGAATGATACCCAACACCACTTCTCTTAAGCCACGAGTTGACTTTGAGGGTATAACACATGACATAAGGAGGTTCGGACCAGCTTGCAAGAAAAGGAGGGCTACTTGACAATATTGAGGTTGCCAATATCAAACCACCCCTTTGCATAATGAGGGGCACTATCGAGGAAAAAATCACAAAGACTGCTCTTTGGCCGCTTTTTGATGGCAAACGATCTAGGAAGTTAATAAAACTAAAGAGGGATAAGCTTAAGACAGTAATAGGGATCCTGATATAACATTCTCTCCTGTGGCAGCACGCAAAGAGACTCAAATTGTCAGATACGGATATCTGCAGATTCTGCTCTGATCTGCAGTCTGTTGAGGACATAACACACATACTGTGTGAATATGAGGCAATATCGCGGGGTCAAAGAAAACTTTTTCGAAAACCTAGAGCAAATATACGGCACGAACTTCAAAGGCCTACTTGGATTTCGCAAGAAAATTGGGTGTTTCACCAATGCGATTGTTTAGGTTTTTGCCATTGAAGACAAATTGCATTGATTCCACAGGGACCGCCATGGGCCCGTTTTGGTGCCTAGTGTCTGTGTGATGGCATATCCATGTTTAACTTAACCTCACCTAACCTCCTCGTAACTGCTGTGTAAACAAAAAAAAAACTATTTTTTGGCTGTAAGTTGCTCGGTCTTCTGAAAACGTATTTGCACAGCTTGAAGGCCCGTGAAGTATGTACAAGCTTCCAGAGCTGTGCCCCTTGATCCAATTCGGTCAACTTCTTCTTGTGATAAAATTAATAGTTAAGGGTTTGAGAGGCTAGATCGGAGGATATACTAAATATCAATAATCGACTTCGTCTGTGGTGGGAAGCAAAAGGTTGAGAAATTGGCACCAATTGGGTTCGTGAATATTGCGTTGATGTGTAAAGTAAATGTTTTTATACCCGCGCTCTGTGACGGTGTTATGGTAAGGCTTTCATTTCAATATCAATGAAAGTACCTAAGGCGTACTTTTTGTCGAGTGCACAATCAGTTATATCGACGAGCTACCATTTTGCAGAATTGTCCGCTATTGCCTAGAGTGTAGTTTTTTAGTATTATTGTCACTTTGTCACCTACTCATCTAAGCCAATAGCAAGGTTTTCTTCCAAACCGGCATCGCTTTTATAATTTTCTAAGCGACTTATGGATTTAGAATAGCGCTACTGCATTGTAAAGATCTAAGATGATGTTATCTATTATACAACAAGAAGATGATCTGATCATAAGTGCTTAAGTAAGCCTTACATCACCAAGCGTCATTACAAACTTGATGACTACAGTTTATCCACCTCTCAGAAGATGTTAATTTGTTTTGGTTCGGTGACGGATTATAAGTGATGAAAGAGGGACACGGAATGGTTAATATTCTCAAAGGGATACCGAGTGACTGGAAAGAAACAGTTAACAAGTTAAGTTCAGTTTTTTTTATCATAGTATCGATCCTGAGAGTTGTGGTTGTTTCATTCTGAAATTATATAGAAAACCCTGACCTAGATGAAGATTGTGAAAACCCTGGTGGTTTACATAACCTGTACAAGTCACACGGATGACCCTTCGTATACGATAAGTTATATGAAATTGCTACCCTAAGGATGTAGTGTTGTCTCTCTGTGACCCTTTGATTAAGAGTGTTTTAAAATAAGGATTGCTTTTAAGTTCTTCCTATAACTATCATACATTTATGATTTTGATTTCTTCGGACTGTCTCGTGTTGAAGTTCTAGTGATTGCTTATCTTTATCTCAGAAAGATCTTGTTTCGGTGACATCACTATCTACAAGATAGTGAAAATCAGCTCCTGATGAGCTATACTAGCCTCATCTTTGGATGTTTTCTTACTTGGATCTAAGAAGTTGTAACAGCTCTTGGACAAGACCTACGAGCAGTGCCCTAGATTAGAAAAAGATTGCAGTTTTGGTAGTACTGTCGGAAAGTATAGCTTAGATGATAGCACCTCTGATAAGAGATTCAGGGTAATCGACTTGGAGGTGGCAAAACATTGTCGTACGGGTGGAGATATTCCGAACATCAGACAAGCTAATACTGTGAGGATGTTCAACGTCGGATGGCTACAATCGCAAGAGATCACCAAATCCTTATCCAAGTATCGAAGACCAGTTGCAGAATTACCAAAAAGTCGTCACAGATGCCGCCTCTGATGTGCTGGGCTGTCGTCGGTCATCACCACTAAATCGCTGACGACGACTACCGGCAAGCATATGCAGCTAAGCAAAATGCATACAAAGCTGCGCTGCATATAAGGACTAGAACTATATACAAGCTCTACGAGCAAAAGAGGGGAGACGAATATCGCCTTCTCAAGAGGAAAAAAAAGGAGTATGAGAAGCTCGCGGTCGAGAAAATTGAGATATGCTACTCCAGTAATGAGATTCGGAAGTTTTACCAAAACAAACGCGGAACCGAAGTAGAGTCGCAGTCAATGCTGAGGATTTGGAAAGAATACTTTTGTAGACCATAACGGCAATGACGAAACAAATACAGTATGATGTAGACCAACAATTCCGTCCACTTGACCTGGATGAAGTAAAGATCGTTATATCTAAGCATAAGTCCCACAAAGCTGCTGGACCAGATAGTCTGTCCGCCGAGCTCTTCAAAGCGGCAGGCGATGTCTTTTTAAGGAACATACACCAACTCAAAATATGGTCGAACAAAAATATGCCTGATGAGTGGAACCTCAGCATTATTTGTCCGATACTCAAGAAAGGGGACCCTCTGAACTGCGCCAACTGCAGAGACATCAATCTTCTTTGCCTTCAAGATCCTCTCTGCCATATTGTGTGAACGCCTGAATGAAATGAAAAAGGATTTAGACAAGTCGACGCGCTGTCATGCGATTTACTTAACTTCATTCTTGAAAGAATAGTGGAAAACTCATGCGCCAACACAAGAGGCACAATATTTCAAAAGTCCGTCTAATTACTCGCATACGCCGATGATATTGACATAATTGGAAGAAAGCAACGAGATGTCAATGCAATTTTCGCGACTATTGAGGTGGAAGCGGAGAAGATGGGTTTATCGATCAGTGATGACTAAGTATATGCTGTCAACATGAAAGGACACCCAACACCGATGTCTCTGACAGAACGTCATCCTCAACAATAAAACTTTGAGGTAGTTAAGGACTTTGCTTACCTAGGCTCCGCTATTAATTCAGACAACGACAACAGCGCTGAGATTACACGAAGAGTAACTCTTGTCAATCGCTGCTTCTTTGGGCTAATAAGGCAATTGACTGGCAAAACCTTCTCTTGCATAACAAAAGTGACCCTATATAAGCCCTTAACCATCCTAGTCCTGTTCTATGGCGCAGGGGGATAGACCAAAAATGGATGATGGTCTATAACACTCGTGGGTGTTTGGAGAGCAAGATTCTTCTGTATAGACGGTGAGTGAAGGAGGAGATACAAAATCCAACGACTGAGGTGGCTTCGAATCCACCCCCAGGGACAACGCATTAGAGAAAGACCGCGACTCAGGTGGTGCACGCTAGTGGAAGGAGACCGCAACCAACTGGCGGCAGCTGGCATTGGCTGAGGCCCTGGTCCACCCCGGTCTGTAGCGACACCTTGAGTAAATAAGTAAGAAGGAGAGAAGAGAGAACCCTGTCGTAATAATGTTCACCAGATTCAGAGATTGACTCTAATTTTACGTTATGCTTACATACTTAAAAGTACGTTTCCAAAGAATTGTTTCCATTTTACCGAATTCCGCGGACTGATTGCATGTGGTACTAGGACTATCGTTGAAAAACTTTAACATTTAAAATAATTGTCAATGTCATTACTTGGATTTCCAAAGTCTCGGTGAATAGCGCTGAACAAAGAATCTCTGGCCAATGCTTTGAGTACTTTTGAGAAATTCGGTGAAAATCTGCTAGCAATAAAAGAGTTGAATCGTTGGCCCTTCAAGCGTTTTCTTCTGGCTTGGACCCTTGAAAGTTTCAATTATATATTGATATACCTTTTCGTCGCCCTAGATTTAGCTGTCCATTTCGCAAGGTTTCCCTCGTAGTTCTCTTCAATTTGTTTATTTTTTTTTTAATTTAAAGCGTAAACATTTACCAAGAAAATGTTAATATTGGAAGCAATGTTAATATATGCGGATTATTAGTTACAGAATTTCAGGATTAGCCTTGAAACTTTTTTCTTTTTTATTATTGAAACTTTAATTTTCCTCTTTTTCTTTATTTTTACGTCTCTTTTGTACAATGGTTGACAATCGAATGCTTTCCGCTTTTTGTTGCACGTTGAACAATCCTGTCTCACCTACCTCGCTCCCACATGATGGTCGCGGCACCTATCTGTTAGCGACAGTACCAAACAGACAGGGTTGGCAACGAGAGATATTACCATCAATTCGAAAGGATACTACATCTCGGCCAATCTGACATTATGATCGCCTTACATTAACTTATATGTATGAACTTAAATGAATAAGACTTATATAGGTATAGACGGGGTTGCTTTCGGTTTATAAATAACATGATTGCTCAAAGGAAAATATTGGTTCTTTCCAAAGTTTTATATGGGACGATTCTATAATGCCATCGTAAGGTAATTGAGTAATTTGACAGTTTTCAATATCGTTTATAACATATCTATCATTTGGCAGGACTTTATTTACAACGTACGGACCTTTATACTTTAAAATTAGCTTTTTGTTTGCACCAACAGTTGTATGAGTGTTTCTAATAACTGCAAAATCACCAGGGCGGAAAACCTTTGCAGGTTTATGGCTACGCTCGAACAGACCTTCACTCCGCTCTTGTGACGAACATATAACCTCCGAATAATTCCTAAATCACGATTTGGAACCGGACATTTTTCTTCAAGAAACTCAGTTAGACAGTCTACATCTGGTCCTCGTTGGCCAACACAAAACAACAAAATACGAGTAGCAGAAGTTTTACAGGTTGTACTTTGAACAGAGTTATTCATAGCCAATTCAACTTTAGATAAAATGCTGACCCAATTTGCGTGCTCGATAGGTTCGCTCAATTTCGCTAACATATGTGTAAGTGTACGATTAACTCGTTCTACTTGCCCATTTGCCTGTGGCGAAGAAACAGCAACCTTAACGTGAACTATATTATACTTTAACAAAAACTCACTCAACTCAAAAGAAGTAAAGCAAGTTCCCCTATTGGAAATAATCCTGATAGGGCGACTGTAATATTTGAAGTATTTCTTCAATGCTAATATTCCTTCCTTAGTACTAGTGGAATTCACTGGATATAATTTAACAAACTTGGTAAAGGAATCGATAACAACCAGTAAATGTTTGCGCTTGGATTTGATTGAGGGTAATGGCCCTAGGTGATCGATATGTATGGTATCAAAAGGGACTGGTCTTTTCGGTATGCTATATAAACTTTTCTCATTAGATCGTGCTGGCACAAAATACGCTATGCACTTAAAGCAATTTCTAACAAATATTTCAATTTTAGGTTTCATTTTAGGGAACCAATAATGCATTTTCATCTGATCGTAGCATTTGCTTATCCCCAAGTGACCAATCTGCTCGTGAATCAATCGAATTACATTTTCTTCCATTTCTTTCGGGACGTAAAACAAATCATTTTCCTTGCCTTTTCTATAAACAAGTCCATCTTTCAGCTCATATTGCCTATCGACTTCTTTTCCTAGTTTATTTCGTAGTTTTACAATACAAGGATCTCTACTCTGTGTAGCTTGTAACTGTGATTCAAAATCAATCTCATTAATTGCTGAGAATATTTGGCAGCGACTTAGTGCATCTACATGACCCATTATAGCTCCACCACGGTGCTGTACGCTATAGTTGTAATTTTGTAGCTCAAGCGCCCATCTAGCTATTCTTGGATTAAGGACTTTTCTATTTAGTGTCAGTGTTAAAGAGTTACAGTCGGTCACAATTTTAAAAGGTATACCTTCAAGGTAGACACGAAATCTTCTAAGAGCGTATATGATAGCAAGTGCCTCCAGTTCAAAGCTATGATAGCGAGCCTCCGCTGGGGTAGTCCTCTTGGAAAAATAAAAAACCGGATGGAATTTTGCATCCTTCTGTTTTTGCAGGAGAACAGCACCGTAACCACTTGAACTGGCATCGCGATGCAGCTCAGTCTCTTTCATGGGATTATAAATCACCAATACTGGGGAGTTAACCAACTTGTATTTTAAACTGTTAAAAGCTGATACATATTCATTGTCGATTTCGAACTTACAATTTTTTTTCAAACGATCATAGAGTGGCCAGCGGATACTTCAGGATACTCTCCTTATGACTATCATTGGGTTCGATACCTTCATTGCTTACATTATAACCTAAGTAGTTGATATTGGTATAACCAAACTTGCATTCAGATAGTTTAAGCTCAAGGCCATTTTCCGCTAAACATTCTAGTATATTACCCAGAAGAGTTAGATGTTCCGTAAAGTCAATACTAGCTAACAAGATATCATCCATATATACCATTATCATTCCTTGCTCAATAAATTCTCTTAAAACGAATGAGATAAATCTTTGAAATACCGACGATGCATTTTTTAAGCCAAATGGCATTTCCAGGTATTCGAATTGTCCACAAGGTGTAACAAATGAAGTGAATTTAATCGAGTCGGCTGCCATAGTCACTTGGTGAAAACCATTTTTCAAATCCAACAGTGTGAACCACCTTTTACAGCCGAGGTATTCCAAACAATCTTCTATGAGAGGTATTAGGTAATTATCTTGTTAAATTCCAAATAGTCAATACACATGCGTGTTTCCCCGCTCTTTTTCTTAACCAATACAACACGTGAAGCATACAGAGAATCACTATGTCTAATAATACCTTGTTTCAATAAATTATTAATTATATGTTGTACTTCAAATTTATCTTTGTAGGATAACCTACGAGGGTGACAATAAACAGGAATTTCGGAAGTCAATCGGATTTTCATTTCAAAATTGTTCTTTTCTAGTTGTGTTTGATAATCTTTGTGAAATTTGGTTCCTAAGATCTCTATGCAAGAGACTATCAATATCAATAACTTCATCTGTGTTAAAACAATTCACCTCAATGCTGTAAATAGAAGGGACTTCGCAAGCAATATTAATCAAAGCATTATCGGTATTTTCGGGTTGGACCTTAGACGCAATTGAGACTGATTTCTCTAACGGAACGGAACAGTTCGAATTAGAACAGGAATGAGAGAGCGCAATTTCACAATCAGACGAACGCAAAACGGAACACTGGTCGACTCGAGCGCAACCCTCCACCCCACCTCTAGATCTCACATGGCTTTTTAAATTAGGGCATTCGGTGACCGAACGAAAAGCTAAACATTTGTGATCAAGTGACGGATAATCGGAACAATTATTATTAATTCTATGACGCGCTCTAATGTTTTTACTAATAGTATTTTCCTTTGAACAATCCTTACAATAGTTAAATCTAGGAATCGTGGTCTGAATATTTAAGTTAACCAATTTAGTATTTTCAATAATTTTATTAGCTAACGAATTTTGTATACAAAATTTTATATCAAATGTGTCCAAAAAATCTCTGCCAAGCAATAAAGGTTGAGGAAGAACGATGCCTAAAACTACAAATAAGGAACCAGGTTTAATTCTATTTAACAAAAATAAATGACATTCTATTTTACCGAATACAGTTATTTTGGCACCTGTGATGCCACAGAAGTTGGGGCTTTTAGACATATCCTTAATAAGATTAGAAGGCACGATCTTACTGGGCTTACTGGGCTACCACCATCAAACAACGAATCGTAAAAAACAAATTTAACTTTATTCAGACCACGATACGAAAAAGCAACACCCACCTGTTTATATGGGTCGAGTTCTTCCAAGTTCTCTTCACTCTCTAGCAGGTGAACTGTATGCGCTTTGGGTTTTTCGGTACAATCCTTAAGTTGATGACTAGAGCTGCCGCAGCTAAAGCACGAATGGCTCGTCTCTTCTTTGTGCATTGTCGTGAAAGATGTCCAAATTCGGAGCAGTTAAAACATTGCATTTGTGTTGATGAATTTGAAGGCGATGATTGTTTTGTGTTCTTATGAAAAAAAACTGTCACTAGCACATTTTTTCTCATACTTAACCAATAGCTCCTTTAAATCTTCCATGTTCTTGGCCGTGTACAGCATCGATGTGTAAGTGCTTCTGTCTCGTAATCCCTCAATTACAGCCAATATTATTTCGTGTTCTTCGAGCCTACCCTGTTCAGCGATTTCCTGCATGGATAACATGTAGGCAATGATGGGCTCATTTGGAAGTCGTTGCCTTTTTTGAAGCTGGCGGTATACATCGTTCAGCATGATGTTATTTTTGAACTGTCTAGATAGACTAGTTTTCAGATCAGTGTAGTTGGAAGCATTGCACGTTCGCAAGAAAATTGCAGCAGTGCCACTGAGAAGTCGTCGAAGACACATGTATTTGAAATGGTCATCATATTTTCCGATATTAATGGTGTTTTGGAAATCCATCAGCCACTTATCCACTGAGTACGCGTTGTCTCCTGAGAAATGCGGTACAAGAGAATCAACGTCCAGGAGCGAAAGTATTTGGAATCCCTGAACATTTTGGGCTTCAAGTTCTTTAATTTCTGCTTTCAAAGCTATGATCTTTTTCCTTCTTACCAGTTTGCTGATTATTGCGTCCAGATCTTCGTCACTCTCATCCACGTGTTCCAATGCTTGCAATTGTTCTGCTCCCACTTCAACCATCTGCTCTTGTTCTGTTCCATTCGCTTATTCCTGCATATCCTCTGCATCGGTTTCGACATCATCTTCTTGGTTTTGGGTAATTTTGAGTAGCTTGCGCGGTTGTGCCACGTTGGCCGTTGCCAGGTATTTTATATGGGCTTCGTCCAACGATGCCGTCAAAGTTGCCCTCGTATGTTTGGGTGGCATTTTTAATTTTGTGGTGAACAAATTTATCAAAAAGAACAAAACTGATGGCTACGAAAAAACCGGATTAATTTTCTGCACGACCCCACACCTGAGATTTAATTTTCCTCGTTTTCTTTATTTTCACGTTGAACAATCCTGTCTCACATACCTCGCTCCCACATGATGGTCGCGGCACCTATGGGTTGGCGACAGTATCAAACAGACAGGGTTGGCAACGAGAGATATTACAATCGATTCGAACGGATACTACAAAACGTTGTAAAGTTGTTAATATTTCAGTATACTATAACTAGTACAACCTAACAAGCAGTTTGATTTTGAATTTTGAGCTATTCAAATGAATTGGTTTATTTTTAGTCCATCTGAGTACTCTATTTATAGCAGTCAACACTACTCCGTTGACTCGTGTTAGTCTTTCGCAAGGGTAAGTATAGCTGTGTCATCAGCAAACATAGCTATTGTGCAATTTGAAGGTGTTGGTATGTCGTTGGTAAAGAGTAGATATAAAGCTGAACCTAGTATACATCCTTGTACAACTCCAGTCTTAGTTTCTCTGAGTCCTGAGTGGGAACTACCTAGTCTGATCTTGGAGTATCTATTCGTAGGTACGACTCTAGCACTTCTGTATATTCCCTTGAAAAGAGTGGTTTTATTTTGTTAAGAAGGCCTGCGTGCCAAACCTTGTCAAATGTCCTTACGACATGCAAAAAAACTTCTCAGCAAACCACTTTATTCTGCAGAGCTTTTTCGATAACGTTAGTAATCCGATGTACTTGTTCTATGGTAGAATGTTTATCTCTGAAACTAGATTGATGTTCTGGAATCATATTTCGGAAAATCATGAATGGACTTAGTCTCCTTTTCTACAAAAATTTAGATAAAGTGGGTAAAAGAGAGATTGGTCTGTAAGAGATGGTTGATGAGGGTCTTTTCCTGGTTTGGAGATCAACTTTCCAGTGACAGGGAATATAGTTCAGGTTATAGCACGCATTAATTATTATAAGATTAGGTGGCTATTGGAAAAACCAACCCACTTAGGCCAATCAGTCCATTGTGATGCCACTTAGATCTATGATCCTCATTCGCTTGGAATCATACTGAGCTTCTGATGAAGCGTAGGAGACTACTATTTAAACAGTCAAGTCATTGTAGAAGAAAGCTCCTAAGCGAAGTTTCCTTCTTTGGGAGAGCTGGGCATGTATAGAGTTGGTGGAGGATTATGTTCTCGTCCTCATAGTCCTTGCTTCTACAGAAATTATTATTGAAGACCCCAAATCTTTTTGCATGCTTGCCTATCAAACAGTGTCCAGTGATGACAACTGTGATTATGTTGAGATTTTGAAAGATCAAAGGCTTAGTGCGATTCAGATCCAGCTTTGTTCAGATTTGTTTGGCCGCCAAACATATTGATCCAACAGTCCACCTAAGGTTTGTTCTTCTATTAGCATCCAGATTTAGCATTAGTTTACACATAGCGATTGGTATACCGTTGCTCCAATTTTGGCGAGTTCATCGGCCCTACAATTCACTGAAATATCTCTATGCTCCGGCACCCAATATAGGTGAAAGTTGAACTGCTCTGCTCTCTTTCAAGAAGATGATCGGCAGTCAAGGGCGGTATTAGAATTTTGCAAGACTGAGTCCAGGGATTTAAAGCGGCCTAACTATCCGAAAGTATGCGGATATCCTTTGAAGATTGATTATACACAGAATGAGTACGACCGAGACCCTTTTGGAGTGATGGAGTTTAATCTGAAGAAATCGTAGAATCATTGTTACAATCTGTTCGAGTCCTCGAATTCTGAACATGTGCCCAAGACCTCATCTTCATCATCTCTTCGTAGATCGTATAGAATCTCTCGTTTTCCATTTCCGACAGAGTGTCAGAGGTGGAAATCGTCGACTTAGTTGTCACCTCGGATAAATTGGAGTTGTTGCTATCAATTCAGGAAAGGATTTCGACGGTCCAGGATCTGAAGCGGAATTTGCAATTTCAGTTAAAGGGGGAGGAGGAGGTTGCTTATGAGCATCCAGCTCATCCTTTTTGTAAACCTTTAGAATTATTGAATTGGAAAAGAACCGAATCATGACTTTGGTCTGCGCTAGAGGGTTTCTGGAGTGGAGAGTTCGATTGGGATTCAGGTGCGCGTTGTAGGTCTGCTAGGGACATACTCCTTTAGCCACGACCTCGAGCTTTGCTGCCGGCCAGACCTCTCTTAATTCACCTATGGCTTTTGTTTAAATATCGAGAGATCTTTTGTCTGCACAAGCGAAAAGCTTGACGTGGCATTGGCAGCAGCCAACCTTGCTTGTGAATGGAGGTGTCCGGGGTTTTCCCGCATGATGTCCAAGAAGCTCCCCGAAAGCTTGCTGGAGCCCACTGGGTAGTCCGCCTTTAACGATGTTTTGGCCCACTTTTTGGTCTGCGGTTCGCTCAACCTCCGGAATGGATCCGTGGGTTTTGATTATGTATACAGCATTTCGGCGTCTGGATTATAGTGTCTTTGGGCGGGGGGCTTATTACGAGTACCGCGGCTGGGCCTTTGATTCCTCTTTTGAGGGAGGAGTTCTTGTAGGAGGAAGACCATGGCTTGCCACAAACTTGCTGCTGCTAGGGATGGCGGTAGGGGTAGGACCATGACTTGCCACAGTTTTGCCACTTCTAGAGGCTTTCGATTTTGGCTCGTTGCGTTTGCCTTTTAAAGGTGCACCATGGATTGCCGCAGTTTTACCTTTGCTCGACATTGCAGGAGCCTTGGCGCTAGTCGGTGGAATCACCGTATTACCTGCCGCTGTATACAAACCAGGGCAAAAACGAGTGAATGGGAAGTACAATGGAAGGGGAACGGGTGAACGTCTTGTAGTTTTAGGACTCATCTGGAAAACTTCTCGAGATTCATTTACCTTACTCAGCCTCTACAACTAGACAAGTTCGATGCTCAGATTAAAGGATTCATTAGTAATGCCAGCTTGAGACCTTGGTGGCAGTTCCTGTAGGACCGCGGCAGTTATTAAATCGTTTCTACATAGCTTGTTGCATTTGAGATCGTTTTTTATAATTGGTATTATTGTCTACCGCAAAACCAAATGAATTTTTGAATTTTTTCATCGGACTATTCTACTTCTGGCCAAATGTCAACAATTCGAGATTCGTTGGGAATGTCTCCATTAAAATTCTGCAAATAAGTCAGCCTGTTTTAGCCCAAGCGTTTCTTAATCTTAAAAACAGATTTTATTGTATTGGACGTTTGTGTATTTGATAGACTTCAAAAACAAGTGTTTTCTGTTTGTTTATCAGCAATTATTTCGTTCGGTTAAATGATTTCTTTTTAAAATCCTTTAGATGGTCTCTTATTAATTCAGTTAGCCTACGAGTATTCAGTAGTGATTTGTAGATTTCCTTTTTAAGCTACGAGTATTAGGTCCATTATTAGCCTAGGATATTTAAGTTTTTTGGTTATAGCAGGATTGCTTTCCCAGACTGCACTTTGTATTTGTTTGATAAATAAAAGTTGGTCAGTAAACAGTTTACTAAAATCTAAGTTTTGATCTAATAAAGCTCCGAAGTATTGGCAATCCGTAAGCTTGTTTGTAAGGTGTAAGTATGGATTTGTCAAGATAACGCATTCACTAAGAGTTTAAATCTTATTGAAAACTAGTTGAAACTTGCTTCATTATAATGAAATCGTTTAAATCTGGTATTTTATCTTTATCTGTAAGCCAATATGTTGACTTACCAATCACATCCCTCATCTTGAATTGCTCTTAATAATTTATGTCCTTTTTTGTGGTTAGCCGAGATTTTCAATGTGTGTTTCTGGCGCATTATGAATCTGTTATTATGTTTTAGTATTTTTGTTATGCTCGCATTTGATTTTATGCCTTACTGGGGTGTAGACTAATGTAACAGTTTTTGATGTTTAGTTGTAATAGATACAGATACATCCGCAACTTATCTTCTTCGAAATGCTCAATAGACTCCCTAATAATTTTGCACTTCTTGCTCTTGCATTGTTGAATTGGTGATATGCGTGATATGTTTTGTAGTTTTTAATTTTGAAATAAGTTCGATCAGTAAGGTGTGATTCAGAGATTAAACAAAAGTCAAATTTTTCTGTTCTATTGTACGTACTATATTGCCTGAAGCTCATTTCTATGTATAAGCAGGTCATTTGCGCTCCATGACATGATTTTAAGAAACTTAATCATGCGTTTCAATTTGTAAGTTTTTTCACCCACACCACGTGTGGTGAATCGCCAATCTAACTGGACAAAATTAAAAAAATCTAAGTTTAGCTACTTGACTTTGAATCATGTGTTAAGCTTCTCAATATAATAGGTAACTGTAATTCATGTTTTGTTGTTTTGTTTTTCTCTCTGATTAGGAAAAACCAAGCTAGAAAGTTAGTTGTTGTCAAAAGGTGGTTGATGATTTAAAACGCTACAGTGATTTGATTGTTATAATATTTTTTTTATTATTATTAAGCTCTATTTGAAGGTAAAATATCATAATTTGTATTTAATAATTTCCATTGCAAATATTTAAAAAAAATTTTCCTATGAGAAGGTCAAAAAATGCCAAAAATAAAATGTTATTGTTTTTCAAGCAGAGTTAAAGTTAACTATACCGCATAATTCCGGCCTGAAACTACGTTTATATTATTTTGTAGAGTATTCTCTAAGGTAAACTGAAAACATCTCCGCCATACAATTCTTTTCACTTTTCCAGAATGATTCCCTCTCTGTCGCGGAAGGAAATTTTTGAACCTTGGGAAGAACTGCCAAGATATTGTACATCGCAGGGACGTTGTTTTGGCATAATATGGATATGGTCTTTAAAATAAGTGGAAGGCATCGCAACCGCTTTTTAACATCAAATTCCATCTGTCTTTGTTAACCATATGTGTTGCCTGAAATCATAGACAGAGAGGCATTATACAAACAGATGTCTCATGTTTTTAACGTAAGTACATGCTGTGTGGGCTTAAACTTAGGCATCCCGTAGGCATCCCACATCCATGGGAGCAAGGATACGCCTTGCCATCGCTCACCAAACATTTTCACTGTTTCAGATACCAATTCGGAACTGTGTTGCCGGCACAAGTTCCACCCTTTGTATAAGTCGAGGCCGACCTAAAACCTCTTACTGCTCTTAGGGTCGCAGCACCCAGCACTTATTGCAACTCCATATTGAGTCAACCAAAGGAAAACCAAAGGAAGACCCTTCCCGCGATTTTGGCCACCATGACGCTCCCACAAGGGGGCCTACCTCTAACAAGTCAGGCCCGGACCGAGATCCGGGGGCTCCTGACTCCCATGGTACCGTGATTTAAGTCCTGGACTACCGGTGGTCCAGCCGCCAACAAGACCTATGACCGGCAACTTGTGACTGATCAAATCGTAGCAACCTTCGGTAGCGTCATCTGAAGGTGTTTACGATAAGACCAGTACTTTGCTCTGCCCCCATTCATTATTAGACAACGTCATTAAAGGGCGAAGCCTAGATAATTGGGCGGGGGCCCCATTATACAAACAGCTGGAAGAAATCCAAAACGCTTTGATAAGTGCAATGAAAGGTCAAAAAAGTGAAAGCAAGAAAGTCTTGTAGATTCGACCGACCGCCAGGAAATAATTAAAGCTAGCCAAAGAGTGTTCCGCAAAATGGGAAAACGAGATTCAGCCAAAGTTTCATCCAGTAAAGGTACGGAAGTGAAAAGCCTTTTTAAAAGTTTTGGCTCTGTGTCTTCATTAGCTCTTTCTTCTGGCGAAGCATTATCGTTAATGATTTATGCTAATTTGTCGAAACATCAATATGATGTTATACAGCACAAAGTCAATGCAAAATGCAAAGATCTTTCTCCCTCCTATACTAGGGCTCAAAAAGCAAAGAAGGAATGCTACCCAAAGGAAATTGAAATCACCGAAGTATTGTACATGCAAAAAGTCAACTCCAGTCTTTGCTTAATCATGCCATAGAAAGGGTTTGTTTTGCTCAAAAAGAGGTTTAACTGGGGTTAGATGAGCTGAAAACCGGTGAAAATCGTCTTAATATTTTGATAAAATGGGGATACGATGGGGCTCAGCAAAAGTAATATAAACAGAAATTTTCATCGGGGGGCCATACCGATGAAAGTTTATTTAGTATTTCAATGGTTCCCATTCAAACGAATTTATGTTCTACCCTAGGAAAAATAATTGTGTGGCAAAATCCAGCTCCTTTTTCTACAAGATATTGCCGTCGAATCAAGTTTGTTTCCTCCTGTCATGACCTGGCAAGCTCGAGGAGCGGTGTGTGAGATATCATCGAAATTTTTTATTCGTTTGAAATTCCTATTGATGCCATTATGTATGGAATATAACATTGTTCAAATGTCCGCCGCAGCTTCTCTAACCGAATTTGTTATGTTGGCTTTGAGAGCCGCTGTGGTTTGTAGCTTATTCGCATAGACCTGCGGCTTCAGGAACCCCCACAAGAAAAAGTCTAACGGGGTCAAATCGCACGATCTCGGTGGCCATTTCACATCACCTCCACGTGAGATGACCATGCCCTCGAACGCTGACAAAAATTTCCAATGTGGCGTGAGCTGTGTGGCACGTAGCGCCGTCCTTTTGAAACCACATGTCGTTGGTGTCCATATCATCCAATTCAGACCAAAAGAAGCTGATAATCATCGACTTATAGCGCTCGCCGTTGTCGGTGATGGCCTGGCCAACGTCGTTCTCAAAGAAATATTATGAACCGATGACGCCGCCAGCCCAAAATCCACACCATCCAGTGACTATTTCGGGATGCATTGGACGCTCTTGGATCTCATGTGGATTGGTATCATACCAAATTCAACTATTCATCCAGAAATGGGCCTCATCGCTGAAGACGATTTTTCGATGAAAATTAGGGTCAGTTTTCAACTGATCCAGAGCTCATTCAGCTAACGCACGTCGTTGTCTATGGTCATTTACCTTCAGTTTTGTACGGGTGCAGGCCCAAGCCGTGATTGAAAATTCGCCAAGTTGTGGTCTGCTAAAGGCTGAGTTCTTGTGAACGACGCGATATCGACTGTCAGCGGCGATATTTTCGGCAGATCTTGCGTTTCGTCGACTTACGGGTGTTGGTTTATAATCTGCTGAACCAGTGGACTCAAATTTATCCACCACACTGCCAATAGTCCTCTCGTTAGGACGATTATGGCGACCGTAAATTGGGCGAAGCGCGCGGAACGTTGCCCGAACAGAACATCCATTTTGATAAAACAATTTTATCATTTGCACGTGTTGTTGCACACTATGTCTGTTGACGGTGAATTGACAAAATGGTGCAAAACAATATGGCCACTATCAACTGTTAAATTTCGGAAGTCCCTATTGGAAGACCCTGTATAAGCAAGAAGTCGGTCCAACATGATTTTATAATTTTGTCCACCCGGATTTCCGAAGCACCACACTGTCCGCACTTGCGGAATAAATGTTCTATCTTCATTTTTAGCATGTGTATGTATTTCGGTTAGATTTTGGACTACTCGTACTTGTGCATAATTCGAAGCAGTTTGTTCTCAAGGTTCTTTAAACTTAGAATATATTTCGTTAGCCGTCTTACTAGTGGATGTGGAATCTGCTCCTTTGGTTTTTCTACAATATTTGTGATGCTGTTTCTGTGTTTTTGAAGATCCTTTGTAACCATGCATCGAGAGTAGCTGGCTGGGTGTTCTCCATCACAGTTGCTTCGGTGGTTTGGAGCATTCGAGTGGGCTGTTGTTACCAGCGCACTTGACACATTTAACTGGCCTAGAGCAGGAGTTTTTAGTGTGCAAAAAGTATTGACAATTGCATTGGGAGATTAGCCTAGAAGTCTCAATTGACTCTCTTTTTACAATAGTATTCAATACTTTGTTTATTTTGTTTAATTTTCTTAATATTTTCTGTTGGCTAAGCTAAGCAAAAACATGTTAAGAGGTTCTTTTGTAACATATTAAGAGGTATATTAAAATCAGCTGAGACTTTTCTGGGTGAGGGTCAAACAATTGCGCAGCGAAGATTGGTAGATTGTGGATAAATCCTCATTCAACCTGCAAACAAAATCCTTAACTAGACCGATAGGTCTAGATAAGTATATTTGCGCATCTTCCGCATAGAAGTGAAGACTAGCGTTGGAGGAAACTTTGGGGATGTCGTTAATAAATATGCAAAACAATAGTGGACCCAGTATTGAGCCCTGTGGTAATCCCGCTTGTATATTCCTAATACAAGAGGATTTGTTACTAACCATAACACTTTGTCAAGGTCAAGTCAAGGAGGCAAAGTATAGTGAGGAAGTCTAAGTCATAGCTGATCCTTATGTCATCGAGAATTTTAACCATAGCTCTAGAAAAACTATGGTTGGCTCGAAAACCAGACTGGACCGAAGTAAGTAGTTTATGATGATCTAGATAACTTGAGATTTGCTTGGCAAGAGCTTTTTCCAAAACTTTTGAAAGGCAAGGTAATATACTGGTGGGTGGAAAGTCTGCAGCCGAAGACGGTCGAGATTTTTTCGGGACAGGACTTACTTTAGCCAGCCTCCAACTAGAAATGAACATTTCATTGCTGGTTGAAATTGTGTTTATATGAGCATATTGATACAATGCGGAAGGAGTCAATGCACTTTAATCTGTCATATAAACTAGGTATATGTGAGGGGAGCATTGGTGATTTAGCGCAAATATTCTTCGTATTTTATTCTCCTGTTGTTATCCGAACTTTATATTTTCTTGTTTCAGCTGTACAGAAAGCATCTCCAGTTCGCGGAGGTTTCTCTGATCTGATTAATAACCTTTATGATAGGTTTTTCTGGAGCTTTAGGGGGATCGCCACCCGCAGGTGGAGGAGTTCGGTAAATCCCCATTTTAAAAAATAATTATTTTTTATTGTATGGGTGGGTAGTGGCAACACCGTTTTCGGCCTAAAGTTGAGAAAGTTGTTTTTGAACTGTTAAAGAAAATATTACTTTCAATAGATTGTCACTGTTTTTTTTTGTCAATGTATGGCCATGGTTACTCTAACAATATCCACATCACGTACAAATTGATGAGCCCGAACCTGTCAGAGAGAATATTTCATTCTTTGTCGTATCACTGCATCTTTTGTCCTCGTAATCATTGAAACAACTTTAAATAACTTAATCGAGTCGATTGAGAGAATCAAACAATGGTTAGGCTCACCAGGTACCACTCATAAAGCATCATGTGCAACTTAAACAATGACACACAATCAATCGATCCACACGACCGGCATAAGTAACTTGTGATCTGGCGGTGGCGTCGGCGGCCGCAATTGAAACACATCCAACTGCGGAATCCACCAGAAATGTCGACGGGCATTTGTCAGACCGCAACATTTAGATACATGCATTGTCGGATCATGCCTCAGGGCTCAAAGTCGTAAATTCCTCAAAAGCTATTCCACAATGGAAGGTTGGATATATTTGAGGAACCCCATCAACTGATGGCGCCTACCTTCACTTAATGAGTCTATTTACTCCGGCGCCATAAAATGGGTCTAAGCTAAGCGATCCAAAATGTGGGTCAAATGATTGGCATCGCTCTTTCCCATATGGGAAGGCCCAAAATAGTAGAGAAAAATTTCGAAAATCCACGTTGCTCGATGTTCAGCTATAAAACCTTTTGATAAGTTAATTAAATCGACGTGATGACGGGTTAGAACGCGGTCAACGATGATCGCCGCTGCATCGGCATAGAGAGGAAACAAAAAATCACGAAAGAAGTGAAGAAAAAAAAACAAAAGAACAACAAAACTAAAACGTGTCGTTCTTAATCTGTGCGAGAAACACGGCTCAGATACGAGACTACGGGGAGATCAAGAAAATCCGAATCACAATGAATGGCTGACATGTCGATTTGCATTTATAATGATTTGTTAAACTCGCATTTACATCGAAACGCCTTTATTAGCTGTTCGGAAGCATATCAATGTTCCCAGACTGCGGTAGGTCGATAGAATAGTTTTATGGGTCTTATTTGGGGGAAACATGGTTTGCATTTGTCATTTGAATGTGGGTGGCCTCTAGGGTTTTGTTTTACGAAATTTGTTGATTTTGTTCTTATTGGCTTTAGACATGATGGACTTTGACTTGAGAACCGATAAGAGGAAGCTAAAGAAAGTTCAGCTCATTAAGGCTAATTTGTAGAAAATCTCATCGAAGGCAGCATTTCTCGAAGTCAATTGGACCCTTCAAGTTGGAAAGTAAAAATTGGCGAGAGTATGTAATCCATTCGAGAAAAGTTGTTGGCTACATTTATGAGGCTCTAAACGATTGTGTACATTTACTAGGTACGAGCTGCATTGCAGTATCGATGTCTCCATCTTATGAAACAAATATTTGAGAGAGAATTTTTTCTGCAATGTTTTCAGGATTAATTCTGTTAATTGGTATTATACAACAGTACTGGCAGGATCAGGATTTTTTTAAGACATTCGTTTAATCTTTTTAGTGTCATGCCAATTTGTTTTGCCAAACTAGAGTACTACCAGTTTCCTACGGTTAATCTTCGTCGAATCTTTACTAAGAGGTCGATCGAAAAGTTGATGGTAACTCTATGATAAAATATGTATAGTATGTGAACTAATTGGCTATCAGTATCTCAGTTATAAGTATCAAAACTGCCTCGTACATGTAAAATGTGTTTGGCCTAACCCTCCCCGTGTATCTTCTTCAGTTGTCCTTAATCAGTGGATGCTCTCAATGTTGCCTACGTATCCTAATAACTCTAGAAACCAACAAAAGGTGATGCCCTCCATTTTAACCATTTCTTACGCACTATCTGCCTCAGCGCTAGGTCGAACAGGTCCAGGCCTCTTTTTAAAATTAGGCATAAATTCAGGAAAACTCGGGTGAGCTGTTTGCAAATTGTACAGAGTACTGCGCGTTTTCCTTTGCAACTCAGCACATCAAGCCGCCGGTGGCTAGGTTTTCTTCGTTGTTTCATGGGGCTCCCGTTTGGGTTTGTAGCCCTTACACAGTTTCAGAAACGTTCTTTATTTTTGTTCCCGAAGGATTCTACGAAATCCTTCAGGTCAGATGCGGTGTTCTTCCCCTGTAATTTTTTTTGATTCCTACTCTTGCCTTGAAGTTGGTTTGAAGTGTGTTTTTTACGTGCTGTCACCTTATCCAGTTAAATCTAGTCTTCATCATACCAAGGCCATGACTGTTTGCTTTGGTTTCAAGTGCTACGATACGGCATTCACTGGATGACGTCTGGGGAAAGTGCATATACTCGTACAGTATAGGGTTTTTGACCTAGTTGCTATATGTAAGCTACTAGGAGCTATAAATACTTCAACATTGAATCTTTTAGGATGCTTTTTGGATCTCTAAATGGGGCCATTAAAAGAAATAAATTGATAAGAGTTGAAATTTGCACCTGAAAATGTTTCTATTTGCTTATGCTTAATGAGTGCCACGCACCGACCGTCTGAAGATACCCCAGTCACTCTGTGAATCTCCAAGGGTCTAAAGTTAGTGACTTAGTGCAATGTTCGTGTTAGATTTATAGCTTTAAACACTGTCCTATCTGACGTTTGGCGGACTTTTCTGATCTTATTTACTTAAAGTGGCGCTACAGTCGGGGGAGAACCCGGGCCTCAACCAATAATCGCCTCCAGCCTGCCTCCAGTTTCGCACGCTAAATTGGCTGAAGTCCCCTTCCACTTGCCTGTGCCACCTGAGTCGCGGTTTTGCTCAACTGCGCTGTCTCTCTTTGACTTTGCGGACCGAAGCATTGGTGTCCATTCGCTCTACATGACCCAGCCACCTCAGTAAAACGAACGATCGAATGCAATGCAATGTTACGCAGAATAATAGGAGGTCTATTACTATTCATTAAACTCGTCCAAATTATCTTAAAGTTGCATTTACTTAGCAAACCCTTCTTTTAAAAAGATGCATTTTAAATTGTGTATGCAGCTTACCAAGTAATTTCAGACTGCTTTGAGCTGTCTGATTTTAAATTATCCATTTAAGCAGCTTTACTCAACTTTGGGTATTGCTAACCTCACTTCATAGAGGTCAGCTGGATGGAAATATTGCCCATCATATTCCACTTAATCGATTGATTCATTCCGTATGGCAGCCAACTCTTTCTTGACGTTGCCGTTTATCTGTTAGCGAGAAAGGTTTTCCCATATCCTTAACGTCGATTGTGAATTTCATTTAATATTGTCGAATGTCGAATGCTTGTCGTGTTTTTGCTGCTTTTTTATGAGAAACTGGTGCCTCCTTCCCTCTCTTGCTTATAAGCTTCTCAAACAGTAATTGTATGTTCCTTATTTGTACAGATGCGGTGATCGATAATTATCTTCAGACGACGGGTTCCAATATCCTCGATCTTACCAAGGTTTCTGGTAGATTTATCACACACAAGGACAGGTATTTTAACTTACAATGGACTAGTTCCTTGTCTGAGTGCTCAGTTCCGGCTGAAAAAAAAAAAATGCAAATTAAAAGGAACTTTATTTACTGGTGGGTGAGGTAGTTGGTGTGACACCTAGACTTAGACTCTCATATGGAGTAGCCCTGTGTATATGGTACATGCCCATTTGCATGCTATTAACTTATTTCAATGCAAATTAGAGCAATTGACGGAAGACTGGTTTGAATTTAAGTAACAACGGTAATAAAAGCAAAATTAAACTCGGCTTAAGGCTATTGCTTCTTCTGTGTCATTTCAGAAGACCTTACCCACGTGACAGAATCTCTCACTCCCTTTATGGCAAAAGAAGACCACCAAAGTACGAGTATCTGACTACAAATACCAAACGAACCAGCTTAGTCACCCAATTTTGACCGCTCCTACCTGCACGTATACCAATTACCAACCAAAGGCGACTTTTCTTGAATTACAATCACAACCGCCTTCCATGTGATTTCTTTCGAAATAATTACTACCTCACATGCTAAAATAAAGTTCTCAACATAATGTTCGCGCCACAAAGCACTTGACATTACTTTACCACATCTTCGTGCCAGAAATTGATGTTTATTCTCGCATACATAGTTTGACAACAAAATCAAACTCATTTCTCCAAGCAACAACAAAAATCACATAATAACTCATTTACAGTTCACCCCACAGCAAAATAACTCAATCAAATGGAGTGGATACTCTTCAGCTGGCGGTTGTATTATAGTAAGACCTCACGATTACGTACCCGTATACGAGTACGTATCCCAGTAAATGCACTAAATTGCATTGCAACTACGTACCAAGTAACCGACAGATAGTCGGACGGACGGAAAGACAGATAGACGGATAGACGGTGTTTCTACCTTTTTGCCGGTGCGCAAGTTAACAATCAAAAAGATAAAATCGCTCTGGGTGATAGTTTGATAGTTGAAGCGCACTCAGGCAACAGACAACCACCAACCACACCGATGCCGGGCCGGTATAGAATAATTAGTTATGCATAAAGGAGACGCAGTACGAGTACAAGTACGAGTAGTACCTGCAGCTTCTAGAACAACAACGCCGCCTCGTTTATAGCGGCCATCCGCCCGGGTTCACGTAATTATGAGCCAAGCTGGCCACTACAGACGGTAGGAGTATGACCGGCCATTAACCATTAGGTGGCTCTGGCCACCTTATTCCAGCGGTTCTGTGTAATTTTTTTCCCCTTGTAAAACAAATCAAACGATTGCGAATATATTGGAGTTGATTACACGGAATTTCAAGAGTGTCAAGCTATTTTAGCCTTTAGATCGATTGAGCTAAGGCACTTGTAATTGGATTTTGTGACGCAGCCTTACTGCTAAACGCTAGTTGTTTCTTCAGTTTTAGCTGTTACCAATGGTGCATATTTACAAACACGTGTGACTTTAATTTCGCCTTTCGGAATGAGTTTGCGTTTATTGGCACGTAACGTTGTACGAGGAGGTAAATCGCTTATTACAAGCCTTTTGAAGATTACGACAAATTTGAGCTTTGGCGCCAACACTTGTTCTTCGTGCATCACATTGGTCAATGGTCTATGAGCAAAATTGCTTTGGAATGCATAAGCTAGCATACAGTTGCAACTTGGGTTTTATTTGCCTTTGTCAGGGACACATGCCAAAGTACAAAAGTCTGGAGATAGCATATCGGTTGTCAATTGATGCCACCTGTTCAGATAACATTGTGACGCAACACGGTGCAGACAAGTCTTCCCCCTTTAATTAATTGTTTTGATTAATAAATGATATTATTCTGTTGAAGCCAGTTTGAATTCTTTTCAGATACGTAAACCCGGTTATCTGCGTTCGATATAATTTTCCGGTGATATTTGAGAGTTTGATAAAAATCTAATATGACAACGCAGCTGATGCAAAATCTACAACGAAATGCGGTTTTGGCTTTCGGTAGCGTCTTTTGGAGGCGTACTGGAGGCCTATTGGTTGAATTACCTTAAAATTTCCCTAAATTGAGCTTTTCTTAGAAGAAATATTTTTCTAATGATTACATTAACCTAAACGTAGATTGGTGTTCTATATATTCGCACAATCTAGGTTTTCTTCGATCTGCTAACCAAACTTAACTTACCTTAACGGTTAAGTTAAGTTACTCTGGGATCGTAGTAGAACTCCAAAAACAGAAGACCGTTAGTCTTCGGTAGGGTCAAAGCTACTTAACTTTTCTCAGTTTCCAAATTTCAGACAACTTGGTGGTTATTCATCATTTTGCGTCACTAACTAGAATTATTATGTCGTTTACCATTTAATTATTTCGTTCGTAGATCGAGCTTTAAAAAAATCATAATTCTGACTTTTATATCTATAGTACATAGGAATATGTACTATAGTATATAGCAACATTGTATTTATTAAACATTTTTTCTTAAAAGTTTTATGATATGCTAATTAAGCATTTTATACTAATATTCTTTTAATGTTTACATTTTTAAGTCTCATTTATGCAATCTACCCAAACTCTTTGGCATGCTTGTCGTTGCAACATGGCTTTTTGCACAAGAAACAAAATGACGATGTCCACTTATTTTTGTTTTCTCCAGAATAGTAGCATTTTTAACATTTGGCGCGGTTCTTTTTCGGAGACTTGTCCACTTTTTGTTTTTTTGATGAGCCAGCTTTACTGTCATTAGTACAGGAAACATTTGTAGTTGACAGTTTTGAAAGTAGCGTCAAGGATAGTTCGTTTCTTGGTCGTTTCTTCCATTTTTCCATATGGAAAAAACTGGCGAAATTGCCAGTTCATGCAGGAAACATTTACGTTTTGTGTGCTTTTGAGTAGGTTTCCAATTGGTATCGATTTCGTTGAATAGATTTTATGAATGCAATGCGGAAATATCGATCATGTTGGAAATTACAGCCATATTCTAACGATTATTTTTACGTTTGCAACTGTAGCAGCTCAGCGTTTTGTCAACCGTATCAACTCCTCCTTTCGTTGAGTTATAAAAGGAGATCATTACGGGTAACTCATTTGAAACATCGGGTTTGTGATGCATTGTGCTCATGACTATTGCACATTTGTTCTTGTGACTGATGTATGAAACGAGAGTAGTGTCAGGCGTAAAGGCAAAAGTTGATTCATATCGTGGAACTTTTTTGCAATTCAAAAGTTTTGGAGGAATAGATCTTTTATTTTTGCGCATTGTTCCAATCCAACCATTGTCAAATTTTTTTGTAGCAACTTTTGGTCAAGACTGTGGGAAAAAAAAGTTGTCCATGGTAACATTATAACTCTTTAATCCATCCACTAAATCAAGGACGACTCGTTCTCCTTGATTCTTCTGAGGAATTCCTGTCAGGCCTTTTCCTAAGTATGGCTGTATTTTCCATATATAGCACGTACGTTAATCGACAAGTAGTCAAAATTTCGAGCCATTTCTCTCCGGCTTCTATGGAATATATTAGCGAAACTTACAACGACCATGGAATCCCAGAAATTGTTCAGTGACAGTGACAGAATCCTGAGGATTATAAAAAGTGGGAAGCCGCTCGGACCATTTTTTCCAAAGGTTTCTAATTGGTGCGAATTGGGTGAGAACATCATCAACACGAATAATTTTGTGAATATACAATATAAATGCTCTTTCTAACATGATTGACCAAAAAATTGGCCGCCCACAATATTCATCAAACAAATCGTGCAAAATTGCATTTTTAGATCTGATGAACACATAATACAAATAAGTTATTTTCTAAAATGTGACTTCTGTTGGAATATTTCAAATTAAAAATGGTCTTCAGCAAGGCGCGGTCAATTCGCCGATCCTATTTAACATTTATACAAGCGACTTGATAGGTTCACTTCCCCATACTATTGCGTACGCAGACGATTTGGTAGCGTACAGAACAGGTCCAAAAATCGAGGTTATTAATACTCTCTTACAGCATGACCTCGATAAGATAAGACGATTTTGCGATGACTGGAAGTTGAAAATCAACTTTCAGAAGTCGGAAACCATTCTCTTTAGGACGCCGTTGTCTGGAGCCTCTAGGGATACTAGAAAAAATTGGCGAAAGTTCTCAATCATTGGACAGCACGGACAGCCTCTTGCCTGTCGAAATGTAGTCAGATGCCTTGGAATCTGGCTAGATCGGTTTCTGTATTTTGGCAAAAATGTAGATGCTGCTCTGGCCAGAGCTAAAGGTGCTTTTGCCCTTACAAAGAGACTATTTTATAGCAGCCAACTCGATGCGGGGGTAAAGGTAATCTGCTACATGGCCCTTATTAGGCCCATGCTGGTATTTGGTTGTCCCGTGTGGTTCAATGTACGAGCAAGCTTAATGGAAAAGATTCGGGTGTTTGAGAGGGCTTGCCTTAGGGCTTGTCTTCGCTTGTACAGAACACCATAGTCGGAGTACAAGAAATTTTATTCTAATGAGGTCCTTTACAACAGGGCGAACCTAATACGAGTGGACAACTTCGTAATTAAGCTGACTCGAAGGCACATTGCAAGAGCAATGACCTCGACGAATAACCTGATATCTGGGGCTTACTACCCCAATTACCTTTACCACTAGAGTGTGCGTTCTGACGGCTTCGTTCCACCGGAAGCATTTCTCTACCTAGATCAGATAGGGTTGATCCAGGATAGATCAGCGGTGCCGTTAATCTTCCATGTCGCTCGGACAGCTGGGGACAGGCGACTCAACTACAACAGAGACGTCGCACACGGTAGTGTGGATCGCCTCAGGTTCAGTAGGGCGGTGGGGAATCGCGATAAGAGGGATGTCGTTAAGCAGCACCAGCATTTCTGGTGGTTGAATGATGGAGAAGATGTTTCGTCGTCGTTTCCGTCAATTACGGAACAGCCTCACTAATGAGGCGGAGCTGACCAATCTATTTGCTCAGTAAATAGCGATGGCCAGCTTACATAGGTTTAGGTTAGCGTTTAAGAAACATATACATATATCAGTGTATACAAAGGTGTATACTGATATATGTATATGATTGTGTATAATGTATATGTGTGTTTATGTGTGTATTGTGCATTTAGGTTAGGTAGGCTAAGGTTGATTTTAAGTTAGATACTAAGTTTTTATAAAAAATAAATGTCCATATGCTAAGTTTTTGTAAACAAATTTTTTCTTAGCTTTAAGTATAGAAAATAAGTATTTATAAATAAAATGTAACTGCAGTCGAAAGACATAGATATAAGTATTCAGAGTAGCTTAGAGTGCCTGTGTGGGGCCAGTAAGTTAGTATAAGATTGTTAAGTAATTGTAAGCTAGCATTTAAGCATTTTTTGTTAGAATGTAAGAGTTAGTGTTAAGAAAATAAAATGCATTTAAAACTGAAAACTGAGTTATTTTCTAAAAACTTTGTCGTTATAAATAGGTACTTACTTATAAACGCCGGCCAATAATAATACGGCCAAGTAGGCATGCAATAATTCCTCGTCAATTTCGATATGGTTGGAGCCATGCAAATGCTTTCCGTAGTTGTTGGAATTTTCAATTACAATTTTTGGGAGTGACAGTTGAAAAAGAAGTAAGAATGAATCTCGAATGTTATTCACCCGGCTGAATGCATATCTTGTTACACCTAAAAACAACAAACTTGAACTCTAAGACACTACAATAAAAAGCTATTACAACACCTGGGCGCAAATCGATAATATTTTCTCTTTCGAAATCGACCAACAGTGTAAATTTCGCTGCACCTGGCAGTGCCATCTTTTGAAACATACAATGGGTCTGCATGTAAAGTATTGTCTTCCGGTTCAGATAACTCGATTCAGGATCGAACACGTTTTCATCCTCATTTTTTTTCTAACACTTCATTCACTAATTCTTCTAAAGTCAGAAATCGTGGGCGTGACATTTCTTCAAAAGCACACAATTTTTTTTTCCAAAATATCACTTCAACAAATAAAGCACAAAAATTCGTAAACACTTTCACAACTATAAAAAATCGCCTCACGAACGAACTACACCGCAGCCCAAAAACATTTAAAATGCCATACAATGGTCGGAAAAAGTATTTTGACAAAATATTATTTATCCGAAAAAAAGAAGTGGTAACAAAAATTTATAAAAATAAAGGCATAACTTAATGGAAAATGGCACTGATGACTTTCTGCAATCGGCTTGGTATTGAGTTCACCAAATTTTGGAGGGTTTGCAGAGCAATTTCATTCCAAAGGCCTTCGACCTCAGCGATTGTCTCCTCGCGCGTTCTTGTCAAACATGGACTTCTGTTTCTCTTTACATAAACCCACACATTCTCAATTATATTTAAATCGGGGATTTGAGGTGGCCAGTCCAATACATTTACTTCCACATCCCTTAGGAAATTGGTAATCATCTTGGCTTTGTGACATGGGGCATTATCTTGTTACAAAATAAATGACTGTCCAATTAATTTGTCACCTGAAGTAAACGCGTTATTATTTAAAATGCAAAAATATTGATCCTTGTTCATCGTTCCCTCGATTGGTACCAAATCTCCGATGCCATTAAAGCAAACACATCCCCAAAACATTACGCTGCCACCTCCATGGGGCACTTGTTCACATACAGGTGCCACTTTTTTCGCAATTTCCTAGGAATTCTGCAGAAAAATTATCTTTTTTGATGCATGGTACTGAAAAGAGCTTTCATCAATCCACAATACTTGCTGCCAAAATGATGAAGGCTTGTGTACAAATTTTTTTGCAAATCACAGACATTTGAGCTTATTTTTCTGTGAAATTTGGGGTATTGGTCTGGCTACATAAGTGGCAAAACCTTCCTCTTTTAAACGATTTGTTATCGTTCTTTCACAAATTTGAATATTATGCTGATCACTCAATTCAATTGATGCAGCTTTTGGAGTTTTTAGCACATTATCTTTAAATTTTCCCACAATTAAACGGTCCTCTCTTTTGGTTGTCTTGCGTGGTCTGCGTTAACGTGGCAAGTTACTTGTGGATTTATTTTTCTTTTGCTTATTTATTTGATAATACACAGTTTGACGAGGTACTTTGTATAGCTTACTTAAGTATTCCACTGAAATACCCGCATCATACTTGATCACCATTTCATTTCTTATAGCCTGGCTTATTTCCGACGTTTTTCCCATATTTGCAAATTAAATGTTAGTAAATGTCATTAAAATTAATAAATTATATTAAAAAAAGACTTTGTAATTAACAGGGCCCAGCTTTCATGGCACGCGAAAGGAAAAAAACTGAAAAGAATATGATGTCAAAATACTTTTTTCCTGTTAGTTTTAGTTCAGTTCTTACATTGCAGCTGGTAGTAAAATGAATGCGTAATGTAATAAAGAAAATATGTTGCGCTCTTACAGTTAAAATCATATATTTTGTTTTGCTCATCAACAGAGACCCGTTAGTTCTCTCAGTCTATCAAAACAAGAGAGATAACATTGCACACAGTTTTGTCAAAATACTTTTTCCGACCATTGTACTCCTATGTATCAAAAATAATAGAAAACCAGAATTATGAAGTTTTCGAATTTCTCAAGGCCTACTTGCCAAATATTTTCAAAATATGTTTAAAAATAACGAAAATAACAATTTAAACAAAGTCACAAAGAATAGGGCATCTAACTTTTTTCTAAGGGAAATTGTGATGTGAATAAAAACGAAATGTATCAATTTTGATTCAAAGCTCGATTAACGGTGTTTAAGTTTAAGTAAATATAAGTTCCAAGTTTACTTTGAATTAGTGGATTCTACAATTAAGAACTTGGCTCTTTATAAACAATTATAAAGTTGAAAACAAAAAATAAAAATATAATATAAAATATATTTAAAAAGAAAAACAACAAGAACATGTGCGAAATTATACGAACTTGTTACATTATATTTTGAAAAAAATCTATGTATTCATCGTTTTGCTGATTGTACGAGTAAATACCCAAAGTATCCTATCCTTACCATACGCCTGAGTTCGTATGGCAACCAGTTCCAAAGCTTAACAGCGTTAACCAAGAACAGACGGATACTCTCTAAATATTTATGACAATTAGGAAATAAAGTACTAATCCTAGAAGATCAAGGAAATTGCAGTTTAAAGTATAAGGAATTGAGTTTTTGATTGGGTATTAAACTTGCAGGATATAAGCAGTTATATATAAGCGTCATGTCTAGTGCAGATGTAGCCAAGTAATTATTTAACAATTTCGGGTTCATATAAAAAGATCCGGAAATTATAGTTGACATTGAGTTTGCCACTATACTAATATGAGTATTGTTTACTTTTTCGAACTTCTATTTAAAGTCGTCGTTCTCACATTTGACGTAAGCCATGGTTGCCTAGGTAATTTATGACTATCTTCTTGAGTGGAACATATTTATCGAAAAGCTCCGCAACCATTGACTCAAATAAATTATCAACATCTGAAATATTCAAGCACAATTCCCATGGGTAAGTAAAGGGTGACCAGATAAGAATAGGAACAGAATTTTAAATAAAACAACAACGGTGTGAGATATAAAATTGATTCTGGCTTTATTTTGAAGCTACGCTCATGCCATTATGTGTGGATGAACACGTCAATCAAATGGCCGCCTCGGCTTTGCTCGTAGTGCTTCAAGTGGTCGCTCCAATTTTTGATGACTGAGTCCAATATGTGAGGCGTTATTCCGGCAATAGCGTGCCGAATGTTGGCCTCGAGCTCATCCAAAGTGGTTGACGTAGACTTAGGACTTGATATAGCCCCAGAGAAAATAATCGAGTGGTGTCAAATCGCATGATCGCGGCTACCAATTGATGAACGATGAATTTCTCCTTCACAACTTCGAGCGTTGCGTCGCTTGTATGGCATGCTCTGACACAGAAAGTCGGTTAACATCGCTCTGTACCTGGGACCATTGACGGTAACGGTGTCTCCTTCCTCATTTCGAAATAAGTAAGGTCCGATGATGCTGCCATGCCACAAACCGCACCAAACAGTTAATCTTTGTGGGTGCGATGATGCTTGGCCAAACACTTGTGGATTGGCAAAAACCCGTATCTCAGGTCAACATTTCCAGCTTCCAATTAGGGAAGTCACGGCATTGTCTATGGTAGTCTGGCTTCAATTCTTGCATCAGCACAATTTTATATGGATTTAGACCTAAATCCAACCGCAAAATAAGCCGGGTTGACACTCTGGCGATGCCCAATTCAGCCGATGGGCCCCGAATCGACATTTCGGGGTCTTCTTCGATACTGACTGCTACGGTGGCTATGTTTTCTTCATTTGGCACCAATCTCTGTCTAGTTGGAGGCCTAAGATCCAAAGGAGTGTACTCACGCTCAAACTTTTCCACGGTGCGACGAATTTCCTGCACACTGAAGCCATGATGACGACCGACCTCACGACGAAATTCACGTTGCGTGTTTACAACTGAGCCAGAATTCCGATAATATTTTTTAATAATTCCTGCACGTTCGGCAAGCGTAAAACGATGCATGACAGCTGGATGTCATTGGTAGCTTTGACAGCTCCTGAAATATAATAATTGGAAAAACTATCATTGCTATCTTGCTATTACCCTATAAATACTTCACTATGCCAAGCATATAGGTCTATATCTTCAAAATTTTGGCTGAGCTGCTTCTTTTTGGGAGTTATCTAACACTTTACTACTGAACGCGCCACCTATTATATGCCTGCCAGTTCTGATTACAGAAATGATTTCCTCTGGGAGATCGCTCATATGCAAAGTTAATATTAGTACTTGGTTCAAACTGTCAAAGCTTTATTCAAAATCAATGAAGATCATATGTATCAGGGGCCTGTTGCTTTATGGATATATGTATATTATTATATCATTTTTTTAAGACGATCCATCCTTTAGGCTTACTTGTCTGAGTCCAGCAGCATTATTATTGCCTAGAGCTACTTGCATTTCCAGGAAAACCTTTTTTTGATTCCAATTTTCACATTTATTCAGATCATTCTTCATAGGATTTCTACATGGTTTATTTTGCTAGTACCGATAGTAGTCCGCTTTTATTTGTCCAGTCCTAAGCCACAATTCATTTTTGGAAATCGTTTGTGGCCACCGGATCTTTAGAATGTAACACAGACAACGATTAACAAAGGCTTGTAACCTGCCCGAGATATTGGCGGAGCATTTCTACATTTCACATACATACAGTAGTACAGATTTCTCATTGGATTCAAACAGTTTCAACTTAGTATGCGAAGCGATATTTTGCTGGAATTCCACACTGGAGAAAGGATTCCGAATGCCCTACGAATTTTATTTAGTCTATTTCTGACGACCAGGTCTGTTCCACCATCGAGTGATACGTAAATACCCAGATAGTTGAACTGCGTGAGATCCTTCCATCTCAAAGTAACCTGCTGTTGTTTTTTTGTCTTTTTGGCGTTTATCGTTAAACCAGTCACCTCCCCATTCTGTTGCAGTGAATGACACATTTGGTTAAGGGCACCAACATTGTTTGCTAGGAAACAGATTGCATCAGCGTGGTGCAAATGGCTTAGATTCCATTGGATACCAAGTCTCTCATTTGTACACACCGTGGCAATAATTACATCATCGATCCTTGACGCACTTCAAATGCAACAGAAAGCTGTAAACTGTACAAAACGGAACTTCTTGCGCTGCTGCTGTACGACTCTTTAATAATAGCAAACATTTTTTCAGGGATGCCTCTCATAGCAAGAGATCTCCAGAAGCAATCACGAACACCATCAAAGGCCTTTTCAAAGTTGAGGAACATGAGCAAGAGCAGTGAATCAAAGATGATTCGCAAGGTGTTAAAATGATCGATGCGTGATCGACCACTGCTAAATCCCACTTGGTGCCTCTTGAGCGTCGACTCAATCTTGGACTTCATCCTCTCAAAAATGATAATTGCCATCAGCTTTGGAAATACGAACAACATGGTGATACTACGCTAGTTATTGCTGGTCTTAAGATCGCCTTTCTTCGGTATCTTGACAATTACTCCGTCCTTCCATTCCCTGGGAAAAGTTTCATTCTCCCAAACAACCTGAACAAGTGGAAATAAAATACAGGCCGCTGCGTCGTGATCCGCTTTCAGGAACTCGGCAGGCATGACATCTAGTCCAGCTGTGTTGTTATTTTTTTGAATTAGAATCGTTGTTCTTGTTTCTGCATTTGTTGTGAGGTTGATGTCAATTCCCTTTGGAAAACCTACGTATGCCCAGCAGTTAATTTGCATTTGTACTCTGGTCATCATTGAGCAGTGCACAAAAATGCTCCTTTCACCTTCGCAGTTGGTCTTCTAGTGACACTAAAAGGTTACCGTTAGTATGTAGCACAGGGCAGTTGGTTCCTCTTTTTTGACCTATAATGACCTTAGAGATTTTGTACAGCTCAATTACGTTACCTCTTCTTTCAGCTTTTTACGCGCTCTCCGCCAACGTGCCAAATCTGGTCTTCCAATCACGTCTCACACAGAGCTGCACTGTCTTATGAGTTGCTCTATACTCGTTCTGTAGAACCAATTTTCGATGTGCATCAGTTTCATTGTTGATTCTAATTTTGAAAGCTTTGCGGTGTGTAATTTTCTTCCAGGTGTCTTGGGATATACAGAGACCTCTATCCATTGATTGCCTCGCTACCGTTTTAGATCCAGCTTTACCTTGTCAAACATCACCTCAATGGGAACACTGACGTTTACATCAGCAGATGATACTTTGTCATTTAGAGTGTTGGCAAAATTGTGACATATACTTGAGTCGTAGCCGAAGCGTGGCTAGTAGCAGGAGATGATCACTTCCTGCATCCGCACTTTTCTCATTCTTTACATCGTTAAGTGATTTCCTCCAACGTTGTTGTATAATAAAGTGGTAGATTTGATTTTGTGTTCGATCAACAGGGGAGACGCAGGATACTTATGGCAGGTCTTGTGTGGAAAAAAATTTCCACCTACCACAAGCTGACGAGCAGTACAAAATCAACAAGCATATCGCCATTATTACTTCGCTGGCTCAAGCTGTGTCCCCCATGACAATTACGATGTCGCCTTTCGGAACGATGCTGTACACCGAGTTTAGATGAGCATAGAGAGTGGTTTTGTCTCCCTCTTCTACATCGTTCGATCGAGCGTAACACTGAATGTTGGTGACTGCGAATTTTGGAACTAAATCTTGCCGTCATTATCCTCCCCAATACTGATTTCCAGGAAATTAGACTTTTTCTGGCTTTATTCAGCAGAGTCTTCTCCTTCCCAGAGTACGACATCCTAGCCAGTCCTGAGCACTGCACTGTATTCAGTTTTAGCCCTATACTTAGCCTCACTTAGATTATCATTGCACGCTCTACATGTTCGTATATTCCATGCCCGTACAGAGGACGAACGTTCCTCCAATTTTCTTGAGTATTCGGTTGCTAAAAGTAATAATATCTGCAGTATTAGAAAGATATCCAGGGTTTCTGGTTGTCGGTTTATTATTTGTAGCGTCTCGATTGCCGTTCTTACATGAAGGATGCCGCACCCCAAAATTCGATGTGCGATTTACTACAGACATTGGGACCGTAAGAGGATTCACCAAAGGTTGGCTACCACTTGAGTACTCATTGCCGTTTGTTGTCATTTTTCCAGGATATGGTTAATAACCCCATAAGCCTTCGATTCGACAGGCGCACTAGCCTTTTTAGATAGTTAAACACATTCGATTACAATCAGAATTTCATACCGTTGGCTGCCGTATACAGTTCCTCTGCCTTTAGGGATCTTTTGTACAACCCAAGGGCAAAATCGTTCCCAGACCAGCAATTCTGGTTTGTTTGCTCATCTCGGAAGCCATTCGGTGTACGAGGAGGTGTACATTGGGATTTTCCTTTCATCGAGCCTAGATACTATAAGGCATTGACTTAGTCGCTCCAGTACTTTTAGAGAGAAAAAAATGACTTCGTCATTCCTTCCCAGTTTGGGCCTTACTCATCTCTCTCTTGTTGTTATCAAACAAAACTTCCGTTCCTGAGGATCGAAAAACCGGCAGGTGATTTTCAAGATGTCAATGCATCCGCAAAGGGTGACAGTTTGATGTAAATTTTAGAGTGGTAGCATCATTAGTCCATGATTACTGAAATTGAAGACATGAACTTGGACGATCGTTGATTTCAGCACGATGGCACGCCATGCCACAATGCCCAGCAGACAATCGATCTCTTGCACGCTAAGTTTGGTAATCGTGTTATAAGAAAATTTTGGCGATGACTATTGGACACCTCAAAGTGCCGATTTGACTCCGTTAGACTTTTTTTTTATGGTGCCATTAAAGATCGATATTATGCGGATAATCCACAAACCAATTCCATCTCTTAAAACGAATATCGTTATAGTCATTCGTGAGATAGAGCCAGAAAGACAGGTCTTAGAAAACTGAGTTGACAGGATGCGCTACTTCGGAACCAGCTGAAGCACCCGCATGAATGAAATTGTATTCCATAACTAATGTTAATATGTATTTGCTCTTTCTAATAAAGCCATAACATACTAAAAATATTTAGGTTTTGTTCATTTTATTTTATTTTTAAAAATAAACTTGCATTTAGACCAACCTGGGGTGTGGATGGCTTTTGTCCCTATTTTCTTAAATCAATACAACAATATTCGGTGTACGTTTGTTAGCTAACCCATTAAACGGCAATAGTAGTAGCAATAGAGATTTGTGGTAGAAATTTGGATCGCATGTAAAAAGAAGAAGAAGAGGATTATTCGATATAGGCTTCGCTACTACGTATACCAGGACTTTGGATCTGTCCAACATCACACTCGTGCCCGCTTCCAATTTCCTTTTCAGAAGGCAATACAGTATTTTAACAAGACAGTACTCAACTTTCCCTCACTATGATTATATTCATACACTGGCGATCACTAGTGTATATGTTTCGTATATATTCATTCATAAATTGTCGCTTAACCATTAACATTTATCCTTTTAAGGAAATTTGTTTCCAAGAGGGTCTAGACTTTATTAAATAATATACCCTTGAACAATAAGAAGGGATCGTGAACATTGTAACATTAGGCCACAGAACAACTTTCATAAAGCGTGCTTGGTGGTGCAGCTATGAACCTAGGCAGTAGTAGAATAAGCTCAAATAAGGGTTTATGTTGAGATTTTGAAGATCTTCGACTGCTATATGACTTTTTCTTCATTTCTTCATGCCTTCCAGGCATTCACCACACAACATTCATTATTCCGGAGTTTTGAAGCGAAATTTACGATTGAGAGAGATCGATCTTCAGAAATCGACTCGGGCTCGTCTTACATTTACTGGCGAATAAAAACGTCGTCAAACGAACTATGAAATAAGCTATACCTCGGGTAGAACACGATGATGAAAACCAGACCGTAAGTAGGCAGCTCTCTAGGCTTAAACAGCTATGCTACCTCTACTGTCTACTGACAGGAACGACCTGGAAATAAGGACGCTGAAGTCAGTGATCAACAATTTTAAATAATTAATAAAAGAAAATTACAATAAATCCGTGAGTACTGCGGCAATAAAATTTGGGCTATAAAATCTAGTAGTACGAATATGGTCTCGCAGATAAATAAATTGTTTGGAAGAAAGGAAAAGAAAGGATCACCACGAAACAGACATATACTGCAGGAAACAGACATATACTGCAGTCAGCTGGCACAAGACCAGAAAGTGTCGACTTAGGCGGAGGCCTTTTCATAGTTGAAAATCCACGACAAAAAGCAGATGTGCTTGGAGCTTTTTTCGAGGATGTGTATACGGCGAACCATCTACAATAATTCATCGCAACGACGACATTGAGGACAAAGCCACTTCCAAAGTCACTTCCATCTGAGCGATTCAAAATTGGCGATCTGTGAATCACGAATCAGAGGGAGGATCTAAATCCGGTGTATCTTTTAAATCCTGAAAAACAAAAGTCGTCTGCATTAGACGGGACACCAAACGTCGTAATGAAACACCTGGCTTAGAATATTTTTACCACACTATTTAATAATGCGCTGAATAATGCATATTATATTATCTAATATCTCTTTTCCGAAAAGCGATATAGTTGAAACTAACCCTACTAAAGCAAGGCATTCGAGAGGGTAGTCAATAAAATAGGTCGAAGATAATAATACATATCATATTATTAAGGACAATCAGTCTAGATTTATGGCATGGCATAACACAATTCAGCCCCGTCAAAATGATTTTCAACATTCAATGGAATAAAAGTTCGCAAGCGTTCCTGATTAAATTTGAGAAGGCTTTCGGCACCGTATTCATTCTGACCCGTATGTTGTTAAGTTTGGGAACCTCATTTCGCGTGAAGTCTTTCCAATATGGTACTGTCATTTCTACGATGCGACAACATCCTGGTCCTCGAGTTTATTACTCCAATAATATGTACAACGGGAGTACGTTCCGACCTGGTTCCATCCCGCCAGAGGCATTTCTTCATATTTCCCAACTAGTGTTATTTCAAATAAAAGTAAAATGTTATCGGATAGGAGATATGAGCGGAGCATCTACGAGGGGAACGTCATCGATGCCCTGGAGTCACACCGCTTTAGTCCTGGTATTGAGAAAAGATATAAGAAAAATTCAGTCGTGCTTTACTTATGTAGATGTAACTCATTCCACTTAGTTTTGAGATATTTAGATTGTTGAAAGAGTTTTCGCGGAAAGGCGAGATTCCTCTAAATGAATATATTTCATAGAGAGGTGACTGGCATTTCACGACCTCAATCCAGTTTCGGCGGTGCAAGTGCACCATGTTAACGAATTTTAAGTACTCGAAAACGCGCTTTTTAAACTAGATGAATATTTAGGGTGTTGAGACTGTAAAACGAAGTATCAGTTCCCATAATTTTCTAAGTACTCGTATGCCAGTCCTTTAACTTAAATGTAGAACCAGTCTTGATTAGGGACAATTGACGATACATAAGCGAAGTGGGATTACTTTTAGAAGCCGCTTTATTGCTGCTTTTTTCAGAGCATCATCAAATTTTTAATAACTACTGCCATATGCTTCGTGGAGCTGGAACTTACGTTGTAGGAGTTTTGTCTAAGAGGTTGAGGTAAACTCTATTGGCATTAGTCTTGCTAGTTTAATTCAATGAATCAGCGTGATTGTGGTCTTAATACAAATGACAGATTGACGATTACTGATAAGGCAAACTTCAAGTCTTCTTGAAAATTATTGTATGGACAATTTAACTCTTATCGACATTATATCTGTTAGTGAGAAAGATATGACGAAATATATAGCCGATTATATCTAAAAAAATCTCGCTTGCTAGCCTTTTTGCAGATAGTCGAAAGTGGGAAAGTAGTATCATACTTCAGGTATTGGAATTTTTAATTTTTTGAGAATACTACAATGTACAAGCATTACCACAAAATGTATCTGATTACAATCAAACTATTATAAGCAAATCGCGTTCTGTACTTTGATATTTGCGATAGTGATTCCACTATCAAATATTCTTGTAAATTCATGAATTTTGGATTCAGAGATCAACATAGATTCTCCTCATTTTTAGCACAGACATTTTCCTTTTTCTTCTCGATTATCCTTGATAACTTCCAAATATCGCTCAGCTACTAGCCTAGAGATTGTATCATAATGTGGCTCCATTACATCAACAAAGCCATATGACTTTCAATAAATTGCTCCATAAGATGATATAGATAAATCAGTTCGATCGACTGACTATTAACACGAAGATGGAAATTTTTGTTAACCGAACAGTTTGTGAAGCCCTATTCAGTAATTAACAATTACGTAAAATTGTTTGATAGTACTTTCTTCAAATACTTTCACTTCACGTAGCGCATACCTTCATTTCTAATTCATGCTATTCGGATTCAATTCGGATTGAATTGAAATTCAATTCAAATTCCAACTCGAATACATGCATATTGCACAGCGAGACCTTCTATGAGTATACGAGTATGCTATAGCGAGAGTGGCCACTCTTATGTAGCAAGTACCACAAATGCTCTCGAATTCCCAACACTAATCCTTTTACCCACAAATACCTCAGTGGTAGCAGAAAATATGTTCCAAGCGTACAATTACTCAAATCCCCAAAGTGCTTGGAATCGCTACTACATGCTCTAAGCAATCTATTGCTTGTAATTGCTACGGATTACAATTGCATCTTAATGAGCACAATACCTACATCTAGTCTGGACAGCGGAATGAGTTTGAAATCACAAAACCAAAACATTTATCCAGAGCAAAATAATTCTACAGACAGCAGTTTCGCAGTATCTCACCGATGCAAAAACTTGTCAACATTGCCATCACATTCCATGAGAATCCAGACGTCTTCCTCAGAAGAGCAAACCAACTGCAGCCTCAACGTAGAGTCCTTTTTCTTGCTATCGCTAGCCCATTTGGGCAAAGATACTCGAACCCGTACCAATAGTGGCCTGATTTCCCCCCGGGGGCAGAGCAATATAATTAAAATGCCATCGAAATACAAATGAACGCCTGTCATAAATCCTCTTACGGACAGTGGCCAACCGCGACGTCCGCTGCTGCTGTTGCTGCTGGTGCATGGATATCCTCTGGTGTATCCGTGACATACCACATCGTTGACTGAATATTGTACAAACAAAAGCAACGACAGACTCCCGAGACTCCTGAGACTTCGGAGATTGCCAAAGAGAAATACGAACAAAACCAAATCCGGACCTCCCAAAAATGGATCATCACATGGAGACGTTTCTACCGGTCTCGGTGACTGTTGTTGTTCCCTTCGGTGCAAAAACTTCCTAATAGACCTCTGGGGAAGTTAGTTGCTGGTTCAGACATTTTCAAAGGGAATCCCAGTAATAGTCTGACTGACGACTGACGACTGACGACCGACGACTATTGTGGACGGTCGGCGAGCCGGCGGTAGTTGCCATAACGCTAAAGTAGCGGCGGGAGCACCAAACTTTACATACATCACAAAACGGATTTATGTTTGCTGCGCTCCCTACCCTACCGGCTTTCTAGCGGATTGCACTGCTATGATTGATGGCATAACTCCGGGAACAGGTTCATTCTGGTGGATAATCGGAGCAAAGCCTATAATAGAGCGACAGACACGCTCTGTGAGAAGATGTCTTCATTTGGTCCAGTAACTGTTGGTGGTAGGGAAACCATGTTTGTGATGGCGGCGGTGGCGGGGACGGCAGCGGTGATGGTGACGGAGGTTTTCTGTCGCTTGGCGTTATTTATGTGCAGCACACAGGTAGGTAAACCGACTGGATTAGGTGGGCTCCTGAATGGAGGATACTGGTTGGAGCTGATGCACTATAAGCAACCGTGCGTCACAGCAGCGCGCTCCAAATATGAGATATTAATTTGCTTGTGCGGCAGTAGGCAGTGGCGTGGATTAAGAGAGAAGGATGGACTGGCCATGGGCGCCAGTTTGTTTAGATGCGTCGACTACAGATTTTTAAGACCACAGAATTGCTTTCCCAAAGATGTGATTCTGTGTTGGCAAATTTGCTTGAAAATTACTCAAACATTGTTGTTGTTGTTTTTTCTTTGTTTATGTTAGAATTGAGGGCGGTGGAAAGGCGATTTGAAAGCCTACTATTAGTGTGGTCGACCTAATAGTGGGTCATTATCGGTTGCCAAAACTGTGCTAAATTTTGTGGTTTTGCAAAGTAAGCATCCGTAGTCATTAGAAAGGAAACCAAACGAACAAAGATTTCATACCAATTGTGGCATTGACGATCCTGGAATTATTGTAGTGTTTGGGGCAATCGGTCGTGTGGGAAAAAGAATTTCTTTCATTTAAATAAAAAAAAATCAGATTCGTATTCATTATGTGGAATTTGTTGGGGATCTCATCTTTATTTATAGGCAGTATTTGAGCTGAATTTTCCGTACAAGGTATAATGTTTTTCATAATAACCATGGTTAGTTAAATGCTCTATTGCATGAACTCATTACTTAGATTGCTTTCACATTTAAATTAAATACATCTAACTACTTTGGGAATAGTTTAAGTTTCACAGATTTCCAATCGCTCTGGCATCGAAAATAATTAGGGATGTCCTGCGACGGCCAGTCATGCCAACAAATTGGAACTTCCTCCACTTTTTCTTTATGAACTTTACACTCAAGTGAATGCAAATGCTCTTTAAATGCCTAATCCTGTGCAAAATTGGATAGAGAAAACCAAAGTTGTTTTAGCTCAGGAATTCGAATGCTGAATCGTCCTATTTGGGAGCCAATCCAATACCATTTCAACTTTATTTTGCACTCTTACTAGATTTTGCTTCTTTCCACATTTATGGAAGTCAACACATCTGATTAGGAACGGCCTTACATCACTCAATATCTAAGATCGTCCACCTGCGGTCACTTCTTATAATGGGCATGAAAAAGGTCGGATTACTTACAGAAGTTTTGGTGCATGCTTTTATGTTATTTTCTGGTCTCAGAGATATTTTCAGCTCCCCATTAACATTTTTTAGAAGGGGTCAATGGGCTAAAAGCCTAAGCTTGGAAAGACGTATCAATATTTACCTAATATACTATCAGGGTTAGAGGAATGTTTTTTCGGTCCTTCAAAACCAACCCGTCCGAGGAATACCGAAAAAAGTTTAAACGAGTCAGGAATGACTACAACGTCTTTCTCAAGCTTGTACAATTTCAATATGACCAAATGTTGAGGTAAAAAATACTACTATGTCCCAAAGGTAGTAAAAGCTTTTGGTCGTTTGTCAAAAACATCAGAAATTCTGCTCATCCTCCATCCCAACGCTCATTCACAATGACATTCCAGCTGTCAGCTCTTTAGACAAGGCCAATCTGCTTGCTGCACACTTTGCGGCCATGGGACAAATCTACTTTCGCACTCGCGTGGTAGCAAGAGTACTTAAAGATCCCAACATACATAAATCCACTGTTCAAGATAGTATATCTTCCCTTCTTCTGAAAAGGTGTTCTTCCACGCTGGCAAAACCATTGCGTAAGCTTTTTCATCAATCCTACTCTTTAGGATTCTTCCCGAGCAGTTGGAAAACAGCATGTGTCTAGCCCGTCCCTAAAAAAGGCGAATCATCTCTCTTCTCCCACAGACTCATTGCACTTCTTTCTTTTCTTCTTCTTTCCAAGGTCATGGAAACGTTGATAAATCGTCAGCTCATGAACTATCTCCAAACTCTAAAACTTCTCAATGACCGCCAATATGGTTTTCGTAGCAACAGGTCCACTGGTGATTTGATGACATGTCTCACCGAAAGGCGGAACCAATGCACACATCAACCTGGCGAAAGCAAGATAGTTGCACTTGATATTTCTAAGGCATTTGACAGAGTTTGGCATCAGAGTCTTTTGTCGAAAATGCGTGCATTGAAAATCGACGACTCTCTTCTTCAACAGATTAGAAACTACATTTCGGAACGTTTAATTCAAGTTGTCTTGGATGGTTTCAAATCTGATATTTACAAAATAAATGCTGGTGTGGCCCAGGGCTCCGTTCTGTCTCCAACACTCTTTTCACTTTTCATCAACGATCTCTGTTACTTCTAATCCAATATATTCCTTTGCTGACAACAGTACTCACGTCCCCACTCTTCGGCTGTAGAACGGAACGCCAGCGTATGTTAACCTCATTAAAATCCAATATTAACAGCATAACCAGTTTTGGAACTATCAACGGAGTGGGATTTCATGCTTCCAAAACACAGTGCTGTCTGCTGTCGTTAAAGCGAAATTTAAACACCCAGCCATTATCCATGAATGGCACTTGAATCGTCGAAACTGAAAAACTTTCCATTCTCGGTATGTTTAAATGACCATATATTCGATGACGTCAAAAATGCTGTGAAATGTCTAGGTTGCCTCAAACGATGTAAGAAATACTTTTCCCCTTCTGAGCAGGCCTCGATATATAAGGCATTCATCTGTCCAAAATTAGAGTACAACGAACACACCGGATCAGGTGCGCCTAAGACAACTCTGCACCGAGCTCTCTATTTCCTAGTCATTACAATATTCAGACATTTAAAACCAACGTACATCGGTACCTATATATTTCTGTTCTCTCTAATTTTCCTTCGCCCGCGCTGTGTGCAAACATTTTAAGGGTATCTTAACCCCTTGAGGGCGCGCTACTTTGTAAAAAAAAAATATGTATATATTATTAACGTTCTGAATCAGTCGTCATAATGGCCCTAAAATCAGGAAAACCTCCGAATGACAAGAAGTCTTATAGACTGATTTCAAGTCTCCCTCCAATTACGAAAATCTTTGAGAGGATAATTCTGAGGTGTATTCTTTCTGAGATGTATACTTTCTGAGATATATACTGCCAATTATTAACTGAAAAAATCTTATCCCTAATTACTAGTTTGGGTTACGGAGTGAGGATTCAACTACTGATCAGGTCCATAGAATCATCGACCTAATTGAGAAAGCTTTGAAGAAGGAAAGAACATCGGGAATAGAATTTGCCGTGCCAAGCGAAGTATCGCAGTTCAAAGAGATTTTAGCCGGTGTACCACAGGGAAGTGTTCTCGGCCCACTTCTGTAAGCAAACCATTGTATGTAGCTACGTTTGCTAGGTAAAGTGATTGAAGAAACAATGGTGAGACTGCAAAGCGCTCTCGATAAAGTACATATATGAATGGACAAAGGCCTGGATAGCCCGCAATGAGACCAAATCTGTTCATGTGAATTTTACATACATGATGAGAGCGCGAGAGAGTAAAATGTTTCTATGCGATTTGAAAATATTTATATGATATTTCAAAGCGGTTACAAAATTTTATAGTCAGGAATGAACGTATGCATTCCCATATCGAGCTGTTGTATAAACGGGGTAATAAACTCGTTCTGTATTCCATTTGCAGACGAGGCTAAATATCTTGGAATGGCACTCAACGCAAGGTTGAAGTGGAAGTCGCACGTTTAAAAAAAAACACAAAGAACTCGAAAACAAATGCAGAGAAATATGTTGGTTACTTGGTAAACATTCCAAGTTTAGTATTGTAATAATGCTGCTCTTATATTAGCAAGTGCTAAAGCCGGTGTGGGCCTATGGTATACAGCTTTATTGTTGTACCAAGAAAACGGATGCCAGTATTTTACAAGCTTTTGAAAATAAAGTGCTAAGAAAAATTGCCCATCCCCCATGCTACATAAGATGTGACGACTTATATTGAGACTTCGGAATTTCTACAGTCTAAAACGAAACAAAAAACTTCGTAAGAAACCACAAAATTCGACTAAACGGACATATTAACAATACAGTCCTACAAAATTTTGGACGAGAGAAACCTATTGCGCCGTCTTCAAACCTATGAACCTAGATAAAATTAAACCGCTTGTGCTCCTCATAGTGCCTAGTGGAAGATTTTCACCTGACCACGCCAAAAAAAAAAGATTTTTAAAGGATAGTGATAGTTGAAGGGGGTTTTGGCCAAGAGAAGATATGATGATGCTGGAGCATCACATTTGAAAATGATTTTATCATTTCTTGTCATACATAAAAGTGCTTTCACTTTCAGGATCCACAATTGTAATGCTTCTTATATAACTGACTACTCTAGGTATTTATTAGTATTAAGGGTCCTAAATATGAACTTGTGATTAGTATTCAACAGCTAGCACAGGTAATATTGTTAAAAGTAGGCAAGAAAATCGGTGGTTATTGGTTTCTGCCCGTAACATCACTCTACATACGTCGCCTTCCCTTTTTCTTCTGTGGCTTTTAACATTTCATTCTTCTAATCCTGCTCATTTTTGTTCGCACAAATTACCTTTTATTACAAATTAATATATGATAAAGCCTCTACGACACCCTACCAAATTTTCAGCCATATCTCACCATCGCTACATTGTCATGAAATTCAAAGCGATGCTTACTCTTCCCCTCGGCATGGAGCTAATTTGATTCATAATACTTAAGTGAAGCCCTCCCCAAAGAGCTTATCAAAATTAATCTTAATCTGTGGTAAATATTTCCGTACTGCCGCGCCCCCTTAAACACTGTTAAACTCCAGTGACAATGTTGTGGGCAATCATAAAATTATTTTTACCACTTTGTTATTGCCCGACCACCCCCTGGAGAGCACTTCACTTGCACTTTGCGTTGAATGTTCCGGTACGATAAGCTCTGTAACCAGCACTCACTTGGGGTGTTTTCGGTGGGTTCCACCCTCATTTCAAGAATACTGCTCCTGCTGTCAGTAGAAATAGCTCCCTTTAGAAGATTTTCCGTTTATTGAATTTTAAGGATGTGCGCCCAGAGGATGTGGAAACGATACGGATGTTTAGAAAACAATGTAAGCTGTTGCTAAGGCTCTTGCCGTAGCTGTTGCAAGAAGATTACTTGTCGAAAGGGCGTTGGCATATGTTGCATGCTCTCATAAAATTTATTACGCCCAACAATAAATATTTACAACACTTGGTGTAGGTACGGTTTTGAGATTATTTAAGGGAAGATCATCGTGCACATTGGTTAGGTGTGGGCTCGGGGTGTTTAGTACTTGGGTTGCAATAGGGGGGGTTGTGCTCAAATCAGCGTAATTAGTTTGTACATGAAGTAACTATTGGATTACAAATTACTAAACCAAGTGTGAATTCTAACTCCACACTTGCTATGAGGTGTTATCCGCAACCAAGTGACAATTCTATTACAGTAAAAAAGATAGGGCTTTGCACGTACTATACATATACATACACTTATGGGGAGCCTATAGTCATAGAAAAGTCATGAGTATCAGTACAAATTGCAACAATTTAGTGCTGGGTGGTCTTGAAATATTCCATTAGGCGGGGAGGGAAAGAGATCGTGTACATTTTGCTTTGAGATAAATTAAGTGTAAGTCGGTTTACACCTTAGTATTGATTTTGTGACATTATGCACTTTGAAATGCGATATTGTGTTGCTTCATCGTGTGAAAATAATGTCGGTTGTATCAAGGTATCACATGAAGTATTTTCTTCGATTTCAATTCTTTTCAACTTGATTTTTTATTTCCTTACTGGGAAAACATTCCCATTGAAAATAACAAAAGTACGAGTATGTTCCTATAGGAAGAGCAATGAGAGTCCTCAAGACTTGTGCATCAATTATGATTCGAAGGTATTTGCATCTAATTTTATTTCTTTACTCTAATAGATATTAATCCGGTAGGGACTAGGGTAAGTTAAACAGTACTGGCCACCTTGGCATCGCTTTATGCATGACTTCACATGAGGTTTTTCTTATATGATGGAATAAGGATATAAGCTATTCTCCTGTGTATCTAGAGTGTGAGAAATTATCCTTTGAGTCTTTCTCTGTGAACCTTTTAGAGCATGGGTCTAAAATAAAATTACCTGAAGACTGAATCCAATATTTTCAAACTCTTTTGGGAACGGTTAAAATAATAAACAGGACTTCGGTGGAGTTTACTGATGTAAACAACTGAAATAACTACATATTTGCCAATTTGGAAGTTTAGTCCGATGTACAAGTAACTTCATTTTTCTAAACCTATCTCTCATTTTTACTGGCATCCTGTACGTTAGGTTGGACTTTTTATACGTAATTCGGTTATTATGTGTGGTTTTACGAGGGGCGTTCAACATATTCTCGGTATCGGGGTGAAGCTGTGGTTGTATATATAAATTGACTTATTTATCAAGTAATACTATTATTTTAGTGCATTCATGTAAAATTTCATATAAATGTGATTATTGATTCGCGTTTTATCTCTAGTTAAATAGAATCATAATGGCAACTGAGACGATGATGGTGAAAATTGAGCATCGCGCTGTAATTAAATTTCTCACTAAGCAAGGAAAAAGTCAAAAAACTATTCATGAAGAGATGGTGGCTGTTTACCAGGGTTCCGCACCTTCATTATCAACTGTGCAAAAGTGGTCAAGTGAGTTCAAGAGAGGCAGAGAGAGCATTGAAGACGACCCCCGCTCCAGCGCCCCGGCTACTGCTTGTACGGGAGAAAGCATCAAAGAAGTCGAAAAACTTGTTCTTGAGGATGCCCGAATAAAGGTGAAAATGATGGCAGAGATCACCAAGCTTTCAATTGGTACCATTCACGCCATTCTTCATGACCATCTTAACCTTTCAAAGGTCAGTGCAAGGTGGGTGCCACGAATGTTCACAGCGCCTCAGAAAAAAGTGAGAATCGCATGCTGTAGAGAGCTTTTGGAGATGTGTAGTAAGAACGCGGACGGTGTTATGGATCGAATTGTTACTGGGGACGAAACATGGGTCCACCACTATGACCCTGAAAGCAAACAAGAGTCCATGCAGTGGCATAAAAAAGGAGCAGACCCCCCGAAGAAGTTCAAAGTCACTCCGTCTGCCGGGAAGCTCATGGCCACAGTTTTTTAGGACTCAAAGGGAATCTTGCTCATTGAGTACAAAAAACAATGTGAAACCATCCTACGCTTCCACTTTGCATAATTTGCGGGAGGAAATAAAAAGAAAAGACGGGGTAAACTCGCAGCGGGTGTGTTGCTTCTTCATGACAACGCTCCTGTTCACACGGCGCGAGTTTCCAAGGCTGCTGCGCGAGATTGTGGTTTCGAAGAAATCCAACACCCACCCTATAGTCCAGACCTTGCCCCTAGTGATTATTTCCTGTTTCCGGATTTGAAAAAATGTCTTCGTGGAAAAGGATTTTCGGATGATGAAGAACTCAAGTCGGCAATAAATAGGTATTTTGCAGAGAAAGAGGAAATTTATTTTTTTGAGGGTTTAAAAAAGCTTATCTCAAGATGTAACAAATGCATTGATGTTAGGGGAGATTATATTGAAAAATAAAAACAATTTAAATTGAATTCGCATTTTCCTTCATATCGATACCGAGAATATATTGAACGTCCCTCGTACTGCAGAATGTTTCTAGTTATCGTAAGCCTTTTTCAACTATTCTTCACCATGTTGTAGATATAGGGCAGGCCAATTAAATTCCAAGCGCCCAAATCCACTGCAATATTGCTCTTAGAGTTTTATATTAATTTGGAACATCTGTAGTCGACTAGGTGATAAAAGAACGTTTGTAGTGATATTGATTAACATTTTTAAAATTCTTCATGAACTCATGTAGCAGTTCCAGCTTGGTGGTTTATAGTATTGATTCTTCAAATCTCGGGCAACCATACGTGGACTTCACCTCGCCAAACCGATTGCTAGTTCTACACATTATCCAGTGGTGTATGAATTAAAGCCACGAGATAATGGCTTGCGACGGGAGTTCGGCTACTCTTGAACAGCTTAAAATCTACCCCCATTTTTATTGAAAAATCGTGTTTAGTGACGAGGCATACTTTTGGCTCAATGGGCTTGTGGACAAGCAAAACTCGCGTCTAGGCAGTGGCAGAGACTCATGAGACTCAGTTACACCCACAAAAGACCACTACCTAGTGTGGTATTCACTGGTGGCGTGCTTATTCAAAAATTAGACCTGAGTTCGGGTAACAGTCCATGACCAACGTTACCACACAGCTGAGTGACGCTACGTGCCCATAAAATCATTGATTTACTAAAGACTACAAGTAGTGTTCAAAAATTAACATCATGAATCATTCTTCAAGAGAAGTTATTGTTGTATAGTTTTGGAAAAAAAAACCCTTATTATTCTTTTTCTTTGAAGTTGCCAATTGGTAGAGGTTCGGTAACTTAAGTTAAAGAGTATCCGGTTTCCTTTGTTTTATCAAGAAAATACGCATATTTTATGAAATAAGATTTGATTTCTATCTTCATCGATCGAATAGAATTATACTTAATATGATACTAGAAAAAACTATGCCAGCCAAATGCCTTCGACGACCTTTTCTGCACATCAGGGTATTTTTGAATGAAATTGTTCATCACATTTTCCAACATTTGCGGCTCTATTTCATCGATAAACTCAGGAGTTAATTTTTAGAGCTTTGAAGTGTATAGGAATACACTTTCCCTTTCACATAGTTGGATAGAAAGATATTGTATAATGTCTACCTTCAATTTTGATCATAATTTCGAGAAATGATTCGACCAGAAACTTTTCTCGTCCAAGAGCTATTTTTTGCTAACTGTGTGGCACGTAGCTCCGTCTTATTAGGAATAAACACCGCCCAAGTCCATACCTACTCGGAGAAGTTCCGGCCAATGACCAGGGTTTGATAGCGCAATCTACTCAGATTAACAGACACATCCTCTTCTATTTCGAAGCAAAAATGTCCAATAATGCCTCATTACTATGGAAAAACATCTGTGAACAGTCGTAATAAGCCTGAAAGATCAGCCTATTGTCGTTGGTCATCGCCCTTGCAATGTGTCCTTACAACGAACTTCTTTCTCATAAGCATGGTGTAAGCCGCTTATGATGTAAAGCGGAGCTTTTGGGGACATGTGTACTGATACTGACTGCTATGGTGCAGGTTGGTCAACTCACTGCTTAACACTATCGGTAGTTCTGACGTCAATGCTCAAGTAGATGCACATGATATAACTGAACAGTCTATTGTATCTTGTCTAGCAGCCCTAGACGTAGTCGAAGATTGGTGCTATAGAAATCGACTTTCAGTCAGTTCACTCAAAACAGAGGTTGCTCACTTCACGAAAAGGAGGAAGCTGACTTATTTATTGCATCAACGTCTAATTCTCCAACTAAGATAAGTATTTGGGTGTCGTCCTGGCTAACAAATTTCTTTGGATAAACATGTTACGTCGAAAGCCCGTAAGGCGCTGTCAGCCTTCTATCAGTGTAAGTGTGCTGTCAGAAGACATGGGCCATGTCTTCTGATGGCAGCGAACTTCAGTTTTCATTTTCATAGAGCGGCCAATTTGAATTTTGTCTACGTTAATCCTTACCTTACGTTTAACAATGCTCTTACATCCTTTTATACAGAAATCTTCAAATGTCCCTCCAAATCTGTACCTTTTTCTTCTAAAAATCATCCGTCATCTTCACCACTCTGGTATAATAAAGAGCTGTGCTCTCTTCGTAACAATAGAAATAAGCTCTGATACACTTCTTAAAATGGCATTCCGACGCCGATTTCTTCAACTAAAAGTAAATCGGATAACTATCCATCATCTCTGAATTTTCTTGATAAGTCATCGGGGCATCCCTATTTCGCAATTTTTTCTAGCCAAGCGTTCGCCATCCATACCCAAGTTCCCAACCACTCACAACTTTAGAGCAAGACCACAAAATATTCTGGTAGACCTGATGATGTTCCCCCCATACTTTTCAAGAAATATGAAATGCATCTAGTCCAACCGCTTACAGCTCTCTTTCAGGTTTCTCCCTGAAACTAAGGGTTAGAGTATTTCCTTCAGCCTGGAAAAGGTTTTTCATTATTCCGTCGCAAAGACGATATTTCCAACTATCGGCCAATTGCTAAGTTGCCCTGCATACCTAAGCTTTTTCAGACCACTACTTATGAACTAATGCGTTTCCATTGTAAATATATTGTTTCACAAAACCGGCACAGAATTCGTATCAAGCACTCTATGTGCACTAGAATCTGGAAATGAAGTTGACGTTATTGCCACTGATTTCATAAAAGCTTTTAATAGAATTTCTCGTGTTAATACATACAATATATAATCCTTCTAAAATTAAAAGCTCTAGGTTTAAAAAAATAAGCTTTGGAACGTGGGTTCAATCCTATGTGAATGAACAACATTCCTATGTTCTATTTAAGTCCATGGTTTTGGACTCAATTAAAGTCTCCTCTGGTTTCCCTTAAGGTAGCCACTTTGGTCGCTTATTATTTATTCTGACTGTTAATGATGTTGATTGTATCATTGAAAATTCATATATATCTGTTTAAGCAGAAAATAAAAGTGTTTAGATATACATACATCATCTTCCTCAGGCGTTCTATCACTGTAGGAAGATCTAGACAGATTTTGTACTTGGTGTCACAAGAATTTACTTGAGCTTAACGTCAATAAGTGTCAGCCTGTAACTTATCTCCGTAAGTGCCCGCCTACTTCACCTCGTTGCTATCTGATCTTTAATCTGCCTGTTGCCTTGGGGAATCAGTTGAGTGATTTAGGTGATATCTGTGATAAGGAACTCAACTTCCGTTCTCACAATAATAACATGGCTTGGCTGTATCAAGCGCTGGTCTAAGCAGTTTTCCAATCCTAATGTTGCCAAATCTCTCTACATAACCTTTGCTAAACCTTTACGTGAATATGCAAGTCAAGTTGGTCACCCTAATACATAACTCACATCCTCTTGGACTTCAATAGGATGGCAGTCAAAACATACAATCATACAGTGATCGGCTTATATAAACTTATAAATGTACAACCCCTTCCTATACACCGAAAAGTTGCCGATATTTTCTTTATTCATCAGATCTTTCTTGGTAAAATTGATTCTTGTTTTTTACTTCAACTTATCTCTTTTAACACCTACCCACGTAATATTAGGTATGTGCCACTTTTCCGGCTCAATCTTCATAGAACGAATTACGGACACCTTGAGCCAATGTCTAGAATTCTTCGCGAAGTTATTGATATTCTGCCTCTCTGTGACTACCGCCTCAGCAAACTGTCCCTTAAGAAACAATCTCTTTTCCACCTATGCCTCACCTTCTAACTTTTTTCAACCGCTCCCACCCTTCAGTTTTAATTTTTAATTTTAAGTGAAATTGTTAGTTCTAAGTCTAGAATATGATTGTTATAAGGTTTAATAAATCTGTCCGGGGTTGATCCGGGCTTTAAATCAAAAATCGGTGTAGGGGGCGAAGCATTTGCTAAACCCTCTCACGGTTCCAAAGCTAGTTGCTAGAGAATGCAAGACTCAATTGAGTCGAATGGTTGAATTGATTGAATCTTGCCTGGTTCCAGGTCATACTGAAATCACGGGAACTGAAAGCGCCGATGAACTTGATAGGCGATTTTCAGAGGAGAATTTTTAAGACCCAAAACAACGCTAGGTCTGTCTGCGCTTCGGTTAGGACTTCGATTGACATTTGGATTTCATACGAGCACAACTGCAGATGGTATGATTCTTCAGGTTGTCAGTAGGCCAAACGAATGCTTTCCGACATCTCTAAATAGTAAGCGGCTTTTTTGCTGTCTTGCTGCTGAGTCCTGGTACAGTAGGCACTTTCTCATTTTTCTTTCAAAGACAGATAAATTTCAGTAAAAATTACATACACGGAGCACGATGGATTAATTCCTTGTCAGAATGTTCGCTTTCGGCAGAAATAAAATTTGTAAATTTGGTCAATTTGTGGGATAGACCCTCTAACCATACTGTATCGAAGTCCTTTTCAAAGTCTACGAAGCGCCCGTATACTGGTTCTTGCATATGTATATTCTACTTTACTATATTTCGGAGATCAGTCTCGACCTGGTGTAAATAGTGTCATGCCTTTAAACAAAATTTATTTTCCGGAATTAAGTATGTTACTAGTGTTTTTCTCAACTCACCTCAAAGGCGGCTTATTGAGTATTCTCTCGGATACCCTACTGATTTTGAATTTCATGGCAATCATAATTGTGGTCCCCATAGGCCCTGTTATTAATGTTCTGTTACTTAATGATGAACCAGACTGTTGTATGCACGGCCTCGAAAAAAGCGCTCACAAAATCCAACTCCTCTTGTATGCCTTCGATTCCGTCGCTGAGAGATATATTTATATTTGAACTTTATATAAATGCGTGCATATCTATATATAAATTCAAAGCAGATAGAGCTTGCAAATAATTAGATCTCTTTCTCAAGATGTACAATGTACATATATGATGTTTAGGCGAAGGTGTCTACAACTAGACAGCATTTTGTGTGTTGAACTTGTAGCTTTAAAGCGAACTTGTGCCAATCTTGGTTTACAGCTTCTTTCCTCCGCATCATTGTTTTGATTCAAATAAATCGACAGTTACATAGTCAAAATGTTTTTTCTGCTCATTTTTGGCGGCAAAGTCAAATAAAATAAATTTTCGAAAGCGCCTTCGATGAAGAACTGAGTTTCTCTCCCCTCCTTTGTAAGGTGGGTGGAGGTGAATTCCAATCAACATTCATTCATAAAACTGCTAGTCACTCTGTGAATTCATTTACGATCCCAAAATGATACAACAAAACAACAACCAGAATCAATTGTTCAGATACTTGAAGTCGAACGTACAATACATTGAAAGTCGCTTAGTTAATTTCGCTAATTGCGAACAATGTGTTCGCCAAACGAAGATATCTGCTGGTAAATTAATTTCACCATACCCCCTGATACTTTGTCATCGCATCCATTGGATTCAATTAATTAAAATTTGAGTCATGCTCTGCGTCTCCATCCCCCTTGCTCAATACAACTATGGTGTACTACAGACAATTTTCAATCCAACCCAATGATGAAGTATTTTCCAATCAATCTCAACTTATTGCGCAATCATTATGGCAACTTTGCTAGACCCTGGCAGACGAGATTACGAGTACTACAAATCGACGCGTACAAGTCGTTGGGGGACAAGATTGGGGCTGGGGTTTTAGGAGGCTTCAAATTTAAACTTTGAGCTTTTCATTGAAACTAACGTTTTCCCTTTTGTCGGAATTCAGTTGAATAAGGGTGAATACGAGATACAAAGATGAAAGTATCACCTCTAATCCGTAATATTCACGAGTCTATACTCTTCTGTGTTTCTAACATACTCGCACAAGGGGTTCAAATAAAAATCCAAACGGAAATGGAAAACCAAATATCGAATTGAAATTGAAATGTGCATATATTCGTATCCGTAATCAAATACACTCCCCTCCGTAGGAAGTCAGATGAAATGTACGTGATCTCGATGTCAGGAAAAGTTGAATTTAATTAAATCCTTCATGTCGGCATGTCTGTTAAACAGACACTGGGATGAAATGCTACACAGATACAAGTACGAGTACGACTACAAGTGCTCTTAGATAAATGAGAGACTGTAGCAGTGTACTTTTCAAGCTATCAACCAACCCCAGCCCATAGGGATGTTTTGGTAACAAACTATGGAATGGACTGATGTACAAAAGCGAGCAGCGGGAGAAGATTCTGCCATTTTGATTGCACTGAGAAGGTTTTTTATTTGCAGTTTCAAGAGTAATGTTGGTGCTAACTTTGTGTCAGACAATGGAACTACAACCATGTTCTGGCTTCAATGAATAGTGCTAGAATGTTATGCCGTAAATTGTTCGACGAAAAAAAAATACGTATTGCTATCAAATTCATATGTGATGCGTTGAAAATTGGCCTGACCACACTTTTAGAGGAAATAAAAATGCCAAAGTTTCCACTTTGCCAAATTGGAAACACTAACCGAAATGAACGCAGCTAATTTCGAAACCAGATCAACTATTATCGAATTTACAGGTATCGCATAAATCGGATTTTAAGCATCAGTATGATTAGTAGTTTGACTTTTTGTTTGATAGTACACACTTTGCTGAAATATGTAAATTTTTCTGCCCCAGCTCTTCCAGACTTCATTTTCTGTACATAAACTAATTCGATCTTTATGTTCTAAAGAACAATATCTTAAATGCCTGAATTGTATGCTCAATAGCTTGAAACCTTTATAAAAACAATGGAATACATTTAGTATACGAGTAAAAGATTAAATCAAAGCTAAATGAATGTCATACTTCGTGCCTATTGAGTGCAGATTTCAGTGAGTTACTTTTCCAACGAGTTTGTACTGGTACTTCATGTTACATGCTGATTTTTTTTCTCCACAAGTTCCTTTTGTAACTGGTGTCTGAGTGTAAACATAGATAATTGAGCTATTTCAACATCTTGATTTCAGGTTCGAAAACTATGCAGAGTACAGGTTTCTGACACTAAGATTTCACCAGACTTATCGCAGTTCTTATACATAAATATTACATACTCTTACTATGATACTATCCACCCCTCCCCACTGGCTATTAAACTATGGCAAGTCTAAAATATGCATGCGCTAGAAATATTATGAGAAGCTGTGTAGAACTTATCCACATTCCACTGTCATGGAGAGAAGTCAATGTAGTTTTCATCCCCAAAGCCGCAAAATATTCTCATGTTGTGCCAAATGATCTCAGAATCTTCCTTCTGAAAACTCTAGAACGACTGATTGATATCTACATGCGAACTAAAATTGATTAAAGACTTCTGTCAACGTCTCAACATGTCTACTGTAAAGGAAAGTTGGTGGAAACGGTTCTGCATTTACTGACTATTCACATCGAACGATCCTTGCAATATAAAGAATACACAATGGTTGCTTTGCTGGACATAGAGGGTGCCTACATCCGCAACATATCTGCAATCACGACTGCGCTGTCAACTCTGTAGTTAGACGACTCACTTGGGGAGTTGGTCAGTCTTATGCTAAAAAGCAGGATAATCAACTCCAAACCGGGTGAGACTTCTGCTAAAAGATGTGTCAGAAGAGGTACGCCGCAAAGCGTTGTCCTCTCTCCCATTCTCTGCAATTTAGTAGTTAACGAATTGCTGATATACCTGGAAGCGGGTGGTAGCAGGGTGATTGCCTATGCGGATGACGTTGCTATAGCTGTTTCAGGTAAGCATCTTAATACCATTAAAGAAGTCCTTCAAGTAAATCTCAATAGTCAACTGCATTAAACTAAGCAGAGTCCAAAGAACAACATGTCTATGCATAAGCGACGCCTTGCGGTCTACCCCCTCTGCGGCATTAAACATTCTGTTTCATTTGATACTCTAGATATCTTCAGCAAGCAAGTAGCTGCGACAGTAGCTATTCGCCTTAAAGCGACTAAACAGTGGGCAAATAATTCATTTGGCCACGCCAGCATTCCTCATATATTAGGAATCCTCCACAGAGAACATCGATTACACCATACCTGAAATTTGGTTTGACAAAACTGCCATATAAGCTTCCCTTCTAGATCCTTCTGGGAGGAAGATGCTTTCATGGAGGATAATGGAGGATCTATCTCTACACAGATGGATCTAAAACCGATAGCGGAGTTGGTGGCGGTGTTTTCTCAGATAAGCTAAATATAATCCTCCCTTTCCGTCTTCAAATCACTGTAGCGTGTTCCAGGCGGAAATTTTGGGGATTAAGAAAGCTTTGTCCTGGCTGAAGAAAAACGTGATATCCGCATCTTTTCGGATAGTCAGACCTCTATCAGGTCCATGGACTCGGTCTCATTAAATTCTAAAACCGCCCTTGAATATCGATGATTTCTTATGGAAATGGCAGAGCCGTTCAACCTTCACTTTTGCTGGGTGCCGGGCAAAAGAAAAATTCCAGGGAATGCCGATAAACTCTCCAAAATCGGAACCACTCTACCTATTCTACCGGAAAACGGTAGCATAGGTATATCAATCGCTACGTGCAAACTAACAGATCGACCAAACATGTATGTAGATGTGTGCAATATTTAATATTTTTAGACCAAGTAAACATAATTGACTTAAGATACAAGAGGAAGGTACTATCATCGTCCGGAAAAGCATAGTGACTGGTAATTATCCACATCTGAAGCTTGATAGGATTCACTCAGGAAGGACTTTTAAGCGGCGATTATCATGAGAATATTATTGCCTCAGTGTATGAAAAGTGGTCTGAAAATTCCTTGAAATATTTTGAACACAACTCCGTCATAGTGATGGATAACGCTAAGTGTCATTCAAGAAAACAAAAAACATAGCACCTTCATCTTTCACCAGAAAAGAAGAAATCAAATCGTGGGTTAGGGCAAATAGCATAGCTTTCGAAGAAAACATGGTGAAAGCTGAGTTATTGGATGTTGTCTGTCAAACGCCACAAATACAAACTTGAGGTACACGTGGTAGATGAACTGACTCAAATGATGGCTCACAAAGTACTACGATTACTGCCTTACCACTGCGAGCGTAATCACATTGACTTGATATGAACTCAAGTAAAATGAATTGTAGCAAGAGAAAACAAAATTTTCAAAATGAAAGATCTTAAGCTACTAGTAACAGAAGCACTCGAGAAATGGCTTAATTGCGTCAAATATATATAAATACAAGGTGGCTCAAAATCAATCATCCAATTTTGCTTTTGAATTACTTTTTTTACTAAATAAAAAAAATAATTTTGAATGATGGACATCTTTAGTTGGGCCTTTACAATTGTTGGAAAAGATAATATCCGCCAAATGGCTGCCGCTAGTGTTGATACACATTTGTGCCCGTTTTATTGCATTTTCTATGATTTCCGTAAGATTTCCCTCGATAACTGTTCGCATTCCTATCGAATATTCTCCTTAAGGGTTGCGATTGTCTGAGGCTTTTTAGCATAAACCGACTTCAAGTTGCCCTAAAGAAAGAAGTCCGGAGTGGTTAAATGGAGAGATCTTGCTGGCCATGCCAAAACGGGAGATTACGAGACCAGGAAACGCTTCCTTCACAATATCCATTGTGGCTCGTGCTGTGTGTGTGGTTGCATCGTCTTGTTGAAACAACATGTTCACCAAGCCCGCTCATCCAATTCCGGCAGTAAGAAGTGTTTTATCATGGCCTTGTAGCGTTCGCCAGCAACAGTGGCCGTATTGCCGATGACGTCCTCAAAAAAATACGTCCCAACCACTCCTCCCGCGTAACTCCGCAATTCACACTGGCTTTGAGTGGATGTAATGGCTCTTCGTGCACCATATGCGGATTTTTAGTGCCCCAGAACCAAAGACTTTGCCGCTTAAGTGAAAATGCGCCTCGTCACTCATGATGATTTTCGACACAAAATCGTCCTCTTCGTTGATTATATTGAGGATGGCTTTACAGTAATTCACACGCGACTGACGGTCAGGAGGCATTAACTGATGAACAGTTTGCACTTTGTACGGGAACAAGTGTAAGTCTTTAACTAAAATTCGCTGTAGGGTCCGTCTGGTGATGCCCAATTGCGTAGGCCGTCGTCTGGTTGATGTTTCTTCGTTCACAGCGACATCGGCAGCCCCAACAGCGATATTCTCGGCCGAACGACTAGTAGTTGTTTTATGATTGTATGGACTGTCTCGTATTAGCCACCAAATATAGTCTCAGATCATTCTCTCATTATATTGGCGACGTTCAAAATCCATTAAATCTTGATGAAAACGTTCAGATTGTTCTTCCCAAAAGGCACCCATATCGCCTTTAAAATTGTCGAAGTGAGCATTTGATATATGCACTTTAGTACGCATTTTGCAACCTACGATATTACAGTCTTCAAGCATATTTGAAATAAGCTCTTTGTATAATAATTCTTAGTTCTGATGTTTCCGAAAAAACAATGGACCACATAGGCTTGAAGGTTGTCCCACGCTCATCTTTCATGGGTAATGAGTAGCTGTAAAAATTCACTGCTGGCTGTTATTTTCTTTATTTGTGGTTCGACGAAAATACCAGCTTTTAATTTGGCTTCGAGTAATTTAGGAAACATTTTTTTCAAATATTGAAAAACTTCAGAATCTTGTGCTTTCTGTTGGTACTGCGATTTGCCTGCTAAGAAAAGGTAGCAAGGATCTTTGGTATAGCCACCTTTCATTCCCACCAGAACCCAATCAGCTTAAAGTCTCCTATCACTGGTCAGGTATACTGCGTACCTATACTTTAAACGCTTATGTAACATTTTCACACTTTCCTAATTTTCTTTGAACATTCCGGAATGAGCCAAAGGTATAGATGGAAATTTATTTCCACTATGAAGAAGGACAGCTTTTAAATTGTTTGTGGAAATGTCTATGAAAAGACGCAAGCCAGAATGATTGCATCGAATTCTGAATTCTTCAACCATCATTACAGTAGCAAAGCCCGTAATCTTTATGGAAAAGCAAGAAAATTCTTCATGACACTTTCTTTGAGCACTTATTCAAGCATTTGTTTCAAGGGAGAAGTTAGAATTTCTGCTTTACTTTTGGGCAGGTTCAGATATCTACTCCTAACTAAGTCGTTTAACTCGTTTGAATTAATGTGGTTTGGTGCGCAAGTTACTGATTTGATCACGGAGTCATTGATCTCATGGGTGGTACTAGTAGTTTGGTATTGAGATATTACGAATTCTTTTAGCTTTGAACTAGAAAGTTCAGCAACATTTTCGCTATGTGGAACTGGAGCAAACATAGAACATAAAAGACCTTTTTGGGAATTTTGCCAGCTCGACACTTACTTGGATCACTATGCAAAAATAGCAATAGCAAAATGAACATGATAAGTGGGTTCTGGTTCTCTCCATATTTTTGTCACTGCAAATCGCATAGCTTTATTTTCTCCTCCATATCAGGCTAAAAACTGAATAAAAACAAACCTCCCAATGGTGGTCTACGGTAACTGCAGTAAGCCCTTACTCATGCAGGCTAAAATGGAAAGAGCAGGTCCGGCCAGTAGCATTACAGTGGCCTACGCCGTCATAAGGCTCACAACCCTATACGGAAGAGATCAAAATATGTGACGAACCAACTAAAGGCCCCGAATAAAACTGGACTCACTGTTGACGACCCTAGCAAACGTTTAAAGGATAATGACCTTCGGATCTGCAAGTGGAATATTCGGACCCCTAAAGGGCCACTATAGCCGAACAATTAGCAGAGGCCCTTGACTGCTATCACGCAGATATCCCCGCCTTCCAAGAAGTGGACATAAGAAGGATGAAAAACTGTCATATATATTATACTATAGTGATTGCTATAGGGGAAAGGAACTGCACTTAGTCATATGCGGACTTACCATATGCGTCAGACACCAAGAAATCTTGAACTTCCGACACATGATTGTCTTATAACAATTCGCATTTTCTGGGTTTCCCCCGACCATCATCAAGAAATTCTTGGTTTGATGAAGAATGCCTGCGAGGGCCGCTCATGAGCTCTACGAGCAGAAAAGAAGTGAGGAACATCGGCTTCTCCAGAACAAGAAAAAAGAGCACGAAAAGCGAGCGATCGAAGATAGTTAAGAGGTAAAAAGAACGCGTCAAGGCAAGAAGACAGGTAAACGGCTGTAGAGATGGAGAAGAAAACCTTGTTTTAGATGATAATATTCAAAACTTTTGTCCATCTAATCAAGAAGTTTTTTTTTTTTCAAAAAAGAACTTAACACTCAAGTGGGTAATTAATACACTTAAAATGCCTGAGCATGTGTTAAGTTTTTAGGAAAATGGGACAGAGAGAGAAAGAAAGATTTTTGGACTCAGTGGTTATTTCGCTCCATGGGTGGCATTCAACATTTAATGGGGAGACTAAATTATTAGTGTAATTGGACTTGTTGTTGTATTAGAGGCAACCATTCGTCTTACGTGAATTAAGTTGCCTGAAAAAAAGAATGTCTTTCGGACGAGGCTGGGATTAGAACACCGAACTTTCCGATTTGGAAGCCAACACACTACCACTTGAGCCACGGCTACCCATCAGGTAACATCAGAATAGCAATATCTAAACTGAAATCTAAAAAAGCAGCTGGACCTGACTGCTGGAAATGAGTTTGATGACAGCATACACGAACTTATTTCTCACATCTGGTCTGAAGAGTGTGTGCCTGATGAATTGAATCTTAGCATCCTTTGCCTGATTCATAAAAAAGTAAACTCCCTCAGTCTCCTTCCGACCGAATAAGTCTACAATCGACCAAAGTTTCACACTCCGGCAGATCTCGCAAAAAAATTCAAGAAGTCCCAATTGATACCCCAATGAAATGCTAACTGTGTATTGTTATATATGGTAAGTGGACGCATTACCGTTAAAAGTTCCCGACTTGGTGTGATCATTGAATGCAAAAACTGGTGACAGGACAATTTTAGGAATTTAATTCTCATTTTAAATAATAAGGAATAGACTGGTGAGAGTTTAAAGAAGTAGCGCGTAGGCCAATTGGTATTAAAGAGGGTAGATAACTACTAATTTTGAAAACTACGGTTTTTTACGATGAAAAATTAACACTTTTATTCTCCCTTCATATGGAATAACATGTAAATTGTACGAATGTTTAGGTGTGTTAACATTACATGCACATTTTACTCGTAGTGATAAGTCTTTAATTTTGATGACTCTCGTTACTCTTATCGCTTTCTATTTTTACCAACATTTCCACCCTCTGGAGAAATTTTCATTTTTCCATTTGATATCTACGTATAGTGGCTTTCAATTTTTTATTCTTTACTGTTTAATATACGAGTATTTATGTATGTACTCGTATATAATCCATGGATTCACCCCTTCCTCGAATTTGACGTGGCTGAAAAATAATAAAACACGTGTTCAACTCCGATATAGAAATTCAACACCCATCGAGAGCGAGAGGCTGATGGCCTCGCTCGACACCCACTTTCAAGGGCTAATGCCTTTTTTATCCTTGGAAAATTGATTTGTTCAATTTTTCCAACGATTAAACTTTGTTCTCGCGGAAAATTCGTTGCAGACCATTTGGTTTAGCTCGGAGAGAAGACTCCTCTATCCTGCTCACTTGGTTAGAGTAGAGTTTTCTGTTGGTGACTGCAGGTTGAGGGGCAACCCCCTTTTTTTAGATACTTGAAGGAGGAAAATCTCTGGAAAAAAAAGCTCTGAAGGGTGGAAGTGGAAAAATTCCATCACGTTGTGAAGGACTAAATTCATGATTGGAGGAAATAAAATTTTCCCAATTTTTTTTTTGTTCCTTTGACTTCGTTTTCTTCTTATTCTGTTTTTTTTTGTGTGAAGTTTTATTGCACAAACGCAAAAGAATTTATCAATTAATTTTGTTTTTCGTTGTTCGTTTTGTCATATTTTTTTTTATTTTGCTTTGTTGTTGTTGTATTGATTTTCTTATACTAATTGTTATTTTTTCTTTTTTTCTCTCATTTCTTTACAGGAAGAAGTAAGTGATGTTTTAAAGTTCTGAATATATCAAAGGGGGTGGTAAGTACTGGTTGTTGGTACAATACAGAGCATATTTAAATTTTCTGGATATTCTTTGTTCTTTGAATCGGATAAGCTTGGTAAATTTTGGGCAAAGTTTTCGACTTTTTGAAATAGTATTTCTCATTTGCCAAAAACCAATTTAGTGATTGAAATTTAACTGTGTAATTGTTCAACAACTTTAAGAGGGGATATAGCTGAATTGAATTAATTGTACCTAAATGTATGCAAATAGATAGATAAGCCCAAACTCATCTCATTCGTAATTTTACTGCCATATCCAATGGAATCTTCTGATTCTGAAGTAGTTCTGCATTCATGAGTTGTGAGATCTTCTGCAGATGTTTCGCTGCAGCCATTGTAAGTTCTTTCTTTACTAATTCGATATTTTATTCTTTGTGAATGATATCATTACACACGTATCAAGGCGCATTAATAGCATATCCTAATAACTTAATTTGTAATCTTTGTATAGTTTGAAGGCTGATTTTCTTTGTACAGCTTTTTCTTTGTACAGTTTATATAGTGATTGATTAAGTTACTAATTCATTATAGGTTAGTTATTTTTTTTGAATATGTATGTACTATAATTCGTTATAATATACGCGCATGGGTATGATCTGAAAGTATTTAAGTTTTTTTTTTTTTCATTCATTTGCCATTCAGAGGTTTGCTATTGGGCGCTTTAATGTTGACGTTGCAGTCTTGATGGTGACGACACGAACCTTTTCATCAGTTCCCGGATGCATTGCTTCAATTCTGTCCAGTCGCCATAGTGTCGGAGGCGTTTGTTTGTCGGGCAAAAGGACAAGATCTCCTACTATGATTTGCAGATTTGAATTTATCCATTTGGGATGCTGCTGAAGCCAAACGAGATTCTCAGATATCCATTTGTGCCAGCGCCATTGTTTTGTAATTTTTTCGCGATTTCTTCCTCCTGTTGCTTCGACAGTTGTGGCTTCTCTAGTTCGATGATTGTCGCTGCTCCTTGAAAATTAGTTCCACTATCACTGTAGATGTTTCTGCAGATCCCACTGTGCGCAATGAAACGTTTGAGCTCTGCGAACAATGATGTGGTGGTGCTATCACTCACAAGCTCAAGGTGGACTGCCTTCATAACAAAGAAAATAAAAATTGGGGTGTACGCCTTGGTGATTTTACTGCACCGGCCTTTCCATGCTTTGAGAATAACAGGGCCGGCATAATCTACTCCACTCGTTTCAAACGGGTGGGCTGGATTGAGTCTTGCTGGAGCAAATTCCCCATTTTTTTTTGCATAAATATGTCCGTGTGCCTGAAACATTTGTTTACTACGTTATGGCAAAATTACTGGATGACGTTATGCGGAAGGTAGGTCAGCATTTTCCAACCGTCCTCCAACTCGCAATATCCCCAATTCGTTGATAATTGGTGAGAGTGTTGCCAATTTATTTCCCTTGGCCACCGTATAGCCCTTGAATTCAGTGTTCTGAATTTTATACGACGGATAATGTTATTCGTCAAATGTTTGCAGGAGTTCAGGATCATGCCAGCATTTTTGATTGTTTGGCAGTTCCTTTGGAGATAGACCTCTCGATGCTATATCTGCCAGGTCGTCCTTAGAAGGTACATAATTCCAGCAGTTGGAATCTGTTAGTTCCTGAATCTCTGCCACTCCATTGGCTACGAATGGCGTTCGGATATATGGGGGTTTCAATCCAAGCTAGTATGATTTCTGAATCACACCAAGCAAATATTTTTACAGTCTGGAATTCCATAATTTTTCGGGTAGGCACCAGTAATTGCGCTAGCAGTAGAGTTCGAAATAATTCTAACTGAGCCAGAGATATGCATTTAAGAGGGGCGACTCTAGTTTTAGCCAAAAGAAGAGTTGTCTGTACTTTAAGGCCGTTTATGCTTTGCACATACACAGCTGCGGCAAATGCCTTTCGGAAGCATCGCAGAATCCGTGAATTTCGATGCGCGAGTCGTTGGTGACAATAATCCAGCGCGGAATCACGATGTCATTAATGGACTCCTGTTCCATCTTTAATTTATGACATTTGGATATAATAAAAGATGGAAGTTCACTATCCCATGACTGTTGCTCTTTCCAAAGGTCTTGCATAAGGATTTTACTAATGACGACACAAGGAGAAATCCATCCCATGAGATCGTACAAACGATCGATGTCCGATAGTATAGTTCGTTTCGTCGTCGTCTTTGAATGTGGTAAATTAATTTTAAATGAGAATATATTCTTACCGGGATGTCATTGTATCCGTAAAGTTTTGATTACTTTGCTCTCTACGAAGGGCAAAGGTAGTTGAATTTCTCTGTCTTCTTCTGGAACGGCGGCTAATTACTTATCGCTGTTGCTTGCCCATTTTCGTATTGGGAAACCTCCTCGATTCAATATGATGGTAAGTTGACGTTGCATCTGAAGGGCTGTAATTTCTGAGTCAGCGCCATGTACCACATCATTTACATACAAATTTTCTTTCGCAATTTTCAATGCCATCTGTAGCTAATTGCTGGAGTGTCCGAATAGCTAAATACTGTGCTGCGGCGGTGCCGAATGTGACGGTATTGAGTCTATACATCCTGATGTCTTCTCCTTCCGCATCTCTCTACAGGATCAGTTGATAGATTGCATCTTCCGTAGGAACCCTAACCTGTCTATACATTTTTGTTATGTCTGCCACAAACCCAACGCTGTGTTTCCTAAATCGCGCACTGTAGCCGAAAATGCCACCAATGAAAAGATGGTTATTAAGACACGTTCCATCTGACGTTTCGCAAGACGCGTCAAAGATAATACGGAGCTTTGTGGTGGTGCTTGATCCCTTTGTCACAGCATGGTGTGAAACGAAGTAGTGGGATATCTTGAGTACCACAATTTTTGTTTTCACAATTTCCTGTCGTTTCGTAGGACCATATATCGAAATATGCATTTGTTAGTAATACAATTTAGTTGGTTTCCTTACGGTATACAAATTAATTTATTTAACCAAATATGTTTCATTATTACTGACAATGTTTCGCCATTTTTCGAGTGAAGCATGATGCCATCGGTGAAGAACTTCTGTGGTTTTTCATTGATAAACAGAATCAAGTGGTTTCTACAGGATTGTTTTCAAGGTAGCTTAATGCCATGGAGACTGGACTATACGGTGGGTGCATCAAAACTTCCAAACAGGAACTCGCAATTTTTGACGGGTGTGGTCGGGCGTTGTCGTGATGGAAAACAACACGTTTCCTTTTGGTCAGGTCAGACCTTTTTCTTTCAATAGCTTGGCGTAACCTTTTGATCTATTCACAGTTGACTATTTGAAAGTACCTCATGGTGCACGATTCCCACCCAGCGCCAACACACATGCAGCATCATCTTCTGCGCTGTCAATCCTACGTTCGCAAATACTTGTGACGGTTCATCATTCTTTGTTCACTATCTTCGACGCTTCCAATTGTCATACGTACGTACAGATGTTAACCTGCCCATCATGTTTTTCGCTCCCTATTCGAGCATCGAGCTTCTTTTTCGATCCAGCTTTCTGTAAATGATACAAGACAGTTGCTTGGTCAATGCCTAGCTCCATACTACTGTCGGAAGTATCGATATACTTGTCGGTTGAGGTCGCTTCTGCGCGCCACCTAAGGTGAGGTCATGCGTAGTTTTCTGACTAGGTCGATGTCGCTGTACAGATCGTATAGTTCGTCAATGATTCTTCTCCTCCAAAGCCCGTCAGGCAAACGGGCTTTGTTAGCCCAAAGAAACAGCGATTCGCAAGAGTAATTCTTCGTTTTATTTCTACTGAGGTGTTGCTGGATGAATCTATAGCAGAGCTAGGATAGGCAAAGTGCTTTACTGCCTCGAAATTATAGATGTCGACTGTGACGTTATTTCCAACTCATCGATCTTCTGTGTCGATATTTTGGTGACTCCAGTTTCAATACTAGCGAACGAACTTATGACAGCCCGCTTAGTTCTCCAAATTATGTCGATATCATCGGCTTGGGATAGCAGTTGCACAGACTTTTGAAGAATTGTGTTCCAGTGTTTACTTGTGAGTTCCGCACAAATGACAAAGAAGTCACATGAGAGCGCGTCTGTTTGTCAAAAACCTTTTTTGACATAAGTCGTTAACGACCTTGATGGAGCAACGAGGGTTCTCAATCGTCATAGTGCACAGACCGCTGAGTTTGGCAAGGATGCCAAACCTAGAACTGTCTCTATATATCATAGCTTGTCTCTATAAGTGCTGCCATATGTGGTCTTAAAATCGATGAAAAGATGGGATGTACCAATCTGGAGTTATTTCCACGATCTGGTCGATTCCCGGTCTGAAGCTACGCTGATATGGATCAATCAGGTTCTTGCAGAACGGTTTCAGACGTTCACACAATTCGGCAGATAAGATCTTATATCCGATGTTGAGATGACTTATACCTTTATTGTGGATGAGATAAACAATACTGAGATTCCACCCATCAGGCACGAGTTACGTGCCACCCTGTGCCACTCAACCGAGCTACAAATAACCATGCATTTGGTGATGCATTGGTCATGCACAAATCACGCACGAAAGCATGTTTCCAGACTCAACAATAGCTGGCGATAAAAACAGCAACACGCATTTAACACGCATTTGGTGCGTGATCCATAGATCTAGTAGTTGCAGTTGTTTACATCAGGCGCTAGGATCAATCATGCATCAACACGCTCCGAATGCATGATCACCATACTCAACAATAACATCGAACCATCAGCATCGGCAAAAGCCAAGCCACCCGAATGTTCTACCCAAAAGAGAAGTTCGCCAACAGAGAGAATAGAGAGGACAACTGTGGGAGTGCAACACTAGCAGCATAACATTTTGACCATTCTTGTTCTGACCACGAAATAAAGAGCATCTAATAAATTGTTATGAATAATTGTTATAAATAAACATTTGTGTTTTTTTGCTCCCAAACATAACTCACGCACTCTTCTGACCAGGTCTGAGAAATGAGTTCGTGTATGATCTCCACAATGTCATTTCCAGCAGCTTTGAATTCCTCGTCCGGTAAGGCGTCGGTGTACCTGCTCTGTTGGATTTCGGCTTAGATATTGCTTCTTGCTTCTGCCTAACGGCGAGATTTTGGGCTTCTTCGCCGTTATACAGTCTGCAGAAAAAGTTTTTTCATATTATCAGCACCGACTGTCACTCTGCTACAAGGTACTCTTCTTCATCACTACAGCCTTCTGTGAGGGTCTTGTTGCCGTGACACGTTCTCTTTACCTGTTGGTAAGACTTTCGTACGTTATTCCTCTAGTATAGCCTCTTAATATCTTCGATCACGCGCTTTTCGTGCTCTTTTTTCTTTTTTCTGGAGAAGACGATGTTCTTCACGTCAATTCTGTTCGTAGAGCTCATGAGCAGCCATCGCCCTTCGTTGCCGCGCCGCTTTGTACGTTTCTTGTGTTTGTCGGCATTCTTCGTCAGAGAAGGAATTTCTTGTTTATGATCGGGTGAAACGCAGCTCATCAGTTGCGAGATCTCTGACGGCACGCTGGCAGCGTTGCCACTGGTCTTTAGTACTTGATGCTGGTAGCAAAAGAGTTGTTGAGAGGTTTTGGGATACGCGATCGGCAGTTTTTCTACATTATATTTTATCACAGTAGTTCTTCTTTATTCTATTATTGAAATCCGCGTTCGCACCTTGGCTGCCTGGAGCATTCGAACGTCCAGAATACTGAAGGCATACCTTACGTCTATCGCAATATGATCAGTTTGATATAGTGCTTTATGATCCGGAGACGGCCGTGTCTCCTTGTGTATATGGAGATGAGCAAGTCGTATGCTTTCTATAGTGATATTTCGTCCCACTGCAAAGACAATAATCCGAAGCCAGTAGCCAGTCGTGGCGTCACAAACTGTCCTAGTACGATTTTAACATCATACTTCGGACATTGCTCATAGGTTTTGTCGAAGATCTCGTAGAAACATTCTTTAGTGGCGTCTTCCTTGTCGTCCGTAGGGGTATTGGAGCATATTAGACTTATGTTAGCGAATTTAGCCTTGATTGCGGATTGTCATAAGATGCTCGTTCACGTGTGGAAGTTCAAGACTTCTTGCCTAAGTTTGCCGCATATGGCAAAAAGGGATAATTTGGCCACGCTGATATTCGTAATATATAAGGAATCCTTCCAGAGAACATCGATTACATTATGTCCTAATATTGCTTTGACAAAGACTTTCATGTAAGCATCCTGTTCTGTCCTGGCTGAAGAAAAACGTGATATCTGCAAGGAATATCCGCAACTTTTCGGAGAATCAGGCCCACATCCTTGGACTCGCAAAATATTAAAACCGCTCTTGACTGCCGATTATTCTTAGGGAAAGGCTGATAGGTTCAACTTTCACCTACGTTGGGTGCCGACGCACAGAGATATTCCAGAGGATTGTAGGACCGACGAACTTGCTAAAATGGAAACTACTCTACATATCCTACCTGCAAAACGAATCATCGATATACCAATCGCTACGTGCAAACTAATACTAAAGCAGGATGCTAATATAAGAACAAACCTCATGGACATGTCGAGCGACCAAACAAATCTGGCCAAAGTTCAATCTGAATAGCTCTAAGAGTTTGATCTTTAGAAATAGGAAACATAGCGCTAACATAGGTGTCGTCACTGAACACTACTAGACAAGCGTGTAAGAAAGCTTGGCGTCTTTACTAATGATATCTGCGGAGGCAGCAGGAACGGGGAGGAGGATGAGAAAATCCTCCATCTACTCTGTACATGTCCAGCTCTCTCCTAAAGAATGAAACTCCACTTAGGAGCTTTGTTCTATAATAGCTGAAGTGATCTATAAAATATAGACATTAAGAGTCTAATAATGGAAAAATAGGCCTAGTTGGGTTATTTTCTCTAACTGCCACTATTACCTAATCTATGCGAAGACATCAATTGAGTGCTGAAGAAAAAATATGATTTCTCTCAATCTCTAAAAACTGAGCATTTTTCTCCTTACGAGAAGGAGGAATATAATTGTTCTCATTTAGTGCTTAAAAGCGCCACCATCCGTTTTTTGAACGAACCTAATTATTTGAGTATCACCCTGGATAACAAGCTTCTTTAAGGCGCTATTGGCTTCTAGCAATGCAAAGGAGCTTCGAGCAACACATCGAGCTGACCACCCAGCTACTGGCTGCAGCTACTTTTCTCTGATGTGATGGGTGTTGGAACTGTTGGCACTTTATCACCGAAGTGTTTACTTATATATCTTTCTGCGAAAAACTGATAGATTCGAGTAAGAGGAACAAACACTAGTAAAATAGATTATTTCTTTTTGAAGTGGCCGCATAATCGAGTCAGATTTCCTTCATTATGATAGAGATAATGATGTAACAGTTACTGGTGGTCGCACAAGTGATTCCAACAGGACAGTACCGCATCACACATTTCGTACTAAGATGCAAATTCTATGAGAAACTTTTTCTGGATGTACTAAAGAGATACCCACCGAAAGATAAGTACAAAATTCGAAAAGAAATTACCAAAATGACGGTAAGGATGCTATCAAAAATGTGCTTGAAAGATCTCGGCTACTGACAGACATTATATTTCATATATTTTCTTAAATGATTCGAAATGTTTGCCTCTTGTCCATTCAGTGTTACATGATAACAACCTTACACTTATCATTCGATAGAACAAATGACATTTCTTTTCTATAACTTGGTTGTCAATATTCATTTATGAACGTACTTCGAGTTGTTACTTTAATTTATCAGTTATCAAAATCTGCGGTTTACGAGTATCTTTTGTAGACTTTTACCTCTAATTGGTCTCTCTCTATAATTCACTCGTAATTTTAAAGTCTGTACATTAACGAGTACAACGAGATGCATATTAGGTACCGCATTTAGCAATGAAACAAGAGAAAATCTGGTGCGGTTTTTAGAGGGTATTCTATGGGACATGATCTTTCCTTGTCATCCCTTTCATTCATAACAAATTGCGTTCCCTTAACTCGAATTTCATAAAAACTACTACAGCATCAACTACAAACACTTTGGTTACTTTTAAGACTACCCATTGGACATTCCACGACACATCTTCGACCACAGTAGAGTATTCAAGGTACCCATCACTGACGTAGTAAACCGAAATTTCTTGGAATACTTTCGTCAAAACCAAGAAAATGCTCATTAGAGAAACCAATAACTGCTTAATTCTTGAAGGAGTTCACTCTTAGTTGGTACTTCTCGAAACAGCCCTTTAACCGCCGCCCAGTTTTAATGTCCACCATTCGACTTTTGGGGTTTTGTCGGCAAATGTTGCGCGAACTAAATGAAGTAATATTTTAAACCGGGACAGTTATTGCAAATTTTATTGCTTATTTTGGGAAATATTCACCCAACACCCGACTCGGATACAATGGCTATCGCGGAATGCTCTGCCATGGGCTTGCGACTATGGGTAAAATGATGTCGGGGTGAATTCCTGCCCCAAGCGGAAATAAGCGATTTGCAACACTTTCCATGTTAATTACTTTGAAACATCTTTTTCTACAAGTGCGGATATCTCAAACAAAGTTTCCGGACACTGTTTCCAGTGATTTCGAAACTCATTCTATGTACGTACAAACATATGTACGAGAATATACTCGTACAGGCTGGTGGGACCAAAGGAATTAGCTACACTTAGTCATGATGAAATGGCGATGATAAGCGAAATTTTAAGGGTTTCCTTTGTTTAATTATTTTTGAGAAAGTTTTAGCTGAAACCAAGAGGTGAATGCAATGAGGGAAGTTACTTGATGAGATGAACCGTTGGTCATGGTACACGCTGGCGGTGAAATTCGATAAATTTTGAATTAAGTGTTTGTTGGCTGAGGAATTTGCTTTCAAATGGGGTTGTAATCATTTAAATAAATTTTAAATTAGGAAAGCTCTTTTGGTTTTTTAACATTTTATTCAATTACAAAATCCCGGCTAGGTTTTCTTAGATTCATGAGTCTTTAAATTGTTTAGTTTTTGTTTTCACAATAAATCTGTTTTGATATCAAAAACTTTAAATTGGCGGCTATATATAGTTCTTTATATCATAGAACCAAGGAATGTATAATTTTATACCAAATTGTCACACTTTCTTAGAAATTATGTCTAAGGTGCTAGGATAAATATACTTATTTGTATTTGATCGCAAGAAAATGTGTTGATAAATGGAATCGCGCCATTAGGTGTCTGATGCACAAGAAAGGAGAAGCCCTGGTTCCCATTAAATAATTAATCAATCAATCTCCTCAAGGTCGCTAGAAGATACCTGTGAACGCTCTCCGCATTATTCTTAGTTTGTTAATTCTACTATAAAAATATTGAAATTAAAATATAAAAAAAAATACAATTGAAAGACAATATATTAATTAATTGAAATATTATAACATAGGACAGCGAATCTTCTTAAGGAGAATACAAATGAGTCAATTCGCCACCGTTCACAGCAATTGGAGCTATGCCCATCCACTTTGTGGAAGATTATAAGATTTAGCTTGTGGAAGAGTTGAAACCGACTGCCCATTACGCGTCATAGGTTCGGTGGGTTGGCCGAAAACATGATTCATCTTGATTCTCATTTTCAACGCAAATTTTGTTCTTCGATGAGGCCCATTTTTAGTAAAATGGATATGGATAAAGAAGCCAAATTGCCGAATTTGGAGTAATGAAAACCCAGAAGCCCTTTTCGATACGCACTTACAGCCTTTAAAACTCACTGTTTGGTTTGCATTATGGGTTGGTGGAATCATCGGCCATATTTGTTTAAGGACGATGCCGGCCAGAATCTTACCGTCAATGGAGAGGGCTATAGAAACATGATTTCTGACTTCTTCGTTCCTCAGTTGAATTGCATTGACGTGACAGAGCGTTGGTTTCAACAAGATGCGCAATGGATAATGGATCTGTGAACTGGCCTCCATGATCCTGTGATCTCACACCTTTAGATTACTTTCTTTGGGGTCACTAGTCTATGCCGATAAACCAGAGACGTTGGACGATTTGGAAGTCAACATTCGCCATGTTATTGCTGATATACGATCTAGCAGTGGCGCTCATGCATATGCCAGATATCATATTTAAACACTAATAGCATACAATTATCTATTAAATAAAGTTAATTTCATAGACATTAAAATTAGTTTCAAGTGCTTTATTTCATATTGAATTTGTATATCTCTAAAAAAAACACCCTTTATTTGGATTGCCTTTATTGAAATTTGGATTCAAATATTCCAAAATATATGATTTTCAATATTTTATTGTCATTTAATTTTTTCAGACGATAAAAGCTACCGACTGCAGATATGGTTTCAAAATCAAAATATGTTCTGCAAACTTATTTTTGTCAAATGTTAGTACCTATATTCGAAGCTCTGGTAATTCATTCCTGCTTATACTGAGGCTGAAGATCATCTATTTAGTAGTGACAACTAGCTAATGCTACGCAAACCATATTCTCGCAAAGTGAACATCATGATTTATATCAGCAATTTGGTTTAAGTTATTACCTGATCTATATGCAGTGCCTAGATAACCAACAAAGGTTGTAGCTTGTATTATTATTAATATTAATATTTTATTGTTTACTTAGTATTATTATTATATTTTATTATTTCTTATAAATTCGTGATACAACCGTATAATACAAAACAATTCAAGTTATTTGGGGGGAAAAAATATAAAAAAGATTGGTGACCTTCAATATTTATATAATAAAAAATAGAGTTGAATGGCATTGCAATTAGCTTAAAGAAAACAAAATTCAAGGATTCAAAAAATAAAATTTAATTTAATTTGTTAAGTACAAGAAACATAAGCCAAAAAGCATTCAACTCAAAAAAAATAAAAAGTAATTTTAAAATAAGCAAAAAAGAAAAGAAGACTGAATAGAAAGATTAGGCCAAAACATCAGAAATACGAGATTCTATCAAAGCTAGAGAGCCACATTTTTACGCATTTTAAGAACGCTTCAGGTAAAGTTAAGGTCCTGATTGACTGATGGAGTACAATAAATAATCGGTAAGAAAAAAGAGGAAAAAATGACGATACGCAGTGGTATGCAAATTGGGTACAGATAAAATATTTAAATTTATCTACTGCCTCTACTAGGGAACATTGATCACTACAGGTTAGATTATAACAACAAGAAGCAGATAAGAAACCAGCAAGTGGACAGTTTATATCTACGACACTCAGGTGCGTCGAATAGCTTTTGACTAAATCTGAATCCCAATTAACATTAGAAATTATGTCCAAACCACTGTGAGCCAAAAATAGAATTGGACCTAAGCCAGAGCCTTGCGGAACATCCAAGTTAAAGCAACCTTTTCTCGCTTCTTAAGTCATCTGTTTTCATTCTTTGCAACCTATTTTCAAGATACGACCTAAACCAGTAAATCATGAAACCACGAAACCACACTTAGTCCAGTTTTATCAATGAATAAGCCAGCAGTAAATTTTTTCCTGTCGAGCTGTGATATTATGTGGAAAAAAAATCCATTAATCTTTCGTCGAATTGCCTTTTGGAAAACCAAATTATAATGGATTGAAAAACCTAGTTTTATCTAAAAATCTGACTATTTTGTATTTCATAAGATTTTCAAAAATTTTGCTAAAAACTGAAAGATGTGAGATGAGTCTGTAGTTAATAATTTCTGTAGCTGAACCTTTTTTTAATAATTGAACGACATCTGCACATTTTCGGAAAGTCACGTTCAAACACGGAACGATTATAAACATTTGCCAAGAAATCTACTACTATATGAAACCTGCAATTTTCTGAAGTACACATTTTGAAATACTATCAGCTCCACACGAATTCGAATTAGGTAAATTACCACTAACGTTGAAGATTTGAAAAGAAGTTATGGATTAAAAAATAAAACTACACATCTACAAATGGAAGGACAAGTACAGTAACAAATTTATTGGTCAGGATTCGGTTGTAGACTGTAGCCAATATTAGCGAAACAACAATTAAAAGCATCAGCAATAGCGAGTTTGTCATAGACTTGAGAGTTATCAATATGTAATACAGTAGGATCTTTAGAAACAGTTGATTTATTCAGTAAGCTATTTACTACACGGCATTAATTTTTGAATTATTCAGTGTAGAGCTCACTTGACCACGGTAATAGTTATATCGGCAAATAGGAATATCTTTTTAGTTCGACACACAATTGTTGCACTTTATTCTAATTTTATTTTTAGCTATAACTAATGATAATAACTTATGATAAGATATGTTTTTTAAGAGAATCAATAAAGATTGTATAAGCTGTAGATGGTTCATTATAACATCTTCCCACGACCCATAGTATTTTTTTAGTCAAATTTCTTTGAGAATTAGGAGATTGACAATTTCTAGTTTTTGAGATTGTCACTAAGAGTTTCCTATAAATGGCTATCAAATTAATGAGTCTATATAGATAAGGAACGGAATAGGGCCGATAACCGATCCATGAGGCACGCCTCAACAAGATATTTTATCTTACATTTGTGGGTTATATTTTTCAAGTACAATTCGAACTAAAGCCACGAAAACCTGCAGATTATAAATTATTTAGTAGAGCATTGTGTGGGTTTTGGTGATCTCGACGAAGAGTCTGGTAGACCTCCAAAATGGCACTGTTTTTTTATTTTATTTTTAAACTTTATTTCAATGTGATTTTAATTTACAGATGAAAAAAATTAAAAAATTAATTAAAGAGCACTTTAAGATACAATGTAGTATAATGTACAATACATTCAGTTGTCAAGGACAAGAGCCGAATAACCATTAGATTAAAAGCATACTATTAACAATTTAAATTTAGAAATTACAATGAAAAAATAATTAAATTGAACAAATATTATGAGCAGCGCAATTTAAAGAAAGAAAATGAACACAAAAAAATGATAATTTTCAGAATATAATAAATAATCAGTAATCAATTAATCAATTACTACGATTAATAATGAATTTATTTCTTGATGGCCAAATGAAAAAAGGAAAGATTTTAATTTTCGTATTTGCAGGCGAGTTGTTAAATAACCGAGGCGCAGTGACTTTGTGGAAACAAGAGAAGTGTGATTTCTTTATGTAGGGTAGTTTTACTAAACTCAGATCAATGACACCTAAATTATGGGAATTATACAATCTTGACGTAGGACACCTTAAAAATATTTTTAAAGCTATATACAATTTTTTTGGATTCTAAAGAGCTCAAATCTATGGGTTCTGCGGTTAACTTTGCACAAAATAGGTATCACATGCTTCTCCTTAGTAAGCAAAGGTTCAATTTTGTTAGTGTGAGTGCCATCACAGCACGTAAGCCCAAATTTCATCTTTGATTTGAATAACAATATTATAAACTTGCTTTAAGACACGCTGACTATAACAAAAGCTAAGGTGATAAAACTCTCTCAAGACATTATTCAAGTGTTATTGCAAATATGAAGTATGATCGTTCCAGCTTAACCTGGTATCCAAAATTATACTTAAATAATTTGAAAAGTGATCAGGTGATCCGATTTTTCGAGGCCTAGATCCGAGTGATCCGATTTTTACTTCTCGCCAAGAAAAAAAAATGCGGCATTTTGAATTTGTGAGTATTTCTTCCCTTGTTGCGTTTGTTAATTTTTTCAAACAAAACTTTTCTACAAAATGCCTCAAAAAAAGCGTTGAAGATTACAAAAAAAGTTATTCTTAGAAAAAGCAAATAGTGATAATGATTCTATGGTTCGGTGTACGAAATGTAATTTGGAGTTTGCTGTTGGAAAAGCATTTGGAAATATCAAAACACCAAAAGGCGATGCAATCGTGAAAAATAAATCCATAACCAATTTTTTTACTAATCCGACGAACGCAGATTTGAATGTCGCAGCAATGGAAGATGTGTTGGCCCACCACACAGTAGATGAAACCCATAGTTTTAGGCGTGGAAAATTGGTAAAAAATAGATATCTTCGGATGCAAGAATTGTTTGCTTCGCATTTCAGATCGAACGACTGCTCATCAAAGCTATTCAGGCGATGTTTTGATCTCAATAAATTCTCTTGTGACCGAACTAAATGCGATCGATCATAATCAATGATTTTGTTCCTCACGCAATTAATTTGTTGAAAGAAGAATTGGGGAAAGCACGATACATTTGTCTTTCGACTGACGCATCGAATCCTTCTTCGGCAAAACTATTCCCCGTTGTTATATGTTATTTTTTGCCTACAGAAGGCGTCAGAGTAAAAGTTACTCAATTGACGGATGAAGAGGGGGAAAAATCCGATCACATTCTCAATCTTTTACTAAAAGTTTTGGATGATTTCAAGCTGTAAGCCAAATTGGTTGCATTCTGTGGTGACAATGCACCTGTGAATTTTGGAAATATCAAATGAACTAGTACCGAAAATGTTAATTCAAAATTGAAATTAAAGAAGCCGAACATCCAGGGGATTTGTTTGCGTCGCGCATAAAGTCCAGAATGCAATGAGAAATGCATGCGATAGATTGGATCTAGAAGTGGAGGGTACGGTGGTCAAAATATTCACTCATTTCACATACACACAATTCGAACTGAAGAATTGAAAAGCATTTGCGAAACTCCTGATGAAAAGAATACAGCCAACTACTCGGCTACAGCAAAACTCGCTTTATTGCTCTACGCGGTGCAATGGGAAAAATAATAAAAATGTTTGGTTCACTTGAACAATATTTCAGCGAAATTCTGAATCCGGTTAAAGTTCCGAAGCTTATTCAAGATTTTTTTCCAACCCCTTATCGAAAGTTTGGTTCATCCTTATAAAAGATCAGGTAATTTCGATCGCATTTGTTTTCATATAAAAAGTATGAATTTTCATATCAATTTTATTTCAATCGATGTAGGCTCAGATTTTCGAAGATGTCATCAAGAAAATTGAAGGAAATGATGTGTCGGCGATTGCAATCTATGGGGTCTTACAAGATCAACATGAAATCAACGAAGCAGCATAAGTTTTTCTCAGCTGTTGTAATGTTGTAAAATCGGAAATGGAAAACTTGCAAAAAAGGGCCACCGGTTGAACGAATTTCAAAGTGCAGCTATGGATTTTCGCTGTAATTGATGCTTTTTTTTGTTTCTTTTCTTCGGCCAAATAAACATCCAAATTTTTTTGCAGAAAACTGCTCCGATGATCTGAAAATGTGGAGTGAGAAGCTGAAACATGTTGAACATTTTCAATGGGTTTTGTTGACAAATGAGCTCAAAGGGGAAGATTTTGAAAAATCTATGGATTTCCTAACAGAAAATGGACGTTGCGACAAAAAAGTCGGCGACCGTTCATCGCAATTTTTTGAATAGTACATTTACATCAAAGAATTCATAAGCGGAGAAAAAATCTAGCTTGAATGCTTTCAAGCCGGAACATCAGCGCCCGTTGAACGAATTTTCTCGACTATCAACAAAATTTGGACAACGGAGAAAACTCGTCTCCATGTGAATACATTGAAATCAATTTTATTTATTAAACATAAACTCGTATCGAATTCTTCAGTTATTTAAAAGACCATAAGGAACTCCTTCGACAGATTTCGAACCAACAACGACATCCCAACCAACCGAAGATAGCAATGAAGTCCTATAAAAATTATGTTTATTATGAACTTGCTTTTGCATGAGTAAAAAATAAAGAAGTTTGAAATTTAATTTTTTTCACATTATTTGTATAATAGATACGATTTTGAAAGAAATTTTTGTATGGAAATCCAACTTTATACTGACCTTTTGTTTTGATCCGATTTTTCTCGGAAAATATCTGGTCACGTTACTTTAAACCCTTAACACGTTCGATTGCAAAGCACTAAACAGAACACTTTGTGTATGCATTATAAATCGCCTTAGAAAAATATGTGCACAGTGTATACAAATTAAAAATAACTATACTTGGGACAACAAGGCGAATGACAGCTTACAGCCTTATCTTCGCAGGAGTTACCTAAAATATTGAAAATCATATACTTCGTCTTAACATTTGTAATTAGATTATTTACAGAAAACCATTTGCGCAGAGTATCTAGGTCAGTATTGACAAGAATAACCAAATTATTTCTCTCAGAATAAGATAAAGCAGAGTCATAAGCAAATGCTTTTAACATGCCTACAAAACAGGCCCCAAAACAGAGCCTTGAGGTACTCCAATGTTGACAAACTTTTCCAAACAATAATTATCTTGAACCTTGACTTTTTGTTTGCGGTCTTTTAAATGACACGCAAACCAATTATTTTAAATAAATCCCCGAAAACCTGCTCTATAAAGTTTTTGGAGTAACAAAACATGATAAATGGTATCGGTAACCTTAGTTGTATCAATGAACAGCTAGGCGGGTATATCCGGGTCGTTTATACTAGTGTATAGTTCAAGATATATTTTTAAAACAGCTTCTTCTGTCGATTTGCCTTTCCTGAAACCGAATTGTAAATCACTAAAGAAATGGATTTTGTCCAAAAAGGACAACATTCTGAATTTCATACCTTTTTCAAAAACTTAAGAAAAACCTGACAGAATTGAAATAGGACAGTGGTTGTGTAGACACGTAGTTTCCCTTTTCTGCGGAGCGAATAGCAATTGCAAACTTAATCGCATCTGGAAAAACTCATATGATACTATGATTAAAGACAAAACTCAAGACTAGATAATACTAGAAATCACATCATTCAGTGATGAGTTTGAGGTTTTGAGAGTCATTATAATTTTATGAATCTCTAGAGCAGAACAATTTTTAACAAAAAAAAATTACGGAGTTAAAGTAGTCTTGAACAATGGGGAGTGCTATTTATAATTATTTCGAGTTATGTTAGAAAAATAATCATTAAATAAATTTGCCACTTCTGAAGGGTCATTTAATAAAGTGCTACCATTTTATATACATTAGCACTTGGCTTATCTTTATTTAGTATTTCGTTTACAACCTGTCATTCTCTTTTAGAATTACCTAAAGTATCAGAAAATTTTTCTCATAATAATTGTCCTTACAAAAGAATTTAAAGTTTGACTTCATTGCAAAGTTTATCGTAACACTGTTTGAGCCTTGCTAGAAAGTTTATTCTTCAATTTAATTTTCTTGAGAAGTGATAAATTCCTGCACTATTTAAGATTTTTTAACAATTTTATAACGACTGCAGTTTGAAATGTGGTATTGAAATATCTGTAAAAATATATCAAAACATATTTTTGGATCACTTGCGCTGTAGACTTCCTCACAAAACTCAAAGGTTAAAGCAGAAACTAAGTACAGTGAAACAAATTTTTAGAATTTAGAAAGGCCTTCTCTAAATCGAAAGTGAATAAGCCTAACACGAAATTTATTTTTGTATAATAACTCAACACTGCGATTGTAATAGCTTTATCAAATAATTTTTAAATTGCAGACAATAACTAAATTGGGTTACAATTGATTAATATGGCACTTTTACAACCTCTTTGAAAACAGATATTGCATTAGCACACTTTAGTTTAGCAGAAAAAATTCTTGCAAAAATGCTTAAGCTAGGAAAAAGGGCAACAACGTCAGCTTTCTTTCTACAACTCTTTTTACAAGAAACGGCCTAAGATAAATTGTTAATGTAATTTTGAAGGAAAACTAAAAAAACTCAAAAGCCTTAGATGTGTTACGATTTTAAGAGAGTAGCTCCAACCCCCTTAGGACATTTGATAGAGTGGGTGGCCGTGGCTCAAGTGGTAGTGTATTGGCTTCCCAATCGGACTGTTCGGCGTTCAATACCAACCGTGACCGAAAGACTTTTTTCCAGGCAACTAAAATCTTGTGAGATGAATGGTTGCCTAAATACATAATCAAGTCAATTTACATTAATATTCTAGTCTTCCCATTAAATGTTGGATGCCACCCATGGAGCGAAATAGCCACTGAGCCCAAATATTTTTCTGACTTCCTTACGTGACGAAAGACTTTTGGCACTTTTCAAACTAATGGTCCGGCCCCATTGCCGGTCCAAAACAAGAAATAAATTGCTCACCAAACTCATTTTTCAATTAGTCCATCGATTCGCGTGTTGTGTGGCATGTAGCCCCATCTTGCTGGAACCACAAACCGTACCAAACAGTGAATTTTTCCGAGTGCATTGGTAGATGTTGTATTGCCTGAGGTAGCTCATGGGACCAAATATTGTAGTTTTGTTTATTAACATACGCTTTGAACCAAAAATGAGCTTTGTCGCTGAAGAAAATTTTTCGATAAAAAAGCGGATCTTCTTCTAACTTTTCTAAGGCCCACTCACCGAAAATTCGACACTGTAGCGTTCCGCAGTAACAGTGACCGTATTGCCGATGGCATCCTCAAAAAAATACGGCCCAATCACTCTTCCCGCGTGAACGCCGCACCACACAGTGACTTTGAGTTTATGTAATGGCTCTTCGTGCCACGTGGATTTTCAGTGCCCCAGAAACGAAGATTTTTCTTATAGACGTAACCGCCTCGTCGCTCATGATGATTTTCGACACAAAATCGTCCTCTTCGTTGTTGAAATTGAGGATGGCTTTACAGTAATTCACACGCGACTGACCATCAGAAGGCATTAACTGATGCACTCTTTGCACTTTGTACGGGAACTTGTGGAAGTTTTTCACTAACATTAGCTGTAGGGTCCGTCTGGTGAGGCCCTATTGCGTGGCCCGTCGTCTGGTTGATGTTTCTTCGTTCTCAGCGACATCGGCAGCCGCGACATTCTCGGCCGATCGACCAGTCCGGTGGCGACCGATCCCTGCATGGTCTCCTGTGGTTCTACTCTGTTCGAGTCGAGTAGCTAAGCGCTGGAATATTTGGCCAGTTGGCGCAACACGATTAGGAAATCGACGTCGAAATTCACGCTGCGCTAACACCACCGACCGATTATTGGTCAAAAACATCGACACAATTATTCCACGCTCTTGCGGAGTATAGCACTCTATTGCTTATCTGTTTGTATACTGCAGCTGTCTAGTTCACAAATGCAAATATGATTGACATACGACACCATTTGTAAAAATTATACCATATTCCGATAGGGTGATTAATTTTGCGCCACTTTGTACTAGTATGAGCCCTTATGTGCATACATATGTATGTACATGTTTGAAATGAGTACGTTATGCGTACGTAATTCGATAGAAACATTTTTCACAGAGCACGAATGTTGATAATAAAATTCAATAATTTGTAAGCATTCTTCGGGTGCTAGTATTTTCATGATGAAATGGCAATGCTATCTGAGCATGTATAACTTTGACACACGCCATGAATCACGCGTGAGCTATCAAAAATAGAACACTATCCAAAAGCGATAATAACTTAGCAATATTGTACAAAATAAGTACATATGTAGCTTCTTCGTTTTCAAAATATTCAAAAATATTTGAATATTATGAAGGTTATCTACTGGTATATACACAAATTCAAAACTTCATCACATACGAGTATATTACAAAACAGTTAAATTACATTCGCATGCAAATTGTAGTCTGGTGTACAATAATTTTCTATTTAACAATTAAAATTCCATATTTCAATAAAAAATATCAGATCGTTGACGTTTTTCCGCAAACTACGTATGTTTTCATGTACAACAAATATTCATGCCCTAAGAGTAGTTTTAGTAAACATTTTTCGGAACTCCACACTGCTTTGATATGTATGAGGATTACCAGAGAAATGAAACGCAGTGATCTCCGCTTGAGACTAAACATTTATTTAATTGTTCTTACGTAATAAATGTACATTCACAAGTATGTGTTACATATCTTGTATTGTACAAGTGTTGATACATATCACTCTCCCAACTTTAGATATAATTTTATTAATTTAATAAGAGTGCAATATATTCATAAGCTTGATTGTAAAATGTAAACAGTTAACGTTTAACATTATTAATTTTATAAATTTATTACAAGTACAATATATATGTAAAATACACAATATATTTATAATTGTCTTTTAAACAATTTAATGAAGCTTAACAATATTATGCTGCATACCTTTTAATCTTGTTGATCTTCATGGAATAAATTACTCCACATCATCAGCTGCAGATCGTTTACGCTTTATTCGTGTAGTTGCACCGAAAGTTCTTTTTTTTGTTGAAATTACCTCGCATTATAGAACAAGTCGTAAACTTTAAGGGCTTACATACAAGCTTTTCTTCGTAACTGATTTGCATGTGCCGCTCTATGATACCCATCTAAGTCCATTAAGTAAATAACATTTCCTAGCTTCTTAATAACTACCCATGGTACCTGTTTTTAACTTATACCACACCACATCCCCCTTTTTTTTAAATTTGTAATGATAAACTGTAGGATTGGATTTGATGTCAATTTTATGTTGTTTTGTGTCCGCTTTATCCATTTTCTTTGGGTTGATTGTTTTTACTTTATACTGAAAAAAAATCATTCGGAGAAACTCCAGTAACAGTAGATTGTGGTAGCTGAAACCAATCCAATAAGGTTTAAGGAGCTAAACTACTATCAATTTCATTGCTCCGTAACATTTTTTTCAATCCTCGATCCGCAAGTCCATTTGACTGCGGATGATAAGTAGCACTTTTCAGACACTTTATGCCATTTTTATTGCAAAAGCATAGAAGAGCCTCTGAATTATATGATGGGTCTTTATCCAACACCATTGTCTTTGGTAAACCAAAATATGAAGAGATTAAAGTTAGTAATGAGACTCTCTGCGTTAGAACTTTTCATTATTTTAACGTTTTACCCATTTCGGCAAACTATCCACCAATATAAGAAAAGAAATTTTTTGTGAATACTTTCAAATATAAATAGATAGATTTATTGTTCAGCCTGCCACAAAGTTCAGATCCTTGCACATAACCGTGTAGATCTTTTTCAATGCCGTCCCACCAAACGTGATTTCGTGACAACAGTTTCATGTTTATAATACATATAAAAAACACTGACAATGACAATTCTTTTTCTGTGATAAAGGCATTTATTTACCAAGTTTAAATCATTTCTCATAAGAAAATAAACTTTCGAATCCAAAGTTGCATTCCGAATCCAATTCTTCAAATTATTGTTCTGAACTCGCTTTGAACAGTACTTTGTTTGAATAAATTCACCGCAAAATCTTCCAACTTTTTTGGATTTACTAGTGTCAATCTCGATGGCCCATCGGCATTAGCCAAATGAGATCCTTTCTGTACTTAAGTGGGTACATACTCAGGAATATCTCCAATTTGTACAATCTCCCTGCAGCTAATGGTGGAGATGCTTTAGTTGAGTTGAATAGTTCTTAAATATAAAATATCACAAATATATAAATAAATATGTCAATGGAACTTCTTTACGCTGAAGAATATGACTAGCCCTTCTCAATAGAGCTGAAAATAATTCCTTTTAGCTGCACATAAGGTGCTTGGTCGTAACAAGACTGGGCGCCGCACTCCAACGCCATAAGGACTGGCATCAAAGTGAAGAACTTTTCCCTTTTGCAGATTATAGTGTACCAAAAGGCTGCTCTCCAACAACGAAGTTTTGTCTTTGTCGAAAATTTTTATTTTTTTTAATACACGAAGTTCGCTTTAGGGGCTGTTAGGAATAAATAGATTAGGAATAAATCGAGAATAATAGTTGATTAGTCCTAAAAATATATTTAAGCTGATCTATATTCTGAGGAAATGGAGCCTTCTGAATTGCATTCAATTCAGACACTGGATTTCATACTCTCTTTCGTAACAATGTGGCCTCAATACTCAATACCTTCTTTAAGAAATTGTCATTTCTTTATGTTTACCTTGAATTAAACCTCACAAAACGCTTTAGAACACACTCCAAATTCCGCTTAGAAACTCCTTCATCTCCGCCTACAAATAAAGTAATATTGTAGTGTGTCTTCCCTCGATGAAGTGAAAAAAAAGACTCTGGTTCGGATTTATACTTTTTATTGGCGAAAATTCAACTTTAAAAAGAATACGACTAATAAATCTCTGCTTATACTTTAATTTCACCTTTGCAACAAGCCATAGGAAATGCCAAGATTTTATCACAAAGATCAAATTACAGCATTGAAGCTAATGATACTAGTCCTCCTAGGAAAACCTTAGAGTGGCCAGTCTAACAGCTCGAAAGCGAACGAATACTAATCTTACATGATCTGTGTTCGACCTTATATAGTGAAAAATTTAAGCTTTTACATATATTGTTTACAGTTTTAGCTTTTAAAGCTTTTCTTATTTCAAACAATTATAGGATTTTTGAACATTTGTTTGGCAAAACTAAATAACAGTTCAATCTAAGTTAATTCAACATTTGTTAATAAAAATGTATTAGTAAAATTATTAGGAAATTCATTGAATTCATTTGAGGAAAAATTAGTAGATGCTGACTGCTACAACATTTAATTACGTGTAGCACTGGACTTTTTTGTTTCCTTTTAAGACTTCCTCCATTGTAGACAGGAAAAGGGTTGGAACACTTTCTAATACTTCGGAATAGAAACTACCTTTTATGTGTGTTTATTGTCAATAATTAATGATATTCTCCTACCACTTCGAAGTGCTGTTAGGCACGTTTAAGATCCAAAAACACAAACACACAGAAACACAGAAACATAAACAACAAAGCGCGGAAGTGGATACAAATTAATCTTTACAAATTTGTTAATTCACCACCACTTCAGCCAATAACTAATTGCTATACCTTACAGGGTACAAAATTCGATCTGCCACTAAACGATCCAGTTCTATTTCCACTGTTTACCGACCGCATATGTGTTCAAAAAATCGGAGTAGCATTTTCTTCTAACAAAATTCTTGTCTTAAATTTCTGTATCGGATCCCACTTGTTTGGAAAAAACACTCCCAATGAACCGTCTTTGATTTTGCTGGTATTTGTTAAACTGCTAACTTGAAATTTTTATTTATGTGGCTCAAGCCTCAAGCCTCGCCAGTTAGTCCAGTCTTTAGCTAACTACCTACAGTTGCGCACTCCAAGTCGGTTGAGGTCCCTTCTACTATTTCGCGCCACCTAAGGTGAGGTCCTCTTCCACTGCATTGTCCCTCCGGGTTAGATACGAAGACTCTGAGGGCCGGAGCATTGGTGTCCATTTGCTCCACATGTCCTATCTAATTTCAGGCGACTGATGCGCAGTTTTCTGACTAGGTCGATGTTGTCTGTCCGTTCATGTGGGCAGCATTTATTTGGTTTTGCCCTCATTCACCGCTAAACCCATTTTTGCTCAGTTTCAATAGTAGAAAGCTCACTGAGTTCTCCCAATTATGTCGATATCATCGGCTTTGGCTAGTAGTTGCACAGACTTCTGAAGGATTGTGCTCCAGTGTTCGCTTGTGAGTTCCGTACAATTCTTTCAAGTATGATATTAAGGCAGTCATACTTTTAGACACCAAAGGGCTCGGTAAAGTCGTTACCGATGTTGACGGAGCAGCGAGTATTCAAATACGGACGAGGTTGGCAGGGGTGTCAAAAACATACATGGCTCTATTTAACTCGACTCGCTGAAAAGATGGTGGGAATCGACTTGGACCCTTTTTCAGGATCTGCCGGAGTGTTTTTTTAGATTTTTTCGATTGTGGACTTTCCAGGTATGAAACCACTCTGATAAGGAACAATGAGTTTGTTGGCGAAGGGTTTCAGTCGTTCAAACAATACGGTGGACAAGATCTTGTATTGGATGTTGAGGAGACTTATACCTTTATAGTTGGCCCAGTGGAATGGATCTGCTTTTCTGTGGATCGAGCATACGGTGCTGAGATTCCCTTCATTCCACTCTTCTAACCAGATCTGCCAAATGAGCTGGTGTATGCTCTCCACAAAGTCATTTTCAGCTGCTTTGAATACCTCAGCTGGTAAGCCGACGGATCCAGCTGATTTGTTGAATTTTAGGTTACAATTCGTTGTAGGGAGATGGGCGGAAATTTTGGCTTTCATCGTCTAAGTTGAATGGACTATTCTGCTTGACAGCGGTTTGTTGGACTTCTTCGCTGTTATATAGTTTCCATATTCTCAGCTCAGACTGCGACTCTACTACAAGGTCTTCTTCTTCATCTCTACAGGCTTTTGTATGGTTCTTCATGCTTTGACACGCTTTTTTTACTTGTTGGTACGCTATTCCTGGAGTACAACCTTTAAATATCTTCGACCGCCTGCTTCTCCTGCTCTTTTTGCTTCTTCTGGATAAACTGATGTACTTCCTGTCACTTCTGCTCGTAGTTGTTTGTTTAGCTGCATGTGCTTGCCGGCATTTTTCATCAAACCAGATATTTCTTGGTGGTGGTCGGGTAAGACCCAGCACGTCAGTTGCGGCGTCTCTGATGACAAGTTGCAAACGTTGCCACTGCTCTTCGGTAATATATGCTAGTGGCATAGAAGTTCTTCAAAGATTTCGGGATGGGCATTCGGCGAAGATTCTGACGGTCTCTTGAGATTGCAGCTTATCTACCGTATATATTCTCATCGTATGTTGAAATGAGGAAACCGCGTGCTTGCTGTAGTGATATTTTCTCCCGCCGCAAAGTAAATAGGCTTAAGTGAATTGGAAGGCAAGGGCCTCTGCGAATTGATCGGCTGTATGTGGCCAGTTAAGTGTTCAAACATCCGAAAATCGTTGTCCTTTAAACGTTTGCTAGAATCGTCAATAGTGAGTCACTTTTTTTAATCATCTAAATATAGTGTTTTGAGGCCTATGCTAGTAGGCTAGTATAATGCAACTGGCTGGGCCAATCATCGCCAATTTAACCTGCATGAGTAAGGGATTTGATCAACTTTAGAAGACGCACCATATGTGCTTTCCTCCTTTCGAAATGTAGTGTCAAAGACATTGAATTCTCCTTCTGAGCCGCAGACCTTAAAAGGCACTAGAAATTAGGATTTTCTCAAGTATGAAGAAGATTTCATCTATGATCGATCTGCTAAGTGGCATCACCTTATGTGCGGCTTTTAACAGGTATATCCCGGTTGCATGACGTAAGACCAGTAACCATGAACTGAAATTCCATTCACTTTGTACGGAATAAATGCATTATTTTTCCGTAAATTTTTATTCAATCAAAATAGGATCCTTTGGCATCTATGACATTCTTCCACCGTGATACAAGGTCAAATATTCCTTTTTCGTAGAAGTGCTGACTTTTTGAGGCAATGAAATCTTCACAGGCTTTTATAACCTCGGTTCCGGAAGACCTTCTGCCGGCAAAATGAATCCAGATGTCGGAAAAGATGGTAATCCGTTGGGGAAATAGACAACATTCTGGGTAAGAAGGTAATCAAAAGGCGTTTCCTAAAAAACGATGGAAAATTGACCGACTTGACATTGAAACGAAATAAAATAAATGAATTTCAATAAAACTGGCAAGTAGCTATTCACATAGAAAAATTATAAGTAGGTACGATTCAAAAAACATTAGAATGGATAGTTGAATGAAAATGTGATATCTACAAATTTTACCCTGGCAAAGAACACCTTTAGTTTTCTCTATTATTAACAAAGCTTGATCCCCAAAATGAATCCGACCTGCGGGCCATCTTTTAACTATCAACTGACTCAAATATTCCCATAACTGGAGCAATTTTCATTTAGCCAAACCAGAACAGGATCATAAAATTAAATATTTTCCAGCTGATATTCTCAATAAGTTCGTAAGGTCGTGACAAAATTACTGTCACGTTCCCATTTCATACAAAGCCGGCTATGTCGACTTGTGGGCCATAATGTGTAACTTTGAAAATAATTTTAACTACCATTCTCGAACATAGACTGAATGCTAACTCCTTTTATTTAATGCTCATCTCAACTTCCGCCAAAAAATACATCTAGAATTTTTCCTTTCATAGGTCCGCGAACACGAAAACCCAAAAAACCACCCAGCGAAAAGGGAAATGTATCTTCCAATGAAGACAAACGACCGCGTACAGCGTTCAGTGGATCTCAACTAGCGAGATTAAAAGTAAGTATTCTTACTATAAAAAACCTAATCACTTATCACAAATCTTTTCATACATATCTTTTGAAATTTTTTTCTCTCTCTCCAGCATGAATTCACAGAAAACCGCTACCTGACAGAAAAACGACGCCAACAACTCAGCGCTGAGCTCGGTCTTAACGAAGCCCAAATAAAAATTTGGTTTCAGAACAAACGTGCCAAGATTAAAAAATCCAGCGGGACCAAGAATCCCCTCGCACTCCAACTTATGGCTCAGGGTCTATATAATCACTCAACAATTCCTTTAACCAAGGAAGAGGAAGAACTTCAAGAACTCCAGGCGAAGGCAGCGACCATAGCCTAAAAATGTGATGGAACCTTCAGTTGCACTAGTACTCGCAGTTCAGCTCATCTTTACAACGAAAGTATTACCCACACTCACTGGTTTAATCGATTTTCCAAAAGTTGTATATTTTAACCACCTACTCTTGTACAAAAAAATTACGAAAATAACTTGCAAATAAAACCTAAATAAACTAAAAAATAAACAACCACAAAAGCAATATTTAGCATAAGAATATATATTTCTAGGTTATGTAAATAGTTCACTTGTTTATGGCCAATTGTTTTCTTTTTTCGTTTTCTTTGAAAAAAGACTAAAATAAGTTTCTAGTCCTTGCAAATTATTTTTAAGAACTACAAAAAAAAAACAAAAACGAAAGCAACACAAAACAAAAATGAAAATAAAATTATAAACTAAAATTTTCCGAAATATACTTATAAAAATATTTAAATCTTATAACGGATAACTTAAGTAAGCAATTGTATATTTATTAAAACTGAAATAAAAATATCAAATTATAAACTTTTTTGTAAAGTATAATTTTTAAACTGTTAGCCATTTAAAGAAGAAGAAAAAAAAGCATAAGAAGAGAAAAAAATATATAATAAAATTATTTAAATTAAATTTAAAAATGACTTTTATTCAATCGCAGGTCAGGGTATCGAGATTTTATCCATAAGCGGTGGCGGTGGCATGTTACCCTTTTTGGTAACATGTTCTCACCTCAGTTCATTCAATATAACACATGCGGCGACTACAGCCGTTTTGAAGTGAAACAAAAATACTTAAAAGGCCGTCCAACTTGCATATCAACTTGTCTTAATGGACCCATTTACTACCTTAACGTCCGGGTTCTTTTCTTTTTCACCCTCTAGTGGAAGTCATATTTCGAACGTCTTAACCTAACGTGTTTTAAGTGTTGTCTCATCGTTTGGCTCCATTGGAACAGGTGTCAGAGGACGCCATATGTATTTAATTTTTTTCTTTCAATAGCGCGCTATGTAAAACATCACCTCAAGGACTAATGCTTTGTTTGATTGTATTAGCCGCTGCCATATCCTGAAGAGTATTCATCCAAGGATGCCTCCATTTCCACTTGATGTTTGGATCCAACGAAGCTGAGTTCATTATCACTGTAATGGCAACTAGTGAGGGCTAATGACCAAAGGACGGACGGAGGTTTAGATCATGTAATAGATCGATTTTTACTGCTCTATGCGTTATACAATTGAAAATCATGCCGTAGCGTTTGATAGTCTCTCGTCTGAATTTTATTAGTACTGAAACGAAATAATACACTCCGAGAAGTAAATGATTTTTAAAGGAAACCCCAGCGATCGTCTGGAAGCTGGCCTATCATTGGTATTATTGACTTCCCTTTCAGAAGTTTACACCTACCGTACGTTGACCTTGCTCTTGCCACAGAGAGTTGTCAGCAAAGGAATATATTGGATTACAAGTAGTAGACATGACCTGTGGCACAGGGAAACTTGAATTGAAGGATCCAAAACGTAATTTCTAATTCACAGAAGAAGATATTGATCGATCCAGATGCACGCATCTTCGACAAACGAGCCTAATGACAAAATCTGTCAAATGTCTTTGAGATATCACTATCACTACCTTGTTTACGCCGAATTCAGCAATTAACTCAGCAATAAAGGGTTGGAAGAACAAAATGTGTATATCCGATTGAGAAAAATCCCAGGGCATTGTCAGGTTAAAAGAGCTATCAAACTCTTCCACAGTAAATCTACAGAATCCCTACAACTCAAAAGGGATGATATCAGAAAACTGGTTGGATTTCTAAGCGGATATCTTCGATATCACCTACACAAAACAGGTCTAATTCAAGAAACTGAATGTTGTCTTTGCATGGAAGACGATGAACTTGCAGAACACATTTTATGTAAATGCATGGGCTTAAGTGCCTTAAAGAGACGACAATTTCTCAGAGAAATTTTAATCCCTGGTGAAACTCTCAAACTCTCTATCACTCCCAATTTCATCAAAAGAGTTGAGTCCCTCTTGGCTTTGTAATACGGATCTTGATGTCAAACGATCATTTAGATCGTAATGCCCCTGTAATCCGTGGATCAGATCCTTCCAAAAAAAAAATCTTTCTATATCGTCGAATCACTTGTGGATCTGTTACTACGAACACCGTACTGCCGGTCTTACTACTATAGAAGAGCGTAAGTGGATTCGTCCAATTGAAAATTCGATGCGCTTATGTATAATCGGAATTGTTTAAGCAAGCCATATATGCACGTGTTTTTAAGCGAGTAAGGTTACGCGGCATCCAGATTTGACGAAACGTTCCAAACAGTTATGCTGCCAGCATCATGTACCGAAGACTAGTGGAAACGCTGTCAACGTACCATCAGAGACACCGCAACTGATGTACAGGGTTTCACCCGATTATTACCAAGAAATCCAAGCCTACAAAGCAACGGTGAAACAAAGGAAAAGAGCTGCTCGTGAGTTCTACGACAGGAAAAACATCGTCTTCTCCTGAAGAAGAAAAAAGAGCACGCTAAGCAAGCGATAGAAAATATTGAGAGGTTGTACTCTAGGAAAAACAAGTTTTACCAACAAGTGGAAAGAACGTGTCAAAGGAGAAGGCTGTAGAGATGAAGAAGGAAACCTTGGAATTAAGTCACAGTCAGTGCTGAGAATATGGAAAAACTTTTTCTGTAGCCTGTATAACGGCGAAGAAGACAAACAGGCAAAATAAACCATTCAACTTAGACGATGATATCCAAAACTTCCGTCCACCTGACTTTGGAGTAATATCAGGAGACCAATATCTAAGTTCAAAACCAACAAAGCAGCTGTACCAGATGGCGTAACAGACGACGTATTCCAAGCTGTTGGAAATGACTTTGTGAAGAGCGTGCTCCAACTTATTTCTCAGATCTGGCCATAAGAGTGTAGGCCTGATGAATAGTATCTCAGAATTGTATACCCGATCTACAAAAAAGGAGGCACCCTCAACTATGCCAACTATAGAGGTATAAGTTTCCCCTCAGTGCGGTTTCAGACCAGGAAGGTCCACAATCTACCAAATCTTCACACCCCGGCAGATCCTGGAAAAAACTCAAGAAGTCCAAATCAATACCCACCATATTTTCCTCGATTTTAAGGCCGCATATCACAGCATTTACAGAGACAAGCTATGATATATAGAGACGTTTCTAGTTTTGGCATTCCTGCCAAACTCGTCCGTCTGTGCAGAATGACGCTCGTTGCTCCGTCAAGGTCGGTAACCACTTATGTCAAAAAAGGTTTTAGGCAAGACGACGCGCTGCCATCTGATTTCTTTAACATCATACTTGAAGGAATTTTGCGGAATTTACAAGTGAAGACTGGAGGTACAATCATTCAGAAGTCTAATAGCGTACGGCGATGACATCGACAGAATTGGGAGAACTCAGCGGGCTTATTCGCTATTCGTTCGCTATTATTGAAGCAGCCAAAATGGGTGCTGCCAAATGCTGCCAAAGAGAAGGGAAACAGAACATTGACGAATTGTACAGAATGTCACAGTCGACAGCTATAACATCGGAGTAGTAATGAGCTTTGTCCACTTTGACTCTGCTATGAATTCTGCCAACAACATCTCAACAGAAATAAAACGAAGAATCACTCTTGCCAATCGCTGTTTCTTTGGGCTAAGAAGGCAGTTGAGAAGTAAGGCCCTATCCCGAAAAACTAAGGAGACTCTATATCTGACTTGATGATCCCAGTACTTCTTTATGGCGCTGCAGCAAGGACTCCGCAGTTGTTTCGAGAGAAAAATCCTTCGAAAAATATTCGGTTGCCTTTAAGTTGATTGGCTTTGAAGGAGAAGATTCAACGACAAACTATACGAGCTGTACAGCGGCATTGACCTAATCAGGAAACTGCGCATCAGTCGCCTGAGATGGCTAGGCGGTGTTTAGCGAATGGACACCAATGTTCAGGTCCGCATAGTCTTTAGATCTAATCCGGAGGGACAACGCAGTAGAGAAAAACTTCACCTTAGGTGGCGCGCACAAGTCGAAGGGGACCAAGTAGAAGTTGGAGTGCGCAACTGGAGGCAGTTAGCTAGAGATCGGACAAACTAGAGAGGCATGTTAGTTGAGGTTAGTATGAAAATCGCTGTATTGAGTCGGAAGGGGTCTATTTTGAATAAAATAAACCGTTTTTGTTGCTCTTATTTTTAAAAACTCCTTTTTACTTTGGAATGCACTTGTATGTGTGTATGTATGACTTGTTTAGAGTGATGCTTTCGGCGGCTTGACTAGGAAATCAAAAATCTTGGCTTTCATACTGAATTTCTAGTGCACAACAAGAATGCCATTTAAATTAAAGATCGGTAGAAAAGGTTACCAGTTTGCATAAACTAGTAGAAACATTCATTTTACTTCCTACTTAACAGCAAATTAAGATGGCTCTTAAACGCATACTGTAATACCGTGATACGTTAGGAATGGGATTTCAGGAGGGTGCTGAATGGTCTGATATTGCTTTACATTTGTAAAGTATCTGACGAAAACTGTCAAGGAACTCTCCTTTTTTTGCCAGTATAAAATAATTTTTAGCAAGATGTGGGTCTTGTTATTGGTGAAGATTTTTTTATCTACACTGTTATGATAATGTTAAGACTTGTTCTACCGTATTATATTGTTGTTTGGTGGAAAGAGATTTTTCTTAAATACTTTACTGCTGCTTGCACTAGTATCTAAAAAACGGTTTAAGCCTACAACTTAGCAGCGTTTCTAAACACGCCTCTGCCTTAGACGTATGGATAAATCTCTCTCTCAGTTCAACGTGTACTAGACTTTTGATGACATAGCGCGCCGTTTTTCCTTAATCTGGTCTGCCCTAACGTCATTATAATTCTTGTAAAAACACAGTCGTATTTCCCTGTACTCAGGAATAGTTATGACAAGAACCTAATCTAGGAAAGAAATGTATTTGAATCATGTCGATGATTCTCTTTCTAAAGCATCCTCATATACTCGTAGAAGGCAATTGGATGAGAAACTACAAGTCCAACAACATGTGGACTTCAAAAGGATTGAAAAGATTATTAGGAAGTGACCCCAATTGAAGAATAATAAAAAACGAACAAAGAACCGTGGTTTGATAATGGGTGCATCAACTCGATGCAACTATCATTCGGCTGCTTAAAATTATTTCGATTATTTACAGAAAATGCAGTGAAGGTTTCATATAAAATATAAAGGCTAATCGAGAGTTTAAGGTGCTTTGTGTAACAAGAGGACCGGGTATGTCTCCAAAGTTCCGACGAGTGTTTGAAAGTCTGTATGCGCTGTGTAACTGTGATGTGTTATCACAGTTGTTTCATTCGGGATTAGGACTGAGGCAAGGCTGTGCTTTGAGCCGTAGTCTGTTTACACTCTTCATTGAGGATATTGTGGATTTTCTATCTAGAGGTGTGGAGTATGCACTTGTGCAAGCTCTTCTTTTTGCTGATATCGTAGTGATGTACAATAAACAGACTCTTTGAATCTGGAGGCGAACCTAAGTAAGTCTCAAATAATGATATTCAAAAAAAGCACATGCAATACCTGCTCAAATGAAAAATGGAGAAACTATTCAAGTTGTTAAGGAATATAAGTACATCGGAGTTTATTTTACGAGGAATCTCAAAATCTAGAGACAGCTAAAAGAAAAATTATCGACGTCAAAAGCAGCCATAAATGCTGTTTGGAGAAACTGTTTCACCAACAAATACAAGTATATTACCCATAGTGGAATATATAAAGTTTTTCAAGATGTTTCAGCTTCCATTCTCTTCTTGAGCAGCGCTCAAGTATGGGGAGGAAAACTATATGAGACAACTGCTTAGGTTTTAAATAAAGAAAGCATTTCATCTTCCAAAAAATACGCTAAACTATATGCTCATATTTGAGATGACCTACCACCACTCTTTGCTAAAACCCTAAAACTACAGGTGGAGTACTAAACATGCCGGATGATCGGCTACCAAAGAGAAGAGCTCTACATACAATACTACGGGATGATACGAATAATGGCTGGAACTATCTAGTCGTTGTTGAATGGAATTGATTGCCGAGGACCTGGCGAGTTAGAAGCCCAACTGTGGAAGTGGAGGAGGAAACCAGAGAAGGGTTTCGAGAAAAAGCACCAGGGTCACTCCACAGCCAGTTATGCCACAATTTGGAGCACAATAACTATTTTTCGTAATGAACACAGCTTAAAGAAAATAGCGACGGTGCTGAAGGTACATGGACAACTCCTAAGGCTTTATTATATACCCCACAGGGATATTCTACCTATAGTCTGCAGCATGTGTAATTTGGCAGAGAGAAAGAAAATATTTTTAATTTTTTTATCAGGTGCCCAATTTAGCGTGAAACAAGGACACCTGTGTTTGGAAATGAAGTCTTATCGGATAACATTCAAATCCTTAATGAGATTAGCGTTCCGTTTTGTTCCGGGATCTTAAATGAAAGCTCCTAAAAAAGAAAAAAAAGGAAACAAAGTAATAATAATAAAGAATTAATTCATTATACGGGTGCAGCAGAACCAGTTGAGCAGTTTTGGAGAGTTATAAAAAAAAACCGGGCATATATGAAACAAATGTTTTTATTTTTGAAATCCGTAGAACTTTCCATTTTATACGCATTAATTTTTAAAGATAGTGTCTTTAAAATGGCGCCCGTTAGCTGCAATACACTACTGGAGCCGATTTCTAAAGCTGTGGACAGCCCGTTGACACATTTCGAGGGGCATCGTGTTCACTTCTTCAACAATTCGCTCAGTTAGCTCCAGCAGGTTTTAGGGGCGACGCTTAAATACTTTTTCCTTAAGATATCCCCAAAGAAAGAAGTCGCATATGCTTAAATCCAGCGACCGCGCAGGCCAGCCCACGTCACATCTCAAAGACACTAGACGTCTGGGAAAAATTTTTCTTAAAGCATTTAGAGAGTTTCGGTCTGTGCGAGCTGTAGCCCCATCCTGTTGGAACCAAACGTCCTCTAATCCCTCTTCTTCAACAACAACTTTCAGTCGGGGCTGCAGAAAATTTTGTAACATTGAAACATAACGCCCGGAATTCATGGTCATGGTTACTCCTTCAAAGAAGTACGGGCCAATAGCGCCAAATTGTGATACAGCACACCACACCGTTAGTTTAGGAGAATGTAACGGTCTTTCGTGAACAATTTGGGGGTTATTTTCAGCCCAGTAGCGAAAATTTTGTTAATTCACAATCCCGCTTACGTGAAAATGTGCCTCGTGCTGAAAAATACTGCCTCAGGAGGGATCGCTGCAAGCATTTCCACAAACATATTTTGGCGGTTGGCGTAGTCTGCTGGTTTCAATTCTTGAAACATCATTATTTTGAATGGATGGAAATTAAGATCTAAATGCAGAATCCTCCTCAAACTGCGGTCTGAAACCACTAATGCAATAGCGTCCCTTCGAGCAGAACGTCTTGGCGATTGCTCGAGTGCTGCTCTCACTAGCTCCACATTTTCTAGTGGTTTGATAGATCTTCGTCTGCCATGTATATCTATTCTTAGTGTGGCACCAGTTTACACCAACTGCCGAATCCAGGACCGAATTGTGTTCGCAGTAGGAACAGCATTATTGAGAGGAATATTAAAGCGTCGCCGAAAAGCTCTTTGCGTCACAATCACAGATCGGTTGTTTTCATAAAACGCACGCACGGCAAAGCCACGATTTACGGCAAAGTCCAAACTATGTTTTCTACTAAATGGAGATGCCGGCAGAACAAAAGGAGACCTGGTGCAGCTGCATACCCCCAAACTGCTCAATTGGTTCTGCCGCACCCTGTACTTTGCTATTAGACCATACACAATAATATTATTGTACGCTTTTGTCAACCAAGCAGACGGAAATGCCATGCTAATTGCTTTTTGTTTATAAATTTTTTGTTAATATTTTAGTATAAAAATATAAACCAAATCATATCTAGTCTAATCTATCAAGTCTTACACAAACTATAACTTTTTAGTGAACTTCTCATTAGGCAAACACATTTATCTCTTTCAAGCCGAGACACGGACAAAATATTTAATATGGCATACTGGCTATGAGTTATATTTTGAAAAAAAGTAGAAGTATCTGCGCCTACAAGAGAAGTCAAGATGAGATTATAACCTTGCTAAGCCCTTTAACTACTTCCAAATTATTTTTAGATTTTTTAGATTTTAAATTTTTTATTTCAAATAAATTAAAATACACAATTTACATTATTTAAATCAGATTTTTAGAAATAGTTTAATGACATTTTGTATTTTATAGACTATACGTACTAAAATAGTGTAAAATGCCACTTCAATAGGCTTGATCAATATTTTTTAATAATTGGTGGGGTGACCCTTAAATATCAATATACATATTTATATACAATAAAAGATAATATGAATATATTTAAAAATTATAATTCAATATGAATCTTCAATATATAGAAAAAAAAAGAAGAAAAAAAAGAAGAAAGTTATACCAGAATGTCAGAAAGAATGGCTTCTAAATTATTGTAATTTAATTGTAAGAGCCACAGTTTGACACATTTCACAAACTTTCCAGGAACGGTCTTTGATCTGATCGATTGAGGTAGTTTATTAAAAAGGCGGCACGATGAAACCAAATAAAAGTTACGTAAGGCGGTGGTACGGAAAAAGGTACAGATACAACGTTAGAAAAATTTCTTTGTAAATTATAATCAGAAATTAATCTAAAGTTTCGATTCCCCGATCTGTTAAAGAATGCTTTTAATACCTTAAAACAATACAAATGACGGACGGGAAGAATTTTCGTAACACGGAACAAAGGAAATCTGGGATGTCGAAGGTGTTTTCGACAAATTTTTTTCAAAACATTTTTTCGCAAATTTAAAAGAGGTTGAATTGTATTCTTATATGCCCCGCCCCAGCAGGCAATTCCATATTGGAGCTTCGAATGAAAAATTCCATAGTAAATAATTCTTAATAATTTGTCAGAGCAAACACTTTTAAGGTAGATAAAATGTCGGAGAGTGGAACGAAAATATGGTTTCAATGACTGTGTATGGTTTGCGAATGACATTTTAGAGTCAATAGTGAGTCCCAAGTACTTAAACTCTTCTACGCTCTCAATTAAAAAAACACTCATTATTGCAATGTAGACTATTGTTAAAGGTAAGAGGAGAGGAAGCTGGTACACATGAGCGTACAAGTTTGAATTTTTGGCAATCCGTGGAATGAATGTAAAACTCTGCATTAATGTCGGTTGCGTTCGATAGGTTAAAAAACATTAATTTAGTTTTAGAACTAATTTTCAATCTATGTTCAGCGAACCAGATCCTTAAAATGCTTAGATCCCAGTTAATGTCCGAAACCAAGTTTAAAGCACTATCTGAACCGTAGGAGCAGCCCACATCATCTGCGAAAGCAGTAAGTGTACCTTTAAAATCGAGGTCAAAGAGTGAATTAATATATATGAGGAACATAATAGGTCCCAATACAGAGCCTTGAGGTACTCCCAAATTTAAAATTTGTATATCGCTCCTGGTTTCACCGTGCTTAACTCTTTGAGTCGAAACTGCAGTTTGAAATTATCGAACCCTGTCTGGGTCCAAGGTCAATTGGAAAAGGTCTCTTAGGACCACCAACGACCTCAGTTTGGTTTTCCATTGTTGAGATGGTTGAGGCGGCTTATTTTTCCAAAATGAAAGCAAATCAGCCAAATACTTTGTGACGTTTCCAAAGATTTGTGTGTCATACTTGCTATTCCTAGCAGAATACATAATGCACCCTTCTTGACAATTACTGTGAGAGTGATGAAGATTTCGAGGAATGCTTCCTCCCATTTATGTGTATGTTTGCATAAGTTACCAATTGTACGTGGGCTTGTGCCCAGATGAACGAAACACGATAAAATCAAGTTTCTGAAAGATAGACAAAGGCAATCAGTTACAGCTCTTAGAACTCATAGGATAAATTATTATTTTGGATTATTTCAAAATCCTTTGCTCTCTCTATCCTTTTTACAGTTTTATTGCCTCGTAGAGTACTTTGCGATTCCAACATCGAACCTTTCGATTTGGAAGCCGGTTTACTCTCACTTGTTCAATCAAGATCTTCCGAACATTCTGAGATATTAGTAGCACTTGCGCCTACTGATTGGATCTGTTTTGAAAAATTTTCCTTCATAAACGTAGATACCTTGGTTTATTTTCTTTTTTACAATTTTCTGGTGATAAAACAGGTAGGCTGCCTCCGGTGATACGTCTTAAGCCGGTTTATTTATTATTAGAAGTTTTTTTTAGAAGATTCAATGGCTTGTGGTAAACTTTTTACATCCATACCCCAAGAAATATATCTCAACGGAAAGTCATCGAGATACTGTCATCCCCGAAAAATTTGTACTCGTAGCTTTCTTTTGAATTTTGCGATCCAGTTTTTCACACGACTACCTCATATTGCCCAAATTCGATCCCTTTCACCTCTGACCGCTATTAACGTGCTATTAACACAGCGTTTAATTTATTTAATAACCGAATCCATATCCTTGCAACCGATCGCAATTCATTGACTTTATTGCTTTTATGGGTTCGGTTCAGTTCGGAATGGTCTAGAGTGGTTAGGTTTCGAGCAAAAAAAACAAAAACAGTGTTTATTGCCACGCCACCATTTTTACGTCTGCTGTTCCAGATGGATAAATAGATGGACGGTTGGATGGATGGGTGCGACTTTATAAAAATTAAAACGAAAACACATTCCTATTAAAAAAGAGTTATTTTAATGATGGCGACGCCATATTGCTAACCCGTTGGCGGTTCCTTGGGTGCATTGTGTGACAAAAGGACATCATTCTCCCTGATTATGTCGTTGAATTCAAGAAACAATGGGGACACATTTGACAGGTTGGTTGGTGTGTTCGTGGATTCAGGTAATTATTCAATGAAAGAAGCAGGGAAGGAAGGAAGCAAAGCTATTAGAAACTGCCCTTAATGTCTTGTCGAAGGGATCCCGAATAAGACCCGCACGACGATTGTATAGAAGTTTTTTTGAATGTGTTTGTGCCTGTGCGTGTGATTCGTTTAGGCGTTAATTGAAAAGAATGCTGCAGGTGGGATTGGCGTTGGATCGTTTGTTCTTTATATTCTCCTTACACAGGAGTACTACAGTAGCACCCCCATGCTCGTATTTGCTACCTAAAAGTTAATTATGTAATAAATTTTGGTTGTATGGATGCAGAAGGATATTCATTTAGTGAGCTGAAAAGACATTAATGTGTGTAGAATTTGGCGTAGGAATGTTCATTTTATTTCTTATGTTGCTAGAGAACTTTATATTCCCTCTTGGGTAAGTGGGTGTTTTGTCATCATTACAATAATTTTGGTTACAAGAAGGATCTTATAAAAAGTAGGATATTCGAGTTATTGTACGAGTAAGTGGCATTGTTTCTAAAAGTCATTCATACCACGAAAATAATTAAATTAAATGTTAGGAATTCCGTTTATTAGCTTTCAAAGTACGTTGGATAAATCTGTCAGCGATTTGGCAAAAAAAAACTAGGTCCTAAGTTCAGAAGTGAAGATAATATGCTTCCTTCAAAAATTTACGCACGAGTTAATGAACAGGTACGAGTAGGAGGCCATCTTATATCGATTTCATAAAAGCAGACACAGTGGAGGTCTAAATTTTCTTGGTTTCCACTAGAATTATTAAGATCTCATAGTTAAATCTTCAGAAATAAGAATGCTATGCCGAGGGTGTTTATTGATCTGAGAAAGGGCAATGGTTCAAAATATTTCAGGCTGATGTGTGCAAATGGAAAGCAAAAGTAAGAATGACGAATAACCCATAGGAATTCCTCAGCTTATTGCTCTCCATATTGCTTGAGTAAAACGAGTTAGTATCTATGTTTATAGAAAGTTATGTAAGTAATAGTGGCTTGGCTTTAATATTAAAATCTTGCCAAAATGAAAGTCACCTGATAGGGATACCACGTAATTGACGTGCTTACATTGACACGTTAAATAATGAGTGGTCCTAACCCAGATTGGGAAAATGGGAGGAAAGCTGCTTTATATACAGATGTCGGCCACTTTACAATATGCCTAGTTCATACACCAAGTATAACCAAATGTAAGTCACCGGCCTCGCCACGTTGAAGCATCGGTTCCCTGTAGATCACCGAAATTGTACAGCGTTGCACGCGGTAAGTAAGATACTATACTTAGATGAGGGACCGCATGGAAACTCGGTACAAATCCCGCGTGCTGTTGGCATTCGGAACTCATGAAGTTTTGTGCCGGAGTGCTACCGTTCCGAAAAAGATTTTGCAAATTGTATTGCGTATAACCAAATTCAAATGTAACCGAACACTCAGATAGGCACGAGACAAGTTATAATACGGATATTAAACCAAAAGAGGTCAGCTCCTCTGAATGGAACCAAAGGTAAAGTAAAAGGTCGATACAGCGGTAACCTCATTTAAGGCTTAATGACTGACCGATATAGACAATACTTCATCATATTCGAAGCTCAGATCATTTCAGCATTTACCCGGAATGCCGAAGGTCGAAACACCGAACAACTGCAAGATGGCACAAAATTAATCACCCTATCGGAAGATGGTATAATTTTTGCAAATGGCGTCGTAAGTCAATCATATGTTAAAAAATGTTCTTCCTCTCTTTCCCTTGCCCTTTCTAATCTCTTCCGTCTATCCCTTTCACAAGGAGAATTTCCTCAGGTTTGGAAAACCTCCTTCATAACCCCGATCCACAAGAAAGGATCAAAGAATGAAATAACCAACTATCGTCCCATCGCTAAACTCTCCCATATACCCAAACTCTTCGAAAGTATTTTGTATGAAGCTCTAAGCTTCCAATGCAAATCACTTATTTCCCCTAGACAACATGGCTTCTTAAAGGGTAGGTCAACCACCACAAATCTCGTTGAATTCGTATCCTTTGCCCTCTCTGCCCTAGAGGATGGCAATGAAGTCGATGTAGTTGCAACCGATTTTAGCAAAGCCTTCGATAAAATCTCTCATCGGTTAATTATCTTTAAATTGTCTGCCCTCGGCTTTGAACCCATATTGTTAAAATGGATATCCTCTTACCTCGAAAACCGTTTTTACAGTGTTCGTTTTAGGTCAGCCCAGTCCGCTCCATTTTTGGCCACCTCTGGAGTTCCACAAGGCAGCCATCTCGGTCCCCTTCTTTTTATATTAACCATAAATGATCTCGATATGATCATCAAACACTCGTCTGTCTCCCTTTACGCCGACGATACCAAATTTTTCAAAACCATTTCCTCTCCCCATGACTCTTTCCTCCTTCAACAAGATCTTGATAGTTTCTCGATCTGGTGCCTCAAAAATTCTTTGGAACTTAACATCGCCAAATGCCAATCCATCACCTTCTCACATAAGCGGAACCAATCTCCTCCCCGACTTCTCCATAACCAACGTATCTCCTCCGTACAATCTCTTCGCGACCTCGGCATTTTGTGTGACAGCGAGCTCAACTTCCGTTTACATATGGATGAGATAATCCTCAAAGCCAACTCTGCACTAGGTTTTGTAAAACGGTGGTCCAAAGAATTCACCAACCCATACGTGACCAGGTCCCTCTATATTACCTTTGTTCGCCCCCTCCTAGAGTACGCCAGTCAAGTATGGTCCCCATATCATCGTGTTCATATCTCGAGAATTGAAAGCATTCAGCGTCGTTTTCTTCGATTTGCTCTTCGAGGTATGCCCTGGGACGATCCTTTTAATCTGCCCCCCTATCAAAATCGTCTCAACCTTATCAACTTAAACACCCTCGAAGATCGCAGAGATGCAGCAGACTTTCTCTTCATTCATCGACTCCTTTCAGGTCACGTTGAATGCGCGTCCCTTCACAACTCCATTTTCCTCAACACTAACCCTCGAAATCTACGTACCCCTCGACTCTTCTATCTACCAACCCACCACACCTCCTATGGCGCGAACGAACCAATCTCCCGTATGCTACGTCAAATCAACTCAAACCCTACCGTCTTTGACTTTCACCGCACCACTTCCTACCTCAAATCTGTTCTCCTTCACCACTCCAACCAACCTTAGTTTTAAGTTTTAGTTTAAGTTTATTTTTTAAGTTATAGCTTGTATTAAGCCGAATAAATGGGGGCTTTCGCCCCCACCAAAATTAAAATTAAATTAAAAATTAATATTTGACATTTGTGAACTAGATAGCTGCAGTATATAAACAGATAAGCAATGGAGCGATATACTCCGCAAGAGCATGGAATAATTGTGTCGATGTTTTTGACTAATGATCGGTCGGTGGTGTGAATTTCGACGTCGATTTCCTAATCGTGTCGCGCCAACTGGGCAAACATTCCGTCACTGAGTTACTCTACTCGACCAGAGTAGAACCATAGGAGACCATGCAGGGCATAGCCCCCACCGGAATGGTCATTCGGCCGAGAATATCGTGGCTGTGGCTGCCGATGTCTCTGAGAACGAAGAAACATCAACCAGACGACGGGGCATGCAATTGAGCATCTCCAGACGGACACTAAAGCGAATTTTAGTGAAAGACTTACACATATTCCCGTACAAAGTGCAAACAGTGCATCAGTTAATGCCTCCTGACCGTCAGTCGAGTGTGAATTAAGTGGTTACGTCAATAAGCAAAATCTTCGTTTCTGGAGCACTGAAAATCCGCGTGTGATGTACGAAGAGCCATTACATCGACTCAAAGCCACATAGTGGCGTATTTTTTTGAGGACACCATCGGAAATACGGTCACTGTTACTAGCGAGCGCTAGAGAGCCATGATAAACGACTTCTTACTGCCGGAATTGGATGAGTGGGGCTTGGTGAACATGTGGTTTCAACAAGATGGTGCAACCGCACAGCACGAGCCACAATGGATATTGTGAAGGAAGCGTTTCCTGGTCGCGTAATCTCCCGCTTTGGCGATTTGGCATGGCCAAACAAGGGTTTACGCCAACAAGCCTCAGACAATCGCAGCCCTTAAGGGGAATATTCGACAGGAATATGTGTAGCAACACTGGCGGCATCCACTTGGCGCATATCTTCTTTTCCACTTAACAGAAACAATTATGAAAGTTGAAATAAAGATTTCCATTACTAAAAATCTGTTTTTTTTATTTAGTAAAAAAGTAATTTAAAAACAAAATTGGATGACTAATTTTGCGTCACTTTGTACTATAATAAAATAAGTACAGCTCTTTTTGACCGAAAGATGTCAACGAATGTGTTTATAAGGACATTATTCGAAGGTTTATCTTGCAGACATATGAATTACTATCAAAATTTTGAGGAATTGGGTTGCTTTAACACAAAAAACAAAACAGGCAACATGCCTACATCGTAGCCCTGTACAACTTAACCCATAAGGACATTTTAAATTGGATTCGAAAGACTGGTGCTTCGAAACACTGGTTTACAAATGTAACTTTTGCGGATTGCTAAACAGCAACGATGAGGAAAATACTGCTGTCATCCAAGATGAGCCATTAAATAAAATGGACAATCTTGAAGTGTACTGAGCACAATTTACAAACAAAGTTAATTGATAATATTGAAACTATGGGTGGCGGATTAAAAGCTAAATTGTGTTCCAAATGACTAGCAAAATCAGGCCACATGCACGATGACGTTCTCCAGAGAAAATGAGTATATACCTAATCTCATCCTTAAGGTTGGAGCTCAGCAATCTAAAAAAACCTAGTTAAGATAATTAGGACTTGAGGTCCACTACAACATCGCCTGGATTGAAAAAATCCAGTCTCTCTACTTAATGGAGAAGAAGTCGACTTCATCCTTAAAATGCTAAAAAAGGAAACAACTTGACTTAAGCCAATTACAATTAAAACTGTGTAAACAAATACAGATTAGATTAGATTAGATATTTATTTTGTAACGTCAAATGCAATAACATACAATATTTTATAGAACAAAAAGTCGGAAAAGCTTGGCTTTCCTGCCGTCTGCCTAGTTGACAAAACGTAATTTTTTAAGCATATAATATTTTGAAAATTTAATATTTCATCAAAACAAATGCGATAGTTACTTTATATTGATAAATACAAAACTTAATAAAATAGGATTCTTGAAATGTAAAAACTTTCGCTAAATATACGGTCCCTATAGAACTAACCTAGATTGCAGTATTGGCATAGTTTTTTAACTTCGATTTTGTTTAACAAAGATATAACTTTTCCGTCAAAAAACTGAATCCCAAAGTGTTCCTTCTTATTGCTTTTAAAATAGCACATTTCCCCTTGAAGTGGATAGTATCTTCTCTTTCATATAAGTTACACAAAGAGCACAAGATGGGTAAATCTTCTCTTTGAGGAATAAAGTATAGGTGTATCAGCTCTCCCCGTAGCCTGACCATCATTGCTATTTCATCGACGCTATTTTCATCTCGAAAGTGATTCCTTTCTTCCAAATTATGGTTAAGTTGGGAATATACTCGTATTGCTCTGTGGAGCGATACATTAGCGTTACTCAGGAATCTCTCTCTGCACTTAAAATTCACTAATGAAATAAGCTGATATAGTAAAGTCCTCCAGCGCACACCGTCGAAACTATCTAGACTTAAATCTATGCCGCAGTCCGCCGCTAGATCCATCCATTCAGCATACCAGCTCGATTCATCATGTATGACTTGAAGGGCCGCTATCTTCGGAAGCCGATGATGTTCCATCTTCATAATCTTAAGCACGTAATCAATTTACATTTTAAGGGTACGAATAAAGAGAGGTGACAATCCAGTTTCCAGCATTATCATATAATTTGGCATATTTGGTGGTAGTCGAAAAACTCGCTTTATGTAGTAGCAGAGGAGTATCTCTGCATTTTCATTTCACTCCCCATAATTGTACTGCGTAAACTAAAATTCATTCCGATACCGCCTCAAAAATCCGGAATTTGGTACTGTGTGCAATACTTTTATTACAAAAGCACCTACTGCACGATGCACTGATTGCGCACTTAGTCTTTTTTAGCTCCTCTTTCATAAGTTTCTCTCTGTTTTTGAAATATACATATAGCTGCTAAGTATAATTGTAAACACTTACATTGTAGTATGTATTGTATAATTTCGTACTCGAAAAAGATGAATATAACAATGTGGACACAATGTCTATCACAGATTTGGAAGAGCTGCCACAAAACAGATCCATAAGAGGAGACTGACTGCAAACAATGTGAGAAATGTACAAATACTGTGTTCCTGATTTGGGAAGTGTGCTATGACAAATGTCAAGAATATAAATCCAAAATAATTATATGCTGATTCAGAACCTTTCTATAAATTATAATATTAGTCAAAACTTACTTATCAAGCCCATTTTTGTCCTTGGGATCAAGATCATCAAATTTTGAGTGCAATTCTACACAAATTTGTTCCCAGCCACCATTCGTGGGATTCATGTCTTTATAGATATCACGTCAAAGATACTCAACCTTAGACCAAATATTTACGCTTTCCAACATTGCTGGAATTTACAAAAAAAGAAACGCCTTCTTCGTTGATTTCCGTGCAGCTTTTGACACTTTTTCGCGTGAGAAACTTTTTATAAACTATTATACAAAACTATGGGATATCGACGAAAATTATAAACATTTTAAAGGTAATGTATCACAACAATGTAGTGTATGGGACGGGCAATTTTTGTCGGAAGAATTTTTAACATCATTTGGAGTAAAACAAGGATACATTCTGAGCACTTTATTATTAATTTTATTTATAAATGATATAACATATGCGGTGAAAGGCGGAATTAAGTTGAGTCCTGTGAGTATTCCATCGTGTGAGATGAAATGGTGGAGTCCTTACAGCTTATGATAAACCGACTTGAAGCCTTCTGCAAACTATGGAACTTGTCAGTTAACCTAGGCAAATCGGAAATAATAGTATTTAGAAGTGGAGGTGAAAAGTATGCTCCTAATGAGAAGTGGACGTTTAGCGGAAATTCCGTTGAAATCGTGCGAGAGTACAAATATCTCGGGGTACTGATAACGTCACATCTCAATATGGCGAAACACGTTCAAAGTAAATTAGCCGAAGCGAAATGCACAGTGGGGTCAGTCTGGAGTAAACCACAGTTCGAAACTTAAAATTTTTCAAGCAACTTTTCAAGGGTCTTCAGTTTACCAGGTACATCTCAAAACTACATGTTGCACCTAGAAACCGGCCTAGCGCCCATGTTCTTGGATACTCTAAAACTCCACTGTTACTACATAGTAAGAGTTATGGATTTGGAAAGTGAAAGATTGCCGAAGATAATTCTTGAACCACATTCTGACTACTAGGGGTAATTGTCTGTAAGAATGGGAAAAACTAGCGTCAGACTGCAGCCTCAATTTTAACATCGCTTCCAATGAAGAACCTGCCTCTTTAAAGAAAAAATGAAAGGTTTTGTTAACACAAAAGGGACACAAAATGTACGTCGCTTTCGTGAGTGAAGCCCGTTTATCACAATACAGGTAGCACTATAGCCAAGTCCACTACAACCAGCACGAAAGGACATATTTTATGAACAAGAACCGCTCGCTCCTAATAAGTTCAATTTTTAAATTAAGAGGTGAACTATTATCCCTCAATTATGTACCCCACCACCTGGAGCTCCCAATTTTATGCAGCCTTTGCAAACTGAGGGAACGGCAGCATGTGGCCTATTTCCTAGCCAGATGTCCCATTCTTAAAGAAGTCCGTTACGCCTATTTTGGTTGATATACACTCCAGATGGAGCAAACACTGGATTTCCTTAATGGTGTCCAAGGATGGGATCTTCTATACAGCTATACAGCTACACCATTACAGATCTCAAATTCAAATTATCAAAGAAAAATTTTGAAAACTTTATACCAAAACAATATAAATGCTCCTTTTTTATTTTCCAATTTTTTTTTTTCGTTTCATATTTCAATTTTTACTCTTTACTGTTAAGTAAATATTTCTGTAAATTATGGCATTGTCAATCTGGTAGACGGCCTTCAGCCAAACCATATAGAATAAGTCTAGTACTTTTATTGTAAAACTCTACTTTTTTGTAAGAAAATAAAGAGTCAACTTAACTTAGATGTCAAGTCCTCCCATTGGTCCCACAACACATGTCAAGCTTCCGCAAGTGATAATAAAACGTCGGCATCAATATCATTTATACTTTCTTATTATAATTAATAATTTTATATAATGAATGATTTATGACACAGCATAAACAGGATTAAAAACATCAGTTCCTAACTGGACGTACAGATTGTCCAACAATGCTCCAGATAATATCCAAGATAATGAAAAAATATCATAAAAAGCATCATGAGCTTGTATAGGTTTGCCAAATAAACTGAGAGCGGACGTACAGAAGCCGCAATTTGCACTGTTAAAAATCCACGTAAACAATTATAATTATGGTAATTGAAATCTCGAAATGCAATCGTGAATTCCAAGTGTCGATAAGATCCGTCATGATTGCATTTCTCATTTCTCATACATATGTAACAAATAAAGAATATATATACATACATGCATAACTGTGAGTACCTTGAGAGTATACCTTAAAGCGATTAGACACAATATTACAATTCTTTAAAAGCTGCCTGCCTGCCTAACTGTGCTTGTCATTAGCTACTACAAGTTTGCATTACGCAAATCCAAATACCCTCAGGCAATGGACAGTCTTATCGGACCGCAATCTGAGTCACTTTGTACTAATTTAACCCTGACAAGCCCAGACACTTTGGCTGCACTGCTTACCCAACCAACCAATATTCTTTGCTATAAATTTTATTCATAACAGCTGTACAAAATATCCAAAGTGTAACCATTCCACTGGACAAAGTCAAACTCTTTCCTAAATCAATGCCACATTACGACTGGGAGATTGTTACCATGAGTGTTGTTCTGTTCTAAAGTTCTAACCAAATTATGTATCTGATGCTAAAGCTCATTACTTGCACGACAACTTCATACAGACTCGGCACATTACGGCCGCAATAAAAGTTATATTTATTTTTTCTTTATTTTGTTAGGTCTAAATGTTGCGTTTTATCTTTTTGAGTTTAAATAAAAACTGGAAACAACTCCCTCACTGGCCCGACATGACGATTAAGTGGGGTCGACACCTACGCCTACACTACACCGATAGCCAAGTTGATGCCGCAGTTAATTCGCAATACTCATTGTGTGGGTGCGCCTTTATAGCGAGTGCCACGGGAATATTCGTATTCGGTCATAATCAAAACCATTCGTCGCTGGCGCGCAGATTAAGTTGCAACAATTCAGATACTCGTACAACAGCTCTGATACAAAGTGCACATTTGGAAACGTTTGGACCGACCACAGGCACGTTTGTTCAAAATGTGTGAATACACCGAGTGCAATTAACCGAAAGCTGGATTTATGACTTCTGGGGTTTTGACATTTTAATTTCCAGCTCTCACTCAGTATCTGCATGTTTTCACTCAGTCCCGTAACCCCTTTAAGTGGTGTTTTTTTTTATTTTTGATTTTATTTGCCAGATAAACCGTCTAACCGTGGCAATAAACTTGCAAATCTTGATGATGAACGTGGGCGAGGATCTTGTTTATTCGTTTGTCAAAAGCAGCAAAGCGGCAAACGATAGTTATGACTTAATTTTCGGTACCGAAGACGAGTGTCCAAATGGAGACGAAGAAACCAGTCGCACGTAAGCAGACGAAACTACCAACACCTAACGATAAATTCGAAACGTTTTAATCGGCATTTGTCTGTAAGTCATGTCTCAAATAACTCATCCAAACGCCTTCGAATGGTCAGCTTTGGGCTTGGATGTGATGGTTTATCTCGGCATGAGGCTTAAGAACAATAAGAACAATGACCTGGGCTTCTTAAGTGGAAAAATTATTAATTTTATGTTTCGCCAATCAAGTTAAATTCGTATCGGGATTAGCCGTCTAGGCTGGTACGTCAATCCGTTACGAAAAATCATTAAAAGCAACCGAGATACACATACTCGTAATTTCATAAGTTCTTTGCTTATCTTGTGTAAGCGGCAAAAATTTCGCCTTGTGAAGTCTTTCAGTGAGGTTTCCGATAAAAGGGCTCCCTAATAGTGTAACATAATCATATTCATAACAGCTTTCCATTTAGCTCAATATAACTGAATTCATAAACAACATGTAAACTTAGTTATGAGAAACCTTAATTTTCCTTGGTTGTTTAGTCGTGACGGGAAAGATTCCATGTTTTCAAGAAAAAGGAACCCAGAAGTGACGTCGAACACGATATCGATTGACTGTAAGTAGGTGAATTCACAGGTGCTCGCAATTGCGATTATCTACACGAGGTCTTTCTGAACGCGGAAGGAGCGCGGATACTTGACACCCCAACAAACGTGTACAAGAAAACCACTCTAATTTATTCCCACCCAGGATTCATTTTGATTCTAATGACTCTTACGGCTCTTTCTAAGGCACGTGGCTGGTAAAAGTGCTACTCTTGCCGTCTTGTTCCGGAAGGACAGCCGTTCGTCGTGCAATCGAAGCCGCAAATGTTAAAAACCTCATTCCTCCAGCGGCGATGGAAAAGAGAAACAGAACAGTGGTAGTGACATTCCCTGAAATCGGTTCACCTGTCGAAACTAAAACTGCATTCTTTTTTTCCATTACAAACAGGTCCAAGAGGAAGAAACCTAGTTCTCCTTCTGTCGATAGTTATCTTCATGTCTGGATGAAACCTACACATGAATCAGCAAAAGTCGTACTTCTAGTGATCTGAAGTCAGCTGATGCTATCAATTCAACAGCAGAAACCACTCTGGTGGTTTCTTTTCTCGCGTCCAAAGTTGTATAATAGTTCAGGTAGTCAGAACTTGGAGATCGATGGAAAACCCACCTCCAAAAAATTCGAAACGCGAGAGCTTCGAACTCGGAGAATGACAACAGTGCAAGATAGTTAAACCAGAAAATTCTTGCAAGCAGAGGCTTGCGATATGGAAAACAGAAGCCTTAGGGTTAAGTTCTTCAAGCAATAGACTGTTGAATGTCTCAGCAAGTTTTGCCCTTCATCGCGAACGAGATAACGAGGCAACCGAAGATATGTTGATGCGTCTTTGTACACAGTACTCTGGAGTTGACATTCAAAATTGAAAAATTTGTTCTCACAGGGAGACCTTCTGTCGAGAGTCAAGACTATTCGATGGAGTTATACGAGTACCTCATGTTCCTATCTGAACCTTGGAAGGGTTGATTTCCACTTTTTTCCGAATGAGTGCAAACAGGACATTATATTCTCAGTTCCGAGAACATTTTTAGCTACAAAATGGACAGAACATGTCAAAAATTTGTCAAATTTGCATGTGACTTTTCACATGCCACGATGGTAATGGTCACAAAACTTCTTGGGGCAGTAGCAAATGCAACTCGAGAGATAATTTTATCCTGGTTTGTGTTGTTCAACTTAGTTGTCAACAATGTTGGCACTCAGTCAACATAGAAATCAACTTAACGTTATTCAACAAACACGCTGGGAGATTCCCGGTTGGAAGACCCTGTATGAGGCTTCCACGTCAGAATATACATACTCTTAGATGCAAGTTTCAATCTTTTAAAATAAAAATTAATCCGAGAAAAACAAGACGGAAACATTTTAAACGCTGTTCAGGAAGCTGTTTACAACCTAAACGGTGCCCCCACCAAATGTTTTGAACTAAAGTATCCTGTCAGGAAGAACTCTTGCAGATCGTCCGTGGTTGATGATTTGATGAAAGGCAGATTTGGTTCGACTACGTGAGGAAACCACAGAAACGGGTCACTGATTTGTAGGAAGACTGACTTTCAATATCAAGGTTGTTCTCGTTATGAGACTGGGAAGTCGGCCCGGTATTACCCATGTAGTACTTCAGACAAATCATATCCAGGCATGGGTTGTCTGGTGCAATAAACGTTCACCTTACCAGACTCCAAAGAATGGATTTTCTAGGCTGCATGAAGTTTTACCAGCATGCCTGACTCCGCAGTAGATATATCGACGAATCCCCCTTCCTAAAATCCATCTCTTATCTTAAATCCATCTTACGTTTAAGGAGAAGTGCCCTCAGATGTAACACGCACTTGTGTTTTGTTACACTTGCACGCCGACTGTCGTATGGACACATCGTCTGACGCAATGACACCAGGGCTCCTGTTAATACGAAAGTACGAAATTGACTTTTATAGTACGAGTACTTATGAATAGTTTCGGCCAGAATTTATGACAGAAAGAAAGTGGAGCTTGAATGGCTGTAAAATTGATCCAGGATACAACACTCGTGTTTGTTTGGACGTCAAAAACGTTTGATTACACTCGTTGTTGGGAAAACCTGGGTCTGCGTTCGAAGCGAAGATGTACGCCACACAGGTGGCAATGAACTATATTTCGACAATTAATGGAGGTGGTCAAGTTTTTGCATCTGCAGTGACAGTCAGTTGGCTTCAATAGGATCACAGGAAATGAAATCGATAATGAAATTGCTAGGCATGGCTCAGAGAAGAGTTTTCCGTATTTGGACGAGCATTAGGAATGTCTGCGTTCTCTGTTAGCACCTAAATTGAAAGTTGTGTTTCTCGTTAGCATACCTGCAAATGGCACGACTCACGATGTTGGCTATCCCTCAGTAGAAACGACTGTAATTGCTTCTGTTGCAAACGCACCACGCACTCATGATATCAATGTCATCTGCGTATGCAAACATTATAAATTTTGGAAAGTAAGTCTCTGGTGTATGCTGGCGAATTTCGCTCAATTTTTTCAAGATTGAAGTTAAAGAATGTGGCTACGTACACTAAGCCTTTACAGAGCAGCGAGCCTTCTTTGCCTTCAATTTAGAGTCTGGCGAGTTTGGTGAGAGTGTGCCTCTGCATAACTCATCCTATAGCTGCTGGCATATGCTTCTTTGAAATCGATGAAGATGTGGGATCCATTGATCGGCCATTGGCGGATTTACCCAGCCTAAATCATGGCTGATATAAGTCAATCAGATCGTTAGCAAATGGTACCGGGTATTTATATAATATGACAGACAAGATCCTGTGTGCGATCTTATAGAGACTGGTGCCTCTATATTTCGTGCAGCGTATAGGGTCTCATTCCTTATACGAGTACATCGGACAAAAGATGCTGAGGTTCCTTCCATCGGGCACACTCTCCGTCGATAAAGTCTTGAATAAAAGTTGGTGTATGTTCTCTACCAAGTCTTCCCCTCCTGCTCGTCAGAAACGGTGCTCAGTGTCCAGTCTTGCTATATTTGTTTTTGGTCGTCACTTCCATTTAAGAATCTGCAGAAGTATTTTTTTATTTTCAGCACTCTACTGCTAAATTTCCTTGCTCATGTCTGCAGGTTGCTGTTTTGGTATTTTTGACTTGACACGTTGTTCATTCTTTTTAGTAAAACTCATGTCTGCAGGTTGCTGTTTTGGTATTTTTGACTTGACACGTTGTTCATTCTTTTTAGTAAAACTTTCGAACGTTGTCTCTGGAGTAACTTCCTTCTATATCCTCGTGGTTTTCTCTGGGAAAACCGATGTTATTCCCCATTTCTTCGTTAGTAGACCACACGAGCTATCTAATCTCGTTTTCCCAAATTGCGCTGCCGCATAGGCGAAATTCTTTCCAGCACTCTTCACCAAATCATGCTTTTCGTACATTTGGTCGTACCCAGCACATCAGTTGCGTAATTTCTGATGTCTGCTTGGCGTGGTTCTCACTGATCTCGAGCATTCAGTGCAGGTTGCAGCAGTCATTTTCAGAATTGTAGTAATGTACGGACATTATTTGCTTTGCACCGATGACCGGTGACCGATGACTTGGTGACCGCCATGTTCACTTGCCGAAATTTCGGCTTGTAGTCTTAGTTTACCGCTTACAACAGACTTACATGGCTATATCCAAATAGATGCTGATTTAGATCTCTGCAGAAATCACCCTAGTATCTAGAAGGGCTTTCGCTTGCTGCTCGGCTGCATTCAGCCTGCAGTATCGTCAACAGAAAATCCGTCAATATATTAGGCTATTGATTGTTTTTCATGCCGGATAGTTTACCGCACGTCCACCGTGAAGGGCCATTCCTTCTATGAGACCCGTGGGGCTAGTGACATGCTTCGGGGATATGAAAACCGGCATCAACCCATTATTGGTTTATCTACCATAATCTCTATCGCAATATCCTGGCTAGTTCTGGAAATCCTTCTTGACCTCAGCTTCAAATATGTTGAATAACTTATATGTATAAAAAGTCTGTCATGCTGACTGTTGATTCGCTCATGCGAATTCACCCGTCGTATGCCCTCCTTCTGAGGTTCAGTCATCTACGACAGAATATCAAGTGTTGCTTCATTTTCCTGCTCAGCACTAGTGCGTATAAATTTGGCATGTTATGTCCGCTTGGGGGAGACCACAAGAAGGTAAAATAAAAACGATCGATGTGTAGTCATAGCAGCCTACACTCACCCACCTGGAGCTATAACAAAAGGTATGGTACAATGTATGGTGCACATGCTCCGCAAGGAGGACCAGTATATTGCAATCCAGGCTATGCTGTGGAATCCACTGAATCAAGAAAGAATAAGATCGGTCGCCTTAAGGAAACATAGAGGAATACGATTAAAAATGAACTGTGATAGATGAGAAAAATCTGGAGTGAACTGATATGCATTAACAGAAACCGAGTCAGAAGGCGCGTAGATGTGGTAGACTCTCGAAGACCAAAGAGGCAATACAGTACGTAAGAAAGAAAGTATCATATGCCTTTGTTACAAATTTCTTAGCTTTCGGTCACCAATAAATACTATAACTAGAACTCGAATGCATCTGAATGAGTAATGGCTAAATTTTAGAACTTGTTAGTACTTCAATCATGGCAAAATTGTTTAGTTCAAAATCTAATGAGTTATTCCAGTTTAGTTTTAGTTTTAAATGCATTTTATTTACTTAATCACTAACTCTTACATACTAACAAAAAATGCTTAAATGCTAGCTTAAAATTACTTAACAATCTTATACTAACTTACTGGCCCCACCCAGGCGCTCTAAGCTATTCTAAATTCTTATAACTATGTCTTTCGACTTTATTTACATTTTGCTTAGAACTATTTATATTGAATACTTAAGGCTAAGAAACAATGAGTTATTCCAAAAGCCAACAACGTGTTCACTACAACAACTACTAGAGGCTGATCATAATGAATGCAAAACGATAGCAAAGTACAGAACTTATGTCCTTATGTGCTTAAGAAATAAAAATTTCTAGCCATACATATGTGTAATTTTATTGTTTTTTATTGTTTATTCATGAAATTAAGTCGAACTCTAACTCCACAATCCTTTAATTAATATCAAATCAAATGTTAACCGTCGAAACCGACAATTTTCCCACCCCTCCAAGCACAAAACTTCTATGAGTACCTGTCAGCAAGGAATTATCAAATAATTTAACCCTTTACCAGATGACACAATCCCCCATCGCTTCGATTGTCCTTTTTATTTATTTGTGTTGTTACTTTCTTTCTTTCATTATTATCCTTTTTTTTTGTTTCGTCCCTTTCTCCAAATAAATGAAATATTTGTCAAATAAACTTAATGAAATTTGTCACGCATGTCCAGTTAGTAGAGAACAGGGCCACCAGCACGAGAAGTACCAGAAGTGTCAGACATGGGTGTAATCCAACCCTTATCCACCCAACCAGCTTTAAATAAAAATCCACAAATACGAGCGCATGCATACTCGCATATCCACGTCGGCAATCCGAAATCAAAAGGACTTTCTAGGAAGGCACCCTCTTCAAATCATGGACATCAGCAAACGATTGCTGCTGCATCTCTATTTTAGAAAGGTCGCGATACCAAGGGTTGATCTGGTCGTACTGGTGTTGTCCTGGTGACTCTTCTCAATCTGCGATTCGATTCGCATTTCCAAGTGTCGTCGCTCACTCACATGGCATTGTACACTTGCGGGCGATCAAAAAGTTTAATTGCTTTAATCGTCGGAGTGTTTTTCCTTATAGTCATCGGTTTGGTATTTTAGAAAAAAAAAATAAAAGAACTGGCGGATCTTGTAAATGGAGAAGTATACAACTGCACACCTGAACGGCGGCATTAAGGCCACTTTCATAGGTTTTAACCTTAGGAGAGAGAAACACTGGGGTCTGGCCCGTGTATTTTAGTTTTAGTTTTTTTTTTTTTTTCTGCAGGACGACGTGGAAAGTTTAATTAAAAATGTGTCCAACGGAAATACTTAATTGTTTCTAAGATGCAATTTGGCGGGGTAAAACGTAAGCAATAAGTTGAGAGATGCAATGGAAAATTGCTGTGAGGTAAGTACTCGTAGTTACATAGATACTCGAACATAGATATTTTTACCAATGCCGAGAATAGACGTGAGGGAGGTGATTTAGATTGCAGGTCACGATAATCAGCTGATTGAGAAAATAAAACAAACAGAGAAAAATAAACTTAACTAAGAACCGAAGGAGATGATGGCTTGGTATGAATTGTGGTGCAGAGCTCGAATTTCAGAATTAACTCAAAAGAAGGCAAACATCGGAAGACTTACTAAAAAATAAAGCGAACATATCAAAGCTGTAAATCTTGTTACTTGCTCCTTCAAAGTTGGTAATGACAAAACATGAAACTTTCAATCTCAGAAAACGACTTAAACAAGGCGATGCATTGTCTTGTGGTTTTTTCAACATAATTCTTGAAAAAATTATGCGAAACTTGCAGGTACACTCCTGAGGCACCATCTTTCAAAAGTTGCTTAATTCTTCCTTCTTTGGGCTTGGAAGGCCATAGAGTAGTAAAGCCCTCCCCCGAGTTACCAAACAGACTTTATGCAGAGCCCTGATTATATTAGTCCTACTTTACGTTGAAGGAACTTGGACGCTGAAGAAAGCGACGGGAGAAATGTTCTTTAGGTAATTGTCGGTCCTTTTTGTATCAATATATGTTTCAACAGCAAAGTGTACAGCAATGCCGGCCTCATCAGAAAAGTTCGAATAACTCGGCTTAGATGGACACCTGCGCCACGGTCCGGAAAGGTTTCGAATCCAACCCAGAGGGACAATACAGTAGAGCCCGCCCTTATCTTCGGTAGCGTACCAAATGGAAAGGGACCTCAATGAACTTCGTTTGCTCAACGGCAGACAGGTTGCAAAACATCGCACTTGCTGGAGAGACATGTAGGCTGAGGCCATGCTCCACCCTGGACTGTAGCGCCATCTAATAAGTAAGTAATTATCCATGGGTTTAAAAGTACTATATAGATAGGGTTGTAAGATGCAACTTACGTGAATCTTGAGTGGTAAGGTACTAATGTGTCAATGATGATTGATGCGCTGGGATTATAATTTCATTTGATACTATACGAGTAAAACAGAAGTCGTTGCCTTTAGTAAATAGCGAAACTGTTTTTAGTTGACAAGTAGCATCATTTCCATTCTTCCACGAAGCCAAATATGGTAAAACTTCGCTGTGAACCTAGTATTTAAGACTTGGTTCGAAGTATTTCATTCATCTGCGAATTGGTCTTCATGCAATGGAGCAGGTTACCGTCTAATTCCTTTACTGGCTATTATTCAGGAATCCGATTACCAATATTCATCAATATTTAGTCACAAGTATTGTCGTGTCGTGTAGGCAAATTCGCTTAATCACCTCCCGCGGTACCTACTGGATAACTAGATTTTAGTGAAATATTGATGAGCGTGAGCGTGTATCAAGGCCTCTACAGCTGAACACTAGGGCCTGCTCTTGCTTATTGGGGTAAATTTCAACGTTAGGATGACAGACTTGGTAAGAGATTAATGACAATCCATAAATGAAAACTTATTGTAAGGATGTTGACCTGTTCGACTGTAATATGGGTCTCAAAAATCCTAATCCTAATATAATAGGTCATGCCATGAGCAATAGAAGCTGGTATTGATCCACATATAGTAAATACGTCGACCCACGCCTACCGAAATAATTGTACCTAATGAAAAGAAAAGCCTTGGACTAGAACGACTTAACCACCCATGCAAACGTGACAAGGACAATGACGTTCCGGTATGTACCTGGTATGTGAGGAATTTTAACCACCAGGTGCTCCTAAATACATAATGGAGAAAGAAATGCGATGGGTCGGACAAGAAGACAATTTAAAATTGGCGATTATATTGACTGCATTTGGATGTGGGTTTATTTTTGGAAGCAGACTTAAGGATAACATCATGCGCTTTGGACCTATAAGTAAGCAGCAATCCCTATCAGCACTATATACATTTTTTACGCGTGCATGTCCCAACCAAAGAAAAAAAGAAAAAGGCCATTTCGAGTCCCTAGAAGGAACCTATGAGCAGTGTCCCAAGTACGGCAGAAAAATTTTACTCGGTGACTTTAATGTCAATATAGTAAAGGGCACCTTTAGTAACGTCGTGGGCATGAACAGTTTGCACGTCATCACACCGGTAACAGATTTAGATTAATATGTAGTATGTACTTTGAAAGTGGACCCAACATCGCTGTAGAAAGTACACGTTCCCATCATTCTAGGATCCACAACTCCACATGACAGTCTCCTGATCAAAATACCATAAGTCCGATTGATCTCTTTGCGGTAGGTGGAAGAAGTGCGGTGGACCGGTAGATAAGACAACGTAGATTACGTGGGTTGGTGTTGAAGGAAATACAATTGAAAAGGGATGCGTAGTCAACCTGAGAGCAGTCAATGAATGAAAAGAATGTCAGCAAATTTTCCTACGTTCTTCGAACGAAATCATATTCAGAAGTTTGAGGCTGGTAGGGAGGCACGATTAAAGGGTCGTTCCAGGGTAGACCACGGAGAGCTAGTCGAAGAAATCGACGTTGAATTCCCTCGATTCGGGAAACATGAACTCGGTGAAAGGAGGACTAATCTTGACTGGCATACATAAGCAGGGGTAAAGATAGGTAACATAGAGAGATCGAGTTACATACGGGTTCGAAAATTCCTTGGACCACCGTCTAATAAAGCCAACTAGTGAGTTGGTGAGTTGGCTGTAAGGATCATCTTATCGATATGCGAACGGAAACTAAGCTCACGATCGAAGGTCTGAACCAGGAGAATTGGTTGACCATAGAGAACATAAAGTTATGAAGGAGACGGGGTGCATTTAATGAAAATGCTATAGATTAGCATTTGGCTGTATTAAGTTCTAGGCAGTTTTTGAGGCACCAGATTGAAAACCGATCAAAAAGAGAGCAGAGTCATGGGGAGAAGAAATTGCTTAGACAAAATTTTGTGTCGCTTGCGTAAAGGGAGAGGGTTGAGTGTTTAATGACAACCTTAACATCGTTAATAATAAGAATGAAAAGAAGAGGACCAAGATGACTGCCCTGCGGAACTCCAGATGAGGCCAGGAATGCAACAGAATGGACGGATCTAAACCAAACACTGTAATATCGGTTTAGCAGGTAATTTGAAGAGGATCAATTGATGAGATACCTTATCAAACGCTTTAGTGAAATCAATAGCGTAAACATTGACTTTTTTGCAAATTTTCTAAGGCTGCGAGCGCAAAAGACACGAATTCAATTAGGTTTGTAGTAGTTCTTCTGCCTTTTAGAAACCCATGTTGTCTGGACGAAATAAAAAACTTACATTTGAAGCTTAAGGGTCCATATAAAAGGTTTCCAAAAATTTGGGCATATGAGGCAGGGAGTTATTCGCAAATGATTGCTTGAAAAGTGTAGCAAAATGTTTAGCCGCCGACTCTTCAAAGCTGGGGGAAATGATATGGTAACAAAGAAAGAGGCATGCACCAGCTCATATGCTTATATTGGACAGTGGCTTCGCTTCATGCCATCTACTAGATTGACATTTACAATTATTTCGGAAAAGAAGAGAGAATATTATTAAAATGAAGAAAATAGTTTTTAGGTGTTATGCATCTAGTGTAATGTAATGCGTTCACAGCATATTTATATAGCACTTCCCAGCGTTGTTCTAAATGCAAATCGTATCCTTATACTCTAGTTTGATCTAAATAACGTTGCACGGAATTCTTCGAGAATAGGTAATTTTGCTATGAAATGGAGAACATCTTCTCTTTCTCTTAGATCGCAGAGACCACATAAGATTGGAAATTCGGGCCTGTGTTTTATGTAAGCTAAGGTTGTTAGTTCACCTCTCATTTTAGATGTAACGTTTACTTTATCAGTTGAGTTGCTATTTATGAGATATGTTCATTCCCTCAAAATGTACTTTAAATTACTATAATGAGCGATGTGCTGCCATGACTGAGCTTCATTATATATGGTGTCCTGTTTTCTCTAAGAATTGCAGTTTTAATGTTTCAAGATAGAGAGGAACCGTCCCGGTCACCAGTTAAATCATGAAATTGGGAGTATTATTCAGTAGTCTGAACACTCTTTTATGCAGTAGCGCATAAACTTTTCGATCATGTTAGTCGAGGCAGTGTGCCCATACCTGAGCTCCATACAACATTATAGACGTTGCAGTAGCACCTATTATTTTTTGCTCAGAACTGTGGTCTACGAAGTTATTCTTGGTGCATCTTCCCCATACTGAATACTTGTGTTGCTTCTGATAGTTTGGTTTCAAAGTCTTTATTCATATTAAGATTACCTATCAATACTTTCAGATACATATAATCTTTATCAACTTCTATATATTAACATTCATACGTCCATTTCTCATTTCTCTAATAGCTCCCACCTTCATTTCTAATTATCATAATTTTTGGCTTCTCTAAATTAACAGGCAGGTTCCACGCCGTACAGTATTCTGACAGTTTGTTTACCATAAGCTGCATCTTCACTGTCTCTGCTAGTAGAAGACAAATTTCGGGTACATTTAAGCAGAAATATACATTCGGTCAGTTTCCATTCCACCCCTAATATTGTCCGTTATATGATTGAAAAGAAGGATAAATAACATCGAACTTAATATACAGCCCTGCTTAACGCCCACTGTTGTTGGAAATTCCTTTGCCACGAAGCTCCCGACCCAGACCATTGCAAAGTTGTTGTCATACAGAACTATTAAATTTTCAATAATTTTTTTGGAATTTCAATTCTGTACAGGAAGAGTGCTTCCTGAGCTATGGGATCAAAGGCGGCACGAAAGTCTACGAACAGAATATTCAATTTTTTATTCCCTTTCCTGTATATATCAGCGATATTAAGAAGCATGAATACTTGCTCTACAGTTGAATGATTTGCTCTAAACCTGGCTTGGAATTCATGTAGGACTTTATTATCTTCAATCCAGCTCGTAACTCCGTTATACAGTTGTGCACTACATGATTTTGATGAAGTCTTTAGAAACGATATTCCTCCGCAGTTTTCTGGATTGTCTTTCTTGTGCAGAGGAAATATGATTGCTTTTCCAAAGACTAATTTCATATTTGCTGTTTCAAAACTTTGATTATATTCCTCTGTAAGAACTATTGCAAGTTGAGTTTTTGTAATAGTCAAGTCAATCAAGTGATCTAGATCATTTTGATTGGGCGGTCTAGGTTCGAAATGGCAATAAAAGTCACTGTCTTTACCATTACCACTGTTTTATGAACGTTCTTGAGATGTTAGATTGGATGCACTGGGTTGGGACTGTGGTACTGACTCATCATTATAACTCCAAACAGGTCTAACAGGAGATTTCAAGCTAGGATAAATAATCTTGGAACGATTTTTGCGGTTTATTCCGGTAATATTCACAACACAAAAATAAGAATCATCATGATGATTGACTTTTGATCATTGGACTTTTGTACTTAAAAGTAGATCTTTATTTTATTTGCCCATAAACACAAATCCTCACCACAGTTTTTACACACCAAATTTGGAATCCAGGGCTTGATATTTATTTCTAATGGCTTCCCAAAGAATGTTAGTTCATGTAGTCTTGTTTTACAAAGTCAGACACAGCGACATTCTTTAAACATGTGATCACCACAAATCAAAAAAAACTATTTGGATTGTTTACACAAGTTTACGAGTACAACGTAAAATTAGTAAAAAATAGTTGGTAAACCTCATACACAGAAAAAAAGTGGAATGTTGTTTATCAGTGATAATCAATTACTGTAGAAGCTGTACTACGAAGAAAAGTACATATATTCTGCATTCACCAACGTTCGTAAGTCGGCAATCGAATGCATCTGCAAGACCGTGTATTTTAACTCCCTTGTTAGCATTGCACATTGCAACCTTTGATCTACGGCCGGTATGCACAGTTAATCCACTAAAAAAAACAGTTTTGTGGCAAACCTCTTCTATTAAGTTTGATGAATTTGAAGTTATTTAGCAAATCATATAGCTCATATATCGAAGCCACGTTACCCCAATAACAACCGTCTAATTATGCTGGTATTATGTATGACAAGTTATGATTATTCTTCAATTTCAGGACACATGTATGCTTCTCCTATCCTTTTGAGTTGCATATAAGGGTGTTTTTTAGAAGTATACAAATTGAATATGAAATAAAACACTTGAAGCTAATGTTAATGTCTATGATATTAGCTTGATTTTATACATAATTTTGTGTCATTATTTTTTAAACATGATATCGGGCATATGTATGCGCTCCATGGCTAGCTCGAATGAAGCGCAATAGTGATGTCCAATTTTCGACAACTTTATCGAGCAACTGGGGCTGTATATCAGCAATAAGACGGCGAATGTTGACTTCCAAATCGTCCAACGTGACTTCATACACCCCAAAAAGAGTAATATAAAGGTGTGAGATCACAGAATCATGGAGGCCAGTTCACAGGTCCATTACGCGAAATTATGCGCTTAGCAAATGTTTCCCGCAATAAACTGATGGAGGCGCCATCTTGTTGAAACTAAAGCTCTGTCACGTGAATGCAATTCAACTGAGGAGCGAACAAGTCAGGAAACATGTTTCTATAGCGCCCTCCATTGACGGTAACATTACTTGTTTACATATCCATTTGAAAGTTTTGAATAACTTGCTCAGATGGACGATTATGTCGACTGTAAAATGGACGTAGCGCACAATAAGCTTGGCGAACCGAACCATGGTTTTCAAAATATATTTGCACAATTTGCACGCGTTTTTCTGGTACTAAATTTACTTGTTACAGTAACTGATTTCCTTATTGGGTCCTGCGTATTTGAACCGGCGTTTCGTTCACATTATTATGATTGAGTATCTCGTTCATTGCTTTTTTCACACCTGTAGGAAACACTTCAAGTATAGCAATGACGGTTTTTCCAATTGTTATTTTTCAGCAGCTGTCAAAATTACCAATGTCATCCAGCTGTCAAAATATTCAGTAAGGTTTTCCATTCTATCATGCATGGTCTTAATGTTGCCGAAAGTGCCGAAATTACGCAACGTGAATTTCGTTTTGTGGTTGGTCGTTCAGTTTTTTTTTCAGTTTATATGCATTTTTATTTATATTACTTAATTTACTCTTACATGCTAGACAAAAAAAACGCTTAAAAATTAGCTTAAATAACTTAAATTTATCTTAAACTAATTTATTGGCCCTATGCAGGCACTCTAAGTTATACATAATACTTAAATACTATGTCTTTCGACGTTTATGACGGATTTTATTCTTATTCTACAGTGACTTAACTACAGCTTAAACTAAGAAAACATGTTTAAAAACTTAGTATACGGAATATTTTAATTTTATTATATTATAAAACTTAAAACTAAAAGCCTACATACTACCTAAAACTAAATCTTAATCTACTTAACCTACTTACATCTACATGCATATATATATATATACATAATATATATATACTTAATATACAAATATATGTATATATATATATATTTTTGTTTTTTTTTTTTCTTAAAATCTAACTTAAATCTACCTAAAACTATGTAAGCCGGCCATGGGCAAAAACAAATTAGGCTGGCCCACCTTGCTTCACATGAAGCTAAATATCACCGGAGGAGTTCGACGACGAAGCATCCTCCCCTTCAACAAGCCACCAAAAATGTTGGTGCTGTCGAGCAACATCTCTCATGTCGCGACTCCCTACCGCCCTACTGAACCGGAGACGCTCCGCACTGCCCTGTGCGACGTCTCTGTCGTAGTTGAGTCGCCTGTCCGCAGCTGTTCGAGCGACGTGGAAGATTAGCGGCACCGCCAATCTGTCCTGGATCAGACCTTTGCTACCTAGATAGAGGAACGCTTCTGGAGGAATAAAGCCGTCAAAGCGAACTCTCTCGTGATACATATAATTGGGGTAGTAAGCCCCGGAGATCAGGTTGTTCGATGAGGCCATTGCTCTTGCAACGTGCCTTCGAGTCAACTTAATGACGAAATTGTCCACTCTTATTAGGTTCGCCCTATTGTATAAGACCTCATTAGGATAGAATTTTATGTACTCAGACTCTGGTGTTCTGTATAAGCGAAGACAAGTCCTAAGACAAGCCCTCTCCAACACCCGAATCTTTTCCAATAAACTTGCTCTCACGTTGAACCACACGGGACATCCAAATACAAGCATAGGCCTAATAAGGGCCATGTAGCAGATTACCTTCACCCCCGCATCGAGTTGGCTGTTATAAAACAGTCTCTTTGTAAGGGCAAAGGCACCTTTGGCTCTGGCCAGAGCAACATCTATATGTTTGTTAAAATACAGAAATTGATCTAGCCAGATCCCAAGGTATCTGACTACATTTCGACAAGAAAGTGGCTGTCCGTGTTGTCCGACGATAGAAAACTTTCGCCAATTCTTTCTGGTGTCCCTAGAGGCCCTAGAGAAAGGCGTCCTAAACAGAATGGTTTCCGACTTCTGAAAGTTGATTTTAAACTTCCAGTCATCGCAATATCGCTTAATTTTGTCGAAGTCACGCTGCAAAAGTATATTAATGACCTCAATCTTTGGACCTGATCTGTACGCGATTATGTCGTCTGCGTACGCTATGGCATGGTGAAGTGAACCTATCGTGTAAATGTTGAATAGGATCGGCGAATTTACCGCACCCTGTTGCAGACCGTTTTTAATGTTAAATGTTCCAGCGGAAGTCACATCGCCATTCTTCACGATGAACTGTCTACTGAAGAGCATATCGAAAAGAATATACAGCAGTGGTTTACTAATGCCCAACCTGTCCAGCTTGAAAAAGAGTCCCTCTAACCATACGGTATCAAAGGCTTTCTCCAAGTCAATCAGGCAGGCACCAGTGCACTGGTTCTTGCCTTTGTTCCATTGGATATCAGAAACCAGTTTCGACGCAGCATGAATGATATCATGCCCCGCCTTGAAACCGAATTGATTATCCGGAACTATATGTTTGTCCTCAACCCACTTAGTCAGGACTCTGTTGATCACCTTTTCGAACACCTTTTTGATGTTTGGAAGAAGACTGATCGAGCGCAGATTCGCCGGATTGGAAGTGTCTTTATCCCTTTTGGGGATGGGATGTACCACCGCAGTTTTCCAATGCGCTGGATAATGTGCATTATTCATTGCATTATTAAACAGGGTGGTATAAATGTTCACCGCTTCTAGAGGGAGATGTCGAAGCACAATGTTCGGTATTTCATCGGTTCCCACTGATTTCTTACTTCTAAGTGAGTCGAAGATCGTTTGGAGCTCTTCCTTCGAAATGAACGGGGGTAGTACCATTTCATTGGTGATGACATTATTTGCCATATTCTCGTCACTGAACTGAGTCAAACCCGAGCTCTCGAATCGCCAATTCACAATTTCATTTCGAAGGTAGAAATTGTGCACAAGGACTCGATTCTCCAGACCGTGGTTCGGGCCAATGATAACATTCGCCTTGTACACTTCCTGGAAAATCGCTCCTATAGCCTCTACCTGCTCCTGCGGATCCTCGATCACAAAGAAGTTGTCATCATCAACAGCCCCATTTGGATCTATGCCTGCTGCTACAAGTATTTGTTCGTTGTTCGTCGTTCGGGCGATTTTAAGACATGGAAGGTCGTTCTGATTATTTCTCCGAAATATTTTATTTATTTGCGGGAACATATTCGGGTTGCTGGTGTTTACAGCCCGAATTTTATTGTTCCAATACAAACTTACAGATGTTCTGTAAATTTCCTTTATTAATGTTTGGAGGTTTTTAATCGACGACTTCAGTGTCATGATCCCCGGGTTATGTCTGTCAGTAAACTGTCTGTACAAGGTTTTTAGTCTTGACAGCAGTCTACTTTTCTGTCGGTGCAGTGCGTCAATAGTTGCGTTGCGGAATAAGTCTTCTTCGTCAGTGTGTTGGTACCGAGGTATTGTTCTGTCCATTGTTCGTTTAATTGTCTCGTCCATTAGTCTTAGATACCTGTCAACCTCCTCGTTTGACAGATTTCTGTTGGACGGTGGGTAGAGCGAATTCGAGGAGAGTGCTCTAGTCAGTGATCTGGTGAAGTGTGTCCAACGCACCCTACTGTAATTGTAGGAATGCCTTTGAACAAACTCATCCAATTCCGCAATTTCGTTGGGGACAGTTATTTCGGTGCTGAGACCGCAATGGTCACTGTCATACACGAAAGTGCGTAGACAGTTTGTAGTTTGTTGGTTAGTGCATGTCAGTTGAATTCGTGAGTCGAACAGCAGAAGATCCAAATAGGACCCGTGTCTGGGAAACGACGGACTATCCGTCGCCTTAAGCCCGAGTCGATACATTATACTGTGCTGACCCCACCAATTGAATAGTAGGTTCCCTCTAGTATTTGCTGTATTATTTCCCCAATCATTATGTTTGGCGTTGAAATCTCCGCCGATAATAAAATAGTTGTCTTCCAATTCCAGCCTCAGGAATCGAAAAAGAGTCTCGAGCTCTGAGATGAATAAGGTGGATAGAGTAGCCTTAGGTGCATAGACAGACACCATGTACAACCGCTTTCCACTACGGAGAGGGATATACACGATGCATGCTTCCAGCACCTGGAACCTACGTACTACACGACTGTATACTTTTTTAAAATGTATACCTTTTCGTACGAAAATTGCAACGCCACCTCCCTGAATGGAGTTGGGTCGGTTTCTCCGTACTATTTTGTATCTTCTGTGCCTCATTTTGTGTCTCTTGGTAAGCTTAGTTTCGCTAACCAGAAGCACATCGGGGGCTTGGTCTTTAAGCAACTTAAATAGTGCGGCTCATCGTTCGAGCCTACGTACGTACCCATTACGGCAAAAGGTGCGTTAGGCCAGGCAGCAGCGCGTATACTTGATCCACCCGCGCGGTCTGTTCAGTTAAATGTGGTTGGTCGTTATCATGGCTTCAGTGTGCAGGCAATTCGTCGCACCGTGGAAATGGTTTGAAGTGAGTACACTCTTTTAGATCTTATGCCACCAATCAGATAAAAATAGGTGCGAAATGAAGAAAACATAGCCGTCGTAGCAGCCAGTATAGAACAAGACCCGGAAATGTCGATTCGGTGCCGATCTGCTGAATTGGGCATCGCTAAAGAGTCAACCCGGCTTATTTTGCGATTGAATTTGACCCTACATCCGTATAAGATTGTGCTGACACAAGAAGCCAGGTGACCATAGTCAACGCCGTGAGTTCGCCAATTGGGCGCTGGAAATGTTGGCCGGAGATCTGGATTTTGGCTAAAAAATCATCTTCGCAGACGAGGCCCATTTTTGGCTCAGCATCTATGTCAACAAGCAAAATTGTCATTATTGGAGCAAACACAATGCACAAGTGTTCGGCTAAGCATCAATGTATTCACAAAGGTTGACCGTTTGGTGCGGTTTATAGCATGGCGGCATTTTTTTCGAAATGAAGAAGCAGACACCGTTACCGTCAATGGTCTCAGGTATAGAATATAAATTTCTTTTCATATTGTTCTTATCTATCTATTTTTTTAAAATGCGAATGTCATTCTTATTGCCACACATAAGTCCTTAAGAAATATCTCAAGTAAATACTCGTATTGTGTCTTCTACAAAAAGTTTATTGTCTCTTAGAACAATCTTCTTTTGCGGGTTCCACCCTCGCAGTACATTCGATGCCAGCTTCTACGCATAATGTATGGATGATCCTTATTAATGTTTATTTTCGTCCTCTTCAGTCTTGAAGTATTACTGAGAACAGATGGAATATCATTGAATTAGTACGTGGATCTCGACTTACACTGTAAGCAGATTCGATGTCATTTGAGTTGGAATCGCCGAGCAATCCAGCACGTATGGACTTTGCCTCTTGTGCATATCAGTGTCTTTCTCCGCGGACAAGCACATGATGAGACTTGTTTCGGTGCTTTTTAGCGACAGTTTATCCAATTGTATTTCGAGTTGTAATACCTTAGCAGAAATCTTTTGACGCTCGGTTTTAAATCAAATCTTTATTTTTTACTTTAAGTATTTATTTGAATATCTCGATACTCATAATTTCGGTCATACTGGCTTTTTTCCGATTGTTTGTCATTTTTACTGGAGCTACGTCGTTTTTCGGTGCTATATTATTCAGAAGAGGCTTCGAGTATTTCTCTTTTCTACATTTAGTGAGATTATGCACTACAACTTACACAGAATTTTTCTTTCTGTGGTTGATATTAGTTCAGATGACTTGCTTAGAAACCGATTACTGAAATCTTTAATCATTTTTTTACTTCACTTTCAATATTTTTCTAGGAGCTCTTCTTTTTGCCAAGCTATTTTAAGAGGTGAACAATGCCAAACTGCGCTAACTGCAGTGTCATAAGTCTATTAAATGTCCATTCAATGTCCATTCAATGTCCATTCAATGTCCATGTTAATCGTCGTCAACAACCTGATAAGTCCATCACAATGCGGTTTTAGACTTGCTAAATTCATCCTCGACCATTAGACCGAGAGTACCAAATAGAGACCCACCACTTATTATACCATATGATTGTTGTATAGGGTTTTCCAATAAGGACTTGACAACTTTTTTTTAAATAAAACGCAAACCATTTGAGATATTTCAAAAACTTTATTATCGGCTTGAAGTACAATCAAAACACTTATGAATGGAACTCGACTTCGTTCATATGGCCACCGCGGGCACGTTTGCAGCGGTCAATGTTGGCTCTGAGCTCTTCCAACGTCGTCGGCGTGTTGGCATAAACCAATGACGTTAAATCGCACAAACGAAGCGGCCAATCGACTGGCCCATTTCTTGAGATAACGCGCTCACCATACTTACTCTTCAATAAATCGATTGTAGGGTGTGCTGTATGGCTTGTGGCATCATCCTGTTGAAAACACATGTCGTTCAAGTCCATATCTTTCAATTCGGGTAAAAAATAATCGGTGATGATGGCGCCATAACGCTGGCCATTCACAGTAACGTGACGATCGTTATGACAGCATGACAGAATGACAGCATCTATAGAGACACGTTATGCTCTCGGAATCTTGTCAAACTCGCTCGTAAATATAGAATCTCGAAGGAGAACTCCCGCTTCACTGTCAAATTGGGAATATTGTGATGTTAAAAATGGTCTGAGACAGGACGACTTCATACGACTTCTTTAACATCGTTCTTGAGGCACAATATTTTAGAAATCTGTCTATCTCTCGAATATGAATATGGCTTTTGTGAGCATTGAGGCAGAAGCAGAAAAAACACGTCTGGCTTTCAATAAAAGGAAGACAAAATATACGAGTACATATGTTGTTGTCAAAATTGGACAATCGCGACCGACGACTTAGTGATTATGGAGAGTTATAATTTTGAGGTGGTTAGCTCTTAGTAACCGTTGTATCTATGGACTAAGAAAACAATTGAGCAAAAAATCTCTATCTCGTGCAATGAAGAAAACACTATGCAAGACCCTCATTATTCCCGTCCAGTTATACGGTGCAAATGCATGAATCCTCGCGAGAGCGAATGGAAGCTCTCTCAGTTGGTTTAAGCAAAAAATTCTCCCTACGATATTCGGCTGCTCCGTCTACGTTGACAGAGTGTGGAGGAGAAGGTATAACGAAGAACTATATCAGCAGTATAGCGACGTGGATCTGGTCAGAACACTTCGTTTATAGGAACTAAGATAAGATAACAAGGTCATAAGAGCGCATGGATACCAGTTGTTTATCTCGAAGGATGTTTGATTCCATTCCAGTGGGGCAACGACGTAAATATAAGAAGATCTTACCTAAGGTGGTGCATGCAGTTGGAAGTGGACTGCAACCAACTTAGAATGCGTATCTGAAAGTAGCTAACTAGGGATCAATCTGGCTCAGCTTGCAAGTTTTTTTTTTTATAATTTACGCGCACCTAAGGGGTTAGATAGCCTTTTATTGTTGCCTGGTCGTGGGCGGAAAGTTAGAAGGAGGAGAAAGGAAAATTGTTTTTGTAGTGGTTTGAAACTTAGGTGTATTTGGTTTCGATATTAGCTCTCCAGGGGTGGGAGTCCGAATAGGACGGAGATTTTTTTCTTCACTCAGAGTGATTCGAAGGTTATAATTCACACTTGTTTTTTGTGCTTGAAACTCTACAACAGCCAAATTTACGTGTCAGTGTTATGCCTTCACACGCAGAATTTTTCTTATTGAGTTTCAATTACACAAAAAAAAACTTGAAAAACTTGTCAGGGGTAGGATTCAAACCTTGACCCTCCGAGTGAGAAGCTGATGACTTCGACATCATATGAGCATGATGTTACAGGAGAACCTTATGAAATATATAAGTTTACTTATGTCCAAAAAATAAGAAAAGTCAATCGAAGTAGTGGAAAAAAATATTACACACAAATTGGTAAAATTATTCCCGAGAAAATATTCATGCATAAAGACTGCCAATGCTCAAGGGCATGTGCAAAGCTGATTAGTGAGGAAGAACGCAAACGAAATTGTAATGAATTTTCTATAAAATAAACAAAAACTACGTATTTCTAATTGGAAATAAGGAACTTCAAAGGAGCGGCAAAGAATTATAGCTTTAAATATTATTTGAATACAAATCGTGGAAATATTTTAGTATGTAAAGCATATTTTCTACAGACTTTTAATATCTCTAATAGGACAGTGTTCTGAAAGCAGAAGTGATGAAGAATCTTCCTGGAAAACCAGTGAAAATTTAGTAAATGATATAAAGCAACACATTCAAAGTTTTCTTCAGTTTGAAAGCTATTATACAATTAATCACAATCCAGGGAGAAAATATTTGAACCCAAAATTAGATATAAGAAAAATGTATAATTTATATGTGGATCAATGTACACTGAACCAGAGACCCTACGTGAATGGGTGGATTTACAGGAATATTTTTAAAACACAATGTCAAAAATTCGATATGCTTAATATGAAAATTAAAACTTCAAGATCGACAGTATACGTATGTGCAACAATATAATGTGGATGAAAATTGTTCAGTCCAGTGACAATTAAATAAATATTATCGAACACAAATTCTTATTGTAAGGACATTAAATTTTACCGAACGATCGTGATTTTGGAGTGGTAGAAATGGTAAGCCGGAGAACCAGTTCCTTGTATATTCCCCAGGATTACTACAAAGTAATACGAAGTAGCCGAAAACGTAGTAAATTTTTAGTACATGAAATGAAACGAAAAATTTTTTTTTTAACCTAACCTCTGGAGAAGGCGGTTTTAAAAAGAATGAAAATTACCGATGGGGAACCCGTGAATTGCCCAAATATGTGCTGGATTAGATTTACAAGGGATGCACCATACAAAAATTTTCAAAACTTCAATAGAATGAGAAGTTAAATTAAAATTATCGATTTGTCAACACAACGAGTAATTTCGGAACTATAAAATAATCTTTTATGTATGAAAAAAGTAGACCTATTACGTCTGAAAAATACAAAGACATGATGGATTTATTACCATATATACTCGTACCTCTCGTCTATCATGAATATTTTAAAATGTTAAATCTTGAATAATTATATTTTTAGTTATACCTACATGCAAACCGAAAATGTGTAATTGTATTGAAATTCTTAATTGAGACTCGGAACGAAAATGCTTGCGGAAATTTTTTGTACTATATCGACTACATAAATTTCTGACAGATCGTTGGCTCGAGCAAATTCGTATGAAAAGTGAAAATTCGGTACGGAATAATATTATTAATTTTGTTAAAGAAATTTTTGTTTTCAAATACGTGTTGGCTTAAAATGTTGAGAAAAGATACACGAGTTTCGAAATAAGTGCTTGTGAAGTGTTTAGATGGGATAGTTTAAATATAATCGTGCTTTAAAAAATGTAAACAAAGCATTTGTTAAACACGAAGAAATTGTTTTTCTTGTTATTCCTTTATTTAATATTAAGTTCGTAGTGAATAATATAAAGTGTTTGTCTAATATATTGTTAAACAAGTCAATAAAGACAGTGAAATGCAACTTAAAGTTTTCATAGATGGAATCCTATTAATGTTACAGCAATATTATTTCAAGGGGAATGTTTCCGCTGGTGAAACTGAAAAGTTGGTGGAAATTGGCTTGGTTCTTAAGTTATAATTGAAGCAGGATCAAGTGCAAGAGAGTAATTGCAACCAGCTTTCAGTATTCTTTCACTTTCGCCGAACGAAATAGTCCTTTTAAAATATTCTGCTATGAGTACATACACATGTGTAGTATTCCAACTATGCGAATTTTCAGCAGCATTTCACTATTTTATTGATTTGTTTAACCATATATTTAACAAAAAGACACTATATTACACAGTATTCACTAGATATTTAATAGAAAAGTAATAACACAACGATTTGTTCGTGTTTCACAAGTGCTTTGTTTACATTTTTTAAAGCACGATTCTATTCAAATTAACCCATCTACACACTTCACAAGCACTTATTTCGAAACTCGCGTATTTTTTCTCGACATTTCAACTTTATTCTGATCAGACAAAAATAAATTCTTTAACTAATTTATTTATTTTGTTCCACACCGAAATTAAACTTTACATATGATTTTGCTCCCAGCCAAAATCTGTCCAGTCGTGGAGGTACAAAAAATGCCACCGAGGGGCACTGAAAGCACTTTACCGGGTGTCAATAAAGCTGAATTGTTTTTTGTTATGTTATACATATTTTGGTTTAAAATTTACCCCTCGTTATGATAAAAAAACTCGTGTTATATTCTCTGCTAGAATATTCTTAATTTTGTTTCACTTTTTGTCAAATGAATAAATATTTATAGAAATTTTAATAGTATTTTGTTTTTATTATTAAAAAAGGCTGATGCAACTGAAATATTTCCCAATTAAATGAACGATTACAATAATTCATTAATTTTGAAAATGAGGCAAGTCCCTTTAATTACAATGAAACTCGAACTTTTTTTAGTCAGCTCTGTAAACTCTATTAGATTATAAACTTATGTACATTATCTGGTACCACAAAATACAAAAAATATATCTATTAATACTTAACAATATTTTTAAATTTATTGAAGTGCAACCCATTGCCCCATTTTCAAAATAAACGGCTCAATTATTAGTGAGTTTGTAGAACACTTTGAGTTAAAGACTAAGAAATATATAATAACAAATCATAACATATACATATACATAAATAAGTAATTTAATTAATTAATAAATGAATAAATAAATCAATTAATTAACAACAGACAAATACATAGATAAATGAATAAATAAGTAAATAAATAAATAAATGAACGAATGAATGTAAAAACAAATAAACAAACAAATTAGTAAAGATTAATAAATGCAGAAATTAATAATTTGATTATTGCGAATATAAATTGTTAACAAGAGTGTTTTCAACGCTGGAACATTTATCGATGAAATTAGAAGTAAGTCTTCTAATTTTTTCACTAATCAATTCAACATCTGGAGCTGAACCGACAACGGCCAAGTGAATTCAACAACAACAAGCAATAGCCCAGTCAAAACTATTTTTCTTTTTTCTGGTGAGAGAGTGACATACATATTTTCCTTAGCCTTCCCCACAAAAACTGACATATTTTCACTTTTGGTACCGAGAGGAGGTCGAAAAGAGGGCTTACTTGCAGAGCTGTTGACTGCAGCTGAACATTCTTGCCATGTCGGAAAATTTAGGCAAACGAGACATTTGTTAGTCACTTGTGTACAAAAACTCGATATAAGGAGGGTCTACCGTTTCATGTTCCATGTTCATGTTCAATCCACTTTTGTCAAAAAAGGCACATTTCAACCCAGTTTCAACTTATTTGGGTTTTAATTTTTTTTTTCACCCATAAGCAAACACAAAGAACTTGCTGTATTAATTTGTCTCTCTGGCTGGCTTAAAGGATTAAGTTTAGGTACAGAGTAAGCAGATTCCTTAAACTTCGATCTACACCGTTGTTTAATTTTTTTCCTAGTGCAATAGGTACGCACGAGACACAGACACAGATAGAGCACTCCCGAATGAAATGATTTCAAAACAGTTAACTATATCTTCAAGTCGTTGTCTCGTTTAACCACCCCCTCGGGTTGAGCAGCAAAAACTAATTAAGAAGCGGATACTTCACGCGGCAGATAGCTTTCAACCATCTCAAGTGTGTAACTATGGCAGAAGCCTTAGGTATGGCTTCAGCCAGAGCCAGAGTTATGTACTCTCATTTGAATCATAGACCAGTTGTCAGTGAAAAGGCCCACAGATGGAAACAGCCACTACTACGGCATCGTCTACACTCTACAGCATCCACTTTGCCAAAGAGAATCAAACTGAATATATAGACATTACAATTAACCAGAATGTCTGTCCGCGCGGTAGGCCCGCAAATCGTTGGCGAACAGATCCGCCGGCCGTCTTCACCTTCTGCGACCGTTTTGCTAAGCTAAAGCCGCCTTATTCGTAGCCATAGTCGTCGGCACCGATTTTGCGCAAACATGAGATGTTATGAAGTAAAAATCGAGTAAGTGGATGTGTACTCGTTTAAGTATCTCTGGGAGAAAAAGAGATGTTTTCGTAATAAAGTGATGCCCGCGGACCACCCAAGTTGTTGGGCTGGTTGAAGGAAACTTCTCGATGACTTGTTCCATGATTTGTAACGTCGAGGGAATGATGCTGATGACGCCGCCACCGCCGAAGCAGAAACCCACTCTTCTTTAGGTTAGGAGTATTCGCTTTGCATACGTTCGATTGTACTTTTAGTATTCGTATCTGTGAAATACAAGTGAGAGTGTACTTTAGGATGGTGGTTCACAAGAGAGGATAAGCAAAAGAAGAACTTTGTGTTGCGAGGTGAGGTTTCATCTTTTCGTCATTGTTGGTACTCGTATGTGGTCTATGTTGGTTGTGACTATGGATGGGATGATGTTTTCGTTGGTTTGCATTGCTCCTCTAGATTGGCATGAAGTTGATGTTAAGAGAGGATTCAAGAGAATCAACGATGAAGATGTTGCTTAGAAATAGTCAAACCCATGTTGTGTGTGTGTATGTCTACCCATAACGCTTGTTCTTCTAATGAACTTAAATTTAAGATCTTCCAAATTGAAGCCTCTTATTGAATAACTATGTGTAGCATAAGTTACATTAATTTGAAATCTGAAGTTTGTAAAGAAATTCATGGTCACTAATAAAGCTAAGTGCATTATCGACAATAATTTCAATAAAATAATTTTTATAGGCTCGAAATACTCGTACATCAACGCTATTAGCTGTTTGTTTGTTTAAAGTGAAAATAATGGCCTATTGCCTGGGGAAAAGATAGATTTTAAAAGGTCATTTAGAGAGGATCGTCAATGTTAATGTTTCACGTACATTGGCATTGAAGAGCTTCAAGTCATATTGTTTTGTTTGACTACATGGGGTACAAGATTACCAATCACTTTTGTTCGTAATTCGACGTGGTCCAGCCGAGGGGTCTTTCGGTGGAATCGAATGAAATGGAAATTTCATTTTGGCCCTCACTATTGAATTAAACAAAACAATTTGAAAGCTGTTGAATGACGAAGAATTACAAAAATTGCTGAATTAACTGTATTAACTGGTATGTAAGCAAATCTCTCAAGTAATTTAAGTTATTTGAGACCAGTAAATTTTTGGGATTCCTAGAAAGTCGCATGAATTATTACAACGGTCATTGCATCTCTTACAGAAGTTATTGTGTGAGTACTTTATCGTTGTACAAGTGTTCCGATAACACAGGATCCTGTAAATATTTTTGTGAGCTTGGAGATATCAGCTCTCCTGATGTTGCCCAGAGCCTTAGAGTGTGTCATGTGCTTGGCGGGGCATTTGTATCCTGACGTTAACATGCTGCCTACTACTGGTTTATGGGTACAAATCTGACCAATTCATCAGTAGTGTGGTTCCTTGTAACGTGTCCTGGAATCCAGCAGAGTTTGATTCTGCGCTGTTTGCATATCGCGTTGAAAATTATGCGTCAGCCTTTAACCGCGCTGAGTTTTATTGTGTTCAAAGTGAGAGATCTGATCACTATTTGTGTATCTATCTATATGGCAAAATTAGTTGAGAGCATAAGATACAAACTGAGTCATCTGCGGCCTGATAAATACCTGAGGCTTGGTAGATTGAAGGATGTGAGAATGCAGAAGTATTCGCGCCAACGCTTTCATCTGTTTAGAGACATTTGCAAAAATAGAGATAGCCTAACTAGTTCCTATTCAAAATTAAGTAATTGACGTCTATGGTGAAGTCAATTTCAGAATATTTAAGATCGATTCAATGCAACCTGAGTAGGTTAGCCCCCCCGGGCTAAGATGCTTTAATATGCTCGCCAAGCCTAATTTGGTAAGTAACCTGATGAGGATAGGGTTTTATATGTTGGATTTTGTTCGGTTTGGTTTTCTTCTTGAAGCGAGTAAAGATTTCATTTCTAACTCTACTGTTGAGAACAAACAGCCCAACAGCCCATGTGAAAATCAAAAACTCTTCGTTGGACTTTAACCCTTAACCACCTACCAGCGGTCACACAGACCGCGAATGTTTTTCAAGTTCAAATATTTCAATGTGTGCGTGTCGTGCGACAAAGTGCATCCATTTACCTTTTCTACTCCTCAAACAGTAGAGCGCAGGTAGGTGGTTATGTGATTTTTTTTGTATTTATTTAGTTTTGCGTTTTTAGTGTCAAAATGAATATAAGCGACGAAAGTATTGAGAGATTGCTGCAGCAAGAGATATCTGATGAGGATGATAATATTCCACTTTCACATTTTCTGTCTCGAGGTAGGTCCAGAGGGAATAATTTTTTTGGTGATAATCGCTTTCGATGGGCATCTACACCGAATATCGCAGAATAATATCATACAACAAACACCGGGTGTAAAACCGGCTTTTCATTACATACTTACTTGATCCTCGACGTCATTGGATATTTAGAGCCTTTTATTTACAGATCAAATGCTACAGAAAATAGAACCACATTCTAATAATAATAAAAAGCTGACTTATGTTTAAGTTTTAGACCTTATAGAGCTAAAAGCTTTTCTTGGACTTTTGCTTTGTACAGCAATATTCAAAGAAAATCACGAGCATTACACAACATGGTATAGTACTGACGGCACCGGGTGAGAAATATACCGTTTCATTAATAGCGACGTAAATTTGACTTGTCTGCTTCTATTTCTGAACTAAAAAAACCAGCAAAATATGGTCTAAAAATTATGTGCATCACAGATGCAAGGAATGGTTATCTTCTCAATGCCTACATTTATCTCGGCAAATACTCTGATGGAAAAGATTTGACTCAAGAAGAAAAGAGACTGTCTAAACCAACTCAGACAGTTTTAAGCCTTGTCTCCCCAAATCGAAGGAACCAATAGGAACGTAACAGCTGATAATTGGTTTTCATCAATAGAATTGATCAATATCTTGAAAGGAAAACGCCTCACTCTTGTGGGTACTTTGAAAAAGAATAAACGTTAGATACCTCCCAAGTCCAAACCATCCATGCAGAGGTTAATTTAGTCATCGCTTTTCGGTTTTACCGAGGATATAACCTTGTCATCTTATGTGCCGAAGAAAAATAGAGTAGTGGTCAAGGGTTTCGAGTATGCATCATACTGCGAGTGTAGGCGAAAGAACTAAGTAACCTGAAACAATATTATACTATTTATAACCAAACAAATGTAGGAGTTGATGTACTTGATCAAAGATGCTCAAACTACTCCACTTCCCATCGTTCACAAAGGTGGTCTTTGACTATATTTTACAAATTGTTGGATATATCTGCATCGAATGCTTACGTCATGAGTTTGAGCAATCAAACTCAAAAGACTGAAAGCCGACTCAAATTTTTGAAAAAATTGGCAGAACAGCTTACAAAGCCGCACTTAGAACGTCGTGTAAAAAATGATCACCTTCAGAGGAATATCAAGAACTCTATTCGCCGTGTTCTACAGATAAGTGAAGATTCACCAAGACTACCTAGTATAGAAAAGCTTGAAATACAAAAACCATGCTCCACTTGTGATCCAAAAAAGAAACGCAAGAGAGCTTACTTATGTTTCGTGTGCAAAATTTGCGGTAGCTGCCGCGAAAACTTGTGAATGTTGGGGGGTTTGCAATTTTGTTGAGGTTTTTTTTATGTTCGATTTTTTATTTTTATTTTATTCTTTGTTTTCTTAATTTATAAGTTTATTAACATCAAGAATTCGAAATTGTAAGTTCCTACTGCAACAGTGAAGTTTTTAAGAAAATTAAAAAAATTTTACTTTAATTTATTCTACTTTAGTCTTTAAAATAGAGATTAAAGGTATTAACAACAATATTATTGACTTTTTTTATTTAATACCGGATATTACGAAATAGAGGTAAATATCTGTACCGGTCTCCAGGAACGCACGTAGATGATTAAGCGACTGAAATAGATGGTAGGTGTTTAAGGGTTAAGAGGAATGACAGAAGTTGTGGAGAACATGAAAAGTTTGAAGTACTTTTTGTATGAAAACTACGTTTACCTCATTCCAAACACAAAAAAAAATGGTTATGATCGGCTACATTTATTCCGTGAAGTTAACTGACACCGAAAACATCTAACTGCTCGATGTTCACAAAATAAGAATTGCAGATAATAGTCCCAAAGGAGTAGAAACTGTCACCGACAACGTTTCAAAATTGTATGAAATCAGTTACAAAATTTAAAATCAATTTCCGTGAGTTCTGCGACTTAAATAACTTCGCTATGGAATCATATAATTCGACAAATCGCTCAACAATTTCAATCAGCAGATTCAGTGACTGGACAGTGGGGCAAAAGTAATGTCATAATGTGAATGTGCCATCATTTTACAAATGGCGTCAAGTGTCACTGTGCTTTGACATTTATATTGTAGATAGATGGAGAATCAATGGAGCAATACACATCTGAAGAAGGCGATATTATTATTACTGGTTATTTGACCAATTTCTGGTCTGTTGTTTTAACGCAGCGTGAATTTCGTCTTTGTTTTCCTCGTCGTCCTGCAACTTGTGCGCGAATAGTAAAGCGTTTGGCTGAGTGTCTCGTGCAAACTAGGTGCGCTGGAGACGTCACAATAAGTGGTCGGCCACGTATTGTTCGTTCGACCGAGAATATCACTGCTGTGGCCGAGGACGTCCGAAAGAGTTCACAAACATCGACGGGACAACGTTGCGTTTACCGTTTACTATGTAATTGCTGCCTGCTAACCGTCAAGTGAAATTAACTTAATCCCATGCTTTTTTAAACCTGGTTTAAGAAGAGAATGATTTCGTATCTAAAATCATAATGAACGACGACTCCCATTTCCACTTAATTGGTTATGTGCATAAACAAAATTTGCATTTCGGGGGCATGGAGAGTTCACATGAAATGAACGAAGAACCATTACGTTCGCTCAAAGTGACTATCTGGTGTTGCATTTGCAGTGAAATAGTAATTGTCCCTTATTTTTTGAGGACGCCCGCGACACCGACGTAATCGTAACCGCTAGGCGCTACAGACAATTGTTAAACAAGTTCTTTTTGCCGTAAGTTGCTGAATTGGGTCTCGAGTATTGTTGGTTCCGGCGGCACTGCGGAATCGCTAGCACAGCGAGACCAGGCCATGTGGCCTCCCGTTTTGGCGATTTGAACTGGCCGTCCAGACCTGACGGCGCGAGACTTTTCCGGCTTTTTGAAATTTCCCGTTTACCACAACAAACCACAAACCTTGCAAGTCTGAAAGCCAACATTGAAGAAGAAATCACCAATTTGGAACCAGATGTTTTGCGAGCAACAATTCAAAATCCCATAGAATGAGCACAGAGGTTCATCAACTCAGAAGGTGGTCATTTGACCGATATAATTTTTTCAACTTAATGTCATCAATTCCACGCCTTCAAGTAAAATGAGACACAGCTCATTTTGTTTCACTTTTGACAAAATGGTACCCAATTCACATTATGACATTATAATTACCGCCCCAAAATACCGTGAAGCCTTTCTGCCATTTCAGGCCACCTACAGACGGATCGGTTATTGTTACAGTTTTGCGTTTTGTCTTTGCCTTTATACAGTGAATCAAAGACGCATCATTTTATACACTAAATCGTGAGCCATTAAAATCCGAGATTTCTGATTGTCTTCCACATTTTAGGACATGCATGTGTGAGCTGGTCCCAGTGCACATCCGTTTACTTCGTTCTCATCGAAGGACTATTTTTTTATGTTAAGCTAGTTTTTCGAAATACTCGTACCAACGAAAATTTTACACTACTCTTACATTTTTCTTCGAAACTCTTCCACATATTTTGTGAATATAGTTCTTATAGTTGGATTATGATTTTTAACACTCATTTCCTTGCTTATCTTCACAATCTTGGGTTCCGTATTAAAAAAATAGTCAGCTGAAGTGTAATCGGTTCACCCAATATTACGATAGTGCCCTTTAAAATTTTGTGTCCATGTGGTGCTAGTATGCGTGTCTACGAATTTTATTTTGCCATAAATGTAAGTACAGTGGGTGGCCGTGGCTCAAGTGGTAGTGGGCTAGCTTCCAAATCGAAAGGTTTGGTGTTCGAATCACAACCTCGCACGAAAGACATTAATTTTTTCAGTTAACGAAAATCAAGTAAGATGAACAGTTGACTAGAAATAGAACTTAGTCTCCACATTCAATGTTGGACGTAACCCATGGAGCGAAATACCAACTGGGCCCATACATCGGATAGTCCAATTAGATAAGCTTCTGGCTCATCTTTATTGTTAAAATGGCTGTAAATAAATTTTTCTGCAATTATTCCCCTTTTACGACAGGTAGGAGAACGATCTCAGATCAGAGACCTCGCGATTTATATCCGTAGAGACATTTCTTGTCAAATTCCACCAGAATACAGTCTCTGTTGCAACCTGGATCTTAGCTTTGTTTGGTTAAAATTTCATCTCCGTTAGCAAAATTATTATTCCTTTACTTTACTTTAGATAGCGCTTCAATCCGGGTTTTACCTGAGCCTTATCCAGCGAGACCTCGCACTAATTGCTTTCAGTTGCGCACATCTTGTTAACTGAGGTCACTTTCCTGTCACCTAAGTCGAGGTCGTCCATTCAATTTTTTGACCAGGTCAATCATGTTGTAAGTTCCATTAAAATTCGGTACTATATCTTTTTCTCCGAATGCCGTCTTGTTCTCATAGGAAATCCATATCCAATCCAATCCTCGTTAGTAGATGTCACAGTTTTTCATCCTTCTTTTGCCCGGATGATTCCACTTCTTATATATTCTCTTCGTAGTGGGTTAGAGACTCGATAATTTTTTGGCTACAGTAGACTGTTAAGGCACTGTCCGCATATACATATAGCATTCAAAGAATTGTATTGTATTTAGTAACCTCATACTGAAATTGATACTGCGGGCGATTTCAAAATACCCAACTCTACGTGGCGCGACGATTTGGACAAACAATACCCGAAAAACAGTATGTTTGTTGCAGACAACAAGTTAACTAAGTTCATAAATAGGCCCATGCGAATACCTGGCGTTGATAGCCATATGTAGTATTTATCCCCTCTACGTTCTCAGATAACTTCTATTATATAAAACACACAGTATGACACTACGAGAAAGTCAATGCATCGAATTAAATAGTCCCTTTACTTACTTAAGTACTTAAAGTGTAGCAACAGTTCCATGTGGACCTGGGCCTCAACCAATAGGAGTCTCCAGCCAACTCAATCTTTAGCTAGCTGCCTCCAGTTTCGCATGCTAAGTTAGTAAAGCTCCAGTTCCACATACGTGAGTTAGATATTGGAGTTAATCCAATGACCCCCAAATTAAAGTTAATGCTGACCTTTTCTTTTTCTATTTATTACCGTTTCTGAATAGGGCAATTAAATACACTGCCCCAATTGCTTCCAATACTTAACGCAATAATGCAAAATGCAGCTTTGACCCAAAGAGGGTATTGCCGAATACTTGTGGCGAAATGTGCTGAAGACAGCAGAAGTAATTGGAGCACCGTAAAATCAATGCGTTCGTTCTTATGGCATTTCAGAATGTAAGTTAATTCTTTTCGATCCAGAGATCAATCAAGACATATAATATTAATTTTAATAACCGGTCATAATAAAACATTTTTAAAAAAAGTGTTTTTTGTTTTAAAAAAAGTGTTTTATTTCGTGCGCCACCTGCTTCTCGGTCTTTCTCCACTGCGCTGTAGTTCGGAGCATTGATGTTCATCCGCTTTACATGACCCATAACTCTTCTGGTTGGACCTTCACTCTTCTGGCTAAGTTGATGTCGTTGTACAGCACGTATAGTTCTTTATTTATCTAATTCTCCATTCACCATCTATGCTGACGGGACCGAAAATCACTCGAAGAATCTTCCTCTCAAAGCGACCAAGAGCCCACTCATGCATTTTTGATAAAGTCCATGCATCTGCGTCATAGAGCAGGACTCGGATTATATGGGGCGCCTTGTGTTGTTCGAGTGAGGGCTTTGCTGGTCAATTGCCTTCTAATCCCAAAGAAGCAACGATTGGCAAGAGTTATTTTTCGTTAGATCTCAGCTCTGGTGTCGTTGTCTGAATTGATAACGGAGTATAAGTCCTTAACTACCTCAAAGTTATATCTGACGAGAGTGACATTCTGTCCGAGACGTTGGTGTTAGTGTCCTTTCTTTTTGACAGCATATACTTGGTCTTGCACTCATTGTCCAACATTACTCTCATTAACCGTTAACCCCATCCTCGCCGCTTCCGTCTCAATACCACCAGTGAAATCATGTTTCTTTCTTCCGAACCCCAGATAACTTCTTGTAGGCGATGTTAAAAAGACTGATGAATCTTTAGTTGGCGCAGTTCAAAGGGTCTGCTTTCTGGAAAATCAGACATATAATGCTGAGGTTCCATTTATCGGGTATACCTTCGTCCGACCAAATTTTACAGATGAGTTGGTATATACTCCTTACTAAATCATCAATTAAGATGACATCTGGCTTGAGATCCTTTCATCCAGGTTGTGTGGACGCAATTTTTAATTAAATCGTCCAGGTTGAAGTCCATTCTGCCTGCCAGTGGTATTTGGTTCAGCATCGTCGTTATACAGTCTACAGAAATGCTCTTTCCAAGTCCTCAATATCGGCTAGTCTCCACTACTATGTGCCCTTGTTTGTAAATATAGGGTTTTCCAATAAGGACTTGACAACTTTTTTTTTTAAATAAAACGCAAACCATTTGAGATATTTCAAAAACTTTATTATTGGCTTGAAGTACAATATTTATGAATGGAACTCGACTTCGTTCATAAGGCCACTGCGGGCACGTTTGCCCCGGTCAATTCGTTGGACCGAATTTTTAACGACCCGGCCACACATTTCGGCCGAAACGGCCGCTATTTCGCGTTCAATGTTGGCTCTGAACTCTTCCAACGTCGTCGGAGTGCTGGCATAAACCAATGACTTAACCAATGACTTGAAAATAGTCAAGCGGCGTTAAATCTCACGAACGAGGCGGCCAATAGACTGGCCCATTTCTTGAGATAACACGCTCACCATACTTACTCTTCAAGAAATCGATTCTAGCGTGTGCTGTGTGGCTTGTGGCATCATCCTGTTGAAACCACATGTCGTCCAAGTCCATATCTTCCAATTCGGGCCAAAAATAATCGGTGATCATGGCGCAATAACGCTGATCATTCACAGTAACGTGTCGACTGTTATCGTCGACGAAAAAATATGGCCCAATAACGCCGCCGGCATGCAAACCGCACCAAACAGTTATTTTTTGTGGATGAAGTGGTGATTCATGAAGCACATGTGGATTTTCACCCGACCAATAACGCATATTTTGCTTATTGACGAACTCATTGAGCCAAAAATTAGCTTCGTCACTGAAGATGATTTTGCGATGAAATTCATCATCTTGGCGCATCTTATCCAGAACCCAATCGGAGAACGTACGTCACTTCAAATGGTCCACCGGCTTCAATTCTTGAGTCAGCTTGATCTTGTATGGGTGTAAACCAAGATCCTTACGCCATAATGTAGTCTGAGCGATGCCCAATTCTTGAGAACGCCGTGGAATTGACTGATTTGGATTGTTTGCTACGGTAGCGATATTTTCGACACTTCAATCAACCCGTTTTCTCACTGACACGACATCACACAACGAATATGTAGACTCAAATTTTTGCATTAAACTTGTTATTGCCTGTCTACTAGGGCGAGAATTACGACCGAAAATTGGAGTTAACGCTCTTAAAGTTGCAGTCACCGACTCCGCATTTCGGTAGAAAATTTTTATAATTGGCAGACGTTGCCCGTTCGTGTACTTTACCACGCTGAAAATGTTGAGTTTCCTGAATAAATCGACAGTGACGGACTGTGACAAACCTTTACAAGGTTTCGGTTCGAGGTTTGTGCCCGTAGCATGTTTCTTGTTACGGAATTGGCGATCACTTGCGTTTGTAGCCGTCCAACGTCAAACTTGCTCACAGTATTAACTTGCCTCTTCCGATGACCGGAAAATCCGCAACCGTCCCTTGGAACGTTCAAACATTCCTAATACTGAAGAAGTACCTTGCGTCGATGGCAATGTGGTCAATCTGATTGACTGTTCATTGATCAGGAGCTCTAAAAGTCCACTTGTGAATATCGCGTTGCAGGATCCACTTGCTAGCTACGACATTGTTTCGTCCCACCAGAAAGTCGATTAGCCTGAATCCGTTACCTGAGGTGGGGTCGGGCAGGCTATACTTTCCGACAGTACTACCAAAGATGCCAAAGCTAGGAAGAAAAACTTTCCACTAAAGTCGCGGAAGGCAATTTTAATGTCATAGCTAAACCACTGCTCGTAAATCTTGTCCAAGGGCTCGTAGAAACTATCCTTGGTGTCTTCATCTTTCTCCTCTGTGGAGAATTATTACGAGGCGCTCGTTAACATGTCGGAAAGTCAAGGCTTCTTGCGTAAGTCTGCTTCTAACAACAAATCCGAATCCAAATAGAGGCTGCTTTTCCGATCGATAATTGTCGCCATAGTAAATGCCACAGTTTTTCATCCCCTTTTTATCCGGCATTTCCCATCGCAATTCTTGGATGCCGGTGACATACGCCTTGCAGCAGTCCAGGGCCTCCGTTAATTGTTTGGCTGCACGTGGCCTATTAAGGGATCTAACATTAAGCGTGCAGATCCGAAGTTCTTTTTCTTTGTTTCGTTTTCAGTGGTTGTCAAGAGTAGATATGTCCTCATTCGAGGCTTGTTGTTGCTTCATAACTTATACTAGTATTTTTTTTCCATGGCCGGGCAGTTACCCCGGCGGCACAATCCCCAAACTTGAAGGCCGGTTCCGGTTCCATTATATAGGTAGATACCCCTTGGATGAGGGGTCAGTTAGATCGAAGCCAGTAACCCGTTCGGCGATGTGACCGCTGCCGTTTACTCATTAAGAGCTTATCCGCCACCATCTCTTTCCCAACAATCTGGCTTAGTCTCGGAAATCCTTACCGGCCTGAGCTCCAAATATGTCGGAGTCGTCCGGATTAGGCTTTATTTGCTTTGTTCCGGGATCTTACTTGACCGTTAATTCCCTCTATTGAATTCATGTGCTGTCCCGTTTATAGTGCTTCTATTTTTATTTGCTGGCCAGCACCCGAGCTTATAAGTTTGGCAAGTCGAGTCTATATGAACATCAGCCAGTGCTTGATGGTTACCACTTGGATGTAAAATAAGCACAATTGATACAACACTGCACAACGATTTTCTTAAGTAACCTGAAAGAAAGACAATAAATGTTACAATATCCCAAAGATAGTGAATATTGTTGGTCGTATACACAAGGAATTTCTCTTTTCCCTTCAATTACAATGACATTGCGGATGTCAGCTCTTTGGACAAGCCCGGTCTACAACACTTCTAGATTGCGCAAATTTTCCGCCAGGGAATTCCAGGGAAAAACCCTTTTTCCCAAGTCTGCATTTAGGGTTACTTCCATTTCAAACCCGGTCTCTCTTCGCTTTTGAAGTGGAAGTAAGAAAGTTCAAGGAGATGAGATTTGTTCAGCCGCATTCAAAGGAGCGGATCTTCTTCTCCTTCTTCATATAGAGCTATTGTACTTAGGTATGTACGTTCCTTTCTTCAAAGTTCATGAAGACACTGGTAAGCCATCAGCCCATGAAAAATCTTAAGACACGAAAACCTTTTAGTGTTCTTCGGTAGTAGGGTTTTCATAGATCCACTGGTGATTTGATGGCTTGTCTTACGGATCACTTGTAAGAATCACTTATTCATAAAACTAATGTAAGCTATGCTACTTGTAATATTGCTGTAATAGTTTACCAGTGATTAATAAACAGTCAGTCGCCTGGTACACCCGCCTTACCTAACAAAAACTCATGGCAATCATACAACAAAATCGTCAGAGCCTAAGGCTTCAGTCTCAACAACAAGCTTTTAAAAAATTAAGTTGTTTCCCGTTCTACAAGGGAGGTTACAATCTTCCCCAGTGTCATCTTCTATTGAAACTCCGTTTATAGATGTTTACTTAAACTGTACACAATTGGTTAGATCACAACAAGAAACACCACTTCAGCAGAATCAGTCTTAGACAAAACACAACCGCGCGCTTAACAAATTTACATTTTCCATGAAACCTATCTGCCATTATATCTACAAGACGTAATGGAGCTAGAGCTCTGCACTTTGAGCAATCGTTGTAGTTCGGTAGATCGGCATGGTGCGACCGACGGTCTCCAGTAGAGCTATCATATTTCATATTGCGCGCGTGTACTTACAACAGCTCATTATGGATTTGTCGCGCACAATCGTGTGCTCACTTCCAGAGATAAAATCCGTCAGTGATCGCACAATGATCTCGTTCAATCGTATTCGACTGTCAATATATACAAGTTGCCGGCCAAAGCAATGTGTGCCACACGTCAACGGTGGTAGATCGCCAAAGCGTCTAGAGTGCGTACCGCCATTAAGTGGGTCGACAACTGCTAACCATAATCGTATTGATTTATTGAGATTTGTTTTGACTGCATGTCTATAGAGATAAATCGTAATTACCTACAGATATTCGTACACGGATATATGTTTGCACAAGTATGTGAGATTTTAAAACTACGCGCGTACGAGTACGAGTACAACGGGTTCCTCTCCCGTCAATAAATCACTGGAATTATCGACAAACTAATTTTTGCTCTCGTGTTGTTGTTGTGTTCCACTCGGTCTAGTGATGCTAGGCTGATAGGCTGCACAGATAGACACATATTCATGTGCATATAAATTCGTAGATTTCCAAGGCGGCGATCATTCATAAATCAGATTTATTGGTGGTGCACTTTGAATGGTGGAATTTTAATTATGATCGATGGCAATTGGATTAATTGAAATGTGCTCGAGTTGGCATTGCATGCTGTACTTCTATAGAAGAGTGTCCACCAGATGACAGAATGAGATGCGTATCAGATGGTTTGGTTAACAATCAAACAATTTAGATGATCTATTACTCGATTGTTAGCGCATGTACTTAGTATCATTGAAGTTAATGATACTTTGCGTTGAATGCAATTATCTCCTTATGAAGAGCAGGATAAAGATGTGTGCATGTGTGAGCAAGTCCCTAAATACAATGATTATTGACGAAACTTTAGATAACAGAGGAATTGAATGGAGTATAGTCTTAGTTCTTTGTTTCCCGATGCTTTGAACTCAATAATCAAACTAAATAGTTGTAGTTGAATAGTGCTTGCCCTGTAAGGTTAACATTTACAGCTTATATGACCCAATTTGCAAATCACAAGCAGTTATGTGTATTGCTGCCGTTGATTGTTTTTTTTTTAACCGATCAACTCTTAGCGTAGTATGAGAAGTTCACTACGATCATAGCTAGTTAGGAACTGTCATTCCTCTGGTTGCCATATCTTCGAAAGGAATTCCTAGCACTCTTCTTCAGCTTAAGCCAAGCTAACTAACTTACGTTCCTACAGGACAATTGAAATGGCTTCATTACTTATTTGGACTACTTTTCAGTAGTAGTAGTAGTGAATATTGATTTTAGCAGTACGTTAGATAAGGTTAAAGCGATCACAGTATGATTGCACGTAGATCAGTTTATCCTCAAGCCAACTCTGAATAATTTGGGATTTTTCCCAAACCCTAAAACTCGCTATTGACCTCTTTATTTCCTGGTCGTTATAACTTAAAAACATTCAAGACCGACGTACAATGGTATCTTTCTTTCTTTCATCCTAATTTTCCTTCGCCCGCGCTATAAGCAAACATTTTAAGTATTTTCATAGCCCCTAAGCGTGCGCCAATAATAAAAAATTGTTCCTTAATAGAGGGTGGTACCACGAGGTCTTGACTGCTCCTGAAATCATCGGCGCTACTTGACGAACCTGTCGAGGCCGGTCATGTTTATAGAGCCAAGATCACTTAGATCGTTGAAGGCTTTGCGTGATTAAATAGATTGAAGTTTTAACTGCAAATGGTGACCTATTGGCCAAGCCGTCGGTGGTGTACGTTCTCTTCTGGTAATAGCATGTGCTTCGTTTCAGATGAGGTATCCCTATCGGAACATATGCACATAGGGTTCAATATAGGATGCAATTTCGGATAAGGTCAAACTAGATATATCAAGAAACTCACGAAGTAGAGTAGTTTTCAAGAAAATTTTGCTATCAAATCTAACTCATTGTCTTCATCTCTACTATTCAACGGGGACGTGAATGAAGCAGCGGATCAACTAAATGAAGTCATTACCTGGTGTGCAATGTGGTGGTCAAGAGGTGTGTACCATGGTGGAACCCTCTATGGAGGAATTGCGCAAAATGTTGAGAAGAATTTTAAACAAACCCAAACACACTGGTAATTGGGAACTATACCAGTCCGCTTTAAAGAACTTCAATAAAGAAAGACCAAGAGAGCTCCCTGAAGAAATAATTGCGAAAACCTGGAAGAACTGCCAGAAGTCGCGAGTCTCCAAAAAGTTCTCACAAAAGGTTATTATTATTATAGATTAGGTCTGTTACAAAAAGTATATGGTACCTTCACAACTAGTCGATTAGAAACTCTAAAAATTTTACTTAAGGCTAATTTCCCAGACTCGACCTTTTTAGAAAACAAACATAATGCCACAAACTTTTCCTACAACAGCAGAGTTAACGGCCTATCTGGAAATAAATTTAGCATAGACAAAATTAAATGGGACATTAACTCATTCAAACCATACAAGGCACTTGGAAGAAACTGAATGTTCCCAGCACTGATTTAAAAAGGTTTGGTCCATATTCTTCCCACTCTAACCGCCTTATTTAGGTCTAGCTTTAACTGGGGATACATCCCACAAGCCTGGAGGGAGGTAAACGTCGTTTTTATCCCCAAACTATCTAAAGTACCTTCGATAATACCTGATATGAATCCATTTCGAAATATATGTCTAGAAAGGGTATTGAGACTGATTTAGTCTGATTTTCTCTGAGATTTTCTCTGTCTCAGCTGTAAAATGGTGCTATACGATGCAGACTACTCTAAAGATAGTAAACGACTGGTATGGTTTAGAAAATCTCTCAATCAACCCTAGTAAAGCTATACTTCTTCCCTTCACCCGTATGAGAAATCTTAGTCTTGACCAGATCTGACTTAACGGTACAGTAATTGTGTACTCCGATGAAGTAAAATGTCTTGGGATGGTTCTCGATAAAAAACTAAATTACCAAAATGACTAAATCCATGTGAGCTTGTCGTCGTATGTATGGTAAGACCTGGGGATTAACCCCAAAGGTCACCCATTCGATATATACAATGATGATACGAACCATCATCACGCACTCATCGGTAGTAAGGTGGAACCCAACAGAAGGGAAAGGCATCACCGGCGGAATGCACGTATGCCCCACAGCAGCTATGGATTAAATGAATCTTTTCTTTGAAGTCCGCTTGACATGATCTGTGCGGTAAATCACTACCTACCCAAGACTCTATGCTACGGCAGAAGGTTCAATGTAGTGATCCGAAGCCAAGAAGGATTGAACTACAAAATACCCCACCTCAAACCTTAAAGGTATTAAGTGTTATACGGATGAATCAAAGATGGACACTGGGGAGGGTGCTGGTATATTTGGTCCAAACACCAGAATATCGCAACCAATGGGAAAAAGTCCCAACGTGGTTTAAGGAGAAATATATGCCATTTCAGGGAATGAAAGGTGTCCCCGTCCATAGACTAACGGATAGTCAAGCAGCATTAGGCCCTATCATAATTGATTCTAAACCAGTCTTGCAGTCCTTCAATACCCATTTAGAGGGTGTCTGATCATAAGGGTAGTGTCGGAAATGAAATAGCACATGAACTGGCTGAAAACGGTTCGTCTGATTCTTTCATCGGCCCTGAGCTATTCTGTAATATCGCGAATTCATATTACAGAATACGAGTAGTTGGGAGAGCAAAACGTGCAAATGCACAGTTGGGAGAGCAGAATGTGTATATCCCATTGGAAAATCAATATAGGGCTTCGACAGGCTAAAGGAGCCATTATGGCCTTCCACAATAACTCTAAAGAATTCATACAACTCAAGAGTGATGATATTAGAAGACTGGTTGGATTTCTAAACGGGCACTCCCACCTTCACAAAATATGTCTTGCTCTAGAAATTGAATGTCGTCTTTGCACGGCAGACAACGAAACTGCGGAACCGATTTTACGTGAGTGCATGACTCAAATACTCACGGAAGTTTCATTAACAGCCCACTGTGTTCGTCCAACTAGATCAATGTTATCCGCGTATGCCGAATATTGTGCTTCCTTTATTGTTCGGTGAGCTTTGAACAATTATTTCTATGGCGATGTTAAAACAGTGACATGTCAGCGTGTCGCCTTACCTACGACAAAAAGATGGCCAGCGTCGATGTGAAATTTCCGAAATATTTGATTTATGGTGGACTTTCCTGGCCTGAAATCGCACTGATATGGATCAATCAGGTTGTTGGCGAAGGGTTTCAAACGTTTACACAATGTGGCAGAAAAGATCTCTTATACCTTTATAGTTGGCCCAGTTGAGAGTATCCTTTTTTGTGGATCGGGAAAAGGGTGCTGAGATTCTATGAATCGGCCATACTTTCCTCTGATCATATCCTACATGTGAACTGGGCATGTTTTCAACCAGGGAAAACAGGCAATCCGTCTGCGCCAGCGCTTTATTCGATTTTAGCTACAACGGTGTGACGGAATTCTTTGTCGTCCTAGTCTGGGGTGAATGATTCACTCTGCCGTTATTATAGTCAGCAAAAGTAGTCTCTCTCAGGACCGAGTCTAACTCTACTACTAGTTACCCATGTTCATCTTCTTAGGCTTCTATTTTGGCCTTGTAACCCTGGTACTCGTATGTTCGCTTTATTAACTGATAAAACTTTCAAACGTCATTCGTGCGCGTCTTGTGATCTTTATTTTTCTGTCCAAAAGGCCCATGTTCATCCCTTCTTCGCTGCACGTGGAGCTCGCGATCTGCTCTCATCCTTCGATACAGCGCACCTTTATACGCTTCTTATTTAAATGGATACCTACATTCGTCGTCAAATCTGAGATTTCTTAGTGATGGCGCGGTGCTTTGAAAGTAATAACACGAGAAGGAGCTTCTCTGATGTGAACACATTTTTTCGGTGTTCTGCTGATTGTGTATGGGGGCTAGGATATGGATGGGGGGCGAAGATTCTGGTGGTCTTTCGATGTCGAACTGACTCTGTTCGACCATTGTATCCATGGTTGCAACAATGTAATAATCCGCGTCGATATTGGCTCCTTGAAGTTTCAGAGTGCTGCTGTCTGACGTCGACCACAATGTGATCAATTAGAGGAATCCTGGCAAAAATCATTGTGAATAATAATAAGTCGTTGCACGTATTTTCAACAACTTATCCGCTCTTATTCTTGATCAGCTTGGACTAAGCATAGGCCAAATAAGTCTAGTTGTCTCGTACTTTTTCCGATGAGTGAATGCTTAGAGGGTGCTTGTGAACTTGCCATTTTGTCTAGTTTGTCCAGTTTATCAATGGCTTGTGTATGCAAGATGTTATGGGCTACGAAGTGAAAAATTTGTTCTCTATATTTATCCTAAGGATTCATGTACATAGAGATCTTCAAAGAGGACCTCCAAGGCAATACTTTTTTTAGAGCTGTCTGTGAAAATATAATTGGACTTACTGATAATGATTTTTCGTTGTTTTCTGGAATTAGATGATTAAAGTGTATGCCAAAGTCAATTTTAATAAATAGAAAGTCGGCTAATTGGAGCAGGGCATTGTGCATAAATTCTTAGAGTACTAAAAACCCCTATGAGCATGCGCCAATTACAAAAAAAAACGGGCGCGAAGTAGCATGACAGTATTAGCATTACCCGTATTTAAACGTTTCCATTGTTGACTAACTCTCAGTCTGAGGGCAGAGTTATTGACAAGCTGCTTATCGGAAATCTATGCTTAGAAGCAGGGCCGCCCGTTGACAGGATTTGGTTGTAAGGTAGATCCGACTTTGTGCTTCCTGCCGTTTTGCATGAGTAGATGGCAATTAAAGCTTTTTTGTTTGTTTTGTAACATTTTCTTTTCACCCGAGTTCTCTGTGTAGGATGAAGCCTACATACTCGTACTCATAATACATATGCAGAGAAACTCTGGGAGATACCAAGAACCATCGCGCAAACCAAACAAAAGCTTGAAAAGTATTATGGGGACTCTTCACCATTGATTAGAACCATCCACCACCGGTTTGCTCAATTTTGGTGCGGTCTTACCAGCACAAATGACGCCGAATGTTCTGGTCACCCAATTGAGGTCACCATAAACGATGTCGGACAATTGGCGAGTGAAGGTGAGCGAACTTAAAGAGGCTACATACAGGCTTATCACGTGGATCAGTAATTTCAGTTTTGTAAAAATATTTGGATATGAAAAAGCTATCCACCAGAGGAATGCCGCGTTTGCTCACAATTGACAATAAATGCAATCAATCTTCAAAGGAGTGTTTGGCGATATTCAATTACAATTTAAATGAATTTTTGCGCAATTTCGTAACCGTTGACTAAACATGGATTCATCAGAATACATCAGAGATCAAGGAACAATTGAGACAGTGGACTTCTCCTGAATCCGAAGGAGAACAAAATGCGGCCAACCAGGTCATGGCGAAACTTTTTTGTGATGCTAGGGGTCTCATTCATTTCGATGACCTTAAAAAGGGTGAAACGCATATTATGCAAAGCTGTTGGATTGATTTGACGCCGATTTGAAGCACAAAGTTCTCTTCCACCAGACAATGTACCGGCGCACAAGTCCGCAGTATCAATGGCTAAATTGCATGAATTAAGTTACGAATAGCTCTCTCATCCAGCATATTTTGTGGATTTAGCCACATGCGACTATTTACGAGTACTGTTTCCAAACATAAAGACATGGCTTGACGCTAAGAGATTTGGGTCAAATGGAGACCATCAACCCTCAAACGCCTATTTTGAGCGCCTCGACAAGTCGTATTATTTGAAGGGCGTGCAAATTGGAAACGTATTTTTTTTGTCGAAAAGAGAGATCCTTATTTCAATTTTCAGGGACTTATTGACCCATCCTCGTATGGCTAAGGCATGCAGAACAAAGTTAAAGAATATCTGTGGGTTCTTGTCGGATGTATAACATTGCTTGTGAATGCTACCAGACTACATGCCGTTACCTTTGATTTGAATGCTGCAGACGTACATAAAGTTCCACAGCCCTGCGTATCAATTTATGCTTTGACACGTCTGATTTCTTTCTTACACGGAGGAATCCCTGCTGTAAATAATCATTGTCAGTTTGGCTTAATTTGCAGTTCGGAGTACCATTCGGATGACCTTAGCTGAACATGGTAAAAGCAGCTGATTAGCTCGGTCTGAAATTTTCCATGGCCGATTTTTAAATTCAAAGACTTGCAATTAGATCACATTTTGACACATCCGCTGATCATTTTTCGTGTAATGGTGCAAATATATTAAACTTGAGTTAACGTTTAAGCTATCTCACGTTATCTCTATAAGCAACAACGTCATAGCAATTCACCTTATAGTTTACAACAGATTATAAGTATTAAGATTTCTCACTACTTCTTCGCGCGATGACTCATTTTAAATGGATTTCGGGATTAGAATTTATGAGATTGGAAAAATACGGCAACAACGGCAGATATTCGGTCCCAGTGTGACTGATTTCCTCTAGCGCATTCAGGTAATTATTAAGAATTGCCTAAAAGGCATTGGCGAAAAGAAAATAAGTCGTTTCAGGCTAATCAATGCAATGAATTTTGCAAGACATGTCAAAGCAACAGACTTTGACGAGCGAGCGTAAGGTCAGAAATCATAACTAGGAGCGTAGGGTGGGAGTAACCGACCCATGGGGTTAATTTTGGTGGACGCGAACGCCCACATTTATTCGCCTTAATAGAGTGAGGTCATAAAGGGACCTGGTCACGTATGGGTTGGTGAATTCTTTGGACCATCCTTTTACAAAACCTAGTGCAGAGTTGCCTTTAAGAATTATCCCATCCATATGCAAACGGAAATCGAGCTCCCTATCACACAAAATGAGGCCGCGAAGAGATTGAACGGAGCAGATAGGTTGGTTGTTGAGAAGGTAGAGTCGGGGAAGGGATTGGTGCCGCTTATGTGAAAAGATGATTGATTAGCATTTTACGATATTAAGCTCCAAACAATTTTTGAGACACAGGATCGAAAAAATATCAAGGTCTTGTTGAAGGAGGAAGGTGTCATGGGGAGAGGAAATGGTTTTGAAAAAATTTGTATCATCGGCAGACAGACGAGTATCGACCGGAGTATCAACCGGAGTATCGACCGCAGTATCGATTACATGACGTGTCACGCAATTGAGCATCAATTGGCGGACTTTACAGATAATTTTGGTGAAAGACTATAAGATGTTACCTTACGAAGTGCTGACATCATCATGAGCGGCGAGGCCAATTCCATCTCTGTGAATATGTGAAATCACAAAATTATCGCTTCTGCGGCACCCAAAATCCGCGTATAACCTACGAAGAGCCATTACACGCTCAAAGTTACTGTGCTGTTTATGCTGCAGCCATCATCGGGCCTTGATTTTTTCGAAAACGCTGCGGGCCAAACGACTACTCTGGACGGCGAGCACTAAAGAGCCATGCTCAACGTCTTTCTCCTTCCTCAGTTGGATGGATTGGGACTAGAGGACATGTGGTTCCAACAGGATGGAGTAACGGCACTTACTGACATGAGCCATAACCGAAATTTTGAGGGCCGCATTTCCGAGTCGCCTAATCTCTCATTTTGTCGATTTGCACTGGCCGTCAAGATTGCCTGATCTAACTGTCCCAGACTTATTTTGTGGAGTTTTTTGAAGTTACGAGTTTATGTCAACAAGCCTCAGACCATTGAAGTCCTCAAAGAGAATATCCGTCAAAAATGTGAGGACCTATCGCCGAAAGTTCTGGCAAGAGTGATGGAAAATGCAACAATTTGGGCCCGATTGGTCATCAATTCTGGCGGCGGATGTTTATATTGTATATATTATTCTCGACTTAATGGAAAAAAAATTAAGACTTCAAGTAAACATAATCCAAAAGCAGAATCAACATTATAAACAAAATTACAGCCAAAGAGCATCGGGTGATAACTTTTGCGCTACCTTGTAGAAAGTTCGAGAGATCTTGGTATCTTCTAGTACAGAAGATGCAGAGTCCATAGTGCCTATTTCTGTTTTGCCAAATAAGCTCAGACTATTAATGTCGACAACGCATGCCATTCTCCTAATTGGAACTGAGATCTGGGCAGACGCTCTTCGACAAGAAAAGTACCGGAAGCAGATGGCGGCAGTGCAAAGGCGTGGATATCTACGTGTGGTTAGCTCTTACCGAACCGTGTCGGAACCAGCCGCCCTTGTAGTCGCAGGAGTGACTCTCATCGATCGCCTAGCGGCACAAAGGAGTACGTCCACGAAAACAAGGCGGAAATCGGATTGGGAGCGGCAATCGACCAAGAAGAGCAGAAAACGATACGGAAGTGGCAAGAGAACTGGATCTCGGAAAGAAGAGGAAGGTGGACAGCGAGGCTGACAAGAAATGTGGCTGAATGGAAAGACCGGAAACACGCGGAGGTCGACTACTTCGTCACCCAGTTCCTCACCGTACACGGAAATTTCAAAGCCTTTTTATACAGGATCGGCAAAACGGATAGCCCAGCCTGCGAGTACGGCGACTACCCAGCAGATGACGTACATCACACATTTTTTGCCTGCAGAAGATGAGAAGCCCAACGCACAGCACTGGAAAACAACCCAGAAAATATAGTGGATAAAATGCTGACGAGTGACCTGAACTGGGGAAGAATTTGCCAGTTTATGGAAGATATTGTCAGAAGAAAGAAAAGAGAAAAAGAGCAACACTGGGAAAGCACGTAAACCCGAAAGGGTGTAGGATCACAGCCCCTTGAAGTAATGCGAAGAGCGGTTCCAGTGGGTTGTGTCAGAAGCCACAGGGTTCGGAGGAGTTTTAGTTCGTATGATCGGAAAGCATGCAGAGAGATCCGGACACACGGGGATGGTCAATGCCAACAGACCTCCTTATGGTGCGTAAGGCATTTCTCCTCCCTCCAAAAGGGCGAACAAAAATAAATTCTGTTTTGCAGCAGAGTCGATGCAATAAAAAGGAAAAAATATCATTTCGTACACCAAGTCATGTCACGTTCAAAAAAATTTGTCGAACTTCATCCATATATATAAGGACATATATTGACGCCTGGTTTTAAGTATTCTTACTTTCATAGGTAAGTTTGCCGGGATACTTCAGCTACTCATACGTAAGCTGGTATCACTCCGCAACTTCGTAATTTCAGTATGATGCTGTTTCATTGTAGCTATACATACTCGTATATACATACATATACAGAGCACACTGTTTTTAGTTAATATTTTCAGTGAATACAATTCTGTTTCAGAGGTATTGTTGCCCAAATTATTGATATTTTGGAGTATGATAATAATATCATAGAATGTACGATTTAAACTTTCCCACCAGGAAATCATATACAGAGCGATGGGGATATTGGGATATTGATTAAGAAGTCGCAGTAGAAGGGGACCTGAATCGAACCTCCTATAATCAGCTCAGGGCTGATTGTGAGCTCCAATTTACAAGAGAATCGGCCACGAAAATGAATCATGCGATGACAGCAACGTTGACGTTCCTCTCTCCGCGCTGGCACAAAGTTCTCAAGGAATACAATGAAGGAATATTACTACTATGTCACGTTATGTTACCATGTTATATGACCTTACAAATCTGATTAACTTAAATATCAAGTTCCACGAGATTTTCAAAATGCCTACCCAAAAAGTCTCACACGACCTTGCTGCTTTCTGTAACTATGTGCACTCAAAAAGGATCTCACACCTTCAACGGAGCAGAGCTGGCGACGACAAATTCTTTCGCCCCTAACGTGCTACCATTGCCAAACATCCACTCCTACGTCCTCTCGAAATAACTATCCAAACGTAAGAGGACTGCGATCTAAAACCCCTGCTATCTTGCGAAAATATCACGCTCACCTATTAGAGCTCTACGCTCTGGCCGAAACTAATCTAATTCCAGCTATAAAGAATCGGGAATTATTCCTAGTCTTAACGTTTTTCGAGACGACGATCTTACCCGTCCAAAAAATGATTCTCCTTGTCGAGGTGTCCTACTGGCCGTCCAAAATGACCTAAACTCTTCTCCAATGGTTTGACTATGTTTCAATAAAAATAACACTCCCCTGCAAGTTCCTGTACGTTACGTATTTTTACATCCTACCGGTGCAACCTATTGAATGCTACCAACTCGCTATCGATGCAATTGATCAAATAATTAATTTATCTGATCCTCTCGATGATATCATCGTATTCGGCGATTTCAAACTACCTCAACTGCACTGGACTCAATCAGATGACGAATCTTTTTTTATCGCAAACCCTAACTCGAGTAAAGAATGCCTCTTCTTGGAAAAGCTTACAGAGTCTAGCTTATGCCAAGTTAGTGGGGTCTCCAACTATATGGGTAGGCAATTAGACCTCATTTTCACCACCCCTTTCACTATCGACCATTGATAACTTTCACCCGCCACTTCCTCTTTCTCTTTTCCACCACTCTCCTATCCTGCATACCCCATTTACATCTGCCTCTTCTTACGACTCTCATAAAGCTAATTTCCATAAAATTAACGCATATCTTAGTAAGTGTTCTTTTAATTTCTCCAATATGTCCCTTAATAGCGCTCTCTCTATTTTCTACAGAGAAATTTTGTAAATCCATTTCCTCACAACATGACTCCAGCCTCCTTCAAATAGATCTAAATAGTTTTTCCACCTGGTGCATCAAGAGCTCAATGTCACCAAATGTCAATCGATCACGTAAATGCAAGAAGCCTGCTCGCATTGAATTATTTCACGATGACGAAATAATCGATTTGTTTGTTAAACAATCAACAGATTATTCTTAATTTTACAAGGAAATGCCTAGTTCGAAATTTCGAGAGAGAATCTACGCTTGGTATTTGGCATATTATTGCTGAGCGGATACTATGTTTGTGCTAGAAATCGAATGTATTGAAATATTGTCTCCAACACGTTCCTTCCCGGATTTGCGATATATTCATGCATTCGATAATATTGAGTTTGACCCACTCGTTCTATGAAAAACTGAATGAAAAGTGGATTCACTACTAGCCAAAATCCCCAGATGCTAGCATAGACGAGTCTATGATACCATACTATGGTTACCATGGCACAAAACAACACTTTCATGGTAAGCCATCCGCCTTGGGCTCAAGTGTTGATGTATGGCTACCCGACTTGGATACCTCTTGCAGGCTGAGTCATACCAAGGTGCTTCTACCAGTAATATCATACTATTCCTGATCTGGCAGTTGTAGGGTCAGTGGCGATGAATCTTGGTATAAAACTACTAGGAAATTGTTATGGTTTTATTTATATTTTCACATTGATTCGATTCCTAACAGCTTTATAAAATGCCGACCATCAAGCTACCGGAACAGTTCAAACTAATCGCGTTTAAAATGCTCCATTACTTTCCCTGCCGAGCCTCTTTTGTTGATCAGTGAAAAAAAAGGGATAGTGAATATTACAATTAAGTGTCAAACGTTACCTTAGTACGCTTTTTTTTTTATAATTTTACGCGCGCCTAAGGGGTTCGATACCCTTTTACTGTTGCCAGGGCGCGGGCGGAAAGATAGAAGGAGGAGAAAGGAAAATTGTTTTTTGTAGTGGTTTGAAACTCAGGTGTGTTTGGTTTCTATGTTTGCTCTCCAGGGGTGGGAATCCGAATAGGACGGAGAGATTTTTCTTCACTCAGAGTGATTCGAAGTTTATAATTCGCACTATTTTTTTGTGCTTGAAACTCTACAACAGCCATCTACGTGTCAGTGTTATGCCTTCACACGCAGAATTTTTCTGTCTGAGTTCCAATTACACAATGAAAAACTGACTTGCCATGGGCAGGATTCGAACCTGGACCCTCCGAGTGAGAAGCGTTTAGCAGGGAAAAAAAGGGAATCACGATTCGTCCACTAGCATGTATTTTCGAGGATAACAAATACATGAGAGGAGTAAACCGATTGGATGAAAACATTGGTTGCTACCGAATAAGCAACCATCTAAGAAATAGTAGTGGCAGCTTCTAATGTGGCCTCTCAATGTTAGTATCAACAATGCTTTTCATCTGTATAGACTCTTTCCTGCAGAATAAGCTAGGAGATATTTGGACTTTTTAGGATTCGTTCGAGTGATAACCATTGCATATCTCGTTAGATACTCTATCCCTCAATCCATTGACCAGCCGTTGAAAGCCCTAAAATGTCAAAGAGTTCCTGATGGAATACGGTTGGATAGCAGGTGACATTGGATCATTATGAGCGCGGCACAAATCGGATGTGCTGAACTTCACAAAAACACAAGAAGTGTAGTAAATGCGAGGTTGTCTGCCCTTGCACATTGTTTCGCACAATAATTTATTACATTTAGTAAAAGTCAAAGAACAGATTCTATAGTCAAAGTCATATAATATTGTAAAACGAATTAAATAAAATATAAGACATGTTTTCTTATTTGTGTACGCACCCTAATGTGCTTAGAGCTCCATTCCTGGGGCGGTCCATAATTCCAAAACTAAAACCGGATATGTTTTGTTTCAGTGACAGGAAAATATAAAAGAAAGTTTACCACGCAGAATGAAACTTCGTCATATACGGGTTAATGTTGTTTGTTGACCTTTCTGTGCGCATATTATATTAGTTTATCCATTTTTCAAAGTAATCAGAATTTCTCACTGAACAAAATTTTTTATATTACAGTCAGATCAGTCGGTATCGGCTAAACATCGACTTGGAACAACAGCTTCGTCATATATCCATCTCAGCAGATTGATTTAAATCGTTCCAGCAGAAGACTTGGTACTAGTATGTGCCTTTTAGATCGTCAAAGCCTTTTTTTTCATCAACTCTTCGCCTTTGCTTCTAATACGAGGATATGATGTAACATAAAGCACGCATATATCTAGCTCTATTTATATTTCTCCATCATGAGGTTGGTTGGCTATGGAGCTAAAAAAAGTTATAATTTCTTCGAGTATCATTATATAGTCGTTTACCACAAAAATGAACTACACACTCCTTATTTTGAACTAACTCCATACAAACTCTTTCAAATTAATCTTTTCAATCGCTTCCACGTTCGCTGTTTACTTAGGAAGAGATCGTGTCAACAAAGTGCGCGTTCATCACTACCCGGCACACACATCGGCCACCGAGAATTATAATCTGTTAAGAGAGCTGTCAAAATATTGTCAAAACAAAACTTAATCGTTCGTGATACTGATAATCCGCGGATTATGGTTCTGGAACCCCTTCGTTAAATGTGTTCGTCTGTAATTAGGTGAAATTAATTCTGCACAGTTCTCGGAAGTCACTTCAGATACATGGTTACTGAATGGGATTGCGCACGCAGAATCATATAGTGATGAACGCCAAACAGATCCTACCGTAGGAGGTGGAACATGATTTTTCGGAGGTCGTGCATTGAAAATTAAATGACTTGACGCTGACATTCAAATTCCCATTATCTCCACAGCACCTAACCCTCATAATGGAAGAGTGTATTGACGCGTATCTATGTGTCCTTATGCCTTTGCATTCTGGGTACGTTCGAGCTGGTCGACCGGCCTCTGGTATTGGGTGGAAGAGAGTGTATTTTATTGAGCTCCCCAAATGCTGTTTGAATGTATGGATGAATTGATGGGCACGATATTGCAAAATACCCTGAATGAGAGACCACACACGTCGTTCCCTTAGTGGCATTGGCATTCAACGTCCAAAGTCCGTCGTCTTCGTCTGTCGTCTTCGATCTTCCATATCCCGTCCAATGCATCGCCGCCGCACCATTACCCATCCACATCTTGGCCAAATGAAGATCATGCACCTAACATGAGGATCACTACTGCGCGCACTCGCATACATTTCCAGGTGGTGGTGATCAGTTCTGGAGTAGTTTTAGTTAGTACATACCACTGGATGGAACGTGAGTGCAGTACATTAACAGCGTGGCATTGTTGGTATTGTAGGCTACGAAGGTTAAGTGGTGGCCTTTCAACTGAAGTGGCAGGAGAAGTGACGGGCAAACAAATCCAAGTCGTTTATTAAGAGCCCTCCGAAGGATGTGCTGCAACGATATAATGACACACGATGGGCAATGGAAAACTAGTCCATCCATAGCATCGTGGAAAATTCGTTCTAATAATGATTTTCCGAAGTGAATAACTCAATCATTGGGGCTGTGCAGCCGAGCCAAGGGTGCAATTGGTTGCCAGGCAAGTGGAATGAAAGAGTTCCATGAAGAGGTTTTAGAGGAATTAGAGGAGTGAATGCACCAACAAAAGGTATGCTACTCGAAATAGTAGTTAAGAGGTAAGTGCCCACACTGTACCGCTTGGCTGTGTAAAACGAACAATTTAAGTAGTTCACATAAAAATTCTTACAAAGAAGAGGATCGTTTAATTGAGGCATGTTTACTTCAGTGTCAAATCTGACATGTTCTTTGTCATCACGTTGATTATGTAGCCACTCAGCTTGAAGTTAGTATTGTTGTGCAAGAATATCGCCGATGATGTTCAAAAGATCCAAGCAAAGGTAATTTGTTGCTCGTCGGTGGCATTTATTTTGTTTTGTCCCAGTTAGCCGAAGTACCTTTGGTCTTTCCTTAAATTAAAAAAAAAAACTGTAAACTGGTAATGGATGATCAATATGTGTATGTGCATCGTCTTCATAGTCTATCTGTTCTAAATTTTTTAATAATTGAGCTGATACTATTCCTATACAATGTTGCTTTTAGCACGAGATAAAGGAAACCATACAGCGGCACGTATTTCTTTCGGAAATTATTTGATCTTTGGAATTCCAAATGGACTAGGCACCGCAATCTGTAACAGAAATACCATGGCAATTAATTTAGCCATTGCATTACGCTACAGAACAAATATGATTAAGAGCTGCACTCTTTAAGATCGATGCAAGAACATCCAGAGCAATACCTGCTAGATCAGGACTAAACATTTTTCGAATTATCCTCTCTGCCAATTCAAATAATTTTATCAATTGAGCCATTCGATGATAGCACGTAGCCTGACTTTTCAATAGAAATATTATCGCAGTTTATGTTTTTTTTTGGTGCTAATCGAACCTTTGTGTATTCGATCGCAAATGCGTTATATCCAGTGCAAAAATATCTAACCAAAACCTAAGCATCTGATGTCACACTTGTGTTTGCAATTCATAAACCCTTCTTACACGTCCATACTCAAACTAAAAAAAATTTTACAACGTAGTGGTGATTGTAGCCAATTACTTTCACTTGTAGAGTAAATTTAGCCCAAATTGATGCTCCACAAAAGTTCAAAACTTGTCTATTTTGGTGCTCTGAAAGCTTGCTTTTTTCATAAGTAGATTTCTATCTCGGTTACACGAAGTAAGTAGCAATATTAACGCACTTGGCCGTCTGCTCTTTAGACAAATTCTAACTTTTATCATTAAAAACCACTTTTTGGCATCCAAATGTTATTAGTCAAGCCTCTTGCCAACATACAATACTGAAGGTCGAAGGCGTTTTTCAAAAGTTATAGTGGGAAAAACCATGAGAGATGCCGATATTTCATAAGAAATACCGGAGAAGGTATAGAATGAGTCCTTTTCAGTGGTCTTTGCCAAATGATGTCTCCCGTTTAGTTCGTGGTATAAACTTCTGAAAGGGAATGACGAAGTGTTTGCCTTGAGTAAACTTTTGCTTAACCCTATTGTTTAGAAACAGTCACTTTTTTCGTTTAGGGCATTGCGAACGTATTCAGCTATCCTGTGGTATTTTTTGACTGAGAAATCTTCCGATTGGAAACTTTCAAATCATGCTTTCATTCCCAGCTGATTTTTGGCACTTATAAATATTCAGGATTGTTTGAATAGACTTACACCAACCGATATCTTCCGCATCATTCACACTTATTTTGAAATTCGGTCTTTCATTCGCGTTATAGAAGATCCTCAGAGTTGTGGATAATATACATCTGATTGGTTTCTTAAGCAACTTGAAGTCAGCACTGTACTGACGAGCTCCGTAAATAAACGAAACTACTTTTTCTGAAGTTGAACAAATCCAGAAGAGACTCATTAGATTCAGTTAAACCAACAAAGGTGCATTGTTTGGTGTGGTCTTTATATTGGTAGGATCGTTTTTTCTTTTTGTTTTTATTCAGGACTTTGAATCTAATATTCATTGGTAAAATAGAGCCTAAATTGCCTTCAAAATTGTTAAGCAATCGAGGAAGCTTGATGTCGTATCTCAAAACAAATCAACATAAATTCTATTATGATTATGTCATCTTCAGTTCGAAATCCAGAACTATAAATATTGGTCACTGTAATGGAATAAGTAATAGGAAAAGATCTTGTGTTGTTTCGGCTTGGCAATTTCTACTTCTAATCTCCAGGACTCGCAGCAGCTGGTCCATCTGAGCTGATTGACGAGACCTGCCTGATATATACAGAAAGGCATAAAGAGCTTCTTCTTTGATATGTTCTCTCCAATCGTCCTTACGAGACAGTGCAAGACTCTTGCCGTCAATTTACCGGGTAAGGAAAACTGAATTTATATTAACCAGTCTAACAGCCTTTGATTTTGAAAAGATATGTAAGTGAAGCAACAGATAGTTCTGACCGGTGGTGGAAGTAATAACTTCCTAAAGTTCTTTGCCTCAAATTACTGAGTCAGTGGCACAAAAAGTGAAGAGTATCCTCCCATAAGCCATGTCCTCACAGCCTCTGCAGAGATAGTCCTCTGTAAGGCGCAGCTTTATTGCCAGCGATGATTCCTATCTCCACCTCTTATAAATCCGTGAAAATAGATATCGACTCCTGTACCAATTGGTTCATGTCCCATTCCTCTGCTCGGGAAAATGCAGGTGAATGCTGTTTCAAAGCCGTGATGGCGCAATTAGAAGTCCACATTGCAATTGGAGCGTAACCCAGTTCACTTGCAAAAATCAAGGCCTGGCTTTTCTTATTTGATTTTAACTCGTTAAGCTGACTCAATCTTAAAACGCTTTTCAGTGCAGATTCTTGCATGTATAGATCTAGGGGCAGGAGGCGAAGTGTAGTTTCCAGTCCCACTGTTGGTGTCGCTCTCATGGGATGAGTCGTGCATATACATGCAATCCTTTGTACTATTGCCATTAACCTAAGGTTGCTTGTTATATTTGTGGATTGCCACTATACTCAACCGCTGTAGGTTAACATGGGTCTGAAAAATGCCGTGTACATCCATAGAATAGTCTTGGAGTTACGAGTAGGTACCCATTTTCTCCCAAATATACGGATACAAGCGTAAAAGGTGATTGTTGCTTTCTTCACACGTTCTTCGACATTGAGGTTCTAACTCAGTTTACTATCTAGCAGGATACCTAGGTATTTACGTCCGATAGGCGGAAGGTTGTCGCATATATGGAAGGAAGCTCAAATTATGGCATTATTCTTTTATGTGTGAATAGAACAACATCTTTGTTTTTGTGGAGTAAGGATTCTGACGTTTAGAATTTAGCTGAACGTGGGAAGGAACATACCTGTCGACATAAGAACCACGTCATCCGCTTATGTAGTGGCTTTTATTCCTTCCCTTTTTAGATTCAGAAGTATTTCACTAACCACTAGGGTCCACAGAAGAAATGATATCACTTCTCCTTGAGGGGTGTCACTCGAGGTGGTAATTCCCAATATCGTTTTATAGTAGTTTTGAATTGATGTTCCTGTTGCGGAGCATACAGGTTATCCCGTTCGTTAGTGCAGGACGAACTCCAGCATTTGCTAAATTTTTACTTATAGCGGGAATGTTGACATTGTTGAACGCATCTTCGGTGTCAAGGAAGACCGCTAATGTGTGCTGTTTGTATGAAGACTTTTTCAACCTTGCTGAGAGCTTCATGTAAGTCTGTTTCAGTACCTTTATCTTTGTATAGGCATGCTGGTTTGGGACTCAGTCTTATGAGTGCAGATTACCTTGAATATGAATGTCAAGAAGGCTTTCTTAAGTTTTTGAAATGTATAATGTTAGGCTTATTGGCCTGAGGGCTTTTGGATGGGTATGGCTGGGCTTACCAGCTTTGGAAATGAAAACTACCTCTATTTCCCTTCAGCATTTTGGCTTATACGCATACTAGATGTCACTGCTGAATAGTTTTATTTAGGAAGGGTATCAGAGCCAACTTTGTTTTTTAAATCATGATTGGTATAATTCCGTCCAGTCAAGGGGCTTTGTAAGCAGAGAATGAGTTTATAACCCAACTTATTTCCTTTTCTTCTAGAATCCCCTGTGGGATTTCATATTGCCTAGGGAAAAAGAGTGCCTGTATTTACTACTGGAGTTGGAGTAGGAGTGCATCCAGGAAAGTGGATTACTAACAGGAGTCCCAAAGCTTCAGTTTTTAGTTTCGTTTAGCTACCATCTGATAGCTTTAGATCTCCAACTATTGTAGGTTCCTTAGATTCCTTGTGTTACCTCAGACTGACCTTATATTTGTCGGAGCACAAATTTCAGCTTTTGGCTGTATTGAAAAATTATCTTGCTTCTTTCCTAATGTATTGTAGTTCTTCGGTCCACCGCTTTCGCTTCCGCTTCCGTTTATTTCGGCAGGGGTTTCGATTTTTCACAGATAGTTACTATTGCTTAAATGCTACTATTGCTACTAAAATTGTAACTCTGGTATCTACAACGCATGAAAATTGTATTGTTAGAGAGACGTCAAAGAAACCCGAGATTATTCATAGATATAATAGTACTAAGGGTGGAGTCGATACCTTTGATCAAATGTGTTAATCGGCGAACTGTGGAAGGACAACACAAAGGTGGCCATTAAGATTTTTTACAATATGCTTAACATTGCCGCAACTAACAACTACATAAATTATTCGAACCACTTTTTTAAGCAAAGTAAGGACTTGCAGGCAGCTCCCATGGAAAGGATGCAATTTGTGTTAACTATGAAGAGTCGCCAATCTTCAGGCCCATAAAATTTAACAGCCCAGGAATATCCGGTACAATATTATTGACATATCAGGCTGAAAACAGTGTTTTTGATGCAAGAAGCACGGTTGATTTTTTTCGATCAATTTAAATCTTGAATTAAGTCGTTAGTTCACCTCGAGAGAAACGCTGATGCTGTCCTAATCCTTCAAATTCACCTTCGCTGACACTTATTCCCTGTGTACCTAACATTTCAGTTTCATCACTGTATACGTTTGAAAATCAGATAATATTGGTACGGGTAAGACTTCACTATTCAGTGTTGGTGGATAAGATCATGAGCGCTTTTTATTTCGGTCCATGAGTCTTACGTTCACGGCACAAAAGTAACAAACATCTAAGTGGTTTTTCCATTCTTTACGGCACTGCAAATGGACGCCGTTTCCAATTTTTTTTCCAAAATATGCTTGGGTGGTAATGGTCGGTGTTATTAACACAAGACTTATGTGAAGAACTAGAAGGAGACTCCGTTACGGTCTATGGTCTCAGGTATAGAGCGATGTTAACCGACTTTATGTGGTCTCAGAACTCGACAACATCGATATATCCGTGCTGTGGTTCCAACAAGATGGCGCTACATCCTATACAAGCGAAGCAACGCTCGAAGTCGTGAAGGAGGGTTATCTCACTGCGAGCGTTTATCAATTGGCCGCCGAGATCATGCGATTTGACTCCACTTGAGTATTTTCTCTGGGTCTATGTTAAGTCCTTAGACTACGGTAACAAGCCAACCACTTTAGACGAGCTCGAGGCCAACATTCGACACGCTTTTGCTAGAATAACAATGCACATATTGGACCGAGTCATCAAAAATTGGACCGACCGCTTGAAGCGTGCCATTCCACATATAATGGCATGAACGTAGCTTCAAAATAAAGCGAGAATCAATTTTATCTACATATCTCACACCGTTGTTGCTTCATTTAATTTTTTTTTCCTATCGTTCTTATCTGGTCACCCTATAGTTCAGTATATCATGAAAACTAGAGTCAATTCAAATAAAATAAATATACTCAGAGTACTTAATAACCGTATTGAATCTAAATCCATTACGAAAACTGCGGCTGATTTGTCACAGATTAATCTATCACAGTACTTTGTGATTGATTAGCAGTATTACATTTATCATATTAACTTTGAAAAATTGCAATTTTAAATTTAAAAAAATTATTTAAAATGAAATTGATTTTATCGATTTAATTTGTAATTTAATTTTTAACTAAACAACAAAACTTAATTTAAATTGGGGGATTGGGAAGAGTTAGTCACTTTGATTTTTAAGGAAACGTGCCATTTTGGTTGCGAAAGTTATATAAAGTGGGTTCCAAAGACGGATACGATTATAGAACTACTTCTCTGATGTTAAACATGCAAATCGTGGAAGAATTAAACAATTGGATCTGTTAGATGCCGGAAACTTGATTCCTTCGAAGAGATGTCCAGGTAGCCCACTTTTAATGTATTAAACAGCAGCATGATTGTACAAAATTTAGTGCAGTTTTGAAATCTCATGTTTAGCATACTGGTGTCAAGCTGTGAAACGTGATCACATCTTTTGAGACAAAAACCTATGCTGGTGTTAAATAATTGCAGTTTTCCTATGTGTCACAATTAGAAACAAAGATCTTCGAAGAAGTTTAGAAATATCTAGCTAGACACTTACATTTTACTGGATTGTGAAAGAAACTAATTTTAGCCACTAGCGCAGTCTTCAATAAGAGATAGGTAACAACTTCAATAAATTGGAATTTGATCAGAGTAAACCTGATTCGATGAACTTAGTAACGAATGCTATATTAATATGAGCTGAAAAGAAGAGAGGCTCCAAAATCGAACCTTGGGGGACGCCTTCAGTTAAGGGAAGAACATCAGATAAGATCCCTACAAGCGTGACAGCTTGTTTCCTTTCACTTGAATATGGCCTAATTAATTTGATACCGAAAGGAGAAATATGGAATTAATGCCTTAATTTGTTCAGAAATTTAGATTATTCTACCATGTCAAATATATCGGCTAAATAGTATTTTACAAGTAAAATAAAAATAAAATAAATCATGGGAATGTGGGAAATAAAAAGTACATGGTCGTAGCTAGGCGAAATGTGACGCTATGTTCGGGTTTCAGCTGTGGTCAGGTGTAGTGAGTGCACTTTTTCGATATTTTATTGGATATGTTTGGCAGTAATTAGGGTGAGAAAACTATTTGCAAAAATAAATGAATAGCAAAATTTAAGTTTCAAAACTCGGTATGTGCAACTTGATGTGTCTGAGCAAAAGTCTCTTAGAAAATTATGTATAAGATAGATGAACGAGTGGCATGTGAGATTTGCATACTAACTGGTTGTAGATCAAACGATTTCATATTTTCCGTTAAGAAACTCTCACATAATAAATTACTAGAAGTTACCACTAGAAGTTATCACTTCTTCAACTTCTTCTTAAATCGGAGTCAAAGCAATAGACCCATTTGTTCTATATACAACACCTAAACAAATATTCCCTTCGCATAATACACAATACTTGACATTTGTTGATTTTTATTGACATATTTTGTTAATTGATTGTTGTTGTAATATGCATCCCAAATTTTCCTTGTCTGACTTCTCTTGGCAATGGTACTTGTGACACTCTCATTCTCGTATTTCGGTTCAGTTTCTACATTCTCTCTCACATAAACGGCTCCAAAATGTGTGTAAACAGAATACAATTGTTTACTGCGTTTGTGATGCATGGCTTGCTGATACAGGGAGCAATTCTTTCTAGTTAAACTCCCAAACATGTACGAGTTTTTGTCGATTCTTGTGTCCACATATTGAGTTATAACATTTTAACTTGAATGTTACAACAATTTAATGATCAGTTCTTACAAGGCCCAGATGTTTTCTTCGCTGTATTTCTAAAAAAGTGTTCCTGCAGCTTAATTTCCCTCTTTCGTAACTATTTTGTCTATTTCTCACATAAAACGGCTTTCCTCAGGTTTGGAAGTTCTCTGAGCCTGCCAGAGGTTTGCATCTCTTCAGAGAACGGATTACTGGCCTCCAGTAAGGAGACAATCATCTGTCCATCAAGTGGTATGAGTGATAAGGCTAGCATTACGACCACTACTTAGCCAACAAAAATGGAAAAGCACATAAGTCCAGAGGGAAAGCAATGAAGAGCAAGTACCGAATGGCCCTTTACGTTTTAGGTATGATCGCCAAAAAATCAGGCGCCTGGAAAGGACCAGACGGACAAGGTGAAATACCAGGTAATCGTCTCTAGATGAGACGGAAACCAAAAGGTATCGGCAAGTACAATCTGCATTCCACAGCAATATCAATTCAATCATTTTCAGTGAAAACATTTCCTGGGCTATTAACAGCTTCTCCCCTTTCAAATCTCCGGGCCCTGGCGGCATACTACCTGTCATGCTACAGAGAAAGCAAAACCTAAAAACACCTTGGCTAGCATCAATCTTCAGAAGCTGTTTAATACTGAACTACGTATCTGGGAGATGCTCGCGAGTGGTATTTATACCTAAGGCAGGTAAACACAGGCATGAGTCCTTGCTTAACCTGCTTTATAGTTAAAACCTATAGAAGAATCCTCGCTATCCAAGTCAAAGCACGCCTACCTCAAGGGGAAATGCACTGAAAAGGGTCTACACGAGGTAGTGCGAGCAATTGAAAAATCCATACACTGCAAACAATATAAACTCCTAGACATAGAGGGAGCTTTCACACAATGAAGCTATTCACAAATCTCTGATCGAACTGGTCACAGAAGAATTTATTAACCAAAATGGATAGTCGCTATGCTGAGAACAAGAATTATTCAGGTAACACTAGGAAACAGTCACTTAACTAAATTCGCAACTTGCGTTATTTCTCTCTGCTTTGGCTAATGGTTATGAATAAAATGTTTGTAAGACTAGACAGATAAGGGATGCAATTGGTCGCCGGATGATGTGGTGATACTACTGTCAGGGAAGCTTCAGGCCGTGATAAGTGAAATCATGAAGGCTGCTCTAGACCTGAGACGCGAGTTGTGCCTTCCCGAGCAAAATTGAACTGATGCTATCCCCTACCAAAACCCAAATAACTGATTTTATCTTTCTCTATTCTAATAGTCAACGGCTCACACTATCCTCCAGCACAAGGTATCTAGGTATTCTACTTGACCCACAACTTAGCTGGAAGCAAAACATCGAACGCAAGGTAAGAAAAGCATGCGTCACCTTCCATGCCTGCGCAAAATCTTTATAAAGATATCGGGACATCAACCGAAGATGACCTTATGGATGTACAGCCGTAATGCTTCCAATTCTCACCTGCACGGTTCACTAGTATTGTGGCTCGCGTTGAGGTTTCAACCCCACAAAATTAAAAAGTCACCAGAGAACAGCCAGTATAGGCACCACGGGCGCATTGAGGTCAGCCCCAAAGGATGCCCTTACTGTGCTCCAGCATCTTTTGAATCTCGACCTGCACACAAAAATCACCGCACTTTGCAGCGCAGACAGACCCAAAGAATCTGGATGCTGGACTGCACGGCCTTACGGCCTTACAGCCACAGCAATATTCTGGACTTGCACGTAGGATTTCCCATCAGAGCTGAATAGAAGAAAGACGAAGTAGTAAACGACTTCGACATTCGGACGTGGAACACTGAACACAAAAAAAAACATTGCTATCCTCATAGATTGCCAAGCTGCTATCAAAGCTATGACTTGGCTACCATATCCTTCATACTGGTGCAGGAGTGCCGGAACGAGTTTGTCCGTTTAGGGAACGCTTCAGGGTCACAATGGGGTCAAGGGCATAGCCGCAGTTGTGCGAATGAAAATGAGCAGGAAACTCTCTCTTATTTCCTCAAATACCCGGGGCAAGCAAGAGCCAACAACTATTCTTCGACGACCTTAACTATACCTTGGTAAAGGAGTATGATATCTAATCCATTTTCTTAATTCCACAGGCTGCATCTAAGCACCAACTGTCTCACGTCCCTCTGATTAGCCTTCTCATACAACTAAACTCTTCGAAAGTATTTAACATAAAAACATAAGCTTTTAGTCAAAGTCTCTTATGTTCCTTTACAAATGGCAAACGACAATTGTCAAATTTACTATATTCGGCCTTGAATACATACTACTAACAGGGATATCTTCTTACTTTTAAAAGCTTAATTACAGTTTCGGTTTCGGTTTCGGTTTGGGTTTCAGGTGTACGACTCAAGCCCTTTTTGGTTATCTCTGGTGTTCTACAAGGCAGCCATCTAGGACCTTTTCTTTTTACCCTAAACACACACGATCTCTCCCTCTCCTACCTCTTCATCACGAGATATCAAACCTCTTCGAGAAGACCTCGATAGGTTTTCTATGGTGACTCAAAAGTTGCAAAAGAGCTTAATGTCGCCAACAACTTATAATATTACCTTTCCACTTCAATCTTTTAGTAACTTTGATATTTTATATAACAGGGAGCTAAATTTCAGTTCGCAATCCCGATTATCGCAGTCAGAATGTCAAAACTAAATGAGACCGCCCTTTATTGTGTAATGACATGAACCTTGCCAGAAAATGAGTCCGACATGTAGACCATATGATCGCGAAATCTTCGGATCCATCGCAGAGAGACGGGTTAGTAGAGGAAGAGCCAGGAAGTAGAAAAAGACTCAAACAAACTTAACCAACTTGGTGTTCGTGACAACAGGTGGCTACAATCGCACTCAATAGAAAAGCTTGTTGCTTGAAACTAACAAATCAGCATCGTCTAAAGTAAAGTAAGGGTTATAGAGATTCGTTAAAAAGGGATATCTACTCGTAACACACTTTATTTGCACAAGTTGTTCTAACTATTTACTACCGTAATTATCTGTCGTTTTGAGTTCAAATATAATACATCCTGTTAATTGTGAATGCAACTTCTAAATAATAGGATAGTCTAGTGGCATCTTTAGAGTGTCCTGTGAATCTAATATTCATCTCTAGTTTTCTTTGGGTGGAATTTGATGACGCGTGTTTGTCGCACCTGCACTGACCCATGTATCTCCGATATCGATACCGATACCAAAAATATCTTTATACCCTCCCAAATGAAAATCAATCAGTCATATTGTTGGTTAGAAATTCATTTAATATCTTTCGTCTCTTACCAATCTTCGAGAAACACAATGTTCTTCAAAACATTTAAGCTTCGATTCGATTCTACTTAAAGTCTCAACAACATCATCATCATACTCGTTGAAACCAGCGGCCCATTAAAGAATGTTTGCTCAAACGATCATATCACTTCAGTTTCAGCCAGTATCTGATGACGAAAACGACCACGATAACGAGCGTCAGTACTTTTCATGACTGAAGAGCCCTTCACCTGGTGTAGATAATTTTTCTTTGGAAAAAAGGCGCCCAAATAATTCATATAGAGCCAAGTGGATCTGTATTCGGAAGAAATTCTCTAGATCGCCCATTGTTGCTCTAGCGCCACACTACAATACAATTCCGCGTTCTCGCGCATTTCAATACCTGGAAAAGATTGTCGATTCAATTTTCTAGGACAAACGTAAACGGAGTACGAGCGGCAGATTGTCCAATCGTCAACAATACACAGCGTCCAGAGTGTGGCTATGGCGCACTTTTCTTGTTTTTTCTTTAAATTGCTCATCGAGGGTTTCGTTGAACGATTTGCTTGGCATGATGAAGCAGCCCTAAGTAAACATCAATTAAGGGAGGATCGTCATGAAAACTATTCCAACCGGGCACACCAATGTTAAGCACGAAAAAAGGTTCTAAAATGCAGTTAACACGGTTTAAAGAGTGTTTTGTTAGGCTGAGTGTTCCATTGTTGAACTTTTGGGCTAAGTAAATTTGAGAATCGCTGCTGGCTAAAGCCTGGCGCTTCAGCGGATCAGTACTTGATATGGGAACGGCTTATTTAATCGAAAATGTGTTAAATACATCGTTCGGTGTTTAGACTAATAGGCTTAATGACGTGTTAATTGCTTGTTAGAGGTGACTGATTAATGGTAAATAACGCAAAGATTTTCGAAACGAAACCCTAGAGCCATTCGAAAGGAAAGTTCACATAAATTCGATGAGGTGAATGTGTTTGTGTACATATGTGAAACATCTATTTTGATTCATTGACAATTTTTGAATTTTGCACCTAAAATGTACGAGTATGGCTTTTAAAATGATTTGTTCACCATTAGTATGTACATGACAATGTACAAATATTTAAAGAAGAGTCTAATTAGTGATCACGGACCATTTTGTTACAAACTTTCTAGAGAGTCACGACGAAAGAAATATAAAAGACATATGAACTAATAAGCGCTTGTTACATTTCAAAATTGAGAGTAAGGGGAAGAAGCAGACAGGAAGACGTTACATCAAACTGGCCTAATGCGTTTGTGCTACTAAGAACTTGCTTCAAAGCGATAAACCACACATTTTTAAAGATACCTATTTTGAATGTAGAATTTAGAAAGCAATGCGACATTTAGATGGGCATTCCTTTCAATTGTAATCTCATTATGAAGACAAATATTAAATTTCAGTTCTACAGTTCTTAACACTTGGGAATTCTCTAAGGACTGTCTGGTAATTAATCAAAAAATAAAACAATGCGGTCAGTTTACAGTCACATCAATCCATGAAAATCCACGACATACGAGTAGCTACATAGATACTGTCTACTTTTCTGTAATATGGAAATTGAATGGAACTTGGACAAAGTCGACTTGTGGCATATGAAGGACAATCTCTTCGAATTCAAGAATAGTAATACAGAATCCTTACCTTTTTTATTATGATAGACGTCGAATAAATAAATACGAGTATAAAAGGGGGAACCTAAACCATTAGTTACTATTGTACAATCCTACTTTTACAGTAGTACTCATACCGTGGAGAATCCAAATGAGTGTTTCTTGAAGGCTTTGCCAATTTTGGAAGATGTATACTGTCCAAACATGTTAACATGTTCCGCATGCATAAGAATGATCGAGGACACAAAACAGCTAAGCATTTTAGTTTTTTGCACCACCTCTATCCTAGTATAGCTCAAAGAGTTTTCGGTTGTGTTTTCTCTCAATTTTTCCCTTGGACATAGCACAAATTCGAATAAGTCTTTTCTGGAAAGTTTTTATGGTCAATTCTTTGTATCGGTTTATTACTTAACACTAGGTTCTACTTAGCAGAACAAACGGAATCCAGATTTTGAAGAGGATCAGCATTGTACTGGGAAAGAACTTCTCGGAAGAAGAGCAGTTTCTAGCGTTAATATTTATCGAATCTCTAGTAAGGTGTTGATCATTTTATTTTTTGAGAAATGTAGGTTAACCCCGCAACCAATTTCAAGTTATAGTTATAAAAACTTTTAAGAAATTATTGCCCATTCCGGCTTTTTAACCCTGGAGTTCCTTAAGAGCCACGAAGAATGTTTCACGACATTTACAGTGTGTTGAGCAAGACTTCAGGCATAAAGTGTCATAAGCTGTATTTGAGGAAGCGCATTCATTAAAAGCGCATAATTTAAAAACCTCAAACCGTATCCACCATGTTTTCCTGTGGATCTGCTCAATGCACTATTTACTAACTCAGTGGAAATGATTATATGAAGTCGGATATGCGGAAAGAATTTCCATCCCATCTGCACTGGCTTGAGCAGAAATGCTAAAACCCATCTCGATGAGTTCAAACGCATATTCTGCTTCTTCTGTGTAGAGTTTCGGATAATCTCCTTGGCACATACAATGCTGGCTATAAAATTTTATAACCAGCACCTAAGTGGGCTTGCGGACTTAACTTTCAGAGCTGAAATGGAAATTCAGTATACCGGAAAAAATATAACCAAATTCATTCCCGAGAGCTTTGATAGTCTAAACAGTTCAATCGATCACAGCGCGTAACCACTATAAAATCATTTGTGCAATCCCTGCACGCAAAAATCTCAAAATTAGCAGATACTGATACGTGTTACTCTTTAAACACCTTACCGGCGATTCAGTCAGTTAAGTAAAAATATAAGAAGTCTGCTTCTCCCACACCTCAAGCATGAGTGGAATCTTCAATACTTCAACCACAAGGCAGATATTGGAGAAATTATAGCACAGCTCTGGTAAGCCGGATGAACTAGCATCTGTAGTAAGCCCCTGCAACAAATCTCTACACAACGAACACTATCCATCATTCGCAACCACAACAGCCTCTACCTCGACTCATTCAACAGTCGCTACCACCGAAGCACCCGCTCCACTCCCTGAGATAAATGCAACTTCGAGAACAAATCTCATCCCAAAACCATTGCCGATAACTAGGGCTTTCAGGTTATAGTGGACTCGCCCTGAATGGAACAACAGATAACAACAATTAAATAAAATTAATCCTGAAACCAGCAAGAAATCGGAACTGTCCACATTCTTCCTCAAAGCTGCTGCACGACATGCCATCCCGTCTTGGATCGAAGATGTTTTTAGGAAGAAATTTGGTAAAGCCAAGAGCAAAAACCGCCAGTGCTTCGAATGCAAGTACGATTGGATGTTTAAATCATAGGACGGCATATTCATCTCGGAAAAGATAATTATCACCCTCCGGAGCGAGCGATAAGGTAGGTAATAAGCTAAATAAAAAAAGGAAATATTGCCTCAAATCAGACCTGTCCCATCATCATACTGACACAAACTGGTCATTTAAGACCCGAATTTTTCCAAGATTTTCATCACACCTTCCCCATTTTGCTCCATCTTCAAAGGACACCAGTGCAACTACACCAAATCTTCTCCCTCAAATCACCAACCCTTTAAAGTTGGTTCAAAACAGAGTTTCATTGAACCCTGTTCCAAATAACGTTACCCCGTTGGAGAAATATCCTAATTTTAGTAGCTCCCGTGTACTTAACCGAACCACATCTTCCTCATCTTCATCTACTAATCCCCCTGATCCAACAGCCCTCACTTTGTAGTCTCGTTCAAGTTTTAAAAACTATTAAACTCCAGTCAAAAACGCCTGTTCATCTACTGCCAAAATGTAGGAGGTTAATGATCTAAAATTTCCGTCGTATATCTTAATTCTCAAAAACCCCCTATGACCTAATTGCTCTTACTAGAACAAATCTAATTTCTTACATTGAACACCATAATGTTTTCCTCCAAATATCAGGGTTTTTCTAAAAGATGGATTAGGAATAGCTGATAATCCTTATGGCTGAGGTGTATTAGTAGCAATCTGGAATTGTTTTCTCACAACTCCTGCTAACACTCCTCACACTGACAATTTAGAGGTCAATATTACGCTCCCCAAACGCTGCCTTTTCATTTCTTGTTAATACCAAAAGAAAGTCAAATAGCTGACCCAAAAACCATTGCAAATTTCTCTGCTTGTCATTTTAACAAATATTTTTCTAAGCGAAACCGTCATCTCTTTAAATATAATAACACCTTTGGTATCAGAAAACGTTACAAAATTTTAAGATGATTTTTCTTCCGGCCAGAAGACTAGGCTATTGTAATAAAAGAGTGTGTCCTACCTCTGTCCTACCCTCGCTGCCCTATTTAACCTGACTCTTTCAACAAGTACCTTTCCTTTCCTATGGCAGAAATCTTATATCATCCTTATCCATAAAAAAGGAAGTATGACCGAAGTTGATAATTACAAGCCCATAGCAAAACTCTCTTGCTTACCCAAACTTTTCGAAAGCATAGTCTATCAATAACTGCTTCCGTACTGCAGACCAATTTTCTGCAAAAATCAACCACCACGAACGTAATTGAGTTCGTTTCTAGGACGCTTTGTGTCAATAAAATTTCCACAGATTTTAGAAAGGCGTTCGACATAATTTCGCACCAACTTATCATTTTCCATATCCTCAATATCCGACCACAAAAATCCCTCTGGGTAGTGTTCTTGGACCAATAATCTTTATCCCAACGATTGATGATGTAAATCTCGCTTTAACGACTTCTCATCTTTCTATTTTCCCTGATGACATCAGAATTTAAAAAGTCATTGCATGGCCTTCTGTCTCCCATTGCTTCCAAGATGACTTAAATAAGTTTTCGGTATGGTAAACTCCCTCCAAGAAACTATTTCATCTGCGATGAGACAAGTCCTTCCATTACCGAAGTAGGGGATCTAGGAATAATTTGTGTCAGAGAAATAAATTTCGACTCAAATATTGACAGCGTTATTAATAAAGCTAACTCTGCACTTGGCTTTATCAAACGCTGTTCAAAAGAATTTTTGAACCCTGTACATCAATTTTGATCCATATGTATTAACTCTCTATGAAAACCTAATTAGCTTGCATACCCTAAAGCAGCGTTTCGCAAACTTTTTCTTTGTCGTACCATTAATATACTCCTTTATATATTCGCGTACCATTGATGGACAGTTGCAAAAAAGCCGCCCTAAAAAAAATCCTCCAAGAGCATAAACTAGGAAAAATTTACCCAGATGGAAAGCCCTTTCCCAAAGACGAAAAATTCGGCTTCCAATCTCCTTCTCCTGATTCGAACTCAATTATGGTCACTATGAACCAATATCAAGAATGTTGCGTACAACAAACAACTACGTAGAAGCCATTGACCTAAATAGCAGCAAATAAATAATCAAAAAAACTCAATACAATTTCTCATATGTCATTCCCTTAACACCTCCCTAGACCTAGCATCCATTTTTCATCAGCCCATTAGCTTAAAAATATCCGGGTACACCCGGGCCAGTAATGGTCAACTTCGCGATATACTCGTAATGTTGTCGTTGTGAGGTCCTCATGGACGAGTATGAACAGTATGGGATGTAGTGTCATCGTCCGAATCAATGCAATCCTTATTTTAAAAGAAATAATCACTGATCACTGTCCGATAACGTTTGCCATTGGCTGCAATGCGAGCTCCGGCCTTATTTTTAAAAAACAAAACCAATTACACCAAGCTTATGAATTTCTGCTTATTCAGCCTTGTCACTAAACACGACTCTCGACAAAAATAAGATTCGACTTTAAGCTAATCAAGAAGCCAAACCGTCGCAAACTACGGTCTCGTTGTTGTCTCGTTTTAGTTGTTGCACCAATTGGGTTTCATATGGATGTACTCGTAGGACGAGATTTTTTCGAAAATTGTTCGACATATCAAACGAACCAAGGCCAAATTTCTAAGGTTTACACCGCCTTCACAAATCCGGATTGACGCATAGTCAGCTTTGCAAAATGTTTATCCACAACGACGAATTTCTTTTAAGGGGCTGGAAAAGTAAAATCCTTTTAAGATTCTCTTTCTCTCTTACTAAAAGTTATGCCTCTGCCTATCCTTGTGCATGCAAACATGTTATTGTCTGTTTTTAATGATTCCCTCTTCCATTATTAAAATGGTTATGAATCCTCGGAATCTGCTTATATTTCTTTCCGAGGCATACTTGGCAGTTTCATATTTTTCGCTTCCCATCAGCTTGAGCCCAAAATGTTGGTAGCAGCCTTCACAATGACAACGGAATGTGTCATCTACGAATACGACATAAAGTTAAATTTTCGGAGGTCCCATTGTTGAAGTGTCCTATCGACTTTGGGACTTAATCAGAGCTCTGATGGCAATCATCATCTCAGTATTTTCGTCGATGTGTATATAAGCATAGATAAGTATTTGCCCGAATATTACACCCCTCAGGAGAGCGGTCTATGCAACATTGATTCTCTCCTGCGCACAAAGATTATGCGTGTACTGTGCGTCTCTATACTTGTTGCCCGTGTCCATTTAAGTGCAGCCCACATCACTCAGCTAGTTTTTTAAATTCTGGCTCGATTGGCTTTATCGCTTGTCCAATAGTCTATAAACGACCAGCGTTCCAAGGTATTTAATGCGTTCCAAGGCTGTATGCAGTGTTCTCTAACATATTTGGTCAAGCGTTTACTTCTGTTGCTACTACTTATAAGGACTACTACTTTAGTTGACCTGATGAGCGAAAGGCATATCCTCAGAATTGTTCATGTTAACGTTGTAGAGCGACCTATCGTAATTCATCGTACATTATATTCCACAGATCGTGGCCTATGACTCTTGTGGGGCACCTGCCGTGCTTTGCATTTTTCTTATATCCTGTCTCCGAAATAGTATTTTTTTTTTCATCCTCTCCTCTTGGTTCCAGATGCAGGGTATTGAATTTGATGCGCCCCAATTTGTTTTTCAAGTAAAAAGACGTGTGTTTAAGCTACCAATGGCATTTTTATTTTGGAATGAAATTTATTGATACCATGGGTCGAATATTACATCATTCAAATTACCCCAATGAAGCTCGCATTATTCGGCCGGTATTTCAGCAAGTCCGCATCAAATATTCGCATTCAACTCATCCAAAGTTTCTGACTTGTTGGTATAGATCAGATTAAGCCAAAAAAAAACGAGTCTAAAAGGGATAAATCCGTCAGAGCGGGGTGACCAAATGAGAAGGCCATTACTGCCAATCTCCATTGAACTTCATCCTTAATAAATATATTTTGGGACGCGCTGTATGGCAAGTGCCACCGTCCTGTAGAAACTACATTTCCTCCAAGCCCTCAGGTCATATTTTATCCCGAAAAATTGGTTAACATGGAGTAATAGCGGTAGCGGCTCGACGGTATTATCTGAGAAGAAGTACGGAACAATGAGACCCAATGAGACATGAAAAGCATAACAAACGGTCAGTTTTTCCGCAATGGAGGTGTTGGAACACCTCCGGCTGTTCTCTTTACCATATTAATAAAACCATTTGAATCAAAACGTGTCTCCCCATTTTCAAAATAACTCAGTCAGGACGTGCACGATGGTCAATTGGCCTTAGCTGTTGGGTTAATATGATCTTGTACGAACGTTTGTACTGCTAAGTCTGTTTGCAAAATACACAACGCATTACGTTCGAGAGATGTCCAGTTCTTGACAACAGTGCGGAATCGATTCGTTTCGGTTTTGTCTTACCGACTCGCGTACAACCGCAATATCATCTTCACTTTTAACTGGCTGCCATTCCATACTTGAGCCAACTTTTAACATTGCAGAAGAGTACTGCGTCATTATTAAATACCATATACCATCTCAACATTCTGCTCATCTCAACTGCCTAAATAACATGCAACTACACAATAATCACCTGCATATCATTGACTGAGTTTACTTCGCTGTTTCGTAGAGCCTGTGTTTCGATTAAAATCCTCTCAATCAGTTAGTTTTCAAGAATCTCCGGTTATTGATATGATCACAACACTCCTCGACTACCTTCAGCTGGAAAATTACGTGAGCTTGTTCTTCTTACAAAAGATTTTCTTTTCCTTCCGTCTTTTGGCTCGATACTCTCCTTTCGCTGATCTGATGTTGGCTTTCTGCGTTTTCTAGCCTGCAAATGGGAACTTTCTTTATCATACTAAAGTGATCTGTCTAACGATGCCTCTTAGCTCCCGGTACTCTCATTTACTTCCTTGAGGCTCTGAACGTATCTGCTACGAAATGGTGGTCATTGATGACATCTGCATTCAAAACATTTGCTGATTCAGTACGACGCGGTCAAATTTATTACCGGTATGACCATCTGGAGGTTGCGTCACCAAACTATGGCCAAAAGCGGTTGTGTGTTTTTGAATATTAGTTCTCGATTTTTGAATTTAAGTCACAATTATGACTTCAATATAATACTCCGGCTGGGCTTTAGATAAGACTCCTAAGGCGGCTTTTAGCCATGTTATAACATTTTCTGGAGCACATCTCAAGTGCACACCTGACGTTCAGGCACATCTCTAAAACAGTTCTGAATCGTATGATCATCTATATCAAAGTATTTGTTGAAGAATGTTTATAAGAGTACTTTTATAAATAATATTCCAATAATTTAAAATTTCATGCCAACTTGGTTTATACGCCGGAGGTACTCTGCTCGACCTTATCCAATTCTGCAAATTGCAAGTAACTTAGCTTGTTAAGCCACCGTGTCAAGATCAACCTGGGCCTAGATAAGAATGCTTGGACCTATAAGAGTTCCGAACACATCCAGTAGATATAATTAAAATTTGACCACGATGAGGACAAAGGAAACACGAAATAAATTACAATTTGGTATACCTATGGTTTGGCTAGCCCAAAGATCATTCAAGTGACTGTTACTTTTGTATAGTGAAAACGTCCGTATAAAACAAGAAACACAAATGTAAAATACAGTATCCTAGTTTGTCATCAGACATACGCCCAGTACCTCATTCAGCTGAAATCGCAGTGCCAGTTTTCAAAAAACTACCTTCTTTATTACAGGAATACGAGTATGGTGGAGATCGAAGTGACGCCAACGATGAAGATTTTGAAATGGAAGATGACTCCATTCCTAAGAGATTTGATCAGAAAGAGTTAAATAATTTGGCCCGGAATTTGGACCTTTCTAGCTCTTAGTATCAACACTTCACGAGAAAAACTTGCTTGGAAAAGGAGCTAAGGTATCCTACTTTGATCAGGAGAAATTGCATTTCTCAATACTTTCGAAGTGACGGTGAATTTGTGTATTGCCATAACATAAATGGTATAGCAAATGTTTATTGATAGCTCAAAGAGGCGCTTGAAGTGTGTCCTCCTCCACAATGGAAACTTATTTGGCGCAATTCCAATAGGCCACTCAGTTTGTTTGCGTGAAGAATATGAAGCCATAAAGAGAGTCATTGATTTGATTCAATACCACATGCACAAATGGATCATCTGTGTTGACCTTAAAATGGTATGCCTCCTTGTTGTTTTTTGTGTATGTGGGACAGCAGAGCTCGTGAGAAGTATTGGCTGCAGTCGAATTGGCTGCCAAGATCTGAACTCAAACCAGGTGATCCAAATATTCTACATCAGGAGCTTGTTGACAGAAACAATATTATATTTCCACCTCAGCCACATGAAACAGTTTGTTAAAGCTTTACCAACTGAAGGAGACTGTTTCAAGTACCTCATTTTAGCATTTCCTCGCCTGTCTTTTGAAAAGATAAGGCCGTTGTATTTGACGGTCCACAGATTCGGCAGCTCATTAAAGAGGAACATTTTATTGGGACAATGACAGAACTCCAAAAGAATGCTTGGTTGGCATTCAAAAACTTTGTCAAAAATTACACAAAAAAAATTACACAGAAATTGTCCCGAAACTTTCAAAATGCTTGGTTGCAATATGAGCATCTTCCCGCAAAATCTAGGTGCAGTCAGTGACGAGTAGTGTGAGCAATTCCACCCAGATCTAAGGATCATGGAGGCACGGTACCAAGGTAGATGGGATGTTCATATGATGGCTGAATACTGTTGGAGCATCAGGCGAGATTGTCCACAGAATGAACACTCCAGGAAAAGCTATAATCGAAAATGTTTACCTTGATATGTATGTTTGCCGTTTGGTTAAAGAACTTTACTACTTTTATGAATAAAATTATTTTCTTTGAACATTCTATTTGGTAATTGTTTCCTTAATTTATTATTGTATGCACATTTTGCATGTTGTTTAGAACGAAAAGATGATATCCTGTAGTTTAAAAAGGTGATGTGATAGACAAAAACTGTGATAATTTTCGCATTCAGACGCCAAAAATAAGTCGAAAACAAGTGTCAGGGCTTAGTCAACCCTATTAATATATGTATATCAGAATACCCTATTAACATAGAGCCTTACCATTAAATTAGCTCAAAAACTTATTAAAGCCACTACCTTGTTTCTAATAAATATGTTCGTGGCATCACGAGTTCCATTTCCGGTTGCCATATGCCAGTTATGAGGCAAGCCAAAAATCTCCCAAAGCCCAATATTTGTCTAATTGAAGAGAAAACCACTTCCGTTGCAATAAAAGTGCGTTTGTCGTACCATCATGATCTTGCGAAAAAAAAACAACAATTGGATTGCGGCCATCATTATAATGACCACTTTATTGATTATGTGTCAGACAATTTGATTAAAGCCCCTACACTGCCATGACCTCTCAGCAATAGAAACTCAACTCGTTCACCTACCCTTCCTTCCCGGCCAATGCGTATAAACAGAACTTCCTCTCAATTCATCACCACAACATCCGATAAGGTCACATCTTGCGCACAGCTTAAATGGATGCACAGCCCAAGATACAAAATAACACACACCCAGCTGCAGCAGCCATTGTCATCCGCTCGATGACGTCCATAATACGTAATAATCCGACAGTGCTCTCTAACGATTACATGACTTTGCACTTGGGTGGCTGGACGGATCATCATCAGCTCCAGTCTAACGTAGGCCGATGAGATCTACAGAGACAACGTCGACGACGACGACGACGGAGACGACGATGACTACCACAATGATGATGATAATGATGATCAACTGAGTACGATGCGGTGCGGTAGTTGGGACGGCGCTCAGGGATGCTGATGTCCAGTGTGAGATGTTTGTACCTTAGACAGACGCAATTAGTCTTCATCATCCATTATCCGAAAAAGCGAATAACGTCGGCAATTACTGTTGCTGTAAGTGAGGGCGAATGAATCCTACATAGTTGCACAGAGCTGAATCAACTCCGTATGGCCTGGCGATTATAGAACAGAGTCAGAGTCACAGTCAGAGTCAAAGTCAGAGTCAGAGTCAGAATGAGATTTAGAGTCAGAGCCAGACCATGTCCACAAATTGATCGATATCGACGACTGGGAATAATTGATTCTGCTGCTGGCGCATGTTGATGGGTTTGTGTCCGTTTTTGGTTTTGTCTGTCGGCCAACAGTGTCTATGATTAATTTGGCTTTTGGAAGCCAACATTTTTGAAAGCGATATGCCCACACTTAATGATGACAAATTTATCCGGATTTTGGATTTTTTATGCAATCGAAGATAGCACGAGAAATTGAGCAGTCGCGCTCATAAGTCATGATGAACTTTTGATACTGGTACTCCATCAACGGAATTGGATTACATATGTACATACATATACATTTATTAACATATACTTTGCACTAGGAAACTTTAGTAAAATGTACCAAATTATTTTAATTCAGATCTCAATGTCTAATATTGGAGATTGGCGGATTTAAGAACAATTACCATTAAGTTGCCAGTTTATTACATTTGCATACAAGAGACTATTTTAAAATTATAGCAAAAGATGACAATAACAAACCCTGGATAAAAGCCAGATTTATTTTTCTAGCCCCAATCTCTAGCCCCAGAATTACTGCAATTCAAGTCCTAAATGTACGACTCGAGACTTTAGCATTCAATTTTAGGCCTAGATTAACGACCTTCTATGGTGGAGAAAGTAGTAGTAGAGTCACAGTCAGTGATACGTTTGAAAAGATTGCTCTCTCGGGCTTTTTGTTATAGCGAAGGCGATCAACATTCCGCTTTCGGATGAGCGAGAATATCTAATTCACTTTCAGGACGACCCGGAAAAAGTTTCAATTGACAATTCAATTTTCCGAAGCAGATGTCTGTATAGCAATATCCAAACTAAGGACCAATAAGCCTGCTGGAGTTCATAGCTCACTGCCCAATCATTGAGAATAGCAGGAGTTGATTTGATACTTTTCCAGCATCAAATCACCTGGGGAATAATAAAAGGATGCCCAATGAAAGGAATGTTAAGGAATGTTATCGTTTGCTCTACCCCCCAAAATACAACTGCCTTAAGAAAAGATAAGTAGATATGTTAGAATATACTCGTTAATTATCCACAATTTGAGACTGCCAAACTTATAAGCTCGAGTGCTGACCAGTAGGCAAAAATAGTAGCACAACGGGGCAGCGGATGAGTTCCTCAGATGGAATTAACGGGAAGTAAACTCCCGGAACAAAGCAAATAAGACCTTATCCGTGCTACTCCCGATATAATTGGAATTCAGGCAGGAAAGTATTTCCGAGATTAAGTCAAGGTCATGGAAAAGAGATGGTGAGTGACGGATGAGTCCATAATGGACCAATGGCTATGCTCACATCCCCCGAACGGTTTACTGTTTTCGGTCTAATCGACTTCTCGTCCTAGGGTAATTATAATGGAACTGGCCCTCCAGCTCGAGTGTTGTGCATCAGGTACAAAAAAAAGTTACAAAGTAACAACAAGCCTTGGGTGCGGACGGATCTAATGTTGACAACCCCTACAAACGAAACAAGAACAACGAACTTCAGATCTGCAATTAAAATGTTAAGCCCTTTAATAGACCACGTGCAGCCGAACAACAAGGTGATGCCCCTGGAATTATTATACCCTCAAATGTTTGCCCACAGCGCAGGCGAAAGAAACTTAGGGAGGAAGAAAAGGGAAGTATCGATGTGAATCGATTTTAAATATCTGCAAGTTATAACGACTAGGAAATAGCGAGCTCCGAAGAGCATTCCATAAGCAAGTTATACGTCTTAGGAATGAATCACGATATTTTAGAGTAGAGTCCAAAAGTGGGCTGGCTTAAAGGTATACTGATGAGCATACATAGCGAGAAAGGTGTTACGGTTAAAAGTTCGAAGAGGCGGAATGCTACTGATGATTTCTATGGGGCGCTGGTGGTGGAAATAGCAATAGCACAAAGTGAAACACGAGAACATTACGTCAGGGTTTGAGGGTGTCCATTGGCTGAGTGATATTAGTGCCACGTTTGAGTTTTAACTCACGGTTCTGAATTCTATCTAGCAGGGAGCAGATATGTTTTGGCGCACCTGACCAAATAAGTTGTCATTAACACACATAACGAGAATGCAAAGTTTTTGGGTTTCGACGATGCAAGTGCCATTCATGGATAATGGCTGGGTTAAGCTTCGAACGACCAACAATTTTTAATACCTTTGGAACATTGTAGTATTTTTGGCCTCATTCGATAACGGATTCAGGTTAATCGACCTTACGGGCAATACGAAAACATTGTGTACCCAGTACGCGATTCCCGCATCTCGATATTCATAAGGGTACTTGGAGATCTCCTGATCAATCAGTAGTCAATCAGATTGTCCACATTGCTATCGACCGCAAGGTGCTCCTCAAGTATCACGGATGTCCGAACGTTCCGAATGGCCAACATCGACTCGGACCAGTGTCTTGTTATAGCAAGGTTCGAGTGCGGATATCTCAAACATCACAACGGCAAGCTAGTACTGTGAGGAAGTTCGACGTCAGACGGCAACAATCGCAAGAGATCGCCAAATCCTTTTCCGATCGAGACTCCATTAATCTCGTAAAGAGGTTTTATGCAGCATGCCAAAAATCCATCAGAGATGCCGCTCTGTGGGCGGGTTTCACTCGGCCAACACAATGAATCCTCTGATTTGACCACGAGTGCCGGCAAGCACATGCATCTTAACAAAGACGCATACACAGCGGCGCTGCACAGAAGGACTTAAAGCTGCTCACGAGCTTTACGAGCAGAAGAAGAGAGACGAATACCGGCTTCGCAGGAGCAAAAACAAGCAGAATGATGCTACTCCAGGAATGAGATTCGGAAAATTTTAATAAAAGGTAAAAACAAAATACTACGGACACAAACCCCAAACCAAAGCCTGTAAAAACGAATAAGGGAATATAGTCGCAGTAAATGTAGAGGATTTGGAAAGAGCATTTCTGTAGACCGTATGACGGCGATGACAAATAGCGCTGTCAGTCAGAGTGAACCTTTCATCTGGACGATGTAGACCACAATACCCTCCACCCGACGCGGATGAAGTGAAGATAGCCATGTCTAAGCTGCCTATGATGTTGATATAATTGTAAGGAAGCAGCGTGATGTTAGTGGCGCTTTCGCAAGTGTTGAGGCGGAAGAGGCGAAGATGGATTTCACAGTCAATGATGGTAACACCAAGTATATGCTGTCAATAAGGAAGGGCACCCAACACCGGCGTCTCGGACAGAAGGTCACCCTCAACAGATACAACGTTAAGGTAGTTAAAGACTTTTTCTGCCTGGTCTACGCTACCAGCGCACAAATCAAACGAAGTATAACTCTTGCAAATGACTAGCAAAGCTTCTCCAACAACAAAAGTCACCCTATATTAGACCTTAATAATCTCAGTCTTGTCGTATGGTGCAAAGGCATGGACTTTATCAAAAATGGATGAAGGTGGTTTTGGCTGTATAGACGGTGATTGGGTGAGTAGATACAACGACGAACCCTACGGGCTGTACAGCGACATCGACTTATCCAGAACAGTGAAGATCCAACGACTAAGATGGCTAGGTCATGTAGAGTAGATGGACACCAATGCTCTGGTCCGAAATGTCTTCGAGTTCGCCACAGAGGAACAACGCAGTAGAAGAAGACCGCGATTCAGGACCAAAATCAACCAAAATAGAGTGAGAAATTGGACGCAGCTAGCTAAAGATCGAGCTGGCTAGAAACGCTTTTTGGTTGAGGTCCAAGTCGGCCGCGGTCTGTAGCGCCACCCTAGGTAAGTAAATAAGAAATAAAGATAAGAAATGACGCTCGAAGCTTGATACTGCATTACTTACTGCAGGAATCCGAGAGATGGCAGTCATTCAGAAGACTAGATACTATGTCATGCTAATGGTGGTTAAACGCTCCAATATGAAGTTGTGGAAGAGCAATTTGTACAAGTCTTCTGCTGCTATACTTGAAAGCTATGTGTTGCATTAAATATTAAACATGTTACGATATACTCTTTGAGTATTGTGATAGATTGTTTGAAGTCTTCCGGTTCATATCCGAGTTTTTAGTATTTTGAGAGCGGCGCGGCGTCAGCTCAAGCTAATGCAGATTTCATTCTAAACATTCGCAAGAGAAGGCTGATGTTCTTGCTAACTTACTTAGATGGCCCTCAACTTATAAGCTATTCCAGTAAATACAGTTTTTGGACAACTGCTTCCAATTGCGCACTCAAAGGTTGGTTCAGGTCACTGTCATCCGCTTGTTGATATCCAGCTGTTAGGATTCGGTGTGAGGAGAATATGGCTTCACTAACGTCCATACTTCAGCACCAAAGAGTAGAACTGGACCTAGCGATTTCTTGAAAAGATCATATTGCTCAAATACATTTTCAAATTAAAGCAAAGTGTAACTTCAAATGATAACCCTCTACTCTGACGATCTGCCCAAATTGTTGTTGATGTTGACTTGGTTTTACTCAAATTCACAGTTTAACATGCTTTCTACGCTTCTACTCGTACTTAAATATTTGCTAATGTATTTGTGCCACTCGCAGCCCTGTATAAATCGCTTCTCTAGTTCTGTTTTACCTTTTCCTCTTCCGCATTATTATATTATATTTCCAATCAGAGGTTTCGTTGTGTTTGTAGAATGAAAATGCAGCGTTTCTGATAGCTACTCATAGTTGAGCATAGAATTTCTCGATAAATTTTAGTAGACTCGTTCAGAAAATCCCCTTTCAAGCTAATCCGATTGCAGATGTTCAACGGCAAAATTTCATAGGCAAAACAGAACTCATAATTCTGGATGAGGGTACTGCAACCACCGCCAATTACATTGACACGATAATACGACCTGTTGTGATTCCATTTTCACAGAGAGTGGGCGCTGACTTTGTTCTTATGCAAGACAATGCCCGCCCGCATACGGCCCGTTTTACAGTCGTTCATAGACCTCCGTGAGGAATAAACGTGTGTTTCGTGTGTTTCGACTTTTGCCACAGTGAAAAATATAGTGATTTCAACTAAAGACAATTGGTTGAAGTTTTGCTAGTTCAGGCTGTAGCCAAGCGGTTAGCGGCGTCGACCGTCAAATTGTGAGACCGTGGGTTCGAGCCCAGTCTAAGTTTTGGGACTTTTCTTTTTTATGTTTTTGTATTTCTTAAATTCTGAGAATAGTACATAGTGTTATCAGAAAAAAAACAGTCACGTGATGGATGGTGGAGAGCGCTCCGCTCTTCCCATAACGGGAGTTGGACAAGGCAACAATGGTATTGCCGGTGACGTTGCGAAAGCAATTAAAAGGAGGAGGAGTTTGAGAACCCCTCCTAATCTAACAAAAAAAAAAGTGAATGTGCTAATAGAAGATAATGATCATTACGAAGGGGGCAATAATAACTTTGCTTCCCTAGCGTCATCCGAATTGGAAGATGAGGATGAAATGATTAAAGAAATTAGCATCAGCATTGAAAAGCTGCAAGAAAAAATGCTGGCTTGTAAGCTAATGCAAACTGCACGCAGGCAGAGGGAGCAAGCACAGGTAGAAAGCGCCCAACAAAAAAAGCAACAAAAGCAGCAACAACAACTGCATCAACAACAAAAACAGCAGCAGCAGAAACAACCACTGCAGCAGACAAAACTACAGCAGCAGAAACAACAAAAACAGCAGCCACAGAAACAACAGCAGCAGCAGAAACAACAGCAACAGCAGAAACAACAGCAACAGCAGCAGCAAAAGAAGAAGGAAAAGGTGCCTCCTATCAACACCTTTAAATTAGAGGTAAATGCTACCAAGGACCTGTGTAAGCTGGTCATTGGTAATAATTTCAATATTAAGAGATTGGGGAACGATCGCCATGCCATCCACTGTAATACAGTGGAGGGCTACGCGAAAGTTAAAGAGCTCCTAAAGGAAACGACGACGGAGCATTACTCATTCACACCGAAGTGTGAAAAGCGGCAATCGATGCTGCTGAAGGGGTTGGAACCGTCTTCTGATCCTGGGGAGATCCTGGCACTGCTCAAAGAGAAGGAGTGCGAAGGACTCAAGTTTGTGGGGGTAAAGCCGTTTACCACAGCCAGAGCTAGGCGGGAGAAACGGAGTCTGCCGTTCTTCTTGGTGCAGCTCAGTCCCGAAAGTCGTCTGGATAGTCTAAGGAGTATCAATGTCCTAGACTACCAGGTGATTCACTGGGAAAAATTAAAAAGGAGCGAAGGCGTTTTACAATGCGTTCGCTGCCAGAGGTTCGGGCACGCCGCGTCGAACTGCCAAATGCAGCCTCGATGCGTGAAGTGCGCAAAGAACCACAGTTCCGAGGAGTGTCCTCTAGGTAGGGACGGAGGATCCGATAGGACGCAGCTCTCCTGCGTGTTATGTGGGAACGTGGGACACACCGCAAACTATCGGGGTTGTCCTAAGTTCGCCGACATGAAAAAAGCAAAAATGGCTCGGCAGCAGAAGGTGGAGGTCAAACGTTCACCTGTTAGATTCCAAACACCAGCCGTCACGCCCCAAATTTCCTACGCCCAAATGGCGTCAGGTAGGGGGACTACGGTACAGCAAGCGACTGTTGCTTCTCAGGCGCCAATGCCGAGAACAACGGAAGCTGCACCTAACATGCTAGCCATCTTGCTCGCAATCCAAGGGCAAATGGCTCAGCTGCAAAAGCAGGTGCAAGAACAGGCCAAGCGGGTGGACCAGATCTACGCGCTGTTGCCGGGCTTAACGCAACACATGCCGTAATGGGTACGCACATGGTGGAGCAAACTTTGAAGGTCCTTGCGGTGAATGTGAATTCATTGATTAGGATCGAACGAAGAGCCGCGATGTTTAAATTGCTACAAGACCAAACTCCTGATGTGCTTTTCGCTAGCGAAACCAAGCTAACCGATAAGCACAAACTGGAGTACAATAATTATATTGTTAGAAGAAGAAACCGGCCCAGATCCAAACGTGGAGGCGGTGTCGCGATCTTCATTAAAGAGGGTATAAAATTTCACAGAGTGTACAAGGGCGTGTTGCGCAGGTTCCGGGTGTTGGAGGCAGTCGTCGTTTACATCCCGCTCCGCAGTGGAAAGCGGCTGTACTTGGCCTCTGTTTATGCACCTGAGGCTTCACAATCCACCCTATTCATTACAGAGCTCGACACGCTTTTTCGACTTCTGAGGCTGGAATCGGGGGAGAATTATTTTATAATCGGCGGGGATTTCAACGCTAGACATAGAGATTGGGGAAATAATTTGCCAAATACTAGAGGGAACCTACTACTCGATTGGTGGGGTCAGCACGATGTCATGTACAGACTCGGTCTTAAAGCGACAGATAACCCGTCGTTTCCCAGAGGCGGGTCTTATTTGGATCTACTGCTGTACGACGAACGTATACGACTGACAGGTACGAATTTACAAACATTAAACTGTCTGCGCACATTCGTGTATGACAGCGACCATTGCGGTTTTAGCACCGAAATTACAGTTCCCAACGAAATTGCGGAATTGGAGGAGTTTGTCCAAAGATATTCTTACAACTACAGTAAGACTCGATGGACACGCTTCTCCGCAACCTTGACTAGAGCGCTCTCCTCGAACAGGCTTCACCCACCGTCTAATAGGAATTTGTCAAACGAGGAGATCGACAATTACCTAAAACAGATGGACGAGACAATTAAACAAACTATGGACACTACAATACCGCGGTATCGACGTACAACTAACGAAGACCTGTTCCGCAATCCTACTATTGACGCACTGCACCGACAGAAAAGTAGACTTCTGTCAAGACTCAAAAACTTGTAGAGACAGTTAAGTGACAGACAAGATCCGGAGATTAGGACGCTGAAGTCGTCGATTAAAAATGTGCAAAAGTTAATAAAAGAAAATTACAGAATTGCTGTAAGCTCATATTGGAACAACAAGGTTCGGGCTGTAAACACCAGCAACCCGAATAGGTTCCCTCAAATAAATAAACTATTTCGGAAAAAAAATCAAAACGACCTTCAGTGTCTTAAAATAGCCCGGACAACAGACAACCAACGGTTACTAACAATAGCAGGTATCAATCCAATTGAGGCCGCTGATGATGACGACTTTTTTGTGATCGAGGATCCATAGGAGAAGGCTGAGGCCATAGGGGCGACTTTCCAGGAAGTATACAAGGCCACTGATACCATTGGCCCTAATTACGACCTGGACAATCGCGTCTTGGTGCACGACTCCTGCATTCGAAATGAAATAGGGAACTGGCGATCCGAGGGCTCTGGTTTCACCCGGTTCAACGACGAAAATATGGCAAATAACGTCATTGCCAGAGAGGGTGGCCTACCCCCGTTCATTTCGAAGGAAGGACTCTATGAGATCTTCAGCACATTCAGAGTTAAGAAATCAGTGGGGACCGATGGTATTCCGAATATCGTTCTTCGACATCTTCCTCTAGAAGCGGTGGACATCTACACCACCCTGTTTAATAATGCAATGAATAATGCACATTATCCAGCGCATTGGAAAACGGTGGTGGTTCAACCTATCCCCAAAAAGGGAAAAAATATATCCAATCCGGGGAATCTCCGGTCGATAAGTCTCCTTCCGAATATCAGAAAGGTTTTTGAAAAAGTAATCAATAGAGCTCTGTCTAGGTGGGTTGAGGACAAACATATAGTTCCGGATAATCAATTCGGTTTTAAGGCGGGACATGATATTTCCCATGCAGCGTCTAAACTGGTTTCTGATATCCAATGGAACAAAGGTAAGAAACAGTGCACTGGTGCCTGCCTTGTTGACTTGGAGAAGGCCTTCGACGCCGTATGGTTAGAGGGTCTTTTCTATAAGCTGACTAGGCTGGGAATCAGCAAACCACTCTTGTACATTCTTTATAATATGCTAACTAACAGACAGTTCATCGTGAAGAATGGTGATGTGACTTCTGTTGGAATATTTCAAATTAAAAATGGTCTTCAGCAAGGTGCGGTCAATTCGCCGATCCTATTCAACATTTTTACAAGCGACTTGATAGGTTCACTTCCCCATACTATTGTGTACGCAGACGATTTGATAGCGTACAGAACAGGTCCAAAAATCGAGGTCATTAATACTCTCTTGCAGCGTGACTTCGATAAGATAAGACGATTTTGCGATGACTGGAAGTTGAAAATCAACTTTCAGAAGTCGGAAACCATTCTCTTTAGGACGCCGTTGTCTGGAGCCTCTAGGGATACCAGAAAAAATTGGCGAAAGTTCTCAATCATTGGACAGCACGGACAGCCTCTTGCCTGTCGAAATGTAGTCAGATACCTTGGGATCTGGCTAGATCAGTTTCTGTATTTTGGCAAAAATGTAGAGGCTGCTCTGGCCAGAGCTAAAGGTGCTTTTGCCCTTACAAAGAGACTGTTTTATAGCAGCCAACTCGATGTGAGGGTAAAGGTAATCTGCTACATGGCCCTTATTAGGCCCATGCTGGTATTTGGTTGTCCCGTGTGGTTCAATGTACGAGCAAGCTTAATGGAAAAGATTCGGGTGTTTGAGAGGGCCTGCCTTAGGGCTTGTCTTCGCTTGTACAGAACACCAGAGTCGGAGTACAAGAAATTTTATCCTAATGAGGTCCTTTACAATAGGGCGAACCTAATACGAGTGGACAACTTCGTAATTAAGCTGACTCGAAGGCACATTGCAAGAGCAATGACCTCGATGAATAACCTGATATCTGGGGCTTACTACCCCAATTACCTTTACCACGAGAGTGTGCGATCTGACGGCTTCGTTCCACCGGAAGCATTCCTCTACCTAGATCAGATAGGGTTGATCCAGGATAGATCAGCGGTGCCGTTAATCTTCCATGTCGCTCGGACAGCTGGGGACAGGCGACTCAACTACAACAGAGACGTCGCACACGGCAGTTTGGATCGTCTCAGGTTCAGTAGGGCGGTGGGGAATCGCGATAAGAGGGATGTCGTTCGGCAGCACCAGCATTTCTGGTGGTTGAATGATGGGGAAGATGTTTCGTCGTCGTTTCCGTCAATTACGGACCAGCCTCACTAATGAGGCAGAGCTGACCAATCTATTTGCCCAGTAAATAACGATGGCCAGCTTACATAGGTTTAGGTTAGCATTTAAGAAATATATACATGTACTGGTGTATATAAAGGTATATACTAGTATATGTATATTATTGTGCATAATGTCTTTGTGTCTGTATGTGTGTATTGTGTATATAGGTTAAGTAGACTAAGGTTTATTTTAAGTTAGATATTAAGTTTTATAAAAAATAAAAAATTACATCCATAGGCTAAGTTTTTTGTTAACAATATTTTTTCTTAGCTTTAAGTACAGTAAATAAATATCCATAAAGAAAATGTTAATAAAGTCGAAAGACATAGTATAAGAATTTAGAGTAGCTTAGAGTGCCTGTGTGGGGCCAGTAAGTTAGTATAAGTTTGTTAAGTAATTTTAAGCTAGCATTTAAGCATTTTTTGTTAGTATGTAAGAGTTATTGATTAGAAAATAAAATGCGTTTAAAACTAAAACTAAACTACGGCCCGTTTTACAAAGAGAGCTCTTTCTGATGTCAATATTACAGTTTTGCCATGAACAGCAATGAGCCCAGACCTCAACCCCATTGAGCATTTATGGGATCAATTGAAACGGTGCCTCAAAGAGAACCAAGAGCTCATAAACGCCTTAAAAGTCTATTGGGAGCGCATACCCGAAAAAAATGTTGCACATCTCATTGAGAGCGTACCAGATAGGCTAAGACAATGCATATGGAGCAGAGGAGACCCCACTCGTTAGTAAGTAAAACATCTAAACAAATCATAGCAGAAAAACCGTAATTTGTAAGGTTTTATTTTTTCATGAATTTTTCTTTAAATTGTTTTTATGAGTAGTTTGAATAAAAAAAAATGTTGACTTAAACAATAGTCACTCAATTTCTTAATGCTTAGCTCAAATATATTCACGAAAAAAATATATATATGATCACTTATTTTTTTAAATGAGAGCCTAAAAACTTAGTGGGCCCTATTTTGCTTTGAGTAGTTATAAACTTGGTAAATAACAAATGCCGCTAAGGATACTCTACAACATAGTTAATTCCTATGTGAATGCTCGTGAGAACTCGCCATACTTATACGAAGGTAGCCACGATTCTATGTGCCTATACGGACATGAGATGGAGCGTCGGTATTTCAAACAAAAACCAAGCCAAGCCAAATTACTCGTATGTTGTTAAGCTGAAGTTTTCCGTTACGTGTTGATGATGCTTTCGATGTTGTTACCAAGTAATATCGAGGTAGGTAGTTTGAAAATAGATGACATGACTCATTCCGACCGAGTTAGTGCCCCACCACGCACCTTACCAGCTCTATTTTTGTTCCCTACTCCGAGTCTGATGCTTTTTCGTTTCACTCGCATGTCTTATTCTGCCCGAGTTGCCACACCAGCCGCGCGTTTCACTCCCTTTTCCTGTCGCGTTTTCGTTTCATCGTAGTTTTAGCATTCACAAGGAGGAGAGTTTGAAGTATAAGAACTTTATTGTATACGTAGGAGCACTACTGGTGGAAATAGCGATGTATCATCGTGAAGCAAGAGACACTTCATTCTCGTTGGATAGTATTAGTGTCATTTACAAGTATTATCGCACGGTTTTCAATTCCATCTAGTGGGTACAAAACGGTTCGTTTCATCGGTGTTCAGAACCACTTCACGTCGCTTTTTCGTTTCATCAGTTCATAGCACTTTGGGTTTCATCGGAGTTTGGAATTATTGCCCAATAAACCATAAGAAGCTTCATTTAAAAAAAAAACAGCTCTTTTTCGAAACTAAAGCATAGTACACTGTTCGAAATTGACTTTCTATAATATTATCTATAATACGTCTTACTGCTTCAAGAAATTCTCGACTCCGTATCACTTAGAGACTTAGTAACCGACAATTCCTATGCTCTTACAATCTATTCGAATTCTTAATATTCACGGCCTCATAACAAATCCTGATTACGAGGCCAATGAGCGGGTATCAAGTTGTAAAAAAAAAACCAAAAAAGAGGTTACTTTTTTTATTGTCCTTGCTTCCATTGCAACTTGAACAAAGTTTAATATATCAGATCCTTGGTGTCCTCTAAATTAGTGTCACCGTCCTTAGTATAAAGATAACCTGCAGATAAGGCAAAATGTACATAAGTGCACACACGTTTATAATTGCATCGATTAAATGGTTTTAATTTAGCTCTGGCGATCCTTCCAGTCTGATAGGCCAATCACACTATTCAACTACATTGCATCTGACCCGGAAGGACCAGACTGGTTAATTACCGAGAATTAATCAAAACTACACGCACATCAATATCCGAACAGATTAACTGCGTCAGATTGACTACTACCCTCAAATCTGACAGTAAGGACAAAATAAAGAAGAACAAGACTAATGCCTTTCATGACTCAAAATGTCAATCACGTTGGTTTCTTTTTACGTGTATCCTCGTCCAGGTTACAGGGTACGGATGGGCAATCTACGGCTAAGTAAATAATTATCTTGCCCACTTTTTATCGATTAAAGAAAAAAAGGAACAGAACTCGAAAAAGGTCATGCTGGGAGTTGGTTAGAATACATTTCACCTCATTACGGAATCCTGCGGGAATGAAGGGTTGATCTAGTGGAAGGAGGCATATTTTTATGTTTTGGTTGCTTTTTCTTCTGCATTTTTTTCTTTGACATTGGAAGTAATTAAAGTGGAATTTATTGGTGTACAATGCAGAGGATAAGCGTAATAGAAAACAAAAAAATTCCTCTAACTCGCCAACCACAGTAGGTTATTTTTTTATTTAATTTAATCGCACGAAAGACCAAATTACGTCGGAGGAATATGGGAGAGTCTCTATGAAAGGACAATAGAGATAATTGAAAAAGAAAAAGAATGGTGAATTTCAAGGATACCAACGCAGTTGCCAAGGGACAAAGTTCGATTTTCTAGTCGACACAGTATCTCTGCTGGGGAAAAGCACGTTTTTAATTTAGAATTCAGCTTCGCGATGTTTATTTTATGGAGATTATCCTGTCCTTTGGTATAGTTGTTGTTCTTGTAGAGTCCTCCGTATATATATTTTTTCGCCAATGTCTGTTTTTGTTTACTTAAGCTTTAGCAAAATGGAGGTTGAGATCCAGCATATGCGCTATGCAAAGGTTATAACAGAAATGATGGTGGAAGGGTAGTATTCTGGGTGGCTTATTATGATTATGATAGTTTTAAGAAACGTTTCATACTCTCAAAGTGAGTTACTGAAAATATTATAACCGACTCTTCAACGAATGACTAAAATACAATTTTCGTCTGCCATTTTAATGGATTGAATTATTAGGTAACCGTAGGGAGAAGTATGTTACTCTATTGTTAAAACTCACAAGTCGAAGGAGGAATCCAAACTCGAATAAAAGTTAAATTTTAAATCGGAAGTCGATCAAGCTTTATTTAAATGACAAAGAGGACTAACATACTTAGTTCTGATTACATTTATTGACATCTCGCTTTGAAGTGTAGTTTGCTCAGGTTCAGGCGTTGCGTCAGCAATTATGTTGTTTCGTGGAAAAGCAACAAATGACAAATGACAAATGTGCACTGCATTTGGCGTAGTACTGATTTTTGTGGAAAAGAGTTCACATTTATTTAGTATTAACTTATATACGAGTACATATGCAATCGAGAAATGCATTATATAGCAAAATTACAAGGAATATTAAGACTGCTACTTGTCTTGTTTTGGATATTCTTGACTAGGTAGGTAGGTAGGTAGGTAGGTAGGTAAGAGTGGTTGTTGGAAATACCAACCCACTTAGGCCTATTGGCCCATTGTCATGTCACGTGGATCTATGATCCTCTTACTAATGGAACCAGTTTGAGCTTATGATGAAGCGTAGGAGACTGTTTACCTCTATATTTTTTAGATCGTTTAGATCCTTGTAGAAGAAAGCCCCTAAGTGAAGTTTTCTTCTCTGGGAGAGAGCTGGACATGTACAGACTAGGTGGAGGATTGTCTCCTCCTCTTCCTCATCTATCCAGCTTCTACTGAAATTGTTTGTAAAAGCGCCAAGCTTTCTTGCGCGCTCGCCTATGAGGCAGTGTCCAGTGATGACACCTATGATGGCACTGAGATGTTTCCTATTTAGAAGGATCAGACACTTAGAGCGATTCAGATCCAATAGATTATTCCAACAGTCCACATAAGGTGTTGAGGGGGGCAAACGCTCTTCTGGTACTCTGGGGTTCTCGCACAATTGTCGGGCACAATTGAGAGATTATATTATGAAATGATGGGGAATAAAAGACAAATGCTTATGAATCGTTTTAATAACTTTATTTGTGGTCTTACCTCTAGGAGAGTCGCAAGAGAAGTGAACGAATGAGTGCAAGTTAGATAATAAAAAAGGGGGACTAGGCACATTAGAGAAAAAGTATAGGATGAGTTGAGCGACCTCTGTTATTTAGTACGTAATTCACTATGAGTTGTTCAAAGAGTATTTCAACTGAACATTACCAGCCGCCTTGCAGCATTTGCGGCAAAATATGTCTAAGCTTCTTGACTCTTTACAAGGGATAACTTACAACTAATACCTTACATCTAAGGGCGAATCTTTTCTTAACGGAGGGACTCCACTCACTCCTACGAATATAATCAATAATTTTATAGAGCGACAAATTCATAATACAATATTTGTTAACTTATTTACTATGCAAAATTTCAGCAATACGTAAGTTTTAATTTATGAAGTTGTTGTTGGATAAGTTCCTACAATATTTTCCGTACTAGTGCCAACGTTTCAATTGAAGAAGTAAAGTGACTGTAGTAACCGCGTTTTATAATATATTCATTGGCAAGCAAGCACACAAAGCTTTACAACAGCGCGAGTAATAATTCCCTTCCATGTCTTCAAGTCTACCACTCTAACTCTTTTATCAGGACCAAAGTGAGTTTTAACCACCCTTCCTAATCGCCATTCGTTTGGAGGGAGTTGTTCTTCCCGAACGACAACGAAATCTCCTACTTGAATATTTTTTTGGGGGTACTTCCACTTGTAGCGTTTGTGTAATTCCTTTAAATATTCTTATTTATATTCTTCCTTCCATCTAAGACTAAACTTATGATGGAGAATTTTGAGTTTTTCCCAACGGTTGATATAATTTATTGACCTATCGTCGAATGAAGGTTCAGGCATACTAATTAAGGGACCACCTCTCAAAAAATGTCCAGGAGTTAAAGGTATTAGATCTAATGCATTTCCCGACATTGGGGAAATTGGCCTTGAATTAAGGCACGCCTCGATACGAGCTAGAAGTGTAGTAAATTCTTGAAACGTAAATTTCATATTACCAGCAACCTTACGGAAGTGGGTCTTAAAGCTTTTAACTCCTGCTTCCCATAGACCACCCATATGGGGGGTCCCTGGAGGAATGAAGTTCCATTTGATTTGAGAAAAATTACAATCTGCAAGAGAAAATGTTTTTAGAGCCTTTTGTAAATCTTGCAACAGACATTTAGAAGCACCAACGAAATTTGTACCGTGGTCGGAAAATATTTGAGCAGGCAAGCCTCGACGAGGTACGAATCGCGAAAAAGAAGCTAGAAAAGCTGTGGTTGTTAGAGTGCTTACAGCTTCTAGATGAATAGCCTTCGTAGAGAGGCAAACGAATACACAAACGTAACCTTTTTCCAACCGACAGGTTCTTCCGTAATAGATTTTGATGGGAAATGGGCCGACGAAATCTACACCAACATTGGTAAAAGGTAAAGTAAATGTCGTTCTTTCAGGTGGAAGCAAACCCATGAGTTGGAGTCGCATTTTCCTTTTGTATATGACGCAAACTTTGCACTGACGAATACTCTTCCTTACTAGGATTTTCAGCCGAGGTATCCAAAACTCGGAACGAATGATTCGAACCGTGATTTGGATCTCGCCATGTATAGAAAGAAGATGTACATAAGAGATGTACAGATGAGAAAGATAAGACTTATATGGAAGCAAAATTGGATGACTCTCATTGTAAGTGAGGGTAGAGGAAGTTAATCGGCCGTTTGCTCGAAGAATGTTTTCGGTGTCTAAAAAAGGGTTGAGGGTTAATAGACTACTTCTAGTCTTCAGTGGCTTGCCATGCAGTAAGGCTTCATATTCTGAATTAAAATGCATTTTTTGAGATAGTAAAATGAGTCTTAGTTTAGAATGGAGGATTTCAACATGTGTAAGGAAATGTGTTCTGTGCTATCTTACGCGATATTTTGCTGCTTTATAAAACCGAAAAACATAGCTTATTACTCGCACAGCTTTGTACCAAGAAGAGAAACGTCGCAAAATCACTTCGAATTCATCATTTATGATGGTACTGTACTGACTGGTACTGTAGGACTTAAGGGGTTTCGGAACTAGAAAGATTTCATCAGGAGGTATGGGGATCGAAGACGGCCAATCATTTTGAGGAGTTTGCAACCAATGCGGACCTGACCACCACAAGCTGTTGCCAATCAAGTCCTTAGGTGTTAGACCGCGCGTTGCCAAATCAGCAGGATTATCTAAGGTCTATACATGACTCCAGGGTACAGCTTTAACATTGGTTATAATTTCGGAAACTCTGTTGGCAACAAAAGTTTTCCAAGTACACGCTGGTTTTTGACCCATGATAACACGATAGTGGAGTCTCACCATAAGAAAAGTTCATGGTTTTCAACAGAATGAAGTTTTTGCTGAGCTATTCGGACCATATTTGATAGTAAAACGGCTCCCAGCAATTCTAAACGAGGCAATGGAATTGAACGTACAGGTGCAACCTTACCTTTTGCCCATAGTAAATGGGAAGAAAAACGTGAACTGCTGTGTTGAACTCTTATATATAGAGCAGCGGCATAGACCTTTTCAGAGGAGTCACAGAACCCATGGATTTGAATAGGAGCCCATGGATTTGAATAGGACCCATGGAACATATTCAATCCATCGGGGTATATTGATGTCCATTATAGTCGAAAAATTTGCCAGATATATTTTCCACATCTTTTGTGTAGAGGGCTGAACAGTTTCGTCCCATCCAGTGCCATCTTTCCATATTTTTTGCATAATAATTTTGGCTGGAATAACGATAGGAGCAAGTCATCCAGCCGGGTCATACAACCTTGCGATTATTGAAAGCACACAACGCTTTGTCATAGAAAAGGATAATGTTTCTGAAGGCATTGAAAATTGAAAGGTGTCTGATGTTGTCTTCCAGCAAAGACCGAGTGTTTTCGCTGAACAATTTTGATCTATTTTCAACGAATCTTCGTTGAGTAGATGTTCTTTGGGCATGCAAGTTAATAGTTCCGGTGTATTGGCAGTCCATTTTCTAAGAATAAATCCTGCAGAAGCTAGCGCGGATATTAGTTCCCTTTGTGCAGTTTGCGCAGATTGAACATCGTATGCACCTGACAAAACATCGTCAACATAAAAATCGCGTTTTAAAATTGTCGATGCAAGTGGATGAGTGAGCTGTATGTCATCGGCTAGTGAATGTGCGAATGTCCAAATAGGGGGCACAAGTGACACCAAACTGTCTTGAGTTGAAAATCCGAAATATCATCACTGGGTTCTTCCCGAAACAAAATCCGTTGGAAAGCTTGATGATCTGGATGTACTCGGATTTAAACGCCAGTTTAAAAGAAGAAGAGTTATATCAGACTGTAAAACTGGGCCAGGATAAAGTACGTCATTGAGACTTACTCCATTAAATGAAGAAAAGGAGGCGTTAAAGACAACTCTTACCTTTGTTGTGGTGCTCTCTAATTTAATCACAGTGTGATGAGGTAAATAATATGAACATATTTTGTTAGACTTAGTTATCTCAGCCGGGATCGAGGGCTCCATATGGTCAAGAGTTTGGTAATGCTTGAGAACAGAAAAGTACGAGTGTTTGCTTTCAGGTTTTGATTTAAGACGCCGTTCAATTCCAAGAAATTGTTTAAAAGCCAAATCTCTTGACGTACCTAGTTGGATTTCGGCGGGAAAATTCTTTTTGAATCGGAGGTGAACAACATATCTACCCGAAATATCACGAGTAGTAGTTTCTGAGTATAAGTCTTCACAAAATTGGTCATCCGAAGAAAGCATCTGAACTTGTGGTAATTCTTTTAATTTCCAAAATTTTTCAATTTGTTTATTAAGTGGGAGGTCATGATATTGAGAAACAAATGTCGAATATGAAGTGCAATTATAGTAATTGCTAGCAGAAATAGGGCCTAGGATTATCCAGCCAAAAAAATTATTATGCGCCATTAGCGTATCGAATATTTTAGTTTTTACTCCATCTAAAATAATAGACGGATACAGATCAGCTCCAATTAGCATATATATTTTCGAGCGTTGATCAAAATGAGGATTCGCAAATCTAGCTTAAGTTTATCACCAATATTAAGTGAACATGAAGGAAGTTCACCTGTTAGTTTTTTAAGAACTAAAGCTTGAACATAAAGATTAAAATCTTTAGTGTGATTTGAATATAATTCGAAAGAGCACAGTTTTGAAGAAGAAGCTGTGACGGTAGAGCTCATACCTGATATTTGTGCATGTACAGGTCTTGTAGATAAATTAAGGGCCTTCTGGATGTTTTCTGAAATGAAAGAGACTTCAGATCCAGGGTCTATGAGGGCTCTGAGATTAAAATAGTTACCGTTGTGACGTATTGTTACCCAAGCAGTATCTAATAGAACTTGTCGATATTCGGATCTGAAGAGCGCAAGATGATTTGAATTGCGAGTGGACTGTATATGGTTAGGCGGCGTATCTTGATTACTTGCAACTGGAACTGAAAGCATATGTGAACTACGGTGCAACAAAGTATGATGCTACTTTTGCACTTATAACAAGTGTTAAGGCTCTTGCAGTTGTTGTTAGTATGAGTTACGGCAAGGCAATTAGAACAATAATTATACCTTTTGACGGTTGAAATCCTATTATCGATCTGCATATTTAAAAATTCAGGGCAAAGACGTAGAGGGTGCTGCTCTTTACAAACTTTGCAGCTGTTAATAACTTTTGTGTGATGGTTTCGAATATATTTTGAATGTATAACTTGGGTTTGTTCTAATTTAGGGGCTGTTGGCTTTGATTTATTGGAAAACTTAATGTCAGAAACTGTTTCAAGTACACGATGCCGATTTGAGAGAAAAAGGCTCATCTCATCCCAATATGCTATCTCTGTGGGCTTTGACAATGATTGCTTCCAAAGTGACAACGTTGTTTCAGGAAGATGATTTGAGCATAAATAGGTGATAATAGAATCCCAGGAGGAGGTATGTATCTATATCGTGGGTTTGGAGCGCAACTAAGCAATCATCAATATCGCTTTGAAGCTGTTTAATTGCTTTTCCTGATTCAGCTGGAATATGGGGCAGATTGAAAAGGATTTTCATTTGTTTATTGACCAAGATTCTTTTATTTTCGTAATGTTCCTTCAGAGCATTCCACGCTAATACGAAATTTTTATAGGTAAGTGGAAACTTGCGGACAATGTTATACGCGTCATCTTTTGTCTTGGCAATAAGATGAAAAAGTTATTGCACTGAACTCAATTTGTCGTGCTTTATGAAGACGGCAGTAAACATGTCTCTGAAGACCGGCCATTTTAAGTAGCTGTATTAGTATCACATGGTGGTAACTTAATACAATGCGATGAACAGGTAACAGCAGGAAGGGTTGAGGGTGAACTGACTGGACTTTTGTCAATCATTGCCAACTTTTGCATCGAATTTATTATTTCACCAAGACAAACTACATAGGTTTCGGATGAAGAATGGTATTTAGATTTTACGACTTCCAGAAAATCTTCTTTTGAATCCTCAGTAGCATCATCGGAACGAATACACAATGCATAGTTATTTTTCACTTCCTTCCATAGATCTTTTAATTCGACCTTTAGCGCTTCCAAATATGGAATAGAAAAATCTACGATAGGCTTCATTTTGAAAGAATCATAAAATTCGACTAACTGACTAACGGTGGAAAAAAATATAAGAATCTAACACATTCATATTAAAAGCAAGGCTTTTATGAGGGGAAAACTGAATTCGAAAACACGTGGTTTACAAGCAGAAAATTTTGATCACTATCAATTTTCGAGTGTAGAAAAAAAGTTTAATTAACGGTGCTTACTTGGCCAATGAATTGTGTTACTTAAATATACACGTGGTTTGCGGTCTAATCAAGTGTATGTTGTATATTTATATATATATATTAATGTTTGCGCAAATACAGATTGTATTCATATATGAAATTAGCCACTGGTCACTGTGTGATCAATTAATGATCAATCGCGGTAGGAATATAGTATTTATATTGGGCACTAATATCAAAAATATTCCACGCAGCTGTTTAATCCAAGTTGATGTGTAGTGTATTTTCCTTCCTCAGCTTTCTTGAAAAACATGTGGAGTTTTGCTGCACTTCAATTGCTGCTGTTTGTTAGGTTTTGATAGCGTGATAATTTGTTGAAATCTGGTTTTCTTGTTTTGATTATCCGGCTCGAAGGACCAGTAATGATGAGGGGGGGCAAGCGCTCTTCTGGTACTCTGGGGTTCTCGCACAATTGTCGGGTACAATTGGGAGATTATATTATGAAATGATGGGGAATAAAAGACAAATGCTTATGAATCGTTTTAATAACTTTATTTGTGGTCTTACCTCTAGGAGAGTCGCAAAAGAAGTGAACGAATGAGTGCAAGTTAGATAATAAAAAAGTGGGACTAGGCACATTAGAGAAAAAGTATAGGATGAGTTGAGCGACCTCTGTTAGCTAGTAGGTCTATTTAGTACGTAATTCAGTATGAGTTGTTCAAAGAGTATTTCAACTAAACATAAGGTCTGTTCTTTTATTGACATCCAGCTTTAACCTTAGCTTGCACGTAGCGATTGGTATACCTATGCTACCCTTTTCCGGTATAATAGGTAGAGTGGTTCCAATTTTGGCGAGTTCATCGGCTCTGCAGTTCCCTGCAATGTCACTGTGGCCTGGCACCCAACAAAGGTGAAGGTTGAACTGCTCTGCCATCTCTATGAGGAATGATCGGCATTCAAGGGCGGTTTTAGAGTTTAATGAGGCCTAGTCCAGGGACTTGATAGCGACCTGACTATCCGAAAAGATGCAGATATCACGTTTTTCTTCAGCCAGGACAGAGCTTTTTTAATCGCCAAAATGTCCGCCTGCAACACGCTACAATAATTTTGAAGACTGAAGGAGAGGCCTAGGTTTAGCTTATCTGAGAAAACACCGCCACCAACCCCGCTATTAGATACATCTGTGTAGAGATGGATTGACTTGTCCTAATTGAAAGCATCTTTCTCCCAGAAGGAAGGAAGCTTCTCCTCTAGGAAGCTTATATGGAACAAAGTTCAGGTATGATGTATTAAGAAAGTTGGCGTGACCGAATGCATTATTTGTCCACTGTTTAGTCGCTTTAAGGCGAATATTTGCAGTCGCAGCTACTTGCCTGCTGAAAATATCGAGGGGTGTCAAATGAAACAGAATGTCTAATGAGTAGACCACAAGGCTCCGTCTGTGCATAGACATGATGTTCTTTGGACTCTGCTTAGTTTAATGCAGTTGACTGCATGCGAGGTTGAACGCCCCATTTATTCCCAATGGCTGTCTTGCAACAGAATAAAACTATTGTAGCTTTATTTACTCTTTGTGGAATGCTAGGTTTCTAGTTTAGTGGCCGTGGTGTAGTGGTACAGCAATCGCTTCTCACTCGGAGAGTTGAGGTTCGAATCCTGCCCATGACAAGCCTTTCAAGTTTTTCATTTGTGTAATTGGAACTCAGACAGAAAAATTCTGCGTGTGAAGGCATAACACTGACACGTAGATTTGGCTGTTGTAGAGTTTCAAGCGCAAAAAAATAGTGCGAATTATAAACTTCGAATCACTCTGAGTGAAGAAAAAACTCTCCGTACTCCCATCCCGTGAGAGCGAATATCGAAACCAAACACACCTAAGTTTCAAACCACTACAAAAACAATTTTTCCTTTCTCCTCCTTCTACCTTTCCACCCACGCCATGGCAGAAGTAAAAGGGTATCTAACCCCTTAGGCGCGCGTAAATTATAAAGAAAAAAATGATATTTTGCTGTATCGGAAAATACTAAACTGGTACCATTTATGGAAGGAGGGTCTATATTTGAAATTTTGTATTTCCTGGAAAAGAGGACAAGATCAGTTTTATGGGGGTTTATTCCCAATCCACAGCGATCTGCCAAACGGGTTAATCTATTGAGATTTACTTGAAGGAGTTCTTTAATGGTATTAAGATACTTACCTGAGACGGCTATAGCAACGTCATCCGCATAGGCAATCACCCTGCTACCACCCGCTTCCAGGTATATCAGCAGTTCATTAAATACTAAGTTCCTCAGAAGTGGAGAGGGAGAGTACCTCTGCTGGCATTAAAGCTACGTTTCACTAATATACTAGTTTTGATCTTACCTTTGTCTCTTGTATAGAGCGAAGCGTGGAAATTGGATAAATACCTGAAGAAAAAATACATTTGCAACTTTCGTTGTTCCATTTTACATGCCTCTTCTATACTTCAAATATATGAGTATGTACAGTAACTCACATGTTTGATCAAATGTGTTCAAGAAAGCAAATTAACGTATTTTTTCGGCATCATTGAACAGTTATCTTAAGGAATATAGTATGCATCATTTTGGAGAACACATTCTCACAATTAGTATTATACATTCAAAGGGTTTAGTCAGCAATTTTTTATTAGTGCAGCAGTGAAAATGGTGTTAAATTGGTATAAATCAGTTTTGTGAGTTCGGTATTTAAATTTTAAAAAGCGTAGTAATTATTCAATTTTTCAAATTCAGTATGAAAACTATTGCTTTCTAATCAAATGCGACGTCGGCATATCTTACATGTACGTTTTATTTTTCATAATTTAGCTGTAGTTTTTACTTGACATTAAGAAACACCAATATTCGCTATGAAACCAATTTGCAGGAGAAAACATACGGCCAGAATAAAATCGTTGTGGCTTCAAAATCGTGAAATTGAGGTTTTAAATTCTCGAGCTCAATGCTGCCATAAGGCAGCACCTCAAAAATCTGGAGGAATTGTACAGCCGAGTGGAGGTAGAATGGCAAAACATTTCTCAAGAAACTTGCAAGAATTTAGTAAGTAGTATGACACGGTGCATAGGAGCTGTTTTAAAGGGCAAATATAAGAGAATCTGTAACTCTCATAACTGATCAAATGCTTAATTGGTTTTATTCTTTTTTTTTTCCGGATTTCATAAGGTACGCTAAAAATGTTAGTAACTGTTTATCTCCCAATTAAAAGCAAAAAAAAAAATAAATTAGACTTTTAGTAATAAAATGTTAAAAAATATAAATGGATCAAGCCATTTGGATCAAGACTGCGTGTTACTGTACAAATATAAAAAGAAAATGCGTTTTTTTTTTAATAGCCTAAGTTTCCACACTAAAAGAATATTTCGAATATCGATTCGTTGACGTGGTTTATCGTACCAGTACAAATTAAAATGTCTGTGGCAAGAAAAAGAAAAAAACGAGGTCCAGGAAGAAATAAATAGTTCCGTATACCGTATCTGATTCTTATAGCCCATCTTCGACATCGTCTTCGAATTCATTAATTATGGCTCCTAAGATCGAAGCTGTTCAAAATAACTGTCAATTCAAAGACGCCTCGAAAAGTTTGACGGCGAGTCAAAAGATGTGGTGTTATCGTTATCAGGGTTTTAGAATATTTAGAGGTTTGTTGTTGGAACAAAGTGCTAAGATATCTGTATGCGAAGCGGCTGCTATGTGCGGCTGGTAGGATAGCGGTGGAGCCAAAGTCAGGTATATGTAGTCGGGAGGAGCTAAATTACTGTTTGAAAAATGAGTTCGGCAGCAATGATGTGGAAAATTTGCATAAGTTGTTTTGCAAATACAAAAAGGAATCCAGCCGAGTTGTACTTAGAATGCTTTTATAGGCTCAAACAATTTGCTGCTAGAGGAAAAGGCAAGGACTCGCATTTGATAGGGTATATGGTAAGCGGTATTCCAGACAGCGCTTTAGATAAAAGTATTCTTTATGAATCGCAGACTTTAAAAAAACTTAAGAGAAATATGAAAGTGTATGAGAAGATGAAGGATAAGTCAAGATAATCATAAGTCAACATAATGAAAAGAAAAAGTACGACAGATGGCAGCTGAGCTCAAACGAAATTAAAAAGCAGGAGACTATCTCGCATAATTCGGAACGGTGTAGGAATTGTAGTGCTGTTTCCACACGCATGGCAACTGTCCTAATAAGTCAATATTGCTCAAAAATGTCTAAAAAAAAAGCAAATGTTAGCGATGTTACGGCAGACGTTCCAGATTTCGTATTTCAAGTGACTGTCGGTGGGAAAAATTACAGCGGGCTTATAGACACTGGAAGTCATATATGGTAGGCATTATGTCGTTCATAGATCTCAGCGGAGACCAGACGCATTACGCATTTCGTGTTCGGCTTTAAAAGTGTAGAAAAAAAAATAAATAGAGTACTAAACAGTAGATTTTCAAGTGTTCGGTAGCCGAAGTGGTAGAGGCCCGGACAATAAACCTCGAGGTTGTGGGTTCGCTTCCCGGCCTCTGCGAACGTTTTTTTTTCGTTTATTTATTTAATTTATAATTATAATAAAAAAGTGTTTATTTGGTATTACAAATTCACGTGATGGATTGTGGAGAGCGGTCCGCTATGCCAATAGCGGGATCAGCTGAGAAAGCAGGTGAGGCTTCGAGTGGTTCGAGCCAAACGCCAAAGCCAAAGAGGAAGAGGATGCTAAAGTCAACCTCTAACTTGGCTCAACGTCCTTCCCTACAAACGTCCACTGTAAACCTTGGTGGAGTGAGGGCAGGAAACAACTTCGCTTCATTGGCAGCAAGCGAATCTGACGATGAAGAGGAAGAAATAGAGTCGATAAGTAGCAGCATAAAAATGCTACAGCAAAGGGTACAGGCCATTAAAGAACAGCAAATGATCAGAAGGAAGAGGGAAGAGCATGAGCAATCCCAACAACAACAGCAGTCGCAGCTTGCTCAAAAGCAGTCCAAACAAAAACAAAAGACAAATACAATACCACAAGTGCACAACCAACGCCAACAAATGTAAAAGAAACACCAGCAACAACAACAAGAGCAGCAGCAACAACAACAACAACAACAACAACAACAACAACAACAACAACAACAACAACAGCAGCAGCAGCAGCAGCAGCAGCAGCAGCAGCAGACGAAGAAGAAGGAGAAGGTGCCTCCTATCAACACCTATAAATTGGAGGTGAATGCAAGCAAGGACCTATGTAAGTTGGTAATTGGTAGTAATTTTAATATTAAGCGATTGGGGAACGATCGCCATGTCATCCACTGTAATACAGTGTAGGGCTACGCGAAAGTGAAAGAGCTCCTAAAGGAAACGACGACGGAGCACTTCTCATTCACACCGAAGTGTGAAAAGCGGCAATCGATGCTGCTGAAGGGGTTGGAAACGTCTTCTGATCCTGAGGAGATCCTGGCACTGCTCAAAGAGAAGGAGTGCGAAGGACTCAAGTTTGTAGGGGTAAAGCCATTTACCACAGCTATAGCCAGGCGGGAGAAACGGAGTCTGCCGTTCTTCTTGGTGCAACTCAGTCCCGAAAGCCGTCTGGATAGTCTAAGGAGTATCAATGTCCTAGACTACCAGGTGGTTCACTGGGAAAAACTAAAAAGGAGCGAAGGCATTATACAATGCGTTCGTTGCCAGAGGTTCGAGCACGCCGCGTCGAACTGCCAAATGCAGCCTCGATGCGTGAAGTGCGCAAAGAACCACAGTTCCGAGGAGTGTGCTCTGGGTGTTGACGGAGCATCCGATAGGTCACAGCTCTCGTACCTATTATGTGGGAACGTGGGACACACCGCAAACTATCGGGGTTGTCCTAAGTTCGCTGACATTAAGAAAGCAAAACTGGCTCGGCAGCAGAAGATGGAGGTCAAACGTTCACCTGTTCGGTTTCAAACACCAGCCGTCACGTCCCAAATTTCCTACGCCCAAATGGCGTCAGGTAGGGGGGTTACGGTACAGCAAGCGGCTGTTGCTTCTCCAGCGCCAATGCCGAGAACAACGGAAGCTGCACCTAACATGCTAGCCATCTTGCTCGCAATCCAAGGGCAGATGGCTCAGCTGCAAAAGCAGGTACAAGAACAGGCCAAGCGGGTGGACCAGATCTACTCGCTGCTGTCGGGCCTAACGCAACACATGTCGTAATGGGTACGCACATGGTGGAGCAAACTTTGAAGGTCCTTGCGGTGAATGTTAATTCACTGATTAGGATCGAACGAAGAGCCGCGATGTTTAAATTGCTGCAAGACCAAACTCCTGATGTGCTTTTCGGTAGCGAAACCAAACTACCCGATAAGCACAAACTGGAGAACAATAATTATATTGTTAGAAGAAGAAATCGACACAGATCCAAACGTGGAGGCGGTGTCGCGATCTTCATTAAAGAAGGTATAAAATTTCACAGAGTGTACAAGGGCGTGTTACGCAGGTTCCGGGTGTTGGAGGCAGTCGTCATTTACATACCGCTCCGCAGTGGAAAGCGGCTGTACTTGGCCTCTGTTTATGCACCTGAGGCTTCACAATCCACCCTATTCATTACAGAGCTCGACACGCTTTTTCGACTTCTGAGGCTGGAATGGGGGGAGAATTATTTTATAATCGGCGGGGATTTGAACGCTATACACAGAGATTGCGGAAATAATTTGCCAAATACTAGAGGGAACCTACTACTCGATTGGTGGGGTCAACACGATGTGATGTACAGACTCGGTCTTAAAGAGTCGGATAATCCGTCGTTTCCCAGAGGCGGGTCTTATTTGGATCTACTGCTGTACGACGAAAGCATACGACTGACAGGTACGAATTTACAAACGCTAAACTGTCTGCGCACATTCGTGTATGACAGTGACCATTGCGGTTTAAGCACCAAAATTACGGTTCCCAACGAAATTGCGGAATTGGAGGAGTTTGTCCAAAGATATTCTTACAACTACAGTAAGACTCGATGGACACACTTCTCCGCAACCTTGAAACGAGCGCTCTCCTCGAACACGCTCCACCCACCGCCCAATAGGAATTTGTCAAACGAGGAGATCGACAATTACCTAAAACAAATAGGCGAGACAATTAAACAAACTATGGACACTACAATACCGCGGTATCGACGTACAACTAACGAAAACCTGTTCCGCAATCCTACTATTGACCCACTACACCGACAGAAAAGTAGACTTCTGACAAGACTCAAAAACTTGTATAGACAGTTAACTGACAGACAAAACCCGGATATTAGGACACTGAAGTCGTAAACGTTAATAAAAGAGAATTACAGAAATTCTGTAAGTTTGTATTGGAACAACAAGGTTCGGGCTATAAACACCAGCAACCCGAATATGTTCCCGCAAATAAATAAACTATTTCGGAGAAAAAATGAAAACGACCTTCAGTGTCTTAAAATACCCCGGACAACAGATAACGAACGGCTACTGACAGTAGCAGGTATCGATCCAAATAATACCGCTGATGATGAAGACTTCTTTATGATCGAGGATTCTCAGGAGAAGGTTGAGGCCATAGGGGCGACTTTCCAGGAAGTATACAAGGCCACTGATACCATTGGCCCTAATTATGACCTGGACAATCGCGTCTTGGTGCACGACTTCTGCATTCGAAATGAAATAGGGAACTGGCGATCCGAGGGCTCTGGTTTCACCCGGTTTAGCGACGAAAATATGGCAAATAACGTCATTGCCAGAGAGGGTGACCTACCCCCGTTCATTTCGAAGGAAGAACTCCATGAGATCTTCGACACAATCAGGGCTAGGAAATCAGTGGGAACCGATGGTATTCCGAACATTGTGCTTCGACATTTTCCTCTAGAAGCGGTGGACATTTACACCACCCTGTTTAATAATGCAATGAATAATGCATATTATCCAGCGCATTGGAAAACGGCGGTGGTTCAACCTATCCCCAAAAAGGGGAAGGATATATCCAATCCGGCGAATCTCCGGTCGATAAGTCTGCTTCCAAATATCAGTAAGGTTTTTGAAAAGGTAATCAATAGAGCTCTGTCTAGGTGGGTTGAGGACAAACATATACATAGTTCCGGATAATCAATTCGGTTTTAAGGCGGGGCATGATATCTCACATGCCGCGTCTAAACTGGTGTCCGATATCCAATGGAATAAAGGCAAAACACAATGCACCAGTGCCTGCCTTGTTGATTTGGAGAAGGCCTTCGACACCGTATTGTTAGAGGGTCTTTTCTATAAGCTGACTAGGCTAGGGATCAGTAAACCACTCTTGTACATTCTTTATAATATGCTAACCAACAGACAGTTCATCGTGAAAAATGGTGATATGACTTCTGTTGGATTATTTCAAATTAAAAATGGTCTTCAGCAAGGCGCGGTCAATTCGCCGATCCTATTCAATATTTATACAAGCGACTTGATAGGTTCACTTCCCAATACTATTGCGTACGCAGACGATTTGGTAGCGTACAGTACAGGTCCAAAAATCGAGGTCATTAATACTCTCTTGCAGCGTGACTTGGATAAGATAAGACGATTTTGCGATGACTGGAAGTTGAAAATCAATTTTCAGAAGTCTGAAACCATTCTCTTTAGGACGCCGTCTCTAGGGATACCAGAAAAAATTGGAGAAAGTTCTCGATCTCTGCTCAACGCGGACAGCCTCTCGTATGTAGTCAGGTACCTTGGGATCTGGCTAGATCAGTTTCTGTATTTTGGCAAAAATGTGGATGCTCTCTGGCCAGAGCTAAAGGTGCTTTTGCCCTTACAAAGAGACTGTTTTATAGCAGCCAACTCGATGCGAGGGTAAAAGTAATCTGCTACATGCTGGTATTTGGTTGTCCCGTGTGGTTCAATCTACGAGCAAGCTTAATGGAAAAGATTCGGGTGAAAAGAGTCGGAGTACAAGAAATTTTATCCTAATGAGGTCCTTTACAACAGGGCGAACCTAATACGAGTGGAAAACTTCGTAATTAAGCTGACTTGAAGGCACATTGCAAGAGCAATGACCTCGACTAATACCTTATATCTGGGGGTTACTACCTCAATTACCTTTACCACGAGAGTGTGCGCTCTGACGACTTCGTTCCACCGGAAGCATTCCTCTACCTAGATCAGATAGGGTTGATCCAGGATAGATCAGCGGTGCCGTTAATCTTCCATGTCGCTCGGACAGCCTGGGGACAGGCGACTCAACTACAACAGAGACGTCGCACGCGGCAGTGTGGATCGCCTCAGGTTCAGTAGGGTGGTGGGGAATCGCGATAAGAGGGATGTCGTTCGGCAGTACCAGCATTTCGGGTGGTTGAATGATGGGGAAGATGTTTCGTCGTCGTTTCCATCAATTACGGACCAGCCTCACTAATGAGGCAGAGCTGACCAATTTATTTGCTCTGTGAAAAGCGGTGGCCAGCTTACATAGGTTTAGGTTAGCATTTAAGAAACATATACATATATCAGTGTATACAAAGGTGTATACTGATATATGTATTCGATTGTGTATAATGTCTATGTGTGTTTATGTGTGTATTGTTCATTTAGGTTAGGTAAACTAAGGTTTATTTTAAGTTAGATACTAAGTTTTTATAAAAAATAAGAAAATGTCCGTATGCTAAGTTTTTGTTAACAATTTTTTTTCTTAGCTTTAAGTATAGAAAATAAATATCCGTAAAGAAAATGTAAATAAGGTCGAAAGATATAGTTATAAGAATTTAGAGTAGCTTAGAGTGCCTGCGTGGGGCCAGTAAGTTAGTATAAGATTGTTAAGTAATTTTAAGCAGCTAGAGTTAATGATTAAGAAAATAAAATGCCTTAAAACTGAAAAAAATGGTAGGCATTATGAAGAAAGCTCAAAATGGTAAACTTGGCGTACGGAAATTCGAGAAACCCGACATTTGAGTTGTTGGATTTGGCCATAACAGCAAAACAACTTTTGGTGCGGCAGCCATTGGCGCTGTTATTGAAAACGAATCATATCGATTTTTATGCACGTTGTGCCAAATGATTGGTTAAGTACTGATGTTCTAATTGGAAACAATGCCTTTGCAAATGTGTCGTTAACCATCAAAATCGTAAAACCGTTAGAGAAACAGATAATACAATATAATATAATAATTTTTTCAAGTGCTCATTAATTGTCATATCATACTCGTATATTACACAAAATATTCGAAAGTGCGTTCATGAACGTTCACACATTGCCCATTGCCTTGCACAAAAGGCAATGAATATAATATATATGAATACCCTTAGTATGCCTTTGCTATGCTTAAAGGAATATAAAGTAGAATAAGAATCCAATTTTTTCACTTGCATACACTTACCACCTAACAAGCTCTTCGGAGAAGGATCTATACTGCAGCTTATAGTAGTGGTTCATACGTACCTCAACTGCCATACGCTTTAAATGAAGGCTTCCAGGGGACGGAATTCAAATACTCAGGATTCTGTGTGTTTTCATATTTCTCTAGTAAATAGTATTGCAAGCCCAGCAAAGGTACGCACTTCAAATTACATATCTAGCAGAGCCGCCCATTCAAGCCCATTGATTCCGAGTGAAAGCTTGATGTGATTTTGATAGAAATAACTATTGTCTTTTACTTAAATCTAGGTTTAAGTAAAACCGATGGCTCCTGGACAACCTCAAGTGATGAATAACTCAACCTGCTACTGGACACCCACCTTCCAGATAGCTCCCAATTCGCGGCCTGTAGCAGCCCAACCGACCTACTGCAACCGGGACCAAAATTCATGGTCTTATTACAATAGACAAACTGCTCTGGGCGCTGCATAGATTCAAATCATACAAGTCTGCTGGTCCGGACGGTATAATACCTGCCAAGCAACAGAGGTCCTCGGATATTATTCTGCCTGCGCTAGAAAATATTATGAGGAGCTGTGTAGAACTTATCCACATTAAACTGTCATGGAGAGAAATCAATGTAGTATTCATCCGAAAATGTTCTCATGTTGTTCCAAAGGACCTCAGAACCTCAGACCTATAAGTCTATCATATTTCCATCTGAAAACTCTAGAACAACTCATTAATATCCATATACGAGCTAAAATTGATCCATCTACATGCCTACTGTAAAGGAAAGTAGGTTTAAACGGCTCTGCATTCACTGACATATCACTATCGAACAATCCCCACAATATAAAGTGTACACAATGGTTGCTTTTGTGGACAAGAAAGGTGCCCTTAACAAAGTCAACACATCCGCAATCACGACTGCGCTGTCAACTCTGCAGGTAGATGACTCACTTGGGGAGTTGATCAGTCTTATACTATAAAGCAGGATAATGAACTCCAAACTGGGTGAGACTTCTGCTAAAAGATGTGTCAGCAGAGGTACGCTTCAAGGTGCGGTCCTCTCTCCCCTTCTCAGGAAGTTAGTAGTTAATGAACTGCTGATATACCCGGAAGCGGATGGCAGCAGGGATATTGCCTATGCGGATGACGTTGCTACAGCCGTCTCAGGTAAGCATTCTAATACCATTAAAGAATTCCATCACGTAAATCTCAATAGATTAACTCGTTGGGCAGATCGCTGTAGTTTGGGAATAACCCCATAAAACTGATCTTGTCTTCTTTTCCAATTATAGCCCCTCCCTTTTGACAGGAAACTAAACTGGAAACCTTATATTCCACAAAGAGTCAATAAAAAAGCAGTAGCTTTATCCTCTTGCAAAAAAGCCATTGGGTATAAATGCCTTAAAGCGACTAAACAGTGAACAAATAATGCATTTGGTCACGCCAACTTGCTTAATACATCATACCTGAACTTTGTTCCATGTAAGCTTCCCCTCTAGATCGTTCTGGGAGGAAGATGCTTTCAATTAGGACAAGTCAATCCATATATAAACAGATGGATCTAAGACCGATAGCGGAGTTGGTGCTGGTGTTATATCAGATATGCTAAATCTAAGCCTCTTTTTCAGCCCTCAAAATTACTGTAGCGTGTTGCAGGCGGAAATTTTGGGGATCAAAAAAGCTCTGTCCTGGCTGAAGAAAAACGTGATATCTGCAAAGGATATCCGCATCTTTTCGGATAGTCAGGTCACTATCAAGTCCCTGGACTCGGTCTCATTAAATTCTAAAACCCCCCTTGAATGCCGATCATGTCTCATAGCAGAGCAGTTCAACTTTCACCTTTGTCGGGTGCCAGGCCACAGAGACATTCCAGGGAACTGCAGAGCTGATGAACTCGCCAATTTTTGTAGATTTCTGTAGAAGCTGCATGGACGTGGAAGAGAAGGATAAAATCCTCCACCTACTCTGTACATGTCCAACTCTCTCCCAGAGAGGAAAACTTCACTCAGGAGCTTTCTTCTACAACGATCTAAACGATCTAAAAATAGAGGTAAACAGTCTCCTACGCTTCATCATAAGCTCAAACTGGCTCCGTTAGTAAGAAGATCATAGATCCACGTGGCATCACAATGGGCCAATAGGCCTAAGTGGGTTGGTATTTCCAACTGCCACTTTTACTTACTCTCGTGTAGAAACATTCTATACGTTAAGACTTAAGAAAAATTCTTTAGCCACGTTTGGCTTGGGATGCATTTGGGATATATTTCTCGAAAGGACGCTACTTACCGGTATTCGTATATATCCTCACTCACATCCTGAATTCTATGAGTCAAAAGGGTTTTATCAACTACGAGAACAAGAAAAAAATACAATTATACAGATATAGACCTTCGAGTTCTTTAAGTTTGTCCTTCTAAGTGATTGCTAGTGATTGGAGATCGGAATAATTTTCGTAAATTTCTCTTCGACTTCTTTAATGTGAAGGGTTTTTCAATTGTTAAATACGCACCCTTAAACTTTTTATATGATCTGTCAATGTCAAAACGTCAGCCAAGGTTTACATTTTTTCATGGTGAAGTTCATGTTTGAAAATTACTAAAAATTACTACCGCTTCCTCCAATTTTCGGTCGTAGTAATCATTCCGTCAGACAGGTTGTGCTATAGTGAATAAATTCGAGTCAACATATTCACTTCCACGTCGTCCACTGGAATTGGGAATCTCTCAGTCCATTGTGGCATATTTTACATAAAGACCTTAGCGTACATCCCTACAAGATCAAATTAACTTAAGAACTGAAGCCCCTTAGTAGTTTGAATCGCCTAAACCTCTCCGATTGGATTCTTCAAAGGTTTGAAAAATATCCTGAATTTCAACGGAAAATCATCTGCAGCGATGAAGCTCATTTTTGGCTTAACGGCTTTGTTATTAAGCTAAATATGCATTATTGGACTACAACAAACCCATATGTGCTTCAAGAGACTCTATTGCATCTACAAAAAGTAACTGCGTGGTGTGTGGATTTCATGCCGGACGTGTGGTTATACCATATTTCTGGAAGACTATTTTTGGCCAGAATTGAATGGACTTGACATCATGCCACACAGCTCAAACAATCAAACTATTGTCAAACAATCGATCTATTGAAAGGGAAGTTCGGTAATCCTGTAATATCGAGAAATGGGCCAATCGAATTGCCGCCTCACTCATGCCATTTAACGCCGTTGTATTTCTTTTTATGGGGCTACGTTAAGTCATGGGCTTATGCCAATAAGCCAACAAATTTAGAGAAGCGCAGGAATAATATCGAAAGCGAAATTGCCAAAAATTGGCCGATATGTGTGGAAGAATGGTCGAAAATTTGCTCCAAGGAATCGATCGGTGCCAATGTGCTCGCGGTGGTCATATGAACGAGATCGAATTCCATTATCTTGAACATATGTACATGTTTCCAACATTTTTTCTGTGTTTTATTTAAATACAAAATTGTTATGTCCTTATTGAAAAACCCGTCTAAATAGCCCAATCATTACGGCAAATCGTTTATAAACAAATTTTGACTATGTACAACATTTGCATTCTAGACATCTAAAACAACTTAAAAGCCAACATTGAACGCTATGTAACTACCATGAAATGCTTAGTAAAAAACTGCTAAGAACTGAAACGCGTTGCGGAAATCGGAGTATGATGGACGGCACTATTTTTGATACTTTATAGTCTACGAAGGGTGACAGATGTAAACAAGGGTAACACTCCAATAAGCATCCACATTGAATACTTTACATTTGGAAAGTAAGAATGAGTTGAGGTGGAGCTAACCAACAAACCATTCGAGTGTAGTAAGCAGTGGATAACCACAAGAGAGCTTGTTGTCATCTTGGTCAGAATATTTTTTTAAATCCGTCAATTGCTGAGACACTGCGAACTAAAAGATCTTTCGTGTCATAAACGATTAAGAAGCCAAGTGATGCTCAATTATCTCTTTTGGTAGAAATTTTCAGAATTTCCCCAGGGATTAAAATTTGTCGAAGGAAGTATCGTCCATGCCAAAAGACATTCAGTTTTCCGAAGAAGACCAATTTTGTGTAAGTGATATCGAAGGTTGCAGTGGCCGGTTAGAAATCAAACCAGTCTTCTGATATCATCCCTTTTGAATTATAGGGATTCTTTGGATTATTTGTGGAAGGGTTTGGTGGCACGTTTAGCCTGGCGAAGCCCTGAAATATTTTCCCAATGTGATAAACACATTTTGCTTTCCCAATTCTTTATTGCTGAGCTAATTGCTAAATTCGGGATATTATACAATATCTCAGGGCAAACGAATGAATCATTCGAACTAGTAGTTTCTAGCCAGTTCGTCGGCTATTTAACTTCCGACAATACCTTTATGACCAGACATCCCCCAAAAGGGTATTAAAGCAACTGCAATACTGATTTGGAGTCAATTCGTTAGTATATGGACGGGGACGCCTTTCATTCCCTTCAACCAGCCCTGATTGTAGAGCTATCGAAAGACGGCTTCACCTCTTCGTCCCGAATCTCAATCGAAATATGAGTTATCGATATTTCTCCTCTATTAGAGCCATTTGCTCAATACTAATGGTGTTAAGATTAATGTCTTGCGGGACTACGCCCAACGTAATACAGCCCACATCTTGTTAGGGGAGCCTTCTTAATTTCCTGTTCGGGCTCTCTTAGTCATAGTGGAGTCATCGGATCGAGTTCCTTTAGGCTCTGTGCCGTTGTTGTCGATTTCGGCTGTGGCAACTTTAGAGAACGTTACCTTGAGCTACCTCGTTTTAAGGCTACTTTGAACCGTCTCCTCTCCGAAGGTCTAAGTTTAATGTGGCTGGTAGATTTGGATTCACAGAATCTACGACTACTTTCGTGCTAATGGATGGTACACATACCTCATCCGATAGAATTCTGATTGTGTCATCGCACAAAGTGTCTGAGTCTGAGTCGTTCAGAAGGGATAAATTCCCTTCCTTGCTATTCACGAGAGCGTCAGAGTTGGAAGCAATAGATCGATGGATTCTATTCCAGGAAACGCAAGTGCGTCCTTAGAGGTAAATGCTTTTTAAGAGGCATCAGTCACTGTGGCTCTGTTTTTTATTGGATCAATTGTGATTTCCACGAGTAATTGGAATAAAAAAGGTGCCTAAAAGCAGAACCCATATTGCTGTGATTTTTGCTGGGGATTCAAATAGGGGATCGCCCGGTATCCGAAGTTCACAAAGTATAGACCAAGCACCCTCTTAGGCATGCATCCCTCTTCATCGCTCATTTTCGACGATGCTAGAACACAGCACAGTGAGAACCCTTCAATACTACAGACAACTTACCACAAAATAAAAAATCAAGTCAAGATCATGTGCTTAAGAGAAGGCAGACTGCGAATGCTCTCCTCTTTAGTCCTGCTCCACCTCTTTTTATAAATGGATTGCAATCGAACAATTTGGACACACATACGAGTATATTCGGGATTCCTTTTTGCGAGAAACGGATAAATTTACGGATAACTTTCCAAAACAATTTTTTTGTTAAACTGTACTGTGCTACCTGCATTACCTCCTAGTTTACATAATTTTCTTAGTTATCGCTAGGTGTATGCATGTTGTTTTCATTAATGACTTTGTTGGTTCCCATCCCATCTATTGTATACACATCACTTACAGTATGTCAAATTCGTTCCATGATGCACATACCCCACTGGCAAGACGAATATGTTACATCTGCTACTAAAGGCCCCTTAGCACTGTCGAATGACAAATGTGTGCATCTCCACTTCGTTGCTATGTCAATTTTCAAATGACAAAGTTTCCCAAATAGCCCAAGGGCTACAGCTTTGAGTGGAACAAATCCAAGCAGCCATTTGAACATCTGAACCGTTTGACTAATCACCGGGCATATGCAGTCAGTTGCCCCATAAATTTCCATAGTACAACTCTGTCGAAAACAAAACACAAAAAAAAACAAGAGAAATTCCTCAAATCCAGTTCAGCTATGTCCAAATGTTTTGCGTATTACTCATTAGCTGGGCCTCAAAGCTGCATTGCACTTAAGGGACTACGGGACACACACTTCTATAGAATCGAAATTCCACAGAATCAACTGAAATCGAGAGAAAAAACTCAATCAACTAGAATGGGTAACAAGACGGGCTGTGGGAAGAGATACGAATACAACAAATTCAAATGAAATACAAAACTCCACCGGGATAGAAGAAGATGGAACTTGGCCTAATTAACAAGATTATGTCTAATTGGACCACCTAGCTAGTGGCAGCTACTGTTCGAGTTTGAGTTCGCTTTTACAACCCTCGCTTGGTTGCTACGAATAGTACGAGTAGCTGCAGCAGTAGTCGTCTTGATCTTGATCTTGATCAAGAAGTGATCTGAATGTCAGGCGATTGTGTTGGTGGTAGAGTATACTCGTACCATGGGTGCCTTCGTGTTAGGTTGTTGGATTTTTTCTTTCTCGGCTTGTCTTCCTCTATCATCCTTCGTATCTGAGTTGCCAGTTCTCAGTTAGAGCCGATGTCCAACATGCATATGCGGATACCAATGTAATATCGATAGATTGGGTTCTTGCAGCTCTAGCATTCTTCCCTAAGAACATCGTACACGGTAAATAATGTCCAATTGTTCATCCTTTTCCGTTCGGAATTTCTTATGCAATAGTTCAACCTAGGAACTGCAGGTATACTAATGGCAGTGCTTACATTCCACGGGTAGACCAAGTGTCTCGGCATTGGATCATTCGTTTGTGCAATGTTATGCCCATGTGCAAGGTGCAGCCGTGTCACACAGGGCGCAGGTGTTGGCTGCAGTTCCACGCATTTTACCCATGAGACTAAGATAATTTAATTGTTGAACTGGTAATCATGCGCTATTTTGACAGGGGTAGGTTCATGAGTGTCGACCGTATCAGAGCCAATTATGATATGACGGCGTGTTGATTACTTTGACCACATTTCCAAATGTAGCTCTAGGGGGAATCACTCTTAAACCCATTTGGGTGGCATTTAGTCATACTTTGCATTTCAGTCATTTAAATGCAATGCAGTTACTATTTTATATTTTTATATATATATTTTTAAATAAATTATATGAAGGTAGTTTTGTAAATATTTGGCCAGTACCTTTAATAAGCCCAGGGAGGAAAATAAAATGACTAATTGTACAACTTAACACATCTTCAGCATAGTACAAATGGCTTGGTAACATCTCGAATAAGCTTCCAATATCAGATGTATGGCTTAACATGGTATATCGTATGCAGATAATGCTGTTTTCTGATAGACCATTTCGACAAGACTCTGCAAGGCTCAGTGCCGGAATGATATATAGCCCTCTCTCCAGAACAGATAGATTAAACTTACTCATATTACCGCAGCTTCGTTGAATCAGAGCGTGCATTGTAAGCAATGGTGGCCTAAATTATTGCATAGGCGCCAGAAGGGCACCCATTACAATAACTATGATGAATATAGACGTTCACTCCAACAAGGCAGGTTTTCACATAACCGATGGCTGAAGAATTACATATATCGTAAGAACTAAGCAATGTATTCGGGAAGAATGTTAGCATATTTAAAAACAGTCGTACAATAGTTTATCGATGGTTTAGAAAAAAAAAGTTGCAATGGAAGAATTAGTTAGCCCACACTGATTCATTTAGAATGTTGTTGAGGTAAATAGAAGTGTATGTATGATTTCGTCAACAAGTTGGGATTTTGAAAATATCAATTTGGAACCGCACCTGGTTTCATCATTCTAGATATACTTCGGCTGGTCTGGGGCCATTTTTATACTTTTTCTTGAGTGCTCTGCGAAGAAAACTGTTATAGTTGCATAGTTGACAAGGGAAGTGATGTCGTAATAGGAATAATCGCATCGTAATATATCCCTCATAAATCCGATAACTGATTTCCACAGCTTAGACACAGTTGATATTTCCTAAACACTGTTTTCGTCATAGACGTGATTACTTTCCTGCAAGTTATGACTTAAACGGCTACAGGTCATTCTATGTAGCGATACAGCGCCTGCTCTAAGTCTGTTTGTCTGTTGGTTTACACTAGCAATAAGTTGGAGAAGTTGAGGTTTCCAACACCAGTTGTCACCGAGGCTTAGAACTATTCCACAGCTACTATCAAGCTGTCGTGTTTGTTTCTCAGTTGTTCCACTAGGTGTCTCTCCATATCAAAGTTTCTAGTAAAGTAAACACCAAGATACTTATGCTCCTTTACAACTTCTATACTTTCGCCGTTATATTGACACTTTTTATTTCTGCAGCATTTTTCTCCCCCTCTATTTAAAATATCATGATCCTGATCTTCTATAGGTTAAAAATCAAGTTCCACAGCTTACAGGACTCATATAATCGATTGATCATTAGATGCAACGATTGTAGTGCATGCGCTAGCAGCACTACAAAATCAGAAAAGAGTACCTAACACCTCCTGGCCACCGTTCACCTATGTCCTCAATGTATAGTGCATCTAACACCTGATCACGCACGAAGAAAGCAAAGAGAAGAGAATAGGGGAGCCAGTCTGGCTACAACGGCCGAGGAGAGGGACCTCCTACCCTGGAGGCTACTGTTGCTATGCAACCATCAACCGCCACAAGGAAGAACTCCTCCAAACCTGGGCCGGTTTCTGGTAGCTCACAAAGAGAATGGTTAAAGAATATAGCCTCTATCGTAGGCAGGGATGCCAAAAGGCACATAAAGAACTCAGTCGAGATCAACGGAAGCTTCCGGGTTGCAATATTCGACTTTGGTAATCCAGAATGGCCAATGGCGGCTGCAAAAATTCTAGACGGTCTCAATGACGCTATCATGAAAGGGGCTGGGAATATCTTTGGACAGCTGATCACCCTAAAGTATTCAAGGTTAAACAGTGCGGCAACATAACCACCAAAGCTCCAAAAAAGCACGAAAACTGCATGCCCAAAAGCCGAATAGCGTATTGTCGGAAAAGAAAGAGCTCATGGATCTCACAAGACCTAAGCAACGGTTGAACATGCTTGATTCCTAAATACAAAGGACAGGATAAAATGCCATCTTCGACACTTCAATCCAGAGCTTAGCAATAAGGATTGGGAGATAATTGAAATGGGAAATCATAACAAAGATGTCATGGAAGTTGTGGCCAAACTAAGGCACAAATCTATGCTACGAGTACTACTTCACAAAGTCAACTACAAGGTCCGGGTCTAGATAACCCAATGTAAGATCAGACCTTTCTAAATTTTCTTGCGTCGGAAACCGAAGAAGAATGCGAAACGCCATGCTGAAGACAGTACAAATAAATCTTCACCATAATTAGGGGAAACTTGAATAACCCGAAGCAAACTAAGAAGGCTGTCATTATCCAGACTGTTCACCTACCAGGCCGAATCAGAAAATAAAAGTAGAATTTGTGCCTGTATAGTTTCAAAATCGAATATCAAGTTACCTATCCCCAGGCTTCTCAGCAATGACGAGGAAGCAGTAGTCAGCTATGAGTGGCCGAATAAACCTATGCTCAGGATTGCCTCAATACACATGTCTTATGAGTCTAGCAATACTTAGCTCACTTGCCAACAAAGCAGATCAGGAAAGCTTCGATGTGATCACTGAATGTAACACTACCTCCCATCATAAACAATGGGGTCGCACGAATACAAACTCTATTCCAATACATAATGGACCATAATCCTTTAATTGCCAACCGCGGTAATGAACCAACGTTTCTAGTAAAAAATAGAAGGCAGGTGCTAGATATTACTCTACTAAGTAACTCCGACACACTTGCCGTAAGCAACAGGAAGCTATCTTCGGACACATCGTTCTCAGAATATTAAATTTCAAAGTCAAAGGCATACCCATACCCCCTCTACTGTATAAAAATGTCAAAAATACAAACTTGGGAAAACTGTACAGCAGAGATAGATCAAAAACTTTATGTCCTCAATGGACTCAAATGGAAACCCCGGCGAAATAGACTATGCAGGAGGAAAACTGGAGATGATCTACGTTCACGGTTTTAACCAAGCATGCCCTACGAAGATCAACAAATCCAAGAACTCCTAATATTGTTGGACTGAAAAACTACAATGCTCTAGGAAAGAGGCAAACAACTTTTCAAAGCTCATACCTATGCTCCGACTGGGACAAACATAAGTCAGTCAGTCATAAGAAATACAAGAGCGCAATCTCCAGCACTAGAAGAGTTTGCGAGACTAAGGAAAGTCATATCAAAAAAAGAACCTACAGTGGGTTGGTGATCTAAAATTACCAGAGGATAGCGACACGAAATCCAACACTGAAGCTTTGGAACTCCTGTTGCAAACCCTCTTCCCTGGATGCACTTCTACCCTAATATAGACTCACTCTTCCGTTGCCAATATGAAATCCCAGGGGGGATACTAGAAGTAAAGAAAATAAGCTGGGTTATAGACTTATTCTATACTTATAAACCCCCTGCACTGGACGGAATCATACCAATAATGATTTAAAAAACAAAGCAGTCTATGATACCCTTCATAAAAAGACTACTCAGCACTGGCATCAGGTATGGATATACACCAAAATGCTAGAGGGAAATAGAGGTAGATTTCATTCCCAAGCCAGGTAAGCCCAGCCATACCCACTCAGAAGGCCTCAGGCCAATAATCATAACATCATGCATTTCAAAAACTTTAGAAAAACAGCTTCATTCGAAGTAATCTGCACCCATATAATTTAACTCTAAAACAAGCATGCTTTTATAAAAGGAAAAGGTACGCAAACGGACTTATATGAAGCTCTCAGCACGATTGAAAACAGTCTTTACGACAAAGAGCACACATTAGCAGTCTTCCTTGACATTGAAAGAGCCTCCAACAATGTCAAAATTCCCACTATAAGTAGAAACTTAGGAAATGTTGGAGTCAATCCTACATTAACGAACCTGACAACCTGTAGTCTCCGCAATAAAAACGTCAATGCAATACTAGGTAACACGCCATTGTGGGTCACGACCTCGAGGGACACCCCTCAGGCACCCCTCAGAGGGAGTGATTTCACCTCTTCTGTGGACCCTAGTGCTTAATGAAATATTGTACTTCCGAATCTAAAAAGGAAAGGAATAAAAGCCAAGCAGACGATGAGGCTCTTGTGACCTTGCTGGTGGTCACATCGTGTTCGTACCCACGATAAGTCAAATTGTGAGCCATACCTTAGAATCCTTAAAGACCGGGCCAAACCACAAAAACTAGAGCTTTCTCTAAAGGGTCCGCCATCTAACGTTTTTTTTTTCAACTAGTGCCTATTTCGTGAATGGTAACACCTAGCTCATGTCTGATTTGACAGATAATTAGTTTTATCCTTCCGGTTAATAATGGAAAATAATTTCATTCAAATGGCTGCCTCGGCTGGCCATGCAGTAGCCTACACGATCGGTCCAATTTTTAAGCTCATTATCGATTGTGTGCAGCTGTATTTCACCAATGGTTCACGAATATTGTCTTTTAAAGCGTCAATTGTCTCTGGCTTGTCGGCGTAACACTTATCTTTTACGACACCCCACAAATAATAGTCCAACGGTGTCAAATCGCAGCTCCGAGGTGGCCAAACGACATCAGCTTTGCAGCTGATAATGCTATCTTCAAAAACAGGGCGCAAAACATCGAGTGTAGTTTCGGCTGTGTGGCACGTAGCGCCGTCCTGTTGAAACCAAATGTTGCCAATATCCTCCCCTTCAATTTTTGTGAACAAATTTGCTTGTTTACATACCCGCCAAGATCAAAATGAGCTTCATCTGAAAAGATGATTTTTTTGGCAAAATCGGCATCTTCTCTAAGTCGATCGCAGGCAATATTTCGAGTTGTTCAAGCATATACACAACCATATTCGTTTAGCGGAAGGATAAAACTAATTATCTGTCAAATCAGACATGAGCTACGTGTTACCATTCACGAAATAAGCACTAGTTGAAAAAAAAACGTTAGATGGCGGACCCTTTATTTACACATACAAGGATTATGCCGCAATTTGACGTTCCTTCCATCCGACAATCGAACATCGTACTAGATAGTACACTAAGTTTGAACTTCAATGTCGAAGATCGTGTGAAGAAAGTAACGATTGCCTTGTACGCTTGCAGCCATACATTTGGGAGAAAATGAGGACCTAACTCCAAGACTACGAGCATCCTATGGAAGTACACAGCTATCGTCAGGACCATCTTTTACCTACGGTAGCTTAGTATGGTGGCAATCCAGAAATACTCTTAAAACTAGCAACCTTAGGTTAATAACAAAAGTACAGAGGACTGCCTAAACATACTCTGCACTTTGAGAATACACGTGGTGCGAGCCATACAAATAAAAGCCAATGGGAGGTAGAGAAACCTTCCAACCTGCGAGACCTCAAGACAATTATGGCCAGAGCTCAGCAAATCCAGAACAAATAAGATTCTCTTGACAAGCAGATCTGAACAATCTACGCTTATTGGATTGCTCACAGGCCATAATCTGATATAGGGCGCACACAATAAAGCTGCTCCTTACCGAAAACGATCTCTGCAGAGACTTTGGGGACAAGGCCCACGGGAGGATGCCCTTCACCTTTTGTGCCACTGACTCAGTAATTTGAGGCAAAGAACTTTAGGAGGTTATTACTTCCACGACCTGTCAGAACTAATAGCAACTAGGTGACTTAGACTGTTCAGGGACATAACGACAACCAACGCGAGACGGAAACCGGAATCCGGAAACCATAAGTAAGAACTGAAATTAAATCCCCATCCCCTTCCAATTCCCCCCAACCGGACATCACAACTAGTCTACACAGACCTAAGTGAGATGAGCTATACAATGGACTCAGCTCCGGATACCCCATCAACCCGTCAACCTAACCAAACATAACTCAACACCCGATCATGACCGATACCATGATAACAACGCCACACCACTCCACACCGCTGCCTTAGTATATGCATACAGGTCTTCGTTAACTCGTCCAAGATTCATCGACATGCTCATCCTTTACAGCTTATAAAATGCAGCTATTCTCTCCGTATCAAATGCAGAATTAAGACACACAAATAACGCATAAAATTTTTGACCTCTATCAATGAAGGATTCCACAATGCTCCTCAAAAACAAACGCATGATCGATAGTGCAATAGAATATCCTGGCCTGAACCCCGCTTGATATTCTTTATTCTCTTTTACCCCTTCTGCTACTTGACACTGTAGTATTGCTGTAAATAATTTATAAGAAGCATTTAAAAAGAAAATTCCTTTAATATTTTCTGGACTCACTTTTATAAATTGAGAAAGCGGTCACTTCCTTAAAACGGTTGGGAATTACTCCACTGTCTAAAATCTTATTCAACACGGTCGCGAACCGTGTTATAAAACTCGGAAGGTATCCCGTCAGATCATGCAGCTTTAACTGCTCCGATAACTTCTTCATAAATAAAATGATCTGTTACAACCCCGTATCGCTGCAGGTTATACTTTCTAGGTGGTTGGATAAAGATACAATTAACAGCGTTAGAAAAATCTCTCATATGATTCTATTGTTCAAGCCTTTATAGGACTTTTTAAGTCGTTACTTTTACAAATTAGGCATTCTAGACATAACGAGGAGGTACCCAAACGAAACCCAACTGGTGTTATGGTGGGAACAATTTTTGTAGTGCTGCGTTTTGCCACTAGGAGCATATTGATCTACCATTTCCGAGTCAGCAAGCCAAGTGTGGTCGGTCCCACAGCCCGAACCGATGAAAATGTTGAAGATCGCCGACGATCCATTGAAGAAATTTTGAAAAAATTTGTCTGGAATGACTTTAAATTCAGGTCAGCAAGTTTTAACTGAAGATTTGGAGACGAAAAGGTCGGCTATCAAATTCTTGTCTCGACTGGTGACTCCAGAACAAAAACAAGGTCGCATGGAAGCATGCTGATCTTTAAGAGAAGAAGATATGATCCACACATTTTTTCCAAGGCTATCTCAGGTGATACGAAGCAACAATCAAGCCAATGGAAGACTTCAAGTTTGCAAAAGCTCGTTAAGTAAACTCAAACATCAAAACAATGCTGATTTGTTTTTTTTAATGTAAGAGCAGCCGTCCATTCCAAGTTTGTTCCACAGTTTCTGGGTCAGGCATTCTACCTGCAAGTTAGAAGTTTGCCGTTGTTGCTGATGTGAGGTGAATTAGTGCTACTGGAGAGTACTTTGAAAAGGATGGATGGAAGTAAACCGATTAAAAATAAATAAGTTCGCTTTCTTTTGGGTACCCCCTGGTATATAATATTGTATACATACACCAGATCTCGAACCATGAAATGAGCACAGGGACTAAATGGCAAACCTTATACGAATAAGCGCAGGTAATGAGGAGGAGCAAATAGTAATACTATAATATTCTGTCAAAAATGACCAAACTTTCTAGCAAAGGTGATGGAATTCGCATGATTGAATCAACAGTGGCATAACAATCAGCATGGTGATTACTTACCTACATGTGTGATATGAGTGACTTTAATGTATTTGGAGTTGAGAGCAGTAAGGTATTGTTTGTACACGCCAGGGCGGTGAAATAAAGATTAACCGTCTTCATTAACCTTAAATGTGTCAACGGCTCTATTTTCTCCGAAGCGGTTTACTGACTCCGGAATATTTTTTACCCTAAGAGTTCCAGAAATGACACGACTTTCCAGGCTGATCTTGTTAGCAAAAGGCTAATACTATAGCCGCATAAAAATCCCACTGTTTCGAGATAACCAAAAGCCCTATCGCCTATCCCTATCCAGGATGTGCGGTGGAATGTGCCAGTCAAAAAGAAGATAAAAAGCTGTGGCATATATTCGTATTAAGGCAACTGATATAGAAAATAAAAGCAGCTTATTTGAGTGTGGATTTGTTGTAAGCGGCAGACTAAGCTTAGACGTTTTAACTGTAAGCAAAAATACGCATCAAAGATTAATTCGCCAGTGTCAACTTGGTATGCGATCCTATTCACATGAGCTTCAATTGAAAAGTTGAAGTAAGGGAAGCGGCGACAACGTCAGCATCAACAAACATTTAAAATCACAAACTATCTTGTGACCATTACCTATGTGAGGAAGGACACAACATGATACAAAACAAATATATAATATGATATACAACAAATGACAAAGATGCAGAGAAAACATCAATAGCTGCTACAATAATAACTGCAGAAATCTGAAAAGCAATTGGAACACGAGCAACAACAACAGTCTAAGAAGAATCAGAAACACCAGTTCAAAACACAGTAACAACAACAGAAGCCTACGAAATAAAATGTGCCACCAATCAATGCATATAGAATGGAGTTAAAAGACACCATTGAACTAACTGTGTAAGTTGGCTATAGGTAACAGAAGAGTTTAAGTATTAATGCTTTAAACGTAGACAGTCCGGCGATCCACTGCAATACAGGATTGCGACGAGCTCAAAGTCGGCTATCTTGATCTCTTTCCAGGGGTAGACAGCTTTGCTACCACGTCAGATACAAGAACAGGCTACGCCCGTAGACCAAATTTTCGTACTGCTGTCGAGCATAACGTAGCTATAATCGTAAGGATTACGAACATGGTGGAGTAAACTCTACGGGTCCTTGCGTTGAAGGATAAGATAAGAATCGAATGAAAGACCCCAGATGTAATTTTGTAGCTACACTAGGATTTCCCAACACAAAATGGGAAACAAAAGATTTAAAATATGTAGTAAAAAAAAACAAATCTAACCCCATACAGTGTCACGATTTTCATTAGAACAGTCGTGCACAGTCGTGAAGTGCGAGTATTCCGTGTGCTGGAAACTTCCGTTTTCTACATTCCTTTCCACAGGAGAATGCACTTTTACATAGTTTCAGTTTTTGAGCCTAAAGCTTCTCAATTCACTGTATTTATCTCAAAGCCCGAGACTCCTAAGACTGGAGTCAAATGAAAATTATTTCAATATCAAAGGATATTTTAAATTGGGGAGACAAGAAAACAGCAAATACTAAAATACTACTCGAAACCTACTATTGAATTGGTGAGCAGAGTATTAGGTACTAACAAGGACTAAATGCAAAACGAAGTCTGTCTATCCACCGTTCAACAGGAATCTGTTAGGTTGATTGACAGACACCTTAACCAATGTACTGCAACAACATAAAAGCAGACTGCTGTCGAGACTAAGAACCTTGTTAGGAAGTTTACGGATGGACAGGCATAGCTCTGAGACTGTGACACTGAAATTGCCGATCAAAAACCTTCAAGTATTAAAACAATTAACAAAGAACAATAGAATTCAGGCTGTAAACACCACCCGAATTTGTTCCCGTAGATATTTCAGAAGAACAAACAGAAGGACCTTCCATGTCTAAAAATTACTCGGACGCCGAACATCGAACAATTGATGTTAATAGCAGGCGTATAGTCAGGTGATACTGCCGATGATGACAACTTCTTTGTGATCGAAGATGTGTCATAGAAATCAGAGGCTATTGGAGCGATTTTCCAGGAAGTATGGTACACGGTATGGTAAGAGGGACTCTTTATCAAGCTGAACAGGCTGGCCATTAGTAAACAACTGCTCACCGGTTGAGAGTTTATCGTGTGCCATGTCTATATATTGTTAAGTTTAACCTAAAGCTTAGATTATTTAAGTTAGCTAAGCTAATTTGTAAGCATCTTTTGTATAGCTTTAATAGCCATACGAAGCCGCTGCTTTGATGAAGAGTGCAGGCAAACACAATTACTAAAACAATTTGACTTTGTAATGGAGTTGCATAGATGAACGAAAGCGGCGCCTGCATTCTACCGGCAAAGGTGAAAGGAAAAACGTAGACAAGAATCGGAAGTCTTACCGAATGGTAAATATAACTTGTTAGGCCCACAAAATCTGTCGAGATGAGATGTTTAGTAGTAGAGTGCTAGTTGGTTTGAGGAAATGGAACGGGTGTCAAAATCTCCGGTGTCAGGCAGAACGAATTATATTAATAAGATAAACATTACAAAATGGCTTTCCTCCAGAACTATTTAAGTCAGCTCGAGATCTGAATAAACTCTAAAGGCATCAGCCCCCTTTACATCGCATATGAGATCTTTTCTGCCTTATTATGTGAAAGTATGAAACTTGGGCAAACTTTCATAACACGGATTAATCCAGATAAGTTACAATGCTTAAAATTTACATTTAAAATTTAGCGGAAAAATGCCCCATATCCAGTCACTTCGAATTTAATAATAGAGTTGTTAAAGCCACGAATATTTTAACATTTTCTATAATCAAGACATTCGAGAACCTGTACATCGAGCATAGCATAAGGAAAAAGCGTTCGTAATCTCGTACAATACTACTGGGCGAATATATTTGAATACTTATTGCCTCAAGTTGTGGGCTTCATTGTCGGGCTACAAGTTTATTTACTGAAAAGTAAAATACAATACCGTGAAAATCGAATTAACTGTTTAGAGAAAAAAAACTTAGGACTAAGCTCCAGTCCGCATAATGAACAGCAAATTACGCACGCAACGGGAGGGACAATTTTACCAATGATTTATGAAACGAACTCCATTTCTAAGCATAAAAGCTATGTAACACGATGTCCTGAGCATGATGCTAAGATTGCTCTCAGTGATTTTAAGGCTCAATTAGGAAAGAATGTTATCTTTGGCAACACAGTTAGAGGGCATATTCTCCTGGGTTCCACTTTTGAACACGAGTTCAACTTAATCGGCTTTACTGTGGAGTGAGGTTTCTTGGTATCTTCCACACGTTTCCCATTTTTTCATTTCAGAAAAGAGGTCTGGCGGGCCAATTATGACACCATTAGCTAAATTGATCACACTTGGATCATCATAAAGCAGAGCACGGTGTTTTTGATGGCCAAAATTGTAGAGTGTTTTGCTTTAACCCGACCACTAGCTTATAAGAAAGATACACATACACATCTCCGGAATCATGCGTAGTAGATCCGCAAAGTGTGCTGCAAGTCTTGAAGTGTCTCGCATGCAGACTCTTATACAGCGGCAAAGACATCCAGAATCGGCTATTGAGAGAGACAAGACAAGAGAGACAAGACATACTGGTATGCAGCTTGTTTCTCGTTTTATTAAAAATGCTGTCATATGCGGCCCTCAAATGATTTGACCTAATGTTAATATTTGGTCTACGATGCAATTTCCAGGTCTAAATCCATGCCGACAGGACCCACAATGGTTTCACATGATTTCAGGAGTTCACATAGTCCGAAAAGTAAAATCTTGCACGAGTTACATAAATGGCAACACCGAAACTACAAGTACACAATTAATCAAACTATTAATCGATGTGCTCTTTCAAAACCCTCTCTTATCAAATCCGTGGAGAGATCAACATAATGCTGTCTCCGTGCATGGCTCACCAATTTCTCCACTCATCGAGAAGTAAAGATATCGACCGTTTGTCAGCTTCACTACATACGTAAATGCATCTGGAGAGAGAATAATTAAACGGGACGAACGCTAACATCATTTAAGAAGAATCTAGAAATTGACGGTCACTTGAAATTTGGCTGTGAAGAAAAAAGGAACGGTGGCTTGAGACTACGAAGCTATTATTAATATTTAATCAGTCATATGCAAATAAAAATTTTTGTAATTAATAGTAGTAATTTGAAATTATTTTTGTGTTGGGAAACCGCATAACATAAGTCACGCGATGTTAAGAAAACTCTTCCTCTATATTTGGTGTAGCTGTCAGTGGAGGATCGGTCTTTTGTATGATCGGGAAAGCGGAACTGAGACTCCATTCACCGGACAGATTTTCATCTGACCACATTTTACAGGAGAGATGGTCTATGCTCCTTACTAACAAAACCCATATTCCTCACATTTTCTCATAGAGTTCTTAAGCATATTTCGTTCTTCTTTATAGTGAGTTCATATACTTCTATTATTTTGCTACATCACTTGATGTGACACCTAGCAAGTCTAATGTGGTGTCATTAATAGTTTGCTGACAATATCGGCACTGATCTTTTTAAAAACGCAAGGACAGTGTGGTCATAGCACTGAACTTCGAATGAGTGATAGAAAATCTTTATCAAAGTGTCTCTTTACGATTGTGAAACAAAAATGCAACCTGGAGGTATATTCTGTGCAGGCATAGAATCCTTGCATTTCATAAAAATCCTTCAACTGAAGGACGACATTTCTTAATAACTACAGTATTGAGACTGCCAATAGCTTTCAAAAAAAAAAAAAAAAAAACACACAACTCTCCCAGCTATTGAAACAAACACGATTTGGATTGTAAAACCATGGCACACATTTTTTTTCTGTCGGAACAGAGGTGTCAGACAAAGAACTAAAAGTTCGTTTTAATGAAAGTTCTCCGTCTTTCGAAGAAAAATTAGTGAGGGATCAGGTGTCTACAGTTCCGGCACCCACTACGTCATCTCTGAGTTCCTGCAGCCTCCTGCGAGCGTAGGTCGGATATTCACTCCACGTTGTATTCAACTTTCATTTTCGAGGCTCAAGTGGTAGTGGACTGACTCCCAAAACGGTAGGTTCGGTGTCCAAATCCCAACCTCGCCCAAAAGATATTAATTTTTTCAGTTAACAAAAATCAAGTAAGATGAGTAGCTGGATGCCAGCCATGGAGCGAAATAGTCACTGATCCCAAACATCTTTCTTTTGCTTCTAACCCATTTTCCAAAAAAACCTAACGCATGCTGAGGCATTATAAGTGTATTCAAACCGAATTGAGTGTTACGATTTAAAAAAAAAAGAAGGATTTCAGGGTGTTGTATCACTTATGCCCAGCACATTTAAGTGCCTGGCAAAAATGTACTGCGCCGTCACACGGCAGTAAATAACTTGTAGTCTTTCCTACTGAGCAGGAAAGCCGGTGACATCTTAGAGGCGTTTGAAAGCATTTGTTTGGTCTGTCTTTGTCAGTGGAAGCCCTAACAGATGACACAGGCAGACCTAACGTAGTTTCGGGTCCTAAAAAACTCCCCTCTGACCTTGCCCAGCAATATCCTCGGCGATTTAATTTCCCATGATTCCATTGTAACTTCGAACACAAACAAGCCTCAGTGAATTTAGACTTCCGACTGCATTCAGTGAAGTATTGCATTCTTGAACTAGCTTAGAAGTCGTAAGAAGTTTCTAAGCGCTGCTTGGCTGTCGCTACAGATACAGATGATTCGCATCCTACACTGATTCTTCACTATATAATTCGGTGCCATCAGGATTGCCTATATCTAACCTTGGAAGACAGACTCAAGTATTCCTAACCAGCGCCGCATACTAAATCGATTTTGGAGCCATCCGTGACAACCCGACCACATTCACTCTTGGCTCAGATTCTGGTCCAAATTAGTAGTGGGCACAGAGAAAATCGATTTCGTATTTTTCCCGCAGTAGGAGTTCTGATGCGTTTGCGTTAGATAGACCAGAATCAAAAGTCAGCCGAAGCAAACAAATTTTTGGAGTCTGGTAAAACCAGCAATGACGTATTTTCGTGACAGCTTATTCCATCAGACAACCAACTCATAGTATATAATTGGCCTCATCACAGCCGTGTAGATCCAGAAGACCATTCTCAGTTATGGGCCCCATGTCTTGCCGACAGCTCGTTTACACTGTCAGAAGGCCGACAGCGCCTAAGAGGCTTTCGACGTAACATGTTTAGTCCATAGAAGTTTGTTATCCAAGACGACACCTAAATACTTCTGCTTCTTTGGAGAATTGGAGGGTGATGCCATTTAGCACTTGACGAGTCAGAATAGTCAGCTTCCTCTTTCTCGTGAAGAGAAAAAACAACCTCAGTTTTGAAAGGATTAACTGAAAGCTCATTTCTGTTGCACCAAGCGTCAATCACATATATGGTTGCCTGAAATCCAACAGACAATAAGGCTACATCGTCCGAATATATTTGAACATATTGGCCGCAGTCAGTATCCGCTATCAGTTCTTACATATTCACCAGCATTGTTTTTACTCACAAAACTAGTGATTCGTCTACGTCGTGTTGTCTGGCCCACACATGTCATTAAAAGTTGAATTACCCAAAGCCTCAACGGCAATAACAATGCTCAACGCATTATCTTGCTTCTTAAACATAGGATGCGTTCGCAATGCAGTTTTGTGCACATGAAACTCGACAATTCCTTCCATGCTCTTCATTACATTAAGGAAATCTTGGCGAGCGTATGAAGTCCCCTTTTCCAATTTTCGGTACAAATGCTACTCTCACTGTTCACAAAGGTGTCGATATGTATGAGAGCGCTAGGCTATCAGTGAAGGTTCTCTCCGGAGTAACTAACAGCTGGTCTATATCTTTTTGTAGCATAACTTGGTATATGCCATCGGTGCTAGGCGACATGAAGCCACCAAAAGAAACAAAAGCATGGTTGATGGCTTCGTCTGTCACCACAACCGATGAAATATACCAGCTGTGACGTGATATGTTATTCAGATCACTAGCTGATTCGCTAATAGGAGCTGGTTCTGATTAAGTACAATACGATACATGGGAAATGAGTCTGCGGAGAGTATCTACTTTTGACTCCAGCATGAGACGAACTGTATCGGCTTTCGACTCAGTATAGGTGCCATCAGACTTTCTGACTGATTCCATCTTAGTTGGTAAATAAGAAGACATTTCACTTTTGCGTTCTCAACTTACTACCACAGTTTTGCTTCTCAGTAGTAATTAAAACTAAACAAGGTATAAATGCGGTCTGCGTATTAAATAAACAAAAAAAAAACATTCTCCCATACATCGTGTGTAAAACTCAAATCCAGTAGATAAATTCCTGACTCGTCCTCCAAATTCCATTCAAATCAGTCAGCAATATACCACACATACGTTAACAACGGAAACGAATAAATTAAATGAACCCTCTGGCCTAAGGCGAGGCGAGGCGCCCAGACCTCAGAGCAAAAGAAAATCCTAAACCAACTTAACTCCCAAGACTCAATGACGAGGGCAGCAACAACAACAACAAGAGCGACAGCAAAACCCATGTATTTATATCAACATAAAACAAGCGATTACGACCACAATCAGTGCTACCCATCACACAGGCCCTTCCAGGTGGTCCAATTAATCCTTGCGATTCTTTGGGAAGCACACACACGCATACCCATTCAGAGCCTCTTACCGAGGTCTTGAAAATCTATTCACAGTGTATCCTCTTTAAAACCAGCACTGCCCTGCAACTCCTCTGAGTGAATCCTTTAGGGGTGGATTGTCTCGATGGACTCTTGATGAATTCACGAGTACGAGTACACGGATCATAAGAACAAATAAAATGAGAATAAAAGAATTACTTAAGAAACAAAGTCACGATCTTCAGCATCATCATCCTTTGACACTTGATCCTGTCTTTTGAGCTCCTTCTCTCTGCAAACACTTCTACGATATAACATGACCCAAAGTGAACTTGTCAACTCACAACAAGGCAACCTGCGGCACGCATGACATTTACCCGATGTCTCAATTACTGGAACCCGGAAAGTGGCATGTTATCTCCTCGTCGCGACTGGGAATGTGACTCTGACTATGTGATTTCCTCTAAATGCATTTCTTAGTGTCTGTTGGAGCTGGTGAATTAAGCCAACTACAGATACTCATACAATACACTCTCAATTTTTTATTTTGTTTTACATTTTTCCCATGTATCTGTATCTAGTACGTTCTCATCTCATTCTCTTCTTAATCCATTCGGGATATGTGGAGAAAAAATTAAAAACCCATCACATCCAGCAGGCGATGTGGGTGTTCCACTTCTTCGAGTGGACGAGGACAGGAAAGGAGAAACATTTGTCAAGCGCTTTACCCACCAAGTTGTGCAATCTGGGTTCCCAAAAAGCAGTATCAAGTGCGAGCATGCTGCATTTCGGCATTGCCATCTTACATCACCCTCAGCGCAAAGTCCACTCTGTTTCGCTCCTTCATCGTCCATCTGGTCTACACATGACGAACTGTATTTGAGAAGACTTGCCAGTCGATTGATCACACCCATGGGTAATCAGATTCGGATAAAAACGATCGCGCATGCTTTTAAGATTTCGGATATCTCGCATTGTTGTTGTTGTTCTTCTTCTTTTTTTTTCCAGAACCATTACGGTTGGCATCGTATTGCTAATCTTGGCTTCGGTAGCGGCGGCAGCCGGTAACAGATCCTCAACAGAGGGAGCCTTCAGTAGCTGCCAATGTCTCATTGTGTACCAAAACAGTGTTCATTAATATGTTGAGTATTTATATTCCTTCAGATCTTTAGGTCTTTGGGTGCTCTGGTGGTCGATCGGTTTCCTTGTTTGTGGTCTGTCTGCGTTGCTGCATTGGCCTGTCATGATCCTTTGTGCTTTGTGCGATGTCAATCCATCATTCGACTTCTTGGATAGATTTTCGTTTAACTCGAATGTGTATTGTTCTCATTGTTGGACTAGTGTTGCGGGGGTAATTGTTTGGCAGTCAGAATGAATGAAACCCCAATAGATTCGATTTTGACGAAGGGGTGAATGAATTTCTGGGATACGAGTAGAGTGTCATTGTGTATTTCATGTCAAATTGATTTGTGTTTGGTAAACAAGAGGTTCTCACAATGGCATTGTGAACCCATCCATTGGCTTTGTAAAGTTTGTGTGAAATTCTTAATAATTGGAATTATTAACGGAGTAGATTAGTCTATAATCTGTCTTGGGATTTTAAATCTCAGTTAGACGGTTCTGGTAGACTACTCGTGCTTAAAAATTTGTGTGTCTCAATTGGAATGCCTGATCAAGTTGTAATTGCTTTCAATTTAAGATCTTCCCAAACACATAACAAAATACCAAATATTGATGGCAGGTGAAAGATCGGATATAAATTTAGAACTCCCATGGAGTACCACATTCTTCATAGCAACTACGTATGTAATAAACCCAGAGCTGTTAGGTTGAATGAATATAAAATATTTAGTTTCTTTTTATTTCGGGTTGGTGGTTGGGTGTGGTCAACTTGGCGATGCCCAGTGTTGCAACTGTTTCTACATATCACATGTGCTTATCTTATGTCCAATAGTAACCATCGAATTCGACTTGCCAAACTTATAAGCACCTGCAGACAGAAATAGTAGCACAATAAACGGGACAGCGGAATCATCGGTGAAGTAAAATCCCGGAATAAAGGAAATGAGAAATTATGCGGGCTACTCCGACATATTTGCAGCTCAGGCCGGTAAGGATTTCCGCGATTAACGCAGGGTCTGGTGGCGAATGAACCCTTAATGGACCAGCGGTAGCACTCACATCTCCGAACGGATAACTGGCTTCGGTCTAACTGACTCCTCGTTTTAGGGGTATCTATAATGGAACTGGTTGTGCCGCCGGAGTAATTGCCCGCCATAGAAAAAAAACTTAAGTTACGAAACAAAAACAAGCCTGGGATACGGACGGATCTACTTTTGACAACCTCTGCATATGAAACAAGGACAACGGCCGTCGGATCTGCACGTGTTAGGCCCCTTAATAGGCCACTTGCAGGCGAACAATTAGCGGCGACCCAGGACGTCTGCAAAGTAAATATTACCACCATCCAAGAAATACGATACGATGGGTCGGACAAAACGAGGATGAAAAACTGCCACATTTACTACGCGATTGCTATCGACCGTCAAAGCAGCGCCTATTTGGATCTGTAAGAAGTGTTGAGTTGCCGGCATGTTAACGCGCGCCTAGTAATAATCCGTGTTAATGCTAAATTTTCTACCATTAGCTTTGAATGCGCTCAAGCCCCCACAGAGGAGAAAGACGACGACACCAAAGATGGCTTCTACGATCTCCTGGACAAGATTAACGAGCAGTGTTTTAGCTATGCCATTAAAATTGTCCTCTGCGATTTTAATGCAAAGCTAGGAGGAGACGGTATTTTCGGTAGTACTGTCGGAAAGTGTGCCCTGCATGACAACACACCCGATAATGAAGTCAGGCTAATCTATTTTGCGGCAAGGCGACACATTGTCATAGATACCATGCGGTTCCCGCATCTCGATATTGATAAGGATATTTTCAGATCTCCTGATCAATCAGCCGTCGATGAGATTGTCCACATTGCGATCGACGCAAGGCACTCCTCCAATATTATGGATGTCCAAACGGGAGGCCAACATCGTCTCGGACCATTACCTTGTTGCATCCAAGTTACGGTTGCGGGTATCCCAAACATCACAAAGACAAGCCGACATTATGAGGATGCTTGACTTCGGATAGCTATAATTGCAAGAGATCGCCAAATCCTTTTGTCGATCGATTCTCGATTAATCTCTTAAGAGGTCCTATGCCGCCAACGTCAAGTATCGAAGACTAGTGGCAACATTGCCAAAAGGCTATCAGATGCTGGGTTTAACTCGGCCACCATAACGAAATCCCTGGTTTGACGACGAGTGCCGGCAAGCACATGCAGCTAAGCAAGATTCATACAAAGCGGCGCTGCATAGAAGAACTAGAATTCTCACGAGCTGTACGAGCAGAAGAGATGAAACAAACTCCAGCTTCTTAGGAGGAAAAAGAAGGAGCATGGGAAGCGCTAGTTATGTTCGGGGATCCAACATAACTTGGTTTGTCTGAATGGTACACAATGCTTGATTAAACTTTACTTCACAATTATTTATATGTAAATTTGATTACCTTACAATTTTTGATTAGAATTCATATTTGCTGCTTGGACATTTAATTAGTTTGTCACTTTAGGAATTTCATCGGGTTCCAATTCATCCGGTTGATTTCTATCCCTATGTGTAGCTTATTCGTGCTGTAGGGGTTGTTGTCAAGGTATTGTAGTTGACCTTGGCGGGTCGCGATCGTAACTCGCGCGGTAGTCAGTCTGCACAGACGGAAGAGTTTGGCAGGGATGGCTAAACTATACATGGCTCTGTGTAGCTCGTATCTATAAATAGAGAAAAGGGCAATCTATTAAAAAACTTTGCAGCTGGCTAAGTATAGGAACGAGAAAAAGTGTTCTGTGTGGAAATGGTGCCGTGACTAAGCTCATATTATTTATACGTACATTATAATACGTTATACGAATTTATGCTCGGTATATTACCATTTCGTTTAAAAAACTCTCTTCAGACTTTAAAAACATATAAATGTCTGATTGGTAGAATTTGCAACGCCAACTGAATAAAGGCCAACTAAAAGTCGATTTTTATTAAATATAATTCTCATTAGATATGTTTGGGCTATTAATTAAGGATTAAGTGTAATAGCATACGAACCCCCCAGCTGGAGATGCCGTATTGCAACTTTGAATGCGCAAGACCATAGTAAAAAGTGGTTAACACTTTCTTGGAGCAAAAAGGCTTTAATAGATACATTTTACATGCAACCAACATAATGTACGGTTTTAACGCTTGGATATGAGTTTTCCAATTTAGATTGATACCAATTGAAACGCCTAAGTACGTAAAATGTTGTCCTGATTCAATTTTGAAACAATTTTTAGAGCATTGTATCTAATTGACAAAGTTATTTCTGCCACACTTATGAACAGGTAAAGAAAACCGTTTACAATGGCATGCGTGAAACCAGAGATTATAACACTGGTCAACAAAAAAAATATTTATTTTTTACTCGGAGATAAAACTATGTGATTCGTAATCGTTGGAGTTTATAGAATCAGGAAAACTATATATAAAATAGCAAGGACACACCGGGATTTTGTGAGAAAACGCTTTTTTGAATTTAAGAATTTAACCAAAAATATTACCGAAAAATGTTATTTCTTGTAAAATTTTGTTGTTTTTTTGGAAGCATCTGCATTCCGTTTATAAGAACACCTCGAAGTTTCTCTTATAAACGACCAGCAGTAATCTGCCAACATTGATGGCTCCCATTTTCCTTGGTACCGTTGCTCTATTGCAGCAATGTCTTGGTGGAATCTCTCGCCGTGCTCATCGCTTACATCACCCATATTTTCAGGAAAGAAATTGAGATGAGAATGCAGCAAATGGTGTTTTGCATCTCATTTTATGATTAGCATCCAGCATTTTCTTTACATCATCTACATAACCTGGAGTCTTATTGTTACCTAGGAAATTTTCTGCTTTCTGAACACCATTCCTGTTTTTCTCAAGAATCCAGTGTAGGAATGAAAGCTGGATCTTTTATAAGCTTTCTAATGTCTGGAACCACAAAAATACCTTCTTTAATTTTAGCTTCGCTTAGTGATCGGAACTTTTGTTTTAAAAAATTGAAACAAGGTTGGTCTTTCTTCATCGGCTTTACAAAGTTTTTTATAAGACCCAATTTGATATGTAATGGTGGTAGAATAACACGCTGTGGTTCGGTCAATGAAGGATTCCTTATATTTTTTTCCCCACAAATAAGGTTTGTTCTTATATGCCAATCTGCTCTCTGATCGTGCTCTACTATCCCACTCACATAAAAAACAACAAAATTTGGTGTAACCTAGTTGTAGTCCAAGAAGTAGAGCAACAACTTTTAAATCCGAACATATCGACCAGTTAAATTTTTTATATTAAATTTTTTCCAAAATAAATTTCATAACATCGTAGGTTTCTTTTAAATTCACACCATGCGCTAGAGGTATTGAAGGAAACTTATTACCATTATGAAGCAATACAGCTTTCAAACTAGCCTTTGATGCGTCGATGAATAGCCGCCATTCTTCGGTTTTGTGCTCATAACCTAGTGGCAGCATTAATATCATTACAATACACTAAGTTATCGGATTTCGAAAAATAAGGAACAAATTTTGTCGCTTACGGTACTCTGTAATTTTTACCTCAGGCTTGAGCAGATTCCACTTCTTTAACCTTGAGCTGAGTATTTCAGACTTTTGTTTTGACAAATCCAAGTCTCTGACGAGGTCATTAAGCTCAATCTGACTGATGAGATGTGGTGCATCAGAAGATGTAGGGAGCTCAAATTCGGGATCACCCATGATTTCTTCTGAACAATATGACGAGCTTATTTCTGTGTCCGAAAGGCGTCCGGATTGTGGCTTTGGAACTGGCAGAATTTCTGTATGAGGTGCTGGTCTTGTTACAGAAGAGACATCTGCATATTTTATGGAGTGATTTGATCTTCGAGAAAATCCCTTCACATTGGTGCAACAAAAGTAACAATCTGTGTGACTCTGGGGATCTCTCCATATCATAGGCATTCCAAAAGGCATTGCAGAAAATGACTCGTTAAACCAACCAGTTAGCTGTCTGTGACACCTAAGGCAGCAAATGTGTGGTGCCCAGAGTTTATGCTAATCGTTTATTTTAAATTTAAAATAAGAAAAGTAACACTTTTCAATAAATGGTGTTATTTTCTTTTTTCGGAAACTTGGTGTAAATTCTCCACAAATATAGCAGAATAAATCTGGACAATTAACACAAGATCGTGGCATTTTATCACTTTAATGCACTTCTAATATTCTTCTTACGCAAATTAGTTTATTTTTTTAAATTTCTAACAGAAAAACCGATGTAAACGATGTGCGATTCTATTAGAACTGACCTCGTTCGATAAAGATGTAAAAGTGTGTGCCGTTAGGTTGCTGTACATGACCTGAGCAAAATATTATTTTTCCCGTTATCTACAGGTCGAGTACTATAAGAAACACTCTTCAGTATGTCCGAGTATTTTTCATTGTTGCCCAGTGTAATCATAAAGGCTTTTTTCAGTTGTCTTGAAAGACATCAACTTTGTTTTCTCACTAACGATCAATTTGTGGGCAGTAAACCACATCCTTAACATTTCAAGATATTCCTCGACACTTGCGAGACAGTCAAAAACAGTCTTGCACTCATAAGTAAACGCCATATCATCTGCAAATTCAGTTGAAATACGATTTACAATGAGTTTGAAAAGGAACTTTGTGTAAATTAGGAAAAACAAATTGCCAAATACAAAACCCTGTGGAACACCGTTTTTCAGAAATAGTGACTCACTCAAGACACCACTGACATTAACTCTCTGTTTCCTGAATTTTAAAAACGATTGCAGCCATTTAAAAATGTTACCTCGAAAACTAGCATTTTAAAATTTGTTTAGTAATAAATCATGGTCCACCATATCGATTGCTTTTGTCATGTCTACAAATGGACCCATGATTGGAACTACCATACAGTTACTCGCTACATACATACTTCCAAAATAGCATACCCTGTTGACATTTCTATCCTAAACCCGAACTGGTTGCTACAAAAGAAATTGAACCAAATCCGAACTTTAAGCAGTTTTCCAAAGATCTTAGAAAAAGTGGAAATAAGAGAAATAGGCCTATAATCCGAAACATTTCTTCTGTTTCCTTTTTTAAAGAGAGATACAACCTCAGCACATTTCAATTGTTCAGGAAAACAACCCTTTTCAACACTATGATTAAATAAGACACTCTGTACATCCACAACATACAAGGCAATATGTTTTAGAAACACACTTGTAACACCATCGCATGAGTGTTTGGATTTATCCTATCCTTAGGATAACATTGTAAATTTCCCTCAAAGTTATCGGCTCAAAAACGAAGCTGTTTGGTTGTATACAGTCTACATACATATGTTTCAACAATTGGTGTTAATTTTTCAGAAACTTCAGTGAAATAATCGTTAAATTTGTCTGAGATGCTGAATAAGTCAGATTCAATAATTCCTTCAACTTCAATACTATCAATTACAAAACGATTTCTATTCTTTCCCAAAATGTTGTCAACTACCCTCCATTCTTGGCGAATATTACCGTGGGCTCTTGCAAATAGATCAGTGTACTCATAGTAGTGGTTACGAGTTTCTTCTATATTTTTATGAATTTTTTTGCACATAGAGTTATACTGTTTTTTAAGTTTTATATTATTGGGATGTTATTTACATTTTAAACTTATCTTCTTTTTTCTTTCTTATCTGATTTAGAAGATTATTTCTCATCCAAATTTTAGACGTTTCTTGTTATTCGATTTTTGTTTCACCAAGAAAATATAAAACTTGATGTGGCTTTGTAAAATGTTAGTAAATATTAAATATCAAAAGCAATGGAAGGAATAAATCTGAATAAACCGACTCCCAGAATTCATATGCTAAACATTCTTTCAATAGTTTGAAATGTACGGACTTTTTCAACGTTGCGGATAAGGGTGTGAGGCTTTCAGTACGGTTGTAATCAGTAAAGTAATTGAGGGCAATCGCACTATGATCTGTAAGTTTCATATCATAGACTTTATCACTAATAATGTTTTTGCTATTTTTACGAGATCTAAGAAAAATGTGATCAATGCAACTCTTGGTAGAATCGTTCACACGGGTTGGTTCGTTAATAAGACTCTTAAGACCATTAGAAGACATAGTAAATAAGTAGTTCTCCGTATCTTTATCAAATTCATTAAGTAAGTCAATATTAATATCTCCTAAAATAATTAGATCAGTTGCCTTAATTGCATTTAAAATGTTACTAAATAGTCTATAGTTAGTTAGTTAGTTAGTTGACTTTTATTTTCAATAAATGTTTTATAATGTAACGATTAACCTAAGTCTGTAATGGTTTGGCCTGTGGCCGTCTACCAGGCTGACAAAATACATACTTAAGTTTTACATTAAAAATCTGCATCTATGATAGGCTTTCTATAACAAAGTGCTGCTACTGAGTAATCATATAAGACTTGCCATCCTTTTTCTCCATTTAAAATGCTCATTACTTCATCTTCGTCTAAATCATGTTTTCCGAACAATGATAGTCGAAATTCTTTTAGAATCGGACAAACACCAAGAAAATGTAAGATGTCTTCTCTCTTCTTCATGTTGCAGAGGTCACAAAGTATTGGTAAATCTGGTCTATGGGGTATAAAGTTTAGTTGAACGAGTTCCCCTCTCAGTTTGAAAATGGTACTTATTTTGTCAACTGCGTGACTATCTAGGAAGTATGTTTTTTCATTTAGAAAATGGTTTAGTTTGCTGTAATAGTTCCTAAGAAGTGACGATTCAGCTTCGTCGACATATTGGTCATATGTACGAGTATGTCTGCCAAAATTCTCCAAAACCAAGTTAAATTTTTCTCTTAAAAGATGAGGATGCTCGTTCACTTGAATAGACAGATTTAATCCGCATTCAGAAGCTGTTTTCTTCCATTCCTCGCAAATGACTCCGTTTGTTCTAATTATGCTTCTTAAAACTACGTTTGGTATTCTGCATTCATTCATTTCTAATATTTTTAGGATATACGAGTAGTTGAAGTGCATTTTCAGCGTGTACAAGAGCAAAGGAGGAGTCCCCGTTTCAAGATGTAGCATATAGTTTGGGGTATTTTTTGGTAATCGGAAAATCTTCTTCAAAAAGTAGCGAAGAAATTTTTCCACAGCATCGTAGCCTTTGTAACCCCATACCTGAGCTCCGTAAAGCATTATCGACGCTGCGGTTGAGTGGAACAAAGTTTGTTTTGCACTTTGCGATACATACGTATTTATTTTTGAAGCAACGTTCCCAAATCGAACAGATAGCTCTTTTAGCAATAGCTAATTTTTCCTCAAAGTGTGGTTTGAAATTTAAGGAGGACGATATTAGGATACCTAGGTATCTGTATCTGGATACTACATCAATCTTTTCCCCGTCTAACTTCCACTTTTCCAAATGTGAGAAGCGTCCTCCTGCATTTCTGAACATCATAATTTTTGATTTATCAAGATTTACAGTGAGATTCCAACTTTTACAGAAAGCATTAAGCCTGTTTATCATTAACTGCATACCTTGGGTTGTGGCACACAGAAAGACGATATCATCAGCATTCATCAGCGCAGGAATTGATACACCGTTGAATCTTATTCCACCTTTGACATCATCTGTTATATCATTGATGTATAATATAAAAAGCACAGCACTTAAAATACAGCCTTGTTTAACACCCATTGAAGCTTCGAACTCTTCAGAAATTAAGTCTCCATCCCATACATATGCAATATTATTCTTATACAAGGCTCTCAGAATTCGAATAATTTTACTTGATGCACCGATTTTGGAAAGCTTGTAAAAGAGTGCTCCACGTGGTATTGAATCGAACGCTGCACGAAAATCTACAAAGAAGGCGGACAACTTTTTTTTCTTGCTCTTATATGTTTCAGCAATGTTTGTTAAGCAGAATATCTGGTCGATTGTAGAATAACCTTTCCTAAATCCAGCTTGGAATTCTTTAAGGATGTTATGTTCTTGTACCCATTCATACAATCTTTTGTACATTAATGAAGCAAACAATTTGGCTGAAGTGTTTAAAAATGTGATTCCTCTGTAGTTCTTCGGGTCCCTTAGGGGACAAATTACTGCTTTCCTGAATACGGCGGAGATATTAGCAGAGTCGAATATTCGATTAAATTCAATTGTGAGAGAATTCATAAACTCATATGTGCAATTTTTATAGAACTCAAACGGGATGCGATCAATACCAGGTGCTTTATTTGATTTCGATTTGCATATTACTTCATTGACTTCTTCCAGGGTAAATACAGAGTCTAATTTTTCGTCTAAGAACAGAGGGGCTGCATATTGAAGTAGCGGCGAGGTTAATGGGGCATTAAGAAGTTTATCGAAATGAGTCCTTAGTTGTTACACGTGTGTCCGTTTAGGTATTTGACAGCTTTCCAGAACTGAGCAGAAGATTTTGAATTATTTATAATCGCAATGTTTTGTTGTTCAAAGGCTACTTTTTTGATGTAACAGATGTGTTTGTATTCCTTGCTGGCATCCTGATAGAGTGCTTTAAAGATATTGGAGTTATTCGACCCTAGAAGTTTGAGAAATTTAAAAGATTTTTTTCTAGCTTTCATGCAATCAGAATCATACCATTTTTGTTTATATATTTTATGATATTTCTTTATCATTTGCGTTAGAGCTGCAATATTGGCTGTATAACGCTGTGTGCGTAGTTCCATAAGATTCACATTCATGTTTCGCTGATACGATTCCATTATTCGGTCATTCCAGACAAATTTCGGCAGAAGGCTTAATGGTTTTGTGCAAGCATAGTTGCCGCTAGCAGTAGAATTAAGGGTTACTTCCAAGGGCATGTGGTCTGAAAACATCTCGGTTCCTACTTGAAAACTGTCAAAACAGTAATCTATTATTGAGCATGATGTTCCTCTGATAACTAACCCGGCGCAAATGGATTTTGCCTTTTCGCTCATGTTTACTTGATCTTCAACAGGCAGGTGAACAACAAGATTCGCTTCAGTACTTATCTGTACGAGTCGGTCAAGCTGGTTCTCAAGACGTTTGTTTTGTTCTTCCAGATACACAACTTTTTGCTCAAGTTCTTCTTGTCGCATACTCAATGCTGAGATTTGTTTAAAGAAATCTTGCAGATCTGCCTTTGAGGCTAATTGTTCCACAAGTTTTTTGTTGTTTTCGAGTAGAATTTCCTGCATTCTCTCAACAATCAGAGTAGAAGTAGATCCCATAGCGAGTTTTGGTTCAATTTCACTCAAGCTTTGGTGGCGTTTTTTGTTTCCTGGGTATTCCGGAGAGGTGTGAGCTATTCCTCTTTTTACAATTTATAGGTTAGTTTAATGATGGAATTTATAACTTGGCTATAAAATAGCTTAACTTTCACTTAAAACACTTATCTTTTTTGCTTTTTGATCCGGAGATAAATTTTTTGCTTCCAACTTCGCTTAAGTTGTGTTGTCTATATGCACAGAATATTGTAATAGTTATTCTCATATTTAAACGACAATTTTAATAAATCAGCTCTGGTCAATTTTAAACTACAGCACTTTAAATCTAACACGTAACTAATTTTAACAAAGATAGCTACACCCCCAGCAGAATATAAATTGTTGTACTTTCCAAAAGGAGTATATCCCGGTATATTATAGAGACTAAGTTCGTTTTCATACATCCATATCTCACTTAAAACTCAAACGACAGGTAGATTAACCATCGACTCAATAAGAGCTACGAGAACAGAAAATTGTTTTCTCATGTTGCGTATGTTTTGAATGATGGCATATTAATTATTAGTGTAATTGGACGTGTTGTTGTATTATAGGTAACCACTCATCTCTCACGGTTTTAGTTGCCTAAAAAGATAACGTCTTTCGGAAGCGGTTGGAATTTGAACGCCAAACGGTCCAATTTGAAAGCCAACCACGTACCTTGGCCACGTGGTCACATTTATTGAAGATCACATTTACTAAACTGCAAGTAAATAATATCATTAGTGCTGCACTCGGACTACAAAGTAAACTGAAAGCTCTATTATGTATGCACTACTATTCCATGGATTCCATGAAATAAAGAGCTTAATTCGCTTAAGTCACCGAAGAGCGGGGACTCTTTATGGATAAATTTTCTTTTAAACATTTTAGGATAATTGCATTGTACCAGAGAAATTACTTGGCAACTAAGAAACAGCTATTGCTATGTATTTTTGTTCAAGGGACTGCACCAGAAGAGTTATGTACAATGAAACATTTTTTTTAAAGAACTTAACACTCAAGTGGGTACGAATACACTTATAATGCCTCAGCATGTGTTAAGTTAAGAAAGAAAGATGTTTGGGCTCAGTGGTTAATTCGCTCCATGGGTGGCATGGCATCCAACATTTTAATGGGGAGACTAAATTCTTAGTGGAAGTTGGCTTGTTGTTGATTTCTAGTCAACTACTCATCTTACTTAATTTTCGTTAACTGAAAAAATGAATGTCTTTTGGGCGAGGCTGGGAATCGAACACCGAACCTTCCGATTTGGAGGCCAGTTCACTACCACTTGAGCAACGGCCACCCACAATGAAACATAGCATCCAGTAAGTAATCAGTGGTCTGGTTCAATATTAACGTTTTATCAGTATTAGACTAACATTTTTCTCTTGTCCTGGTTAGTCTAGGTCTAGGCAAAAGTGTGAATGAATAGTCAGAATAGAGGGAAAAACCTGCGATGCAAGAGTATACTGCAGCAATCGAGACTGACAATAAACTCAGTGTTTATTCGGAAGCGGAGTAGTCATTGGAGCCAAACCTACTCAGAGTCTTGAGTTTTTGGCATGTGGACGAGCACCCCATAACAATTCGTTTCAAGGCTACATTTTCCTGTATGTAAACGCTCATATTCCCACAGAGGAAAATGTATAAATTTTTTATGGAGCTACTGGAAAGTATAGTCTGCACAACACGGATTATAGACAAAAAACTTTTTGACAGACTAAAACGCTATTCACAATGTTGACTATGGAACTTGAAGGACTCTCCATTAAAAAACCGACTATTTCTATAATATGATAGATGTTCGAGCATTGCGAGAAGCAATCACCATTAACTTCTGCAAGCGGAGTTCAGTTGCTAATATTCCAAACACCTCAAAGAGAAGGAAATACCGTTGGGAAACGGCTACATCGCAAGATATCGACATAGTTCTGGAGGTCGGATATCCTTTGAGTTAAGTTAAGTTAGAATAAAAATGTGAGAAATCAATTGGAATTATAAAAGAAGAGAAAAACGCGTAATGATTTATTTGAAAAATAGCGGCTCATAATGCAATCGACTTCCTCTCACCTTCAATCGAATATAAAAACGTAAGACGACTGCGTTCTAAAATTCATGCCATTTTGCGCCAATCTCTTGCTCTTCTATTTGATGTCTATGCTCTGACTGAAACTAATCTCGTCTCCAACATAGAAAAGCAGGAGTTATTTTTTTCTTTTTTCTTTGTTCAATGTTCTTTGTGATGACAATAACTCACCCCTATGATCGGCTCTCCTTATCGAGGTGTCCTTATGGCCATTTACAGCGGCTTTGACTCCTCTCTCTTTGCCACCTCGTCTTTTTTCTAAGCTCGACTTTGTGTCAGTTAAAATAACACTCGCGCGTAGATTCTTGTACGTTATGTGTTGCTACATTCTTCCAGTTGAACCTATCAAATCCTACCGACTTGCTTTTGATGCAATTGACAATTTAATTGACTTAATGACTGATGGTATTGTTGTCTTATAATACGAGGGCGAGTCAATAAGTCCGCGACTTTTTGAATTTCTGACCTCTTTACTGAAACAGCAACACTGCTCCTGTCAACAGGCATCTGTCAGTTGACTCCTGTCAAAATTTAAACTTGCTGCGTCAGTTAGTTTGTGTTTGACAGCTATTTTTATCAGACTACTCACTAATTTGAGGAGAAAATTTGAGGAGAAAAAAGACAATGCAAGGGTGCACACATGTGCAGTTGCCATGGCAAAAATCCATGAATTGGGCTATGAATTGCTCCCTCATCCACCCTATTCTCCAGATTTGGCTCCGAGCGACTACTTCTTGTTCCCAAACCTGAAGAAATGGCTTGGTGGAAAAAGATTTGACTCCAATGATGAAGTCATCTCGCAAACAAAGGCCTATTTTGAGGACCTCGACAAATCATTTTTTTTGGAAGGGATAAAAAAATTGGAGAAGCGTTGGACAAAGTGTATAGAGCTCAAGGGAGACTACGTTGAAAAATAAAATTATTTTTTTATCAAAAAATCTGTGTTTTATTCCAAAAGTCACGGACTTATTGACCCACCCCCGTATCTTCTTCGATTTTTATTTGCTTCAGCGGAAATCGCCTCCATCTGAAGACCTATCTTGTTTCATCGCTTCTACTCCCATTTCTACCAAGGAATGTCTCTACTTAGATCAATTAACCGACTCTAGTCTGTGTCAAGTTAGTGGCGTTTCCAACTAATATACAATATATGAAAAAGCAATTAGACCTTATTTTTCCAAAAGATCCGATTAACTCCGCACTATCGTGCAGTCCCATTTCACTTTCAACCATTTATAACTTTCATTCCCCCATTCTTCTTTCATTTTTCCTCAACTCTTCTTCCAGTCGCCTGACCCCGCAGTTCACACCAATTACGATTTTCTAAAGCTAATTTTTGCAAAAAGTCAACACATAGCTATGCATGGCTTTCTTCGAGTTTGCCAATCTATCTCTGGACGCACCATGAAACATCCACTACATCCCTTCCTTCGTATAATAGTAGATCCCGCTCTCTATAAAACGTTGGTTCTTTTCTCACTCAAAATTTCGATCCTGCTATTATTGAAGAAAAATTACAAAAACTTAAAAATAAATTTCAACCCCACCCGTTGTTTTTCTTACAAAATCTTTCAACCTTCCAACCTTTCTTTCCCCCTTTCCAATCTATTTTGCCTATATCTTAAGCTTAAACAGGGTGAATTTCCCCGGATTTTTAAGGCCTCTTTTATAATCCCGATACACAAAAAGGGATCAAAGCATGAAGTTATCAATTATCGTCCCATTTCTAAACTCTCTCATAGAAAATCACAAAGAAATCGATGTTATTGCTACAGATTTTGCTAAAGCCTTTGATAAAATATCTCATCATTTGATCCTGTTCAAATTGTTTGCTTTAGGCTTTGAACCTCTTTTATTAAAATGAATATCTTCTAACCTGGTAAACCGATTTTATAGTGTTCGGTTTAGATTCACCCTTTTAGTTAGTTTTCTGGCCTCCTCTAGGGTTCCACAATGATACATTCTTGGTTTCCTTGTTTTCATTCTTACTATTAACCATCTTTAGAGGTTCATTAATAACTCCTCCCTCTCAGTTTACGTTGACGACAGAAAATGTTTTAAAGCTTTTTCTTTTCCGGAGACTCCACCCATCTTCAAGGAGATCTCGATCGGTTTTCTATCTGATACTTGTCAAAATGCTTAGAACTTATTATACAATCGTTTCATACAAATTTCCTTCGGTTTTACGAAAAGCCTTGAATTCGCATAGTAGAGCCGCCATGTACTATTCGGCTTTGCGGAGCATCGTCAACTTTGCAAGTGTCAGTTTCTGCCAGTCGAAGCCTTCTTGCACGTTTCCTTAGACTGAGACTGTATCGTGATAGGATACCCATCAAACACCCCACTAAATTTGCGAATTTTCCTAGATCTCGTGGTCATAATGGCTTAGATACTATAGGGTTTTCCAATAAGGACTTGACAACTTTTTTTTAAATAAACCGCAAACCATTTGAGATATTTCAAAAACTTTATTATCGGCTTGAAGTACAGTCAAAACATTTATGAATGGAACTCGACTTCGTTCATATGGCCACCGCGGGCACGTTTGCAGCGATCGATTCGTTGGACCCAATTTTCAACGACCCGGCCAAACATTTCGGCCGAAACGGCCGCTATTTCGCGTTCAATGTTGGCTCTGAGCTCTTCCAACGTCGTCGGCGTGTTCGCATAAACGAATGACTTAACGTAGCCCCACAGAAAATAGTCAAGCGGCGTTAAATCACACGAAGGAGGCGGCCAATCGACTGGCCCATTTCTTGAGATAACACGCTCACCATACTTACTCTTCAATAAATCGATTGTAGTGTGGTTGTGGCATCATCCTGTTGAAACCACATATCGTCCAAGTCCATATTTTCCAATTCGGGCCAAAAATAATCGGCGATCATGGCGCGATAACGCTGACCATTCACAGTAACGTGACGATCGTTATCGTCGACGAAAAAATATGACCCAATAACGCCGCCGGCATGCAAACCAAACAGTTATTTTTTGTGGATGAAATGGTGATTCATGGAGCACATGTGGATTTTCACCCGACCAATAATGCATATTTTGCTTATTGACGAACCCATTGAGCCAAAAATGAGCTTCGTCACTGAAGATGATTTTGCAATGAAATTCATCATCTTGGCGCATCTTCTCAAGAACCCAATCGGAAAACGTACGTCACTTCAAATGGTCCATCGGCTTCAACTCTTGAGTCAGCTTGACCTCGTATGGGTGTAAACCAAGATCCTTATGCAAAATACGCCATAATGTGGTCTGAGCGATGTCCAATCCTTGAGAACGCCGTGGAATTGACTGATTTGGATCGTTTGCTACGGACGCCTGAACGGCAGCGATATTTTTGACACTTCGACCAACCCGTTATCTCACTGACACGGCAACATAACACAACGAATATATAGACTCAAAGTTTTGCCCTAACCTCGTTATTGCCTGTCTACTAGGACGAGAATTACGACCGAAAATTGGAGTTAACGCTCTTAAAGTTGCAGTCACCGACTCCGAATTTCGGTAGAAAATTTTTATAATTTGCAGACGTTGCTCGTTCGTGTACTTTACCATGATGAAAATGTTAAGAAAAATAAAGGAAAAGCCTTTATAAGTGTACCTAAATTTGTCCATCCGACTGCATACAAAGAATTGTATCCCCGTATCCTCATACTGAAATCGTGATTAGAAATCGTGATTACAGGCAACTTCTGTATACACAATTCTGATTGGCTTCGACATTCTGGGCCGACAACACCCGAAGTACGATGTGTTAGATCTTCGCTGCGGAAAATAACTTGAGCCAGCTTTTAAATCAGCCCACACGCATACCAGATGTTGATATTCATACCGCCAACACACTGGACTTGTTTTTAAAATCTCACCCTGATAAATACACTGTTGATGTGCTCTCCCCACTCGTCGAACCATTGTGTTATATCAACTAATTTCTCGTACACCTAGTACACAGTTAGAGAAAAAATTCCTAAAAGTCCCGTATGGCAAAACTAGAAAGCCAATTGGAGCGGACTTAACAGCCTCTTCAGGATGAAGAGTATCAAATCAAAAGAAAACTCGAGCAGTAAAGAGACTCTCAGGGTTAGAGAAATGTTTTTTCGGTCCTACAACACCAACCCGACAGAGGAAAACCGAAAAAGTTCAAACGAGCCATAAATGACTGCAACACCTTTCTTAAAAATTGTTGGTCGTTCGTCAAAAACATTAGAAATACTGCCTCATCCTCCAAGCTCAACACTCCCAGATTGTGCTTTGTCCCCGCCTACACTTGGGTGGCCCCTACTTTTTATACACAGAACGAACACTTTGAGTATGGTTTAAGCCAGATCGCAAATCCTAGAAAGATCCAATGGTCCCATGAGATTGCCAGTTTACGAGGCTATATGTGCCTCTTTGTACCACTTGAATAAAACTGATTGGCACTATCAATCCTGATAAATGCGAATGTAGTTTTGTAAGCAGATCATAGAATAGTTGGACCAAACATTTCAAGCCATGATGATTACACACGAAAAATTCTTCCGCTATCACTAGTTTTAAGGAGGCAAGCCCGTTAACTATTGCCAATATCACCTGTGTGGATTGAAACTAACTATATTGGTCTTTACTGAAGCACTGGGTACGCATGACATTATCTTATGTTGATTATCTGTCAAGTTCCAATGCGTCATATGTTAACCTACTACCCGCAATGCTGCTTTGACTACTATCAAGTTTACTGACATTGTGTTGTCGACTGTCTAGTACTCTTTCGTATCTTCTCATTGTATGCGACATTGGTCTAATTTCTCTTTTCGCCTTTACCCTTATAAAGGCTGTTTCAACACTAGGTGTAGGATTTGAAAGTAATATTATTTTACAATTGATGCACGCGTGCTTGTCATGTTAAAATTTTGAAATTTACAATGGAACGTTACTCAGTGAGAGAAAAATGACATGTCGTTGAATTTTATTACGGAAATTCTCTTTCAATCGCTGCAACAATGTGCAAAAATTTAGGCCAATTATGCACGTAATCATCTGCCTTCCGAGACGATGTGCACAACTTAATCAAAAAATTCCAAGACAAGATGTGCAGACGCCGAAACTTGTTCGCCCCGGTCGTTCAATAGAAAATATAGCCGCAGTTAAGAAAAGTGTTGAAAACCACCCAAACACCCCATTCGTCACCTTTCTCAAGAACTTGGCCCTCCACACAAGGCACTGCACCCAATTTCGACGAAAGATTTAGATCTCCAGGTGCAAATATTGACATGCTGACATTGATTTTTGAAAGAAAATCGTGTGTTCGGATGAGGGCCATTTCATATTGGCGGCCACCTTAATCAAAGAAAATCCACGAATGATTCAAGAGATGCCAATGCACCCAGAACGAATAACTGTTTGATGTCATAGGGCTTATTTTTTTTTCGAGAATGAGGTCGGAGCGCACTATCGAGACATGATAAACAATTTTTTGTGGCCGGAGCTCGAGGAAGTGCCAGACAAGTCGCGAAACAATCGAGATAATTTCGCGTTTCGGAGACACTCATTGGCCGCCAAAATCGGAGCTTGGAGCTATGTTAAAAGCAAAGTCTACGCCGACTATCCGCAAACAATTCCAACTCTGAAAACGAATATTAAAGCCGTTATCGCCGAGATATTGCCCCAATTACGTAAAAGAGGGATTGAAAGCAGAGAAGCAGAGCGGAGGAGGTCATTAGGAAGTTATTGTATTCCATAAATATTCCCCACATGTCTACTTTAAAAGGAAATGCAGGTTCCAGTGATATCTCAACAATTGTTCGTTTTATTCAAAAAGCAAATCCTACACCTCTTGTGCAAATATATTTGTACAATGGAACAAGGAAATTCGCACTTCACTGTTTATGCATTCGATCGCCTCCAATCATTTGCGTTTGCCCGTGCTTTGATGTAACAATTTTTCTATCACTTGTCGCTGGTTGCAGGTTGTAAGGACACATCTTCCAAGTTTCGATACAATGCGTATACTTCCACACGCGTTCTAGCTATATTCGTAGTGGCCGTGGTGTAGTGGTACTAGTAATCACTTCTCACTCGGAGGGTCAAAGTTCGAATCCTACCCATGACAAGTCTTTCAAGTTTTTCATTTGTGTAATTGGAACTCAGACAGAAAAATTCTGCGTGGATTTGGCTGTTGTAGAGTTTCAAGCACAAAAAAATTGTGTAAATTATAACCTTCGAATCATCTGAGTGAAGAACTTTTCCGCCCGCGCCATGGCAACAGTAAAAGGGTACCTAACACCTTAGGCACTTGTTGACATTAATCTTACATTTGTCCGAAGTTGTTTTGCAGTAATTTGCGCAAATTTAGCGCCCTGACCTAGGTATCTCAATTGATGCCTTTTCTTTACTTGCTTAAGAATCTTTTACTCGACGTATTGTCTGATTGCTTATTGCCCCCTTGCGCTAACAATATGCCATATTTCGTGTTCAATTACCAGTTTCATTGACATTAGTCGGTCGCTTATTTTCGATACGCTTACGATCTTATCTAGAAGTTGTCTGTCAAGATATATTGGCCAGAAACGTTTACCGTTCGTTATGCCAATATCAGCTTGCAATTCCTAATATATTTTTGGACACAAATATTTCTATTCGCCCCGGGTCACTCCTCCATGAAAGAAGCACTTTCGCACTATTATCTTTCAACCCATGTGGCGCTGGAATGCTGAATTGTATGAATGTACTTGTATATACGACTTTACTCCGTCGGCAGACTTCTGACGTGGAAACCCGTATACAGACTTCGAATAGTCTCAGGTTCATATGGTTTTTGCCCATTCAGTCGCCTTTTATCACAAGCAGGGGAACGAACTACGACAATATTTATTGTAATAAGCCCTTACCCCACAGCGGTGTAGTAAACCAGGGAGAATCATTTATTCCGCTAATTTAAAGACTTATAAGGTCACCCTACTAAGAGTTTGAACGAACTTCTGTCACATATAAGCAATTACCACTTAAAATATTAATATGCTTGTAGCCATAAGTATACGAGTATATGTACCTAAACTCAAATTAATGTGAACTATTTCAAATCAAGTACATACGAGTAGGTACCTACTCGTAAATACATATGTATATTAAAAATTGAAAATCTCAGCACACCCCCTTGGTGTTAACGTTCTACATTGATCGTAATATAACGTGCGCTCTACTCGTATTATTGAGGTGATGACCTCTAAACGACTTCAAAACTCAACCAGCATCATCACTTTAATCGATTATTACTCAACTCAGTCAATGATTCACTCATAAAATTCCAGCGACATTCAATTGGAAATACATATTATATCAAACGGCGCGACCTGCGGGCGGGACAATTTCAATTCCAATTTCTAGAATCAACAGGTGATTCACCAATGCGATTTTAATGTCAACCGACCGTGGTTGCGTATTTATTGCCAAACCACCTACAACTGCCAAATTCTCATGATATATGACAGTTGTCAGTGTAAAAGTCATTAGGTGAGATAATCCCTCATAAAACTCACCTCTTCGAATGGCTAGAGTACGGTACACGACTGTGGCATTGCTGGCCTCGGGGGCTGGCTGTGCCGGTGGCCGATGATAAATGGACTGCGTCCGGTTGAAGTTTTCTTCAAGGCCAAAGCGAAAGTTCATTGATGAACTGCTTATAGTGCTCAGGACAAAACTATGCTGCAGCTGCGGTTGCCGCATTGCCAATATTGTTCACCCAATGTGTCAAGTTCGTAGCCGGTGCATAATTTATCATCGCATGCTCATTAGTGGAGTGAGTGCGAGTAGATACTCGTTTATTCTTCCTAGCACAGAGGAAGGAATGCAGTCAGATACAGATTATAAATCAATTCTGTGTTACATTAGATAGCGATAACAAGCAGGACATATTTCTGAGCAGAAACAAGGAGTGTGGTCTGAGTGTAGTCTGAGATGAGATTTTTTTATTGCACATCACGTAATGGACATCATTTTAGGTATGTATAGCTCATAAAAGTGTCCTACACAACATTTCGTCTGTTGGATCCATTTCTCATCCAAAAAAAATCACAGACCATTCACCGTTATAAGAGTACGTACGTATGTGTTTATCAGAAACGTATTCGAGTATAACCACAAAATGTGACAGAATGTAATAGTTGCAGATAGGTACTTTGCGGCAAAAAACAAAATAAGTCAACAAATCTTAATCTGGACAACGACGGCGAAATCAGGATGTATTATACGTTTAGTCTTCGTCATTGCCAGACTTAAAAAAAATTCTCCGTCTGCTCAATAAAATTCTCATACTCTTGAAGGGATGATAGTAATTAAAATAACTTCAAAACGCTAGGCTAGGTAGGTTAATTTTTAATCTACCAATTGAAGCGCTGGTGTTTTTGTATCGTCTTTCCTGCAAAACGTTGAATTACTCGTAGTAAATCAGTACCCTCCAGCATATCGGTGTTTTTTTCCAGTAGTGTCTTTAGTCGTATGATCCGTGGCACAGAGTACTCCTTATTTACAATTTTAGCAGAAGGATACGGATTACTACGATCTGGGTAAATGATGGCATCCTCTGATTTTAACCACCATCGTAAGCATTATAAGGTCTGTGAATTTTGGAACTACAGGAATTTGACTTAGAGACGTTTTGCAGAGCGTTATTATATCAAACTACCTTCCAATGCAATTATAACCACCATTGCTTTTTTCACAAAATGCTTTAACCATCTTTGGCTGGATTTTCTTTATGCCATTTTATTTTGAAACATTACAAGACTTAGCATCCATCGGGTTTCATTTAACCTCTACAATATACAGTGTGTCCCCTAATTCGTCAATGATATTTTGGGAAATGATTCCTGGGCATATTCTAAGAAAAAAAATCGTTGTTCAGTAAGGGTCTATCTCCAATTTTGACAGCATTTGTTGAGTATTTAAAAAAAAGGCTTACTTTGGTGTACCCTGACCTATGTTAACGGAAATTGCTCTGTTAGTGCTAATGGTAGAAACTTCATGTAGGACTTTATTTTTAGAAGAAATCCTAGCATTTTTAACTGCATTTAAATAAATTTGCTATGTCAATAATAATCTTTAGATATCCAATTTCTAAGTCTGTTCCATTTTCAATCCCCATGCTAATTTTTGATTTTGAAGTCACTTTTATCCAGACAATGCATAATTAATATAACGTTTCACTTTTTTTCTTATGAAAGTAACAATAATAAAAACAAAATCATCAATAAGTTTAAGAAAAAACCCATAAATTTTATGATAGTTGGGAAAACCTGCAACAGGTAAAATTTAAAAAAGGCTATTAATAAAAAATGATTTTGTATGATCTTAAATAAATTTCTCTTATATGTATGTACTAAAACAGTTATAACAGGTGCTCAAAGTGTCCCTCTTGGGTTTGTATACATGCTAGGGACCGTTTTTGAATTTCACTGCGAATGTTTATTGATGCTAACTGCTACCTCACTTTTGATGACGCTTCGAGAATACGCTCTGCCAATTCAATTAAGGTTACTATTTCGGTTGAATAAACAAGTTCTTTCATTCTTCCCCATACAAAAAAATGCAATACTGTAAGGTCAGGAGATCTTGCAAGCTAGTGAACTGGTCCATTTCTTCCTACCCAACGGTTACCATACTCTTCATCTTAACCTCATGACCATAGTGGGCTGGAGTACAGCCCAGTTGAAAATATGGTGAAGCTAGTTGAATCAGTGAAATGTCCTCCAATGGTTCGTCATGTCTTCTTCTGGATTGACCAACTGCTGCATTAACGACATTAATGCTGACATTGTTGCCTGTAAGGGGATCTGCGGCAAAATATTCCATGCCGTTTGTGTCGGCCTAAATATACGAAACACGGTCTTCCTTAAAGAGTTCTCCGAAAACCTGTTCTTCTTCTGTGATGAGTGTATCAGTATATCTCTCTCACATGTGCTCCTTACAGTCAAGTGCCTCAGTGATTCCAATGCATCCAATCACAACTCACCCATCAGACTGATAAACGGACAAACTATCAATCTTTGAACAAAGGGTAAGATGTGCGAAAGACTTTGGCCATTGCATTGAAAAACAAATTGTGCGTTTAATTGAACTAGAAAGTGCAAGATCCAAAATCATACAACCTTGATACAGTCTTAATTGAATTTATATCAATCTGTTCCGCAATGATGGATTCCATCAAGAAAACATGTAATTTCATCATCCGGGAAGACATAGATAATCATCTCTAATCATTCACGTCCAATCTCCATCTCGAACTCGCAACAAACAATCACCAGCTCTCAAATCATTACGGGTCCAAGCTTGATATCATATTCGATAAAATCAGTGAGCTTAATGATGAACTCACCACGAATAGAACAGTGTTGAATGATTTAGAAAATCTCATTGGAACAGTATGCCACAAAATTGATGGTCTTCCAACCCATCCCCCACAGCGCAACAGTTACAATACTTCAATTTTGGTAGAATTATTACAAACCGAAGCCGAATCATTTCCACATCCAGTGCCGACAACCTAACCTCCAAGTCCTCGCACCAGCACATCGATCCAAAAATCTTATGGTGATATAACTGCTCCAACGCCAACCCCTCCTGTCGCCGCCCCGCAGAAATTTGTTACACAATTTAACACGACGTGGACACCTTCAGAGTGGAAAGGCAGGCTAGACCGACTCCGGACAATGAATCAGATGTTCACCACCCTACTCATCAAGGTGCCCCAAATTATGCTGATGTTGCTTGGATTTCTGAATTTTTCAAAAAGAGGTATGGCATCACCATCATCCAATGCACAATGTTCCCAACATCTCACCACAAAAATAAACGGAATTTCAAGATTAATTTACCCTCTAAAAGAGTTTCTCACCTTCAGCGCAGCCGAGCTGACCATGACAAATTTTTTCGTTCCTAACTCCCCTTCTTTGCCTGCATCTCATCTAAACTCCTCTACTCCTCCACGCAACAAACTACCTCTTACATTTTACTACCAAAACGTAAGAGGCTTGCGCTCTAAAACTCGTGCTGTCTTGTCTAAATCACACGGTCTCTCTTTTGACGTCTATTCTCTTACAGAAACCAATCTGATCCCCGACATAAAGAGAAAGGAGCTATTTCCATGTCCTTATAATGTTTTCCGAGATGACGATCACCCTATGTTTATTGATCCTGCCAACCCTAAAGTTGATTCTCCATGCAGAGGTGTCCTACTTGCCATTCACAATAACCTCAACCCTTCTCTCATCGCTATCTCTTCTTAGGCAACTAGACCTTATTTTCACCAGCGATCCCATTAACTCCACAGTAACGTTCTGTCCCTTTGCCCTATCAACTGTCGACAACTTTCACCCCCTCTTCTTTTCTCATTTTTCCATAACTCTTCACCCCAGCCCACTTCTTTACCTACCATCCCTTTTTACAATTTCCCTAAAGCTAATTTTCGCAAAATCAATATCTATCTTAGTAAATCTTCTTTTGATTTTACAAACCTATCCTTATCTGATGCTGTCTCCATATTCTACAGTGAAATATTTAATTCCATTTCTCTCTACGTCCCCTTTTCACGGCAAAAAACATCATCTATTTCCCCTCCATAGTACAACAGAGGGCTTCGCTCTTTACGTAATAAAAGAAACAAATTATGGGCAGCTTTTCTTCGCACCAATTCTTATTATGACTACTCTAACTATCTTGGAACTTACCTCTAATTCTCCCAGCTCTATAACTGCCTCTATCAGCGCTTTATCGACACAGCGCTGAACAACCAACGATCCTAAGACATTTTATCAATTCGTCAACTACAAAAGAAAATCAGACAGTTATGCCCTCTCTCTCTCATTCGATAATATATCATCGACCGACCCACATATTATGGCCAACTATTTTGCAAACTTTTTTAAACAGTCATTTGCAGAAAACCTCTTTCTACTCGACTTCATCTATTTCAAGTACCTTCCCAATTTCTCCATAGGCTCCTCTCTCTCTCAACCTTTTGATCCTACCCTTATCGAAGAAAAGTTACAAAATCTGAATGATGAACTTTTATCACGACCAGATGGGCTCCCAGCAATATTTCTCAAAAAGTGTGCCTCCAATCTTTCGCACTCACTTTCCTCCCTATTTCATCTGTCCACCACATAAGGAGAATTCCACGACTTTATTTTCTGCATGACCAACCCAGGTTCAATCCCTTCGCGACCTTGGAATATTATACGATAGAGAGTTAATCCTTAAATGATAATCCTTAAGGCCAACTCATCGCTGGGTTTTATCAAACCATGGTCTAAAAAATTGTTAAAACCTTATATGACAAGGTCATTTTACATTATCCTTGTCCGGCCCCTTTCTGGTCCCCTTTTCAGCGAATTCATATATCCCCAATCGAGAACATTTAACGTCGTTTTCTTCGATTTGCCCTTCGTGGACTACCCTGGGATGACCCCTTTATCTTACCTACCTATTGTGACCGCCTCAAACTTCTTAACCTGAATACCCTCGATATGTCGTATCACCGCCGTTCCAAGATATTTTAAGTTATTCGCTGACTGTGTGATGAATATACATCACTCTGAGTGAAGAAAAACTCTCCGTCCTATTCGGACTCCCACCCTTCAGATCATTTACCATTTTTATTCCAGGCCATAATCGGAGTTCAGTTTCATCCGAAACGTATGTCACTTCCATTAGAATTGTGTGTGTCTCCGCTTAAAAGATAGGATAAAGGGCTGTTGTCCTCTGAGAAGACGCTAGCGTTACGTCATAGCCCAACTTTCAACTGAGGCAAGTTGTTAGTAAAGTGAAGTTCGACTTCGTATTCCTGCAGCGTCATTATGTCGGAAGTCATACCCAAATGACAATCAGAAAGTATGATCAACTAAACGTCAGTGCGAGTTTCGCTAATGACCACTTTTTTTAAATTATACGATTGAAGCAGCTTGAGTTATCCCTTCACTTACATACTTTTACTTGTGCCCTGTTTCCTTTTGTGAGTCCTACGCGTCTTCATGTAAACTTCTTGGCAATGATATTCAACTCTCATCAACTCTTTCCTAGTTGCCGTGATTCCTGCTCAACTGTTCTGCGCAATGTATATTTCTCGGCCGACCCGTCCTTCTACCGTCTCGTGATAACGGATTCCATTTTATCGCGTAGTTTGCTATGGAAAAATCGCCTTTTCGAATTTTATGATCAATCCACTGCCACTTCTTCCGTGGTATGGTTGTGCCTATTTGTTCTTAACCCGTTCTCTGGTAAAGATATTCATAGGCACCTACTAACGAACGTTTGTAGTTTTTTTTTTGTGATAGTAGCGGTCACATTACAGGGGATGCCCCCATACCTCAGCCCTGATTCAACGTTTGAACAGAACAGTTGTAGCTTGGTGTTTAAGTTTTGATTCGCCATATCATAGACATCATTCCATAACTCGATTGACAATATCCTGTTCAGTTTCACGTTTGGTAGAAACAATACTTCCAAGATATTGGAAACTCTCTACTCTCTCTACGAGTTGTCCAGTAATGGTACGAGTAACAATGCTACCGAGGTTGATGAATTTGGTGTTAATCTTCAAATCCACGAAATTTGTCATCCTGTCCACTCTTGCTGTCATTTCGCGCAGATCCATAACTCTGAGTAAAAAAATGTCGTCAGCGTAATTCAGATGTTTGAGTTGAGATATAAGAGTTCAACAAATTCCTCAGTTTCCAGTAGACAAGGCTGCCCGAAGGATCGGCGATAGAATGCAACGTTGTCGCACCTCACTTTGTATCTCGATTGTAAAGCGATTTGACAGCTTTCCTCTATGAAGAACATGACACTAGTTTATCGGGTACACTTTTGCAGCACAAGGCAAGCTAGATAAACTGCCTTTTGACACTGTTGAACGCCTTTTAAAAATCAAAGAACAACAGTGGAAGTGGTGGACGGTATTTGACGCACTATTCAATAATAATGATCTGTTGATGTGGTCAGCACAAGAGGATCCAGAGTGGAAACCTGCTTGTTCACCATCGAATGTATCTTCCAGATGTTCCTTTATTCGCTCAAGAACTAATTTGGCTATTACCTTAGCAACTGTGGGAAGAACGCAAATGCCTCTCCAGTTTTCACAATCCATAAAACTAGCTTTTTTGGGGAGCTTGACAATCATTCCCTTCTTCTCCTCGTCTTTCTTAATCCTAACCTCTCTTAACAAGCCTCCTACTGCTGAGGTACCTATAACACGAGCTTTAAGTAGCTTACGTTCTTCAATCGGCTTCCAGGTATCCTATGTAAGCTACGTGCTATATCTTGCTTGCCATCAATCAACAATTCTTTCCGCTCCACACGTGAAAACTTTTTTCCCAGCATTCCAATATTCTTGGTTGGTTGTCGGCAGTAGACTGCTGATTCTTCCAAAAGTGATCCCTTAATTGTTGGAGTACTGAGGGGATCCTTAGCCTGTCGATGTTATAACTAGATATGCTGGTGATATTGCGAAGTCTTTGAACAGATACATTACGTAACTGGACAGTAGCTACCATAAGGTGATGATCTCGTACTAACCCCATGTCGGCTCCTCATCTGTTTCGGACGTCTAAAAGACAACTTCTGAAACGTCAGTTGATCGCCAAATAGTCGATTTTGTTGGACGATGATTGCTTATCAGTTGACACCCAATTGACTTTGTGGCAGGTCTTATGCCTCCATGACTAGGCGATAGATGTTACAGAAATCACCAAATCTTTCCCTATTATCATTTCGGTCGCCAAGGTTTTCATTCAAGTCCCCCATCACGATGACGATATCTTCGTTCGGCATTGCGTTGAATACAACGCTTAGTTGATTGTAGAAGTTGTACTTTTTATCGTAAGTCAAGGGATTCGTTGGGCGATCGTGACACGTCGTAGACTAGTCCGGAATTAAACCAATAAGATCCTATCGTACGTGCCCTGAAATTAAGCCTCTGCGTGCTATAGGTATTAGCAGCAAATCAACTTTGGGTTCACAGAGACTTCAGGATAGAAAATAAGTATTCCTAAAGCAAATGTAAATAAAGTCGAAAGACATAGTTATAAGAATTTAGAGTAGCTTAGAGTGCCTGCGTGGGGCCAGTAAGTTAGTATAAGATTGTTAAGTAATTTTAAACTAGCATTTAATCATTTTTTGTTAGTATGTAAGAGTTAATGATTAAGGAAATAAAATGCTTTAAAACTGAAAACTGAAGGCTTGCCTGAGCAGAGTATATCAGTGTTACACTTTGGGAATTGGTGCTCTCTCGCGTCGGACCATCTTACCTCACTCATTTCCAATATGTCCAAGTTATATTGAAGGAACTTTCGTTCTCACATTCCAGAAACCAATCTTAATCCGAGTACACTAGCCAAAAATTCGGCGTCACTCGATTATTTCTTATCCGAGGCGTAATGTCGGTTTCCGTAACGGACGGTTTTCAGCAAGGCAGGGTGCTAGCCCACGTTATCTAGACTAGAAACGCTAGACCATTCGAACTTGCAATTTTAGCCTTCATGTAGAAGGATCCAAGTTTTGATCAGTTAATAGTTCCCCGATCAATCGCAATCCAGATCCCTTCACTTGTACGAGTACGCGCCATATCCTTACATGTCTATGCATTCCTCATGCCGATCTTCGCGATTGAAGTATTAAAACATGTTTTATATTTATGGTCTGAATTTCATCTGAGATATTCGTATCGGTGCCTGAGTGACAAGTCATATATCCACGTCTGTGCTGTCTGATCAGTTTTGGACACTTACCATCGACAACACGTCTTGCATCAACTTGATATTTGACTGTCCGTTTTGTGGTTAGAGAACATTGAAACAAATTAAAGTGTTCTTATTATATTAGATACGATTGCTTATAGACTTTGCTCACCTGCTGTCCAAACAAAGATAGACATCATCCCTAAGCCTGTGGTTGGATGATAAATAAGATCCATGATTCCAGAAGTACCATGATTCGTCGTGTTACGAAACCATGACATCTCTGACGCCGTTTCATTACTGCAAGCTCACCCATTATCTTCGAGAGTTAGAAAATAACGAAATTCCAACTCTCCCTACCATATCTCAAAGCCTTTAGCAACTACTACATAACAACTCTCATTATATCATTTTAATTATTTTCCCAGCTGCTTGCATTTTGCATGATGAATGTTAAACGGAACCCACGCATCGCATCCAAACTACCATTGCAGCTAAGAAGCCGACTTCAAATGATGAAATAATTTCGTTTCGAGAGAAATCAATAAAGAAATGCTAATCAAGGACACACTTCCGACGGAAGAAAGTACTCGTAGACAATCCACATGCACTACAAATAAGTCAGGAAAGTTATGGCTTCCTCCTATCCCCGGGACTGATGCGATCCAGCGCACTAGAAACAATTGATTTCCCAATCGACAGCTCATTTCGAAAGTCACATCCATAAATGAATTGGGAATTGAAAAGTCGAAACAATTCAATTGATCGGGCGACATGACGTGAATGTGCGCACGCTGCTGCCTGTGTGGGCCGTGATTTCGGTTCATTTGATCGTCAAATGATCAAAATTTAAAATCTCCGTCAGGAATATCAATCAATGATCGTAGTTGGTGGGATTCTTTTAGATTTTTTTTTGTTGTTTTTGTCCATTTTATTGGTTATCATCTAAGCCAAGTCGGTCTTGTGATTGTGACGGACATGAGATACTCGAACAATCGAACAATAGTCGAGTAGGAGTGCATCCATTCCATGATACGAGTTGGAAGGCAGCTCACAAAAGGCACGCATCTCCTCCATTTATTTATACTTTTACGAGTATGTGAGCATGAGTGTTTTTGAAAAATATTAAATTTTATTACTTAATTTTGATTCGGGTGCGCCGGCCGTTGTGGTATTCAGTTTGGATAGTTGGCACTTTGGTGTTGCTCTTGGGATAAGTAAGGAATCGCAGAGGAGTCACATTGTGAACAAAAATTTCATGTGACATTTTTATAGTTATATGACGCCATTACAGATTGGTTTAAAGATTTCTTGGTTCGTAAAGTGCGTTTTAGATTGACTCAAGTACTACGAAATATGACTCATGGCCAACAGCACAGACTTGGAGTTCCATCAATAGATAGTTACTTGGTAATAAGGTTCCTATTTCAAATTGTTATTGTGTAAATTGCCCCTCGATGTGCTTTTCTCTGGCCACAGAATAATACAAGTCACTTATAAACTACTATGCTAATTCCATCTACTAAAACTTGAGAGATCAAAAGCAAATATTATCAGCTGAGCGATATAGTTGTTGGAATAGAGCACTCAGCCATTGTACGTTCCTTTTAACGGAATTTCTCAGTCATTCGAAAAAGTGATAAAGTGCCTATAGTATCAGCACCCACCACGTCAATGCCGAGTACGTGAAACCTGATGGGAGCGTAAGCCGGAGATTCACAGATGTAGTGCTCCGCGGTGTCGCAAAAGTGCTATATAACTTATGACATGCGTAACAAAAGAATAGTGCCCCATCGCTGATCGACAGCAGGAAGGCCGCTGAGGTCTTAGAGACGTCTAGCAGCATTCGTATGGTCTGCTGACAACCTGACGAGTCATGTTATCTGTAGCTGTGCTCATATGAAAGCCGTCTGTCGATGGAAGCGTTAACCGAGGACGCAGGCAGACCTAACGTGAGTTCGGGTCCTGAAAAACTCTCTCTCTCTGATCTATGCCTAGCAAGTTCATCGGCTTTCATCGGATTTCATATCCCGAGGTTCCATGGTGAACGTGGACCCAGACAAATCTCACTGAATTTAGTTTTCCGACTGCGTTCGGTGATTTACTTGGAACTCGTACGAGGACTCAACAAGGCTCTAAGCTCAGCTTGGTTGACTCTTCACTTGGCCCCCTCCACCGGTTGTTCACAATTTAGTTCGTTGCCATCAGGATTGCGTATACCCTTATCCCCACTTGGAAGAAATATGCAAGTTTTCCTGATGAGCAGTGAAATCTAACGTTGTAGTCCTTCGGAAAAACACCAGCGCCGCATCCTAGATCAGTTTTAGAGCCATCCGTGAAGATCCGACTACATTCTTTTCCTGGCGTAGATTCCGGCCGAAATGGATTCGGTGCGCATTTTTTGCGCAGCAGGAGTTTTGGTGTCATTGCATCAGACGGCATGTCCAGAACACAAAGGCAAAAGGCAGTCGCCGGGCAACGTCATTAAAACTCCAGTGCGTAAGCACTGTGTAGACGCAAGATGGTTTTGAAAGTGCAGCCCATGAAGTGAATATCGCTCTAGAGCGGAGCGGAGTGAAAGTCATAGCCCTTGTGCAGCTGAGACAGACGGTACTTTGAAGTTTAGTAAAAATAGCAATCATATATTTTCGTGAAAGCCTGTTCCACCAGACAACCGACGCATTGGATATAATTGGCAGCACTTTCGTCATAACATGTTTAGTACATAGAAATTTTTTATTCAGGATAACACCTACTCGTAAATACTTATCTTCTTTGTAGAATTGGATGGTGATGCCTTTAAGCACTAGATGATTCAGATTTGTCGGCCTCTGAAGATTGACTGAAAGCCCATTTCTAGTGTATCAATAGGAGATCACGTCTAGTGGTGTCTGCGCTTTAGAGCAGATAGTCGTTACACGATCCAATAACATCCAAGTATGCTTGTGCACAGACGTCAGAACTATTGAGCGTGTAGAGCAGTGAGTCGAATAATATGCACGATGGCAGTCGATACAGAACGCCGCCTTGCGGGCAACCTCTGTTTACCAGCATTGCTTTTATCCACAAAACTAGTGATACGTCTACACCATGTTGTTTGGCCGAGTTACACATGGCATCAAAAGTTGCTTTCACAAAAGCACCCGCAATGTCGATGAAAATGCCCAGCACGTACTCCTTTTGTTGAGTGCACCTTTAATTCTACCTACCAGATTTTGAAGCGCACTCTCGCAGGAGTCCGGCTTATAGGTATGAAGATCTTCTTCTTATTATTATTATTGGCCCGGGTCTACCCCGGACAACTTTATTAAGCTTATTAACAAGCAAAACAGATTAAAATATAGAAAACTACAAAGATGTTCTTAAACTAATGGGTCGAAAAAGGATTGGCGCGTGGTCTAGGGAATTGTTAAGGGAGTGACATACGACTACTTGTATTGAGCAGGGGTTTTTTTGATTAGGACAAAGGCTTCTACGTAGTTATTTGTTGGGCGCATCATTCTTAATATTGGTTCTAAATGATCGTAACTGGTGCGATGAGTTCGAATCAAGTAAAGTGGGACGGATCTTAGATTAGGGGGATTGGAAGTGAATGAAATATTTTGCATAATTCTCTGGCAGTCGCTGTTTCCATTCCATAACTGGTGGACGAAAAGTACTTCAGCGACATCGTGACGTTTCTTTAAGGTATTATGCTAATTAGGTTTAGCCTATTTTCATAGAGAGGTAATAAATACATATGGATCGGCCCAAGGTTGGACGTGGGACGGCTTCGATTCTTTGAATGTGGATTTGTTTCTAGGGTGACCAAACTGGGCTAGAATGTTCGAGGAGAGGCCTTACGAAAGTGATGTACTGGGTTGGGAAATTCTTTTGACCAGCGAAGGGTAGCTGTTTGACTTTTTTTTATTATTAACAAAGTACGAAAAGGCAGCATTTGGGGAGCGTAATGTTGACAAAAACTAACTCAAAATTGTCAGTGTGAGGAGTGTCAACAGGAGTTGTGAGAAAACAGTTCCGGATTGCTAGTAATACACCTCGGCCATAGGGATTATCAGCTCTTCCAAATCCATCTTTTAGAAAAACCTTGCAAGTTGGAGGAAAACATTATGGTGTTCAATGTCAGGAATTAGATTTTTTTTAGTAAGAGCAATTAAGTCATAGAGTATTTTTGAATATTAAGCTGTACGACGGAAATTTTAGAGCGTAAAATATTTATATTTCTTAAATATTTCTCCAACGGGGTAACATTATTTGGAACAGGGTTCAATGAAACTCCGTTTTGAAGCAACTTTAAAGGTTTGGTGATTGGAGGTAGAAGATTTGGTGTATTTGCAATGGTTTCCTTTGAAGATGGAGGAAAAGGGGGAAGTTGTCGTGAAAATCTTGGAGAAATTGATTGATGATTGGATAGGTCTGATTTGAGGCAATATTTCCTTTTATTATTTAGCTTATTACCTACCTTATCCCTCTGGAGGGTGCTAATCATCTTTTCCGAGATGAATATGACGTCCAAGGATTTAAACACCCAATCGTACTTGCATTCGAAGCACTGGCGGTTTTTGCCCTTGGTTTTACCAAATTTTTTCCTAAAAACATCTTTGATCCAAAACGGGCTTGCATGTCGTGCATCAGCTTTGAGGAACAAAAACAAATGGCATGCCGTTTCTGCCGACGGACAAATATCGGACGTTAGTCATTTCGGACGTTACAAGCAAGTAAGTGTCATCCAAATGCTTGTAAATATACACATCAAGGGAATGCACTGGTTGGCCAATTACTCATGACGTCTCGGAGCAACTGCAGTCGAATATGCAGGACCCTTACAAGGTTTTCCGTGGCTGATCTTCGTGGTGTCCCAATTCCCGTTTCTAGTCCGAATGTCTTCAACCACTTTGACGGCCACAATCAACGCGTTACGAACCTTTGATTTAGACGAACGTTTTTTAAAAGAAATTTAAGAAATTCTGTAGCCAGAAGAACAGATTCTTCATATTGGATCTGCCGCATTCAATCCTCAATCAGATTTATGGCGCAACTTTCAAAACTCTATCCTTCTAAAATCAATCAGGTATGTCGAATGCGATGCTTTATCAGGCTTCTTCTCAAGAAACGTGAGCATGGGGCAAAAAGTATCTTCTTTGGATTTGATGTAGGTACCATCAGATTTTTCAAGTATTTACACTCTGAATGATTTGCATTTGAAATTCTCAAATAAGTTTGTTTTTACAGTCCTTAGCGCATACCGATATTCAAATTACAAATTGCTTGCCTTTAGCGGTGAAAATCGATATTCTTGAATCGTCCGTTTACAGTTTTGTTGGCTTCCTTAGAAAGTCGCAGCTAAAAATGCTGTTGAGAGCACTATTCATTCATATCTTGGAGTCTTTCTTCAAGGACTTTAACCTCCATTAGATAACAGCAACAACGACTAATGCACATGGTAGAGCTAATGGTGGCTGTCTATATGGTATAAGAAAAACGCTGAGTAGAGATCATTGCTGCTTCCGCAATAGGCAGGGCAATTGATACCAATGGAAGGAGATTGGTTTAGATATACGAGCCGATTGGGCTGACAATGTTGAATGGACGCTCAAAAAGCGATAAAGAAGGACATCTCATCTTCATCAGGAGACCTGCATATTCAACTATTGACTACTGCCTGGTTCATGGAGAATGGCTTGAACGTATAGAGGACGTGAAAGGCGATGTATTTTCTTATTCAGTGCACCCCATGAGACCCCATCATCCGAGATGCAATTAGTACCAAAATTGTAATGGAAAGATATTTGCACATACATAGATATCAAACTAATCTTCACCTATTACTTAGTTCAATAGATAGCTGATAGGACAAATGTACGGGTGTCAGCATCAAACCAGCGGCGAACTCTTTCCAGCCATTGAGAAAGCTCTGAAAACGTCAACAGTGGCACGGCGCTGACTGTGGGTAGTAAGAATTTCAGACTCGCTCCCCTCCAGAGCAAGATACAATCTCAATTAAGGAGTATAAATCTATATAGAGAATGCCGTCGCTAGTAAGGGATAGCCGATTATTTTGGAGGCTTACGAGAAGGCTGAATGGTACGAGTACGTTATTTGCACGAAATTCCCAGAATCCAGCTCAAATCCAATCATGTATGCACTCCTCTATGGGGAAAGCACTGATATTGGTAGATCGATCTCAGATAGGAGATTGAAACCACAATAAAAAGTGGCAGTTCAAACTAACGCTCCTGGAGAAGACCGTGTACCATATGAACTCATACGAAAACTCGCACATAAGTACAACTTTATTTACAATATTGAAGCAGCGCCGGAAAGCTTCAGAAGAAACATAGTCGTTCCCTTATTTAGGAATGGGGACACATGAAACCCAAATAATTAGAAGGGTATTTCCTTCTTAAATGCAGTTATGAAAATATTCACAGGAGTAATCTTCACCGGAGTAAAGCAGGGGTGTTTATCTAGCCCATTTCGTTTCTAAATCTTTTTAAAGGGTTTTCCAATAGGTACTTGACCACTTTGAATTTAGTTTGTGAACGCATTCTTTCACTAATCATCAAACTGTCACTGTCAATTTCTACAGTAAACTCAACATTTTCATCATGGTAAAGTACACGAACGAGCAACTTCTGCAAATTATAAAAATTTTCTACCGAAATTCGGAGTCGGTGACTGCAACTTTAAGAGCGTTAACTCCAATTTTCGGTCGTAATTCTCGCCCTAGTAGACAGGCAATAACAAGTTTAGTGCAAAAATTTGAGTCTACATATTCGTTGTGTGATGTTGCCGTGTCAGTGAGACAACGGGTTGGCCGAAGTGTCGAAAATATCGGTGCCGTTCATGCGTCCGTAGCAAACGATCCAAATCAGTCAATTCCACGGCGTTCTCAAGAATTGGGCATCGCTCAGACCACATTATGGCATATTTTGCGGATCTTGGCTTACACCCATACAAGATCAAGCTCACTCAAGAATTGAAGCCGACGAACCATTTGAAGCGACGTACGTTCTCCGATTGGGTTCTGGAGAAGATGCGCCAAGATAATGAATTTCATCGCAAAATCATCTTCAGTGACGAAGCTCATTTTTGGCTCAATGGGTTCGAAAATCCACATGTGCTTCATGAATCACCACTTCATCCACAAAAAATAACTGTTTGGTGCAATTTGCATGCCGGCGGCGTTATTAAGCCATATTTTTTCGTCGACGATAACGATCGTCACGTTACTGTGAATGGTCAGCGTTATCGCGCCATGATCACCGATTATTTTTGGAACAAATTGGAAGATATGGACTTGGACGACATATGATGCCACAAGCCACACAGCACACGCTACAATCGATTTATTGAAGAGTAAGTATGGTGAGCGTGTTATCTTAAGTCGATTGGCCGCTTCGTTCGTGCGATTTAACGCCGCTTGACTATTTTCTGTGGGGCTACGTTAAGTCATAGGTTTATGCCAATATGCAGACGACCTTGGAAGAGCTCAGAGCCAACATTGAATGCGAAATAGCGGCCGTTTCGTCCGAAATGTGTGGCCGAGTCGTTGAAAATTGGGTCCAAAGGATCGACCGCTGCAAACGTGCCCGCGGTGGCCATATGAACGAAGTCGAGTTCCATTCATAACTGTTTTGATTGTACTTCAAGCCGATAATAAAGTTTTTGAAATATCTCAAATGGTTTTCGTTTTATTTAAAAAAAGAGTTGTCAAGTCCTTATTGGAAAACCCTATAGATGACCTGATGACAGGTCATCCCCTGGGGGGATATTTAACGGCTTGAACATAAAAGTATGCGGACGATATTGTCTTGCTGGCTGAAACTCGAGACATAATACAAATAATTGTCAACAACTACACCTCTTCTACACCACATGGAATCTAAAATTTAACAGCAGTAACTCCAAAATAATGATCTCCTGGAATGAATGGAACAGGGCCTAATGCAAGAATAGATAACCGGTTTTTCGGAAACTCCGAATTGCAGATATCTGGGCATCATTATCACTCCCCAACTGAATTTTAAAAAGCACCTACAGTGGAAATTAAAAGGAGCCAAAGACCCATCAACTGTGCTATGCATCGCAGGTCTAGAGTGTTTTGCAGTATGAAGAGGTTGAAAAACCTTTGAGATATTACTCAAAGAAAATATTCAGACTACCGGTGAATACATCAAATTATATGCGGCACATAGAACCGGGAGTTATATATAACAGAAATATATAACATAACAGAAAACGACTACTTTCCTTTTTTTTATAATTGCCGCGCGCTCAAGGGATTTTCCGTACCCTTAAAATGTGGTCGTGGGCGAGGAGAAGTCAGGGAGAGAAAAAGAGATACCAATGTGCATTGGTTTTAAATGGTTTGCAAGTGATATTTTAGAATATGGGCTTGAAGGTTTACTGATGAGCATTCACAGCGAGACGTGTCTTACGGTTAAAAGTTTGAAGTTTTCGAATGCTACTGATGATGGAGCACTGATACTGGAAATAGCTATTTCGCAACATTTTTGGGACATCGAATATGTGGTCATTCCAACTTAAGTTGTCATTGACACACGTACCGAGAAAGGAAAGTTTTTCGGTTTCGACGATGCAAGTGCCATTCATGGATAATGGCTAGGTGTATTGTGTTTTGGAAGCATTAAATTCTACTCTTAGTTATATCGGAATTTAATGAGCCTTACATACGCCGTCGTTCCCGTTCTACAGTCGAAGACCAGGGATGTGAGCTCGGGAACGAATATGAAAAGCAGACAATACTGTCGTCAGCAAAGGAAAATATACAATTAGAAGTAGAAGACAAGAGATCATTGGTGAAAATGTGTAGCAGACAGAAAGGTTCTCTAGGGCACACCAGCATGTATTTTGTGGATATCCGACTCGAAACCATCCAATACAACTTGAGTTGAACGTTTCGAAAAGTAATTTCTAATCCATTGAACGAGAGAGTCGTCGATCCCAATTGCACGCATTTTCTACAGAAGAGCCTGATTCCAAACTCTGTCAAATGCCTTAGAAATATCAATTACAACTATCTTGCTTTCGCACCTTTTTTAAGGTGAGAGGTGAGCTTCTCCACTTGAATTATATGCCACACCGAACCCGTCACAATGAGTAATCTACGCTTTGCAACCAAAAAACGAGGTAAGATACTTCGCATTTGCTAGGATTGTGTCTAACTGTTATATGTGCTCTTTAGGGAAAATCTGTTCATCGGTTAATGAAATGCAATGTGTACTGAATGGTCAGAATTGCTCCGTTCTGATCAGCTGCTATAAATATGGCACTCAAATCATTAATGAAGATTTTTAAATTATTTAAAATTACGTCTACTTTGAGTCGTAAGCTTGAGCTAGGAAACATATTTATTGTAAATTCATTTCTATTTCGGGCCGACGGCGAGAGCAAAAGCAAAATGTTAAATTGTAAAAGAATTACAATACATCTTCAGAAAATAAAACAAAATGAATACTATCTCTTGCATTCTGCTCTTGCATTCTGGGCCCTAGCCCAATTATCAATGCTTCTTCCATCAATAAAATTTTCTAATAAAAATCGAGGGTAGAGTAAATAATTGGTTGTCAGATGATGCCTCCGATTGACCAGTTACAATCCGCCGGTTCTGGCCTGACTAATAGAGGTATGACACCTTGAGCGAGCGTCATGGTAGCCGTGGTTTAAAACCCAAAACGCAGGAAGTGTCTTTCAGTTGATTTCGACCCGATGTAGAGTTGCAATAAGTACTGAGTACTGGGATTAATGGGAAGGATTTGACAAAAAAAACACATTGACACATTGTTCTTGTATTATTTTCCTTCAGCAAGGGCGTGTGACTTCATATCTTTGGTCTGATAAAGTTTTCAACTTAGTATTTTTGTAAAAGTACCTGCTATACAGTCAGTTAGCTAGAACGCAGCAATATTAATAGAGATTACCTCTCTTTCAGCCCCAAAAATTATTTAAGGAATTAGCTTGGCCAAACATGGTATGACAAGTCTTATCTTCCTGAGAGTAAAATATTCAATTTGTTGAAAAAACGGGCAATACAGAAACTTAGATCTTTAATTTAAAACAACAACTAAGTCTTGTCTTTCTCTATTGGTTCATAGGTAGTTACAGCACCTACCAAACCTTGGTCACAAATTGTCTAAGTTTTGAATTTGAGAAATTGGCAAACGAAGCAGCAACCAAGGCTAAAATAAGCTTTTCATAGTTCTTGACTGGGTATTATATGCGACTGAGTTCCAGCAAAAATTTGATCTAAGCCCACAGTAAAGTAGAACAACCTTTATTCCCCAGGCTCCTCGAAAGAAGACCAAACATCTCTATTTTCATCAGAATACGTCGGTGTTTTCTTTTTTCTGTTCGCTAGAATAGAGTATTTGGTTAAACCTTAAGCAGTAAAAGTGACTTCTGCTGACTATTTATTTTTGTGTGCCGCCCTTAATGGTTTCGCCTTTCAATGAATCTACAATACTCGTATATGGCCCGGTGCCTGGAATTGGCAACGTCTTTTGTGTGCACCTTTATGCAAGGTTTATTTACAGCATGTCTCTCTTGAAGCTCGTTTCAACTTTTGGCTTTCTCCAGGTATGTAGCTTTGATTGCAATCATTGGGAACACTATTTAGAATTTTTTTTATTTGAGCTATACTAAACTGACCCTTTAAACTTCAACCTAAATGGGATTGTCATTAATTTTCACCTGGAATCTTATGATTATTATTATTATTATTATGCTGTGAATATTCAGATTTAGGCTTTCAATGACTACATGAAGTAAATTTTAATGAGAATCAATCAATATGATATGAATAAGTTTCAACATTTGCGAAAATGAAATGAAATCAAATTTGGATCCCATACAAAAACTGTCAATTACCAATAGGAGAACACTTGTTGTAAGACCGAGTCAAGAAATTAGGATATATTTGGCTTCTATATTGGAAACTTATCGGTATTTTTCCGATAAACTTTCCGAGATTGCTCTTAGTTGGCCCCAGATGACCTATTCAGTTTAAAAGCGGAACACCAAAATCTGCAACTCGCAACTTTGTTCCGGCAAAGAAGCCGCCTATATTCAATCGTAGCGAAATTGTCTGGCAACATTTTACTGATCACAGCCAATTAAAGTGGCCCAAGATGCAAGCTACGGCATAATAATCAATTAGTAGCCCCCCAATTAACACTAATTACAGGTTTTCCTCATTTCAATTCTAATAATTTACAAACCGTCACAGCTACAGAAAAATGCGTTCAATTTGCTCAATTGCGGGTGATGTGTCGTGTGTGGCCCTAGCCAACACCACCGCCATCATTGCCACCAGAGCCACCAGCACTACCAATTTCAATTAATCACCCTCATTTAACATTTTTAAGTGATTCGGTGATAATTTCCGTACGCGTATCAACGCGCAACGCGCCTTTAAAAGAACAGCATGATTGTGGAGTTCAGTTTAAAGAACCCCCCAACAGATGGTGTTGAAATTCCAGCCATTGCCGAAATGCCACAGTCATCGTTCGGCGGCGTACATTAAACGCGCCGCAAAAGATTTATTTCATTTGCATCCGAAGATGATTGCGTCCTGCTACTCTCTACTCGATCTCATATCGTCTAGTAGTTTGGCTGGCACGTTTGAATATTGACGCAAAGATACGAGCATTCGCGAGAACCTCTTTGTATGGCATATCTACCGCGCGGGATCCAATAAATCACTCAGTGCGCGCACATCTTACGCCAGCCAAATGAGTCAAATGATCCAATTAGCAATTATTCGTCTGAGATCTTCGAATTGAAGATCTGCAAGTCGTTTGTGTTTACTTGGCGCAGTTGCGTGATTGAGGCGCTAATTGCATGGCATGGTGTCAACTAGTTGCACATATTCCACTGGCAAATATTTGTATACATACATTTCTAGCTATTAGCGGTTACGCAAACTGCCTCCGGTGGCATTGATTCCAATTAATTAGAAATAGGAATAGCTGCGCCGTGATTTGTTTGATGCGTCAAATGTTGGGGAAGTTCCTGAGAAACTTATGACGAGAAATGCATTTTGAACTTTGATTTTATAGTAAATGAAGGTTGAAGTTGATCATTTGTTAGCTCGTATATACGAGAGACATGAAGTTTAGCTACTTGCCGAATAGAAATTATAACCATCACCGATCAGATCAGTAAGAAAGTGCTCCTTACTTCAAAAGCACGCATTTTCGACAAAACAGCTTGGTACTTCTGTCAAATGACTTAGAAATATTAAGTGAAACTATCTTGCTTTCACCACGCTTTGATGCACGCTTTGGTTCCACTTTTAAGTGAAACTTGCCATGAGATTACCAGTGGACCTGCTGCTAAGAAAACCGTACTGCAGGTCGTTGAGAAATTTTCATGTTTGCACTGCTGCACGGCTGCACGGCTGTTTTCCATCTGCTTGGAAAGACTCATAAAGAGTAGGATTGATAAAAAAGCTTACGCAGTGGTTTTGCCAGTGGAAGAACACCTCTTCGGAAGAAATGGAAATAACCATCTGTACCATTTGTGAATTTTAAGATCTTTAAGTACTCTTGCTACTACACGAGTACGAAAGTGGATTCGTCTCATTGAAGATTCAACACACTCAAGTGTAAACGGAGACAAAGCACAATCCGCAAAGTGCACACCAAGCAGATTGGCCTTGTCCAAAGAGCTGACAGCTGGAATGTCATTGTAAATGAGCGTTGGGATGGAGGATGAGGCAGATTTTTTGATGTTTTTGACGAACGATCAAAAGCTTTTACTACCTTTGAGAAACTAAGTATCTTTTGCCTCAGGAAAAGGAATTTCACAGACGTTGCAGTCACTCATGGCTTGTTTCAATTGTTTGTAGTGTTCCTCTGTCAAGTATGACTTATAAGACCGAATAAAAAAATTCTCTAACACTGACAGCCTCATTGCAGCTCGAGTCTCATCGCGCCTTTTCTTTTGGTTCGACACGCTTCATCCGATGACGAATAGAAGAACTCATTCCAAATATCATGTCTGCAGCTGCATCCAATGGTTATTGAGAAAACCTAAAGACCAGTTAAATTAAAGAGCTTGTAAGTCTGCTCCAAATGAATTTTTCGTAGTGCCACATGAACCTCTTATATGATATAATGGTCCGACACGTCGAGTGTAGAGTACATCCACGGTGTTCTTGTCAGGGTGATGGCGATACGACTGTAAATATCATACCCGTATATTCGCGCGGGCTCATTAACAAGCTGGATCAAGCCGTTATTCTAGAATGTGGAAGATGTTCAGAGCTATGTATATTGAATACATCCGTAATAAGGATTTTATGAAGTCAGTCTGGCTTCTGTGAATATGATAATGTGGTGGGTACTAGAAAAATTTGAACGAAATTGAAATCCGGTTATTAAAGGAGATCTTACTGTGGTAGAGCTACGGTATGCTACATTACTATGTACGTAAATGGCGAGACCGCGATGAGAGGAGAATAGTTTGAATCCAGGCAGTTTCAGATCTGAGCGGTCCTAGAGGTTTGGACGAGGTGACGTAGTTTACCGAGCTCCAAGCAATATATACAGTTTGGCTTACTATCAACTCGTATGGGTACGGCTCTTTCTCCAAACGAGTAACGGTTTGGTCTATTTTTCTTACCATGCACTACATTTTTGCCGTTGGTCTTTTTGAGGACGTTGCAGAAACCCTTCTTCTTCTTCTATTTCAATAACACTAGGTATTGCTTGGATGTTAATTCAATTTGTATCTGCAGGAACTATTATACTAACTAGCAGAAGTTACAGTGGTTTTATTTTCCAACCAATTTCGAACACCGCTATAGATGGGTTTTGTGACATTCGCTAGTTTTTAGTGGAGCTATTTACTGCCAAAACGGCAATTGATTTAACACTTACGATCATTTAACCTCTACAAATAAATGTAATTTATGTCAAAGACCGAGTGACCGCCACCTTTCGCCGCTAATCTTTACAGAACACTCCAAGCGTTCTATTGTACCACATGAAATGTCTGATTTTATAGTAAAAATATAAAAGCCAATATTAAATTTTTATTCAATCAAAATAGGATCCGTTGGCATTTACATATGACATTCTTCCATCGTGATACAAGGCAATGAAATCTTCAAAGACTTTTATAACCTCTGCTCAGTTCCGGAAAACCTTCTCCCGGCAAAATGAATCCAGAAGGCGGAAAGGCGGATGCTAATCCGTTAGGGAAATATCAGAAGAGTACCGTGGATGCGGATCTGCATCCAACCACTGCCCAAAAACGGTTCAGTTTGGTTTTTTAATGTAAGCAATATGCAGACTTCCAGGCGCTGTAATTTTTGGGATTCGTTCAGTTCCCACTTATCGAGTTTCTTTACCTTTTCTATGAAATAAAGTTGTCGACTTATTGTCATTGGGGATACTCCCATGCTTTGTGCGATCTCCCGCACCCATTTCGTTGGGTCCTCATCCACCGTTGCTCTTAAAACATCATCGTGAACTAACGTTTCCGGCCTCCCACTTTCCAAACCAACATCGTGTAGAGCGTTCGTTTACCGCTACATCCTCAAATGCGTCATTAATTTTTTTCATTGCCAATGACGCATTATGTCCCATTTTAAATTTGTAAAAGAAGAGGGTTCGAATTTGAACTGCCGACAGCATGGTAAATGATTCCTAGACAAAAAAAATAACGATACTTGCAACGAAATTCTCACACGTCTTTTTTTGTGTTACAAAATTTAACGTTCTGGCACAGAGGTTCACTAGAAAATTTCCCTATTTTAAGCCTAAAATGGCGCGAAAATCCTTCTTTTAACTAATCTGATAATTTGCCGGAAATGGATATCCTTTCTTCGATATCATATTAAGGCCATTTTCTCAACTATTATATGGTGGTTGCATTGTACGATTAGCATACGTCATACGTCAGCATAAGCCATCCTGCTCTGTAACTTGAAAATACGAAAAATTGTCACTTCAACGCGGAGCTGAATCAATGTGTTGATAACTTGTTTCTGTATGCCAGCCATTCACCGGAATGACAACTAGTCTGCTACTATCCATTATATTGTTATAGGAAGTCATGTCGACTGTTGAGTTTCCTTTCAGCTTCAGGCGTCAGTGGGTTACAGTACACTAATTTTATGTACTCCATATTTTTTTTTGCGAATTGCTAAGGCAATCCTTAAATAGTGTTATCTAATGTTTTCTAAATTGCTGCCAGATTGCTCAAGGAGCTCACTCGATTAAATGGTTAATATGTCTTTATGCCCTTGCCTGAATCAGAGTCACTCAGATGATCCATACTCGTATGTATTTCCCTCTTACGTCTCTACCAAAAGTTCTTTCGTGGATCTACTTTTATTCGTTTTGCTAAAAGGAAAACCGTTCATTTAATTAGAATTTGCCAAGTGCACGGAAATCGCAAATACTCTCTCCTAGCCATGCATCCCTCAACTTGAGCTAGTATGAGCTCACACCTGGACATGCCTGGAAAAGCTTGCATATATTCATATAAGAGTTGAGTACACTAGAATAAAATGTTTGTCAAGTACAAGAGTAAGTAGCAGTCTTTACACAAAAGAATTTCAGATAAATATTCCATAAAGCCTTTATTTGTTAACGTGGCTATTTACATAATGCATTAGCTCAACACGTACTGATCTTGCTTTCGTATTTCTCTTCTGCATGACAGGACCTTTAATCTAAGAATGAAGATATACTTAAATGAGGGTCAATATTAAAATAAATGGCAATAAATGGCATACTTCGTGAATTTTAAAGGTCAAACAGAAGTAGGTATATCAGATACTCGTACGTGTCAACAGTATCTGCAATGCATGTAGGTACCTGGCTTTGTAGAAAAAAATCTATCGATTCATCTTTCACTATTGTCATGCGCTCAACATACTTTCAATCTAATTGTATTGTGAGAACATCGTGTCGAAAAGTATGAAGAAAGCCCGTCTCCATGTTGAACTAAAACTTGTCCTCTGAAAATATGATTTAACGTTGTACGTACAGCGTGAAAATAGGCTGATTCTACTTAAACGTACAAGTCCTAATCCTGTTATCGACCATTGCCACAATGTATACAGCACATATTCTGGTTCATTTTCATCATTGTCAAACTGCCAAAGCTACCCACTTTTGACGTAGTTCTTTGAAAACAGCCCATTTGTATTTGCACATCATTTGAATGCAAAACTTATTGCCTCGTTTTATAGAAATTTTTAAATTTACACACCAAGAAATAGTGGAACACCATTCCGGCAGTTAACACTTCTCAAATGAGACAAGTTGCGAGAATATCCCAACGTGCTATCATTCGAATGGCTCCATAACAAACAGCCCGTCCTCGAAGTACTTAACATGTCGCAATACCACTCATTTGTATCAAAATGAGTTTCCACTGCAGACGGCACCGAAAGCATCAATAAATCGCTCATCAGTACGGATACGGATACGAATACATACATACACACATAGATACTCCTTCAGCTCAAGCAATTCACGACAAACAACTTCGCCGAAAATTCTTCACTTTGTCCATCTGTCAGTGAGCTGAACGCTGACTGCAGAGAGGAGCTGTCGTCATCCTGCCTACTTTCGGATTTCTGCGGTCTGCCTAATGCTTAGTCCATCCGGGATCTGCGCATAATTCACGCAGTGCTTATAAATTAATTGTCGGCTCAAATGAAATGCGTTATTTGCATGGCCACAAACTCAGGCCAGAGTTGTCTACATCGCGTTGGTTGTCCCCATCATTTCATTTCAACAGTTCATGTGATGGGGCCTCTTTAGAGTAAACTCAAGCTGTAAGCACAAGCCAATTGCATAATACGAGCTACCATATCATTGGTGGTGGTAGTGTATGTAGTTACCCTCTGTCGCCACCCCTTTCGGGATTCTATTATGCAAATTAATTACCAACTCACTCCATGGACTCCTTCATCACTTTCTCCTCCCACTTCTGGCGTCCTTCTGCGATGCCTCTGATGGAAAACTTGCTTATCTGACTATGGGTAGTCGGCGCTGCGCTAGATGGTAAATGGAAAATTTAATGAATTACTCGTACACCTAGTAGTGCATGGAAATCATCAGCCGTCCATGAACGAGCACGCACTCACCCATACGAGTATACACGGGCTAGGCCGCCAAGCCGCCCAGCCACGAAGCCACCATGCCGCCAGGAGGTGTTGAGCCAACAGAGTGAATGTTGCACGCGTTAATTTCATTATTATTCGCGCGCAGAAGTGGAAATGAGTTTTGACAAGTTTTCCATTTTGTTGTTGTTATTGCTTTTTGTTTTTCAAAGATGAGCGTCATATGCTGATTTGAATACAAATTGAATCGGCAATCTTCTGGGATGATTATCTACACTTATTTTGTTCCAAGTTGCGCATTGATTTCCATAATTTCAATTTTAAGTGAAAGCATAAAGCTAAACGTCGCGCCGATACAGAGTATCTATTGATCTAGGTTCGTTGTGGAAAAATACATTTTGAAACTCTCTGTTGCAGATGCTGGATGCAAATTCATTGTTAAATGCGCTTAATTGACGTTCTAGATCCTGGAACTTTGTATTACAATTGGCTAATTTTAGAAGCGACCGCTCTTAATCAGCGAGACCGCTCTATTATAGAGAATCTGCAACATATTGATGTGTTGATGCTCCCATAGCAAAAGTGTTCTTTCTTTGCGTCAAAGTGCTTTCAAGCTGAAACTTAAATCGCTCGCTAAAGGTTCTGTATACATTCATACTCTATATCGCATATCAAAGCTATAACTCCACCTAGATATTGTTCAGTTTAAAGATAAGCGGAAAAGACCGAGCAAAATAAATCAAATAACACTGTCAGATGTTATATATATATGTACAATATGTCCTAATCGAATTTGTCGAGGTTTCAATTCAATTGTATTTAACTGTTCATTGAAAGGAGAGGATTTTATTTATATAAACACATGAAAACTTTCCACATTTTTGCAAGGATAACGCTGCAGGTAGAAATTTGATGCTTTCCAATATTCATGTGAGATGCCGCGGCTACAGACAACACTACATTGACAAAAACTAACTAAAATTAAGTCTAACCAGTTGATAGTTAGACAATCTGGTCCAAACAGGTTAAACATCCTTACATCGGAAAAATATTAAATACAATAAGTTTGCTCCAAGGTTGATTGGGGAACTGCTGACTGGGGTATCACTTAGTTTCGGCCACCAGTGTAATAATCAATTTCGTAACGTACTACTTGCCTTACCTTCCAGGAAATATTTTGGATGCGAATATCCATAGCAGCCCAAAGATATGGAACCATTCTGAGGAAGTTCAATGTTAATCGCACAAAACCACCAAGGCATTTTCCGATCGAATTTCCCTTAACCGAGGAATCCGATGGCACCAGCTGCAGCAGCGTACTAGGAACTCAATATGGGGTTCCTCAGAGATCTAAACTAAGATCACTTCTGTTCATAATGTACACCACACATACGCAGTCTTCATGTATGATCTTAGAGGATAGAGTATGATCTAAGAGGATAACTATTTCCACTAGCTGATCTCCAAAAAAATCGTCCTCCTCGCTCTCGTCGAAACACGGCATGGAATGTTGGGGTGCAGGGGAAGCACATATCAAAAAGCTGCAAAATACAAAAGATAGAACAAAATATACAAGAAACAAAAACACCAGCATCGAACGTAGAAGGCCATTGGTATTACTTTCAACTCGCCCCGACAATGAAACCCTTGTCTGATCTGCAGAAAAGTACGTAAGGGGCTTACGAGCTCAACGAGTACAAAATAAGGGAGGAACATAGGCTCATAGGCGAACAGAAAACTGCAAGGATGAAGAAAGAAACTTCGTAGTAAAACCAGAGTCGGTGCTGAGAATCTGAAAAGACTGTTAAACGGTGATGCCTAACAACATCCCACTGCCAGGCAGACTGAACCATTTAACTAGAACCACATTTCCGTCTATCCGAACAAAATGAATTCAGCTCAGCAATTTCCAAGCTTAAGTCCTTGACCCGGTGGCTTAACTGCCGAGCTATTTATGGCAGTAAGTAATGATTCGATACGGAGCATGAATTAACTCATCTGGGTCGACGAAATTATGCTTCACGAATGTAGAATTAGTATTGTTTGTCCAATCTTAAAGAAAATACATCCCCTGAACTGTGCCAATTACAAGGGAATATCGATACAAAACCCTGTCTTCCGTTTTATGTAAACGCTTAAGGTGCTTTATCAACAGCCTGACCAGCCCTCACTATCAGTGAGGTTTTAGACCAGAAAAGTTCACCACAGATCAAACTTTCACATTGAAGCAGATATTGGAAAAAAAAATACATCTAATAATACATGTCGCTTATGGAACGCATTGCCGAGCTCTTTATTTCCTAGTCATTATAACCTGCAAACATTCAAAACCAACGTGCATCAGTACCTCTTTTCTTTCCTCCCAAATCTTCCTTCGTCCGCGCTGTGGCAAAAAAAATACAGAGCCATACCTAGGTTTTCATCTCTGCGAAGCTCATTCTACTATACAGGATAACGATGGAGAGTGTAAGGTTCGTAGTGACAAAACTGAGGCCTTAAGTGCCAGAAAACGATGCGGGGCCGATGAAAACATCGTTCTTGAAAGAATCGTCAATATACTCCAGGGGCACTATCTTTAAAAGTTCTGTTCATCTACTCGCATACGCAGACGACATTAACATTATGGGAAGAACACAGAAAACTGCCAATGGAACGTTATTGAAACAGCTATTGAACGACTATTGAAACAGCAGCGGCAACGAAGGACAAACAAAGTATAATATGATATTAATATAACATCGGCACCTAGAACAAAATGTCGCGATAGGCAGCTTCAATTTTGAAGTAGTAAGAGACTCCGACAGCGACACTAGCACAGAAATCGTGGGAAGAATCACATTTGAATAAGATAGCCCTCTCTCGAGTAACCAAAAATACCATTATACAGTTCCCTGATCATCCCAGTCCCCCTTTACGACATAGCACTTTTCAGATTGATGAAATGGATTAAAATGCTCTCGGGCGTTTCGAAAGATAAGGTCATCGAATAATTTAAGGCCCGTCAACCGAGAATGGAGGAGTGGTTTCAACAGCGAAATTTATGGGCTGTAAAACGATGCCGACCTCGCCAGTAAAACTCGAATAACGCGGTTTAGATGGTTATGTTTCCTTAAAGCGCCTCAGTCCGATAAGTTTTCAATTCCGACCAAGAGGGGCTAAGCAGTAGAGAATGACCTTATCTTAAGTAGCACACACCAGTGGAAACGTACCTCAGAAAACTCGGAAGTTTCGCACGAGACCGCCAAAAAACTACTGTTGATGGAAAAGCACGTTAGCTGAGGCCCAGGTCGTGGTGCCACATAAGTAAGTAAGTAATTAACCGGTTCAGTATGGATTCTAATAAGGAAAATGTGTTAATCAATTCATTGCAAAGTTTGCTAACTTAACTAATACCGATTTGAGTAAACGTCATCACATCCTAGTAGTATTTCTGGGATTGAGCAAAGCCTCTGATACATTTTACTAGAAAACGCTTATCGACCTGTAGAACGAGTAGAAATTAGAGGAAGACTAGCAAACTGGATTAGTGATTACTTTTCGTCAAGGCGTTTTCACGTCTGATCTCAACTCAATATGGTGTTCCTCAGGGATCTAAACTAAGATCACTTCTGTTCATATTGTACACTACACATACGCAGTCTTGAGTATGAACATAGAGGATACTTATTTCCACTAGCCGATCTCCAATTCAAATCGTTAATCTCCGCCTAAAAAATGGTCCTCCACGTTCTCGTCGAATCAAGGTATGGAATTTTGGGGTGCAGGGCAAGCACATATCAAAAAGCTGCAAAATACACCAGATAGGACAAAATATACAAGAAACAATGCAAGCGACGTCCAAATTGTAAAGATGACACAAATATACTATGTAGATGTATGTAACCTTAGGGTACTTCGAAGAAGACACGAAGGGATGTGCCAATTTCCAGAAGTCATATGGAATATGGTGATTATGGAAAAATATATACACAGTACCATACTTACTCAACAGAATTCCAGAATAGCTAGAGAACATTGGAGAAGCCAACGCAAGTCGAGGACAATTGAGAAAATGCTATCTTGGGGTTGTTGGCACTTAAGCCTAGTTGTGAACTTCGAATCAATTTAATTGCAAAATATACTTTTTTTCAATTGGGACTTATTATCAATTATCATACTTACGTAATAAAATTATCGATTTGAATCAACAAAAAGGAAGAAAATGTGACAATTGGCAAATACAAATCCATCCTCTTGCAGACAAGCCATGCAAAAGGAAATATGTATAGTATATCAATCCTATGAATTAATTATATTCAAAATAAAAGCATAATATACATACGAGTATATACATGTGTACAAACATACTCGTACTACGTGGATCATTGTGTAGTAAAAATGTATTATTCAAGAATACAAAGATACGTTAGAACATAACGAAAGCTTCGACTGCTACTACACCTACTACTCACATTCATAAAGACTTTCTAGAAGATTCCAGGATTCCCATCCTATTGCTGATTCTCAGTAAAGCACAATATACGAGTATATATAAATCCATATACATAAAATAGTACAACAAAAACTTTACAAATAGAACATGAAATATCCCGAAAGTAATAAAAAAATCTTAGCTCTCGGACCATTTAAGCATGTGGCTTTGTCGACCTTGAGCTCCGATAATTAAAATTATTTAGAAAGTTGGAAGCTCAAGTGCCAACATTTCAGTGTTGCTTGCTATACAATTAAAATAGTCCTTAAGAGTTTCGATTCCGATATCAATGCCGATATTATTTTTTTTTTTTGGAAATTTGAACTAGGAAGAGGTAAACATCAATTTTTTTTAATTTAGTCCATTTTTATACCTACCTAATCAAACTTAGGCGACTTTTTTACACTGGTGTCATATCTGCAGTTGAGCTTTATGCACATCTTCAGTTTTTTTCAAATTTTCCTGACCCACTGAACCGCTTACAAATCGATTAATGAACTTCAATTAGGACCACCACCATTGCGCCTGAAATGAATGCCCTTTGACAATTGATCGACAGATGAGAATCTACACAAACGAGCAATGGACAGCGAACATGTGAGTCAGCTTCTTTAAAGACGACAGACAGCATTCGACTCCGAGTATGATCGACTTAAAGTCAACAATCAACGCAAGAAAACTTTACACTCTGATATATCACACAAAAATATAAAATGTATCTACATATGCAATACACACATAAATAGCCAGACCATCTGTCAGTTGGATCGTTTAGTGCATGGCAGGCAACACTGGTGGCCTACAGAGTTTATGGTGCTGGATCTATTCGATTTTAATCGAGCATCCACAGATCTCATAAATCAATTGAAACGCGCAACAGCCACTCAAAGCAACACTCTCAAATGTGTTAGTACACAGCAGCGCGACGGCCACGGCTGCAGCAATTAATTTATTTTGATGTGAGCATTCGCATAGTAGAACTCCATACCCTTGGTTGTTTTGGTGTACATATTCAAAAGAGAACATATTTTTGTTAATGTTTGCAAAACGGGATCTTTAGAACTTACAAAAATTTGGAAAGCATTTGCAAATTTAGAGTTTTGGGTGGTTTCTGAATAAAAGCAGAAAAGCAGAACCGCACTACTAGGTAAGACACATTATCATTTAAACCAACAATGATCGTCTTCTAAATGTTATACAAGATGTTGAATAACCGGACCTGTAGAGAAGTTGTATCTCTTAGCACACTACTGCAACCAAACCACTACCTGTACTCCTGAGCTGCTATAGAGTGCGCATACTCATAAACCCAATCTCAACCCTAAAAGCTGTTGCATTTTCTACGGCAATTGCCGTCTCAACGTTTACCAAACGTCACATAATTCTCTAAAATATCTGCGTTTTGCTACACTTGGGTACTTAAATTTGCGGGAAACATTAGAATTCTAAGGAATCATCACGTCAATAAGGCCTAAATATTGCTGATATTTTTGCATTTGAGTGATCCCATTATTTTACCTTCGGGCTGTTCTTCTAGGCTCTGCACCTAAACTCCAATTGCTCCTCAGAACGGATTTTTGGTTTCGACTACCTTTTTTCAAATAATACCAGCTGATTTACTCAGCCTAAAGTTTTACTAGAACCGGATAACGTTTTCATCAGAGAAAAAAATGGAGCTTGCCAATGTGCATACATTACAAGATAGCCAATTTAGTGAATTTAGCCTTCCGAGTGTCTTTAAATAAACCTTGAATTCTTGAATTACGGACTAGTTAATAGTAGATTGTTTATGTGTACCTTTGAAAGCCAGAACAAGGTTTATGAAGTATGAAGTAAACGTTATCAATGATGATCTAAAATAGTTCCAAATGCCCTATAGCATTTCCAGAAGTTTAAGTACCTAACAATGATTTAGTCAGTGTTTAGTCGCCTTTTCCAAAAAAACTGTGCAAGATTATATTTACGATTCCCACTAGGATATAATTGAAACCAAATCCTTTATGCAAATAACGAGCATGTCAACGCCTTATGCGGCTTGGGGCAAACTTATGTATTTGTACAGTCAAAATCGGTTATAACGACATCGGTTATAACGAAATATCGGTTATTGCGAACTAATCTTGAAGTCCCGGCAGAGGTTCATACAAATTGTACTAACCGAATATCGCTTTTAACGATATCACCTATACGAATTATCGCTTTAAACAAACAGTTTTAAATGGAAATTTTAAAAATCTATCGCTTATAACCCTGTAGAGCTTTTACAGTTGAAGAAAAAATCTACAATAATTTCAAATCTCGAAGCTGGTGATTGCAATAAAATTTCGGCAACAGAGTTTTCTCGGCTTCAACAATCTCTACCATTTTCAAAGACCGAAATAAAATTAAGAGGAATTTTGAAGAATCTAACATCCCGACATAGACGATGCTTTGCTCAGCTGGTTCGAAGCCCGAAGAAGCTTGAATACTCCATTAAGCGGACCAATTCTATAAACGAAGCCAGAAGACTTTGCAAAAGCGTTGGGAAAAAATAACTTCACCTGCTCAACAGCTTGGATTCAACGATTTCGGCAATGACATAACATCGTTAGTGCAATGGTAAGCGGTGAATGTGGTAGTGTTTCTACAGAAATTGTGGATGATTGGTTGCGTGGTGTTTGGCCAAAGCTGCGATGATCAAATCAAATACAAAATGACACCTAATAAAACTTTGAAATTCAAAGGCGAAAAATGTGTAGGAGGGAAAATATCAAAGGAACGAATTACGGTTTTAGTAGGAGCTAATATGACCGGAACTGTTAAACAAAAGTTGTTGGTTATTTGAAAATTGAAAAACCCGAGGTGCTTTAAAAATGTCAAGAAACTTCCATCATTGTATGGGTCCATGTTGACATCAGACATATTCGAAAAACATTTAAGAAATTGGGATAGACAGTTGACAAAACGAAAGGAAACAATTCTGTTGTTAGTGTACAATTGTCCTGCACATCCAAAGATCGATGGTCTTACTTCTATGAAGCTTGTGTCTTTGCCACTTAATACAACTTCTGTGTTACAACCAATGGATCGGGGTATATCACTAAAAGAGCATTAGATACAGAAAGCGTCAAAGATGGACCACATGTAATGAGTTTGTTGGATGTCATTCTACTGATTTCCAGAGCTTGAGAGCGGGGGTCTATGGCAACCATGAAAAATTGTTTTAAACACGGTGGGTTTACTTATCCCACAAGAACCTGATAATTCAATCGAAACTGAGTTCGAAGAAAAAGACAATTGGCCTTTGTGACACTGGATTAAACATATAATAACGTATTTAATTCATACACTTTTCAACATTTGGTTAATATGAACAACAACATTGTGACTGCAGAGTCAACGAACAAATCATTGATTCTGTTCAAAATAAAAATGTAGAGAGTGATGACAGTGAAGAAGGTAAGAAGAGTTTTATAAGTTTTATAATTAAAAAAAATAAAAATAATAAATATGTGTAGTAAGGAGTTGAAAATATTAGTACTGTAAATAATGCACTCTTAACAGTTATCTGCTAGGTGTCAAAAAAGAGCATCACTAAAGCTACTCGTCTGATAAAGCCGTCTTCTGTTAAGAGGGAGTGAATTCCAGAGACGAATAACATGAAAAAAAAATTGCCGATCCGCAACTTGATATGCAGTACGCGAACGATAAACTTAACTTGTCGTATAGATATTGAGGCTGTTTGCTGGTTATTATCTTTATTAAGTATTTAATTGTGCAGTAGTCCAAATATATATCAAGTGTACATCTAGGATATTTTTGTACGCCGACACATGAGCGTAGCGTTTCAGGCCATATACATACGTAGCGTACAATATTATTAAAAGCAACAGTACAACAAAAAATCTCACAGCCGTACGTTATCAAGGGAATTATTAAGGTCCCAACAATATCTTCGTTTTAACTGGTGTGAAGCTTCGTAATTAAGACAAATCTCTAAGGCAGCCGTATATTCTTCTGATGAATGAACGGATATAGTCGTCCCAATTTAATGAAGAGCTAAACAAGACGGTGAGATTTTTAGCTTTGCTTCAATTGGTACATTTCCAAGCTGGACAAGAGGGAGACTAGGTGGGATAATACCGTTTCTATTTATAAATAAGCATTTCGTTTTTATCGGATTGAGTTGAAAGTAGTTTTCCTCCGCCCAGCATTGAATTCGCTTAAGGTCGTGATTAAATTGTAAAGTGGCGTGTGGGTAATTTTTGAAGCTTATAAAGCTGAACAGGAAAAATGTGAAAATTGCAAAAAAGCAAGGGTCCTAGTATTGATCCCTGCCATATAAGTTTGTTAATTTGACTATAAGTAACTCGTGATCAACCGTCAAAAGCCTTAGAAAAATCTAGTAGACCAAGGAGTGTTACTAATTTTTGTCAATTGCAACCCGCATGTCGTCAGATACCTTAAGAAAAGCTGATGTACAATTGCGGTGCTTTCACAATCCCAATTGATAAGCACTGAGAATTCGGTCACGCTGTAGAAAATTAGAAATTTGTTGGTGTATGATTTTTTCGATGACTTTCGATAAGTATAGAAGAATAGCAATGGATCTGTATTCCATTGATAAGGTACCTGCTCTTTTACTCTTTGGGATTGGTAAATCTTTGCCTATTTCCAAGCACTCGGAACAATTAATTTCGTTATAATATTTTTGAAGATATATGTAATGTGTGGTAATATTATTTTAATAAATATTTAAGCTTTAGATTTGATTTTAAGTATGGCTCCAGAAACATCTGTTTGATCCACTCCGCGAAATTCAAATGAGGCAGCCAGTGAAGTTTGGATGTATCGTGGACGAGTGCCCAAATTCGTTTGAACCTTAGCGAATTCTTTATTTAATTCATCAGGAGCGACCTGGTCTACCTCAGATCTTCAGTTAGGTCGTACACCTAACTCTTTCAAGTTTGTCCATAGTATTTTAGTCGGGTGTCAGTCTTGTAAAAGCACTTCAACGACGGAATATGGCTTAACGTAGATACCAAAAATTTCAATTGTCATAAGCAGTGGGCTGACTTACATGCAGAATAATAATGGAGTCCGAAAAGCCTCAAAATATAAATGTTCCTTCATCTACCGTGTGTTGGAGAAGGTCTAACAGAAAGGAAGGCAAATTCCTTTCAGCATTAACCTTTAAACAAAAAGTAGAAAACTTTGGTAATAACACCGCACCACTAAAATAGCCCTGGCTATTTGTTGCAGTTTATACATTTTTGTTGTATTGTATCAGGTTGTAACTAAGTATTGCGCGATTTTTGGATGTCTGTATAATGTTTATTTATTTGGTCTTCAATGTAATTTCCTGCATAAGATAACAATTCTGATCACCTCTCACCACAACTTCTTGATGCCGTCACTGAAAAATTTTTTGGTTTTTGATGAAAAAAATATCCCAGAACCAGGAACAAGTGAAGACTTGCAGACTTCGGAAAATATGAAGGTGCAAATCTAGAGAATAAGTCTGATGCACCATATTTTCCCAAAGAAACTCCTGTAACCATGTGCAGGTGGTCCGAGTTGTATGAGGGCGAGCGTTATCCTGATGGAATAGAATACTCCTTCAATTAACCAGACTCAGTCGTTTCTACTCTTGTACAGACTTTAATATGCTGCAGACTTTTGCGGTGATAGTCTGGTTACGATGCAACAGCTCAAAATGGATTATTCCTTCAACATCCCACCATACAGACAGTAACACCATGAGCGAGTGAAGATCATCTCTGGGATGTTGTCTGTCTAGGTCTGCCTTCTGTTGTTGTTGTTGTAAAGATCAAATTTTTCATCTCCGGTAACGATCCAGTTCAAAATGGTCATATGGCTTACCACCTTGATCAAAAATTTATTCAGAAAATTAAAAATACAAGTTTATTCTTCTAAATCTATATTGTCCCCTTCAAAGTAATCCCCATCGACTGCAACACACTTATGCCAGCGCTTGATCCAATCCTCGAAACATTTTTTATATTCGATTTTCGGTATGTCCATCAGTGCTTCCTGCGATTTTTCCATTACTTCCTCTCGGCTGCTGAAACGCGTTCCACGTAGTGGTTTTTTAACTCGATTGAACAGAAAAAAGTCACAGGTAGCCAAATCAGGTGTATTCGGTGGCTGTAGGATGGTATTTGTTACATTTTTCGTCAAAAAATTACGAATAATGATGACACTGTGCGACGGTGCGTTATTATGGTGCAAAATCCACTAGTTTTCTGTCCACAATTTTGGTCTCTTTCGGCGATTTTCTTCACGCAAATTTCTCATAACGCCCAAATAATACTCTTTGTTTACTATCTACTTTCTTTGTTTACTGTTCACTTTCATGATGCACTACATCGTTGTAATTCATGAAAACCGCGAGCATTGCCTTCTTTTTGACTGAAAACGACGGGGTTTTCTTGGTCTCGGCTCATTTGGTGAACGCCATTCACTTGGTTGATGTCTGGATTGCGTGTCGTACACATAAACCCATGACTCGTCTCCAGTAATCATCCTTTTGATGAATGTGGGATCGGATTCAGCCTCGCAAATCATCAACACGGTTTCTTTTTTGCATGAAATTGAGGTCTTTTGGCACCAACTTTGCTGTTACACGACGGAAACCCAAATCATTAACCAAAATATCTTGGATGGATCCATAGGCAATGTTCAAGTCCTCCGCTATCTCTCTGATAGTTAATTTGCGGTTATTGACCAACATTTCTTTTACTCTATCAATGTTTTCGTCGGTTTTCGATGTCGATGTCCTGCCACTGCGTTCATCATCTTCGATTGACTCACTACCACTTTTTAACCGCTCGTGCCACTGGTAAACGACCGTTTTCTTTAGAGGATCGTCCCTTACCGTAGCAGTGCGATTTCTTTTTGACGGTAGATTTCGGAAGCTCTTCTGGCCTAACCAAAAAAAGTTAATCCCTCAGGTCAATACTGCAATTTCTAAACTTTGCAAGCCAACGCCGACACTTAGACTCGCTGAGAATACCCTCTCCATACACATTTTGGATTTTTCTAGTGGCTTCACTTTCATTCTGGTTTTCTCGGAACAAAAACAATAAAATATGAAGAAAATGCTCTTCCGATACATCCATTTTCAAATTCAGTTAAGAATACTTACAATGAAATTTACAGACTGAACGAGCAATATATCTCAAATACCAATTTAAATAACGGTTCCACCTAGCGTTTACACAGGCGAGTTAAACTAGTAGGGTTTACATATATTGAGTACCTGTATATGAGAGAGCGAACTAGTAGTTTTCATTAGTCGTTCATAGACCTCGACAGAGGATAGACGTGTTGACGTGGTTCTGCTTTTTCATAAGTGATTCAGTTTAATTTTAAACATAATTAGTTGCGACCTCGTTAATTCACTCGGTAGCCCAGCGGTGTCGGTCATCGAAGCGTGGGATACGGGTTATACGGGTTCGATCCCAGGTTAAACCTGGAACTTTTGTTATTTTTATTGTTATCAAAACAAAACCAAAAATTAATTAATCAAATCACGTGATGCATGGTGGAGAGCACTCCGCTCTTCCCATAACGGGAGTTTCAAAAGGCAACAATACAGTTGCCGGTGCCGTGGCGAAAGCCATCAAAAGAAGGAAGGGATAGAAAACCCCTCCTAATTTAACGAAAAAGAAAATAAGTGCAGTGTTAAAAGCTAAAGAAGATAAAGTTGAGGTCCAGTATGAGGGGGGCAATATTAACTTTGCCTCTCTAGCGTCATCTGAGTCGGAAGGCGAAGATGAAGAAGTAAACTATATTACTAGCAGCATACTAAAGCTGGAAGAAAAAGTGTTTGCTATTTTCCTAAACAGGCGCTGGCAGAGGGAGCAAGTAGAAGCAGCGAGCTCCCAACAACAAAAGCTACAAGAGCAGAAACAACAACTGCAGCAAACAATACAGCACCAGCAGAAACAACAGCAGCAGCAGAAACAGCAACAGCTGAAAAACCAGCAGCAGCAACAGCAACAGCAGCAGCAGAATAAGAAGGAGAAGGTGCATTCTATCAACACCTATAAATTAGAGGTAAATGAAACCAAGGACCTGTGTAAGTTGGTCATTGGCAATAATTTTAATATTAAGCGATTGGGGAACGATCGCGATGCCATCTACTGTAATACAGTGGAGGGCTGCGCGAAAGTGAAAGAGCTTCTAAAGGAAACGACGACGGAGAACTATTCATTCACACCAAAGTGTGAAAAGCGGCAATCGACGCTGCTGAAGGGGTTGGAACCGTTTTCTGATCCTGAGGAAATCCTGGCACTGCTCAAAGAGAAGGAGTGCGAAGTTCTCAAGTTTGTGGGGGTAAAGCCATTTACCACAGCTAAAGCCAGGCAGGAGAAACGGAGTGTGCCGTTCTTCCTGGTACAGCTCAGTCCCAAAAGTCGTCTGGATAGTCTAAGGAGTATCAATGTCCTAGACTACCAGGTGGTTCACTGGGAAAAATTAAAAAGGAGCGAAGGCGTTATACAATGCAATCGCTACCAGAGGTTCGGGCACGCTGCGTCGAACTGCCAAATGCAGCCTCGATGCGTGAAGTGCGCTAAGAACCACAGTTCCGAGGAGTGTGCTCTGGGTAGAGAGGGAGCATCCGATAGGACGCAGCTCTCGTGCGTGTTATTTGGGAACGTGGGACACACCGCAAACTATCGGGGTTGTCCTAAGTTCGCTGACATTAAGAAAGCAAAACTAGCTCGGCAGCAGAAGGTGGAGGTCAAACGTTCACCTGTTAGGTTTCAAACAGCAGCCGTCAAGTGTCAAATTTCATACGCCCACATGGCGTCAGGTAGGGGGGCTACGGTACAGCAAGCGACTGTTGCTTCTCCAGCGCCAAAGCCGAGAACAACGGAAGCTGCACCTAACATGCTGACTATCTTGCTCGCAATCCAAGGGCAGATGGCTCAGCTGCAAAAGCAGGTTCAAGAACAGGCCAAGCGGGTGGACCAGATCTATGCGCTGCTGCGGGCCTAACGCAACACATGTCGTAATGGGTACGCACATGGTGGAGCAAACTTTGAAGGTCCTTGCGGTGAATGTTAATTCACTGATTAGGATCGAACGAAGAGCCGCGATGTTTAAATTGCTACAAGACCAAACTCCTGATGTGCTTTTCGGTAGCGAAACCAAGCTAACCGGTAACCACAAACTGGAGTACAATAATTATATTGTTAGAAGAAGAAATCGGCCCAGATCCAAATGTGGAGGCGATGTCGCGGTCTTCATTAAAGAAGGTATAAAATTTCACAGAGTGTACAAGGGAGTGTTGCGCAGGTTCCGGGTGTTGGAGGCAGTCGTCGTTTACATCCCGCTCCGCAGTGGAAAGCGGCTGTACTTGGCCTCTGTTTATGCACCTGAGGCTTCACAATCCACTTTATTCATTACGGAGCTCGACACGCTCTTTCGACTTCTGAGGCTGGAATCGGGGGAGAATTATTTTATAATCGGCGGGGATTTAAACGCTATACACAGAGATTGGGGAAATAATTTGCCAAATACTAGAGGGAACCTACTACTCGTTTGGTGGGGTCAACACGATGTCATGTACAGACTCGGTTTAAAGCGACGGATAATCCGTCGTTTCCCAGAGGCGGGTCTTATTTGGATCTACTGCTGTACGACGATCGTATACGACTGAAAGGTAGGAATTTACAAACATTAAACTGTGTGCGCACATTCGTATATGACAGCAACAATTGCGGTTTTAGCACCACAGTTCCCAACGAAATTGCGGAATTGGAGGAGTTTGTCCAAAGATATTCTTACAACTACAGTAAGACTCGATGGACACGCTTCTCCGCAACCTTGAACAGAGCGCTCTCCTCGAACACGCTCCATCCACCGCCCAATAGGAATTTGTCAGACGAGGAGATCGACAATTACCTAAAACAAATGGACGAGACAATTAAACAAACTATGGACACTACAATACCGCGGTATCGACGTACGACTAACGAAGACCTGTTCCGCAATCCTACTATTGACGCACTGCACCGACAGAAAAGTAGACTTCTGACAAGACTTAAAAACTTGTACAGACAGTTAACTGACCGACGAGACCCGGAGATTAGGACACTGAAGTCGTCAATTAAAAATATTCAAACGCTAATAAAAGAAAATTACAGAATTTCTGTAAGTTTGTATTGGAACAACAAGGTTCGGGCTGTAAACACCAGCAAGCCGAATATGTTTCCGCAAATAAATAAACTATTTCGGAGAAAAAATCAAAACGACCTTCAGTGTCTTAAAATAGCCCGGACAACAGACAACGAACGGTTACTGACAATAGCAGGTATTGATCCAAATGAGGCCGCTGATGATGACGACTTTTTTGTGATCGAGGATCCACAGGAGAAGGTTGAAGCCATAGAGGCGACTTTCCAGGAAGTACACAAGGCCATTGATATCATTGGCCCTAATTATGACCTGGACAATCGCGTCTTGGTGCACAACTGCTACATTCGAAATGAAATGGAGAATTGGCGATCCGACGGCTCTGGTTTCACCCGGTTTAGCGACGAAAATATGGCAAATAATGTAATTGCCATTATGGGGTGACCTACCCCCGTTCATTTCGAAGGAAGAACTCAATGAGATCTTCGTCACAATCAGGGCTAAGAAATCAGTGGGAACCGATGGTATTCCGAATATCGTTCTTCGACATCTTCTTCTAGAAGCGGTGGACATCTACACCACCCTGTTTAATAATGCAATGAATAATGCACATTATGCGCTGGGCATTGGAAAACGGCGGTGGTTCAACCTATCCCCAAAAAGGGAAAGGATATATCCAATCCGGCGAATCTCCGGTCGATAAGTCTCCTTCCGAATATCAGTAAGGTTTTTGAAAAGGTAATCAATAGAGCTCTGTCTAGGTAGGTTGAGGACAAACATATAGTTCCGGATAATCAATTCGGTTTTAAGGTGGGACATGATTTCTCACATGCCGCGTCTAAACTGGTGTCCGATATCCAATGGGATAAAGGCAAACAACAATGTACTGGTGCCTGCCTTGTTAACTTGGAGAAGGCCTTCGACACCGTATGGTTAGAGGGTCTTTTCTATAAGCTGACTAGGCTGGGGATCAGTAAACCACTCTTGTACATTCTTTATAATATGCTAACTAACAGGCAGTTCATCGTGAAGAATGGCGATGTGACTTCTGTTGGAATACTTCAAATTAAAAATGGTCTTCATCAAGGCGCGGTCAATTCGCCGATCCTATTCAACATTTTTACAAGCGACTTTATAGCGACTTCCCCATACTACTCGTATTGCGTACGCAGACGATTTGAAAGCGTACAGAACAGGTCCAAAAATCGAGGTCATTAATACTCTCTTGCAGCGTGACTTCGATACGATAAGACGATTTTGCGATGACTGGAAGTTGAAAATCAACTTTCAGGTACCTTGGGATCTGGCTAGATCAGTTTCTGTATTTTGACAAAAATGTACGAGTAGATGCTGCTCTGGCCAGAACTAAAGGCGCTTATGCCCTTACAAAGAGACTGTTTTATAGCAGCCAACTCGATGCGAGGGTAAAAGTAATCTGCTACATGGCCCTTATCAGGCCCATGTTGGTATTTGGTTGTCCAGTGTGGTTCAATGTACGAGCAAGCTTAATGGAAAAGATTCGGGTATTTGAGAGGGCTTACCTACGCTTGTACAGAACACCAGAGTCGGAGTACAAAAAATGTTATCCTAATGAGGTCCTTTATAACAGGGCGAACCTAATACAAGTGGACAACTTCGTAATTAAGCTGACTCGAAGGCACATTGCAAGAGCAATGACGTCGACGAATAACCTGATATCCGGGGCTTACTACCCCAATTTCCTTTACCACGAAAGTGTGCGCTGTGACGGCTTCGTTCCACCGGAAGCATTCCTCTACCTTGATCAGATAGGGTTGATCCAGGATAGATCAGCGGTCCCGTTAATCTTCCATGTCGCTCGGACAGCTGGGGACAGGCGACTCAACTACGGCAGAGACGACGCACACGGCAGTGTGGATCGTCTCAGGTTCAGTAGGGTGATGGGGAATCGCGATTTCTGGTGGTTGAATGATGGAGAAGATGTTTCGTCGTCGTTTCCATCAATTACGGACCAGCCTCACTAATGAGGCAGAGCTGACCCATCTATTCGCTCTGTAAATAGCGATGGCCAGCTTACATAGGTTTAGCTTAGCATTTAAGGAATATATACATATATTGATGTATACAAAGGTATATACTAATTTATGTATATTATTGTGTATAATGTCTATGTGTGTATGTGTGTACTGTGTATGTAGGTTAGGTAGATTAATGCTGATTTTAAGTTAGATAGTAAGTTTTTATAAGAAATAAAAAATTATGTCCATATGCTAAGTTTTTGTTAAAAATGTTTTTTCTTAGCCTTAAGTGTACAAAATAAGTATTTATAAATAAAATGTTAATAAAGTCGAAAGCCATAGATATAAGAATTTAGAGTAGGTTAGAATGCCTGTGTGGGGCCAGTAAGTTAGTTTAAGGTTGTTAAGTAATTTTAAGCTAGCATTTAAGCATTTTTTGTTAGTATGTAAGAATTAGTGATTAAGAAAATAAAATGCACTTAAAACTGAAACTGAAACTAGTAGCTTTCATAGCAGACGAATTTTGCTTGCGAGTTATGCTTCTAGTAAACTGAGGTTTGTGTCCTTTTGTCCTTTTTACTACTACAGATGTTCTTCTCTCTCATTTTAGGATTTTTTTTTGTTCCAGTTAGTATTATAGTTATATTGCACAGACAATTTTGTTTGGATGGGATGGAGATTTTGATTGTTTTTTTCACTTTTGGGATGGAAATTAGGATTTTGAAACGGAGCCAGAAGATGATGTTCCTGCTGCTAGACGTAGAATTTCTGAAGTTGCTATCTGCTAACAATCATCAAACTTGGCTAGCTTTGGGGCTAACAGTCAACGCCTTCTCAATACGACAACGCGAGTTTGGACTGTGGCAGAAGAGAACTAAGAGTACTATCACAGATTAGCCCCGTAAGGGCTTACGAAACCATGTATGAACTGCAAATATGCATATTAATATTTGTTTTATTTTAAATTACAAATGAATTAAACTTGTTTGAATGGAAATTGATTTGCTTTTCTTAACTCCAAATATTTGGGTGGAAGTTTTTGATAAATTGCTTATAACACTCGTGACTCGTGAGGATATAGCATTTTACCTTTGTCCATCTTTTCTTCGATAACCGATAAATAAATAAAAATTTAAAACAATTTTTTTGAATTTAATGTATATATATGTAGGAGTATAATCTTACGATTAAGTTCATTTACTCTTCGTACTTAAGTCTAGTAAAATTCTTAAACTGAAGATTGCCATCATCCTATAAAAGACTGGTCGAAAGATTGTTTTCCGCTACGAATTTAGATCGGGTTAATAATAATGGATTTGCCCACATAGTTCTCCTTATCTTTCTATTTCTATTTCCTTGCTCTTCAGGATTTTCAACTTGTAGTGCTTTTAATAGCAAAATGTTTTTCAATTTTATCCTTTTATTTCTAGTTGACAATGAAATTTTATTTCCTCCACTGCTGATAATGGCATTCACTCAATGACTAATGACTAGTTGACTAAACGCGAAATGATTTAGTAGTAACACATAAAGTAAAAAATAAAAACACTAACACTATGATAAACAATAGGTCAACATTAAATTGATTTTATTTTACATTCTATGGCTTTTGGAAAATACTTATATTACAATCTGATATTTTTAAGCCTACATTTCCTTGGTTGAAAGATTTTACACTAAAGGCCTTTGCCATGGAAGAGCTTCTTATATGGAATCATCAATATCGTAAACAATTCCAGTTTGAACGAAAGCATCATTAAGACTCTTATAATAAATTTGAACGTATTTGGAGAGAAGTTCTATAACGAACAATATTTGAACCTTTTTCACTCCAAGAACAAATAAAAATCGCCATTACTGAGGTAGAGGCATCAATAACGAACACTGACTGTTCGCAGTAGTCGCAATACCTCTCTTATACTATTTTAAATAAGATTTAAATTAACCATAAGAAACACACGTTAAATCTGACCATTTCTTAGCCGGCGTCTTAACGACTATGCACGTAATCAAGAAAACGCTTTTCCATATTCCAGAACAGAAGACAAACGAGAAGATCAGTGAATCAGTGGCATCCAGAAGTGGAAGAAGAGCAGTTTTTCATTGTATAATTGGAACTCAGACAAAAAAATTCTGCGTGTGAAGGCATAACACTGACACGTAGATTTGGCTGTTATAAGAGTTTCAAGCAATGAAAAAAATACTGGGAATTATATCTCGAATCACTCTGAGTGAAGAAAAACTCTCCGTCCTATTCGGACTCCCACCCCTGGAGAGCAAACATAGAAACCAAACACACCTGAGTTTCAAACCACTACAAAAACAATTTTCCTTTCTCCTCCTTCTATCTTTCCGCCCGCGCCCTGGCAACAGTAAAAGGGTATCAACCCCTTAGGCGCGCGTAAATTATAAAAAAAAAAAAAAAAATATATATATACTGCGTCTCAGATCAAATCTCCAGACCTTATAATAGATTTTAAGTTTAATATTCACACTAAGATGAATCCTGGAGAAGACCGACTACCTAGTTATCGAATTTAAGGCACCGAATGACAGTTCTGCTGAAATGTTGCGTTAGAATAAAATTCAACCTAGTGCGTAAAATAGATTTCAACACGTGAAGCTATAATTAATAGACAAGGATATAGACAATTATAGATCATCGCCAATTAGCAATGAGCTGCATATTTATAGCAACTGTGAAAAAACTGAAGTATGTGCGTTATTTCTTTGTATCCAAACTACCAAGAAATAGTTTTCGAGTCGACATATGACATAAATATGACTAGATAATCTCGTAGAACCAAGGCTACGCTCCATAGCACTCTGATTACATATTTCTGTCTTTCATATGGCGCCCATTGCGGGACTATAAGTAGTGGAGAAAAATTGTTATTGGGGAATTTACAGAGCAATTGGACATTTAATCCTTTTTGCGAGAAAAACAATTGGAGTGAAAGATATTATATAACCGTGATCTCTATGCTTACTTATTACTTAAGATAGCGCTACAGTCCGGGGTGGACCTGGGTCACAACCAAAAAGCGCCTCCAACCAGCTCCATCTTTAGCCAGCTGCCTGCAGGTTCACATGATAAGTTGGTTGAGGTCCTCTCCTGCTGCGCTGTCCCTCGAGGACAGATTCGAAGATTTTACGGACCGGAGCATGATCGCTCTACATGTTCCATCCACCTCAGTCATTGGACCTTCACTCTTCTAGCTAATCGATGTCGCGTTACAGCCCGCACAGTTCGTCGTTGTATCTTCTATTCCACTCACCGTCTATGCAGACGAGACCGAAAAATCACTCGAAGACTTTTCCTCTCAAGGCAGCCAAGAGCATCCTCCTCCATTTTTGATAAAGTCCATGCCTCTTCACCATAGAGCAGGACTGGGATCATTAACGTCTTTTATAGGGTCACTTTTATTGTTCGAGAGAGGACTTTGCTAGTCAATTGTCGTCTTATCCCAAAGAAACAGCAATATTCAAGAGTTATTTTTCGTTTGATCTCAGCGCTGGTGTCGTTGTCTGAATTGATAGCGGAGCCTAGGTAGACAAAATCTTTGAGGTCGGTGTTGGGTGTCCATTATTGTTGACAGCGTATACTGGTTATAACCTTTATTGGCCGTTAAACCCATCTTGGACGCTTGTCTGAATCTCTTTTTGGCATCAAAGGTATCGGTGAATTCTTTACCGACCATGATAAAGCTTGATGCTGTTATACGCTTCCTCAAAATCGATCTCCCGCTGCGAGAATATTTGGTTGATGGTAGACTTTCCTGGCCATATCAGTGTATGGATCAATCAGGTTGTTGACGAACGGCTTTAGGCGTTAACACAATACAGTGGGTAGGATCTTGTAGGCGATGTTAAGAAGACTGATGCCTCTGTATTTGATGCAGTGCAGAGGGCCTCCTTACGTGAGGACCGGACAAGCAATGTTAAGATTCCATTCATCGGGAATACTTTCATCCGACCATATTTTACAGATGAGTTGATGTATGCTACTTACCAAGTGATGGCACTCAGGCCATCCGCTCCAGCAGCTTTGTTTGACTAAAGCTTGGATATGACTATTGTCACTTCATCCAGGTCTGGTGAACGGAACTTTTGATCTACATCGTACAGGTTAAAAGGTTCATTCTGCCTGACAGCAGTATTTGGTTCGTCATGACAGTCCACAGGAATGCTCTTTCTAAATACTCGACATCGACTGCGACTCTACCACAATGATCATTTGGTCGTCTCTACAGGCTTCGGTTTGGTGTTTGTGTCTGTGCCATGCTTTTTTTTTACCTTCTGGTAAAACTTTGTAGCCATCCGAAGTCAAGCTTCTTCACAGTGTTAGATAGCCTTTGCTATGCTCGGGATATCCGCAACCGTACCTTGGTTCGGTTCGGTTCACAATCTGTGGTCAATCTGATTGACTGTTGATTCACCAGGAGTTCTTCAAGTCCCCTTAAGAATATAAAGATTTAGAATCGTGTGCTAGCTACGACAATGTTTAAACCCACGGCAAAGTCGACTAGCCTGAATCCGTTATCGGTGGTGGTGTCGTACAGGCTGCACTTTGCGGCAGTACTACCAAAGGAGACCTCGCAAAATTATCAAGATTTCTTCCATTAATGAAATTGTCTAATAAAATGCGATTGTAGAGCAAATAACTGGTCTTGTAGTAACAGTTTTCAGATGACGCCACCGAATGTTGCTACGATTTGTCCAGTTACAAGTTGCCGGTCATAGGTCCTATTGAGTGACAGGACTCAAAACGTGGTACCGCAGGCCTGACTAGAAAGAGGTAGGCCCTTTAGTAAGAGCATCATGGTAACTGTGGTTTTAACATAAGGTCGCAAGCAGAGTCTTCCAATTGGTTTCGACCAAATCAATGTAGAGTTGCAAAAAGTACTTGATGCTTGGACCCTAAGAACAGCAAGCGGCTAATGAGAATTCCACGACTTATACCAAGTTCTGGTTAGATATTCAGACACTTGCAAGCGATGACAAAGCGTGTCTTTGCTCCCATGAATGTATGGCCATTCAAAGAACTCAAGCCTACACGGCAGGTGTTCACTTTAAACACATAACACACAGTACTACCAAAGAAGTCATCTCTTTCTAACTTTGCCTTAAAATCATAGAAGTTCATTGTCCTTGTTTGCAGGGGTTGTCAACAATAGATCCGTCCTCACCCGAGGCTTGTTTTTGTTTCGTAACTTAAGTTTTTTTTTCATGACCCTATAGTTACGCCGACGGCACAACCCCAAACTTGGATGGCCAGTTCCATTATAGATACTCCAAGCACGAGGAGTTTTCGTTCGGAGATGTGAGCTCTGCTGTTGGTCCATTTAGGGCTCATCCGAAACCATCTCTTCTCCAAGACCATGATTTAGTCTCGGAAATCCATACCGGCGTGAGCTCCAAATATGTCGGAGTAGCCCGGATAAGGTCTTATTTGCTTTATTCCGTTGTTTTACTTCGCCGTTGATTCCATCTGGTGAATCCATCCGCTGTCCCGTTTATAGTCCTGGTTAGCACTCGCGCTTTTAAGTATGGCAAGTCAAGTCCGGATGCCCATCGACCAGTACCCGATGATTACTATAATACTCAGAGGTAAAATTTATGTGCAGAACAGTTACAACTTTGGCCATTGCCAGGTTGACACCTCTCATTGCCTACCCTATTTCCACAGCACCTAAGGAAGTTTCCAAGCGGGACATTATAAATCCTTAGAACAGCATGGAAAATCAGCTTAATGGTTTTGACGACAATTTTTCCCCATATTTCTCGTCGTTAAAATTGAGCTGGTGGATGTAAAATACTAGACTAAATCATTACCGAATTCACAAATTGCGCTGTTGTGAAGAAAAACGTGATTTTACGTGATTCAGCAAGACATTTGTCAATGAAAACATTTCACTTCAGGGGAGCGTTCATTTTATAAGACAAGGACTAACGTTACGCTACAGAAGACAATGCACAATAATCATATTAATTCAAAATTACATATCACTAGTTTTGTGGATTAAAACAATCCTAGTTAGGAATACAACCATTGTGAGAAACTTAGAAAAACAAAGCTTAGGACGGACTTGTCAAGAGCTGAACTCACGTTGGGAGTGTTGCGTGCATTAATAGGATTGCCATTGACAGTCTGGTCATAAATGAGTACAAGCGTATGGCATGATGATTTAACGGCGTTTGATCCCGACCAAAAGCAATGCAGAAGACGAGACAACACCGGCGTGATATTCTAAAATCTTCAGAGTGGATAGTATGTAAGTGAATAAGGACTCCATAATTATGTCAGTTACCTGAATATGCATGATACAAAAAACCACATGGTAGGCCAAGAAGAAATGAAATTATTTTCCAGTTCTTATCCAAGAGTACACCTGTTTTCGGTCTGTCTAAGCTTTCACCATATGCAAAACTAATGATGACCTTAGTCTGCTAGATTTCATATATTAGTTTAAGCTTGCACAAATCATCAAAAAGGGGTGAACTGCTAGCTACGGAACTCGTTAAAGCCGAACGACTATTGTATAGTGAAATCCAGAGTTTTTATGCTTGAATAAAGTCTGTTGAGCTGCCATTAAAGATTTAATAAGATAAGCCGGGTCGATGAAAAGATAACCCCTAATTTTTGTAGGTTCCCCCACCCCAATGTAAACTCCTGATAATTTCGATGTAACGAGACTCTGCCTCCTGAAATAGTGAAAGATAAGCGTTTGGCCATAATGGATACGTGAGTACCGCGGGCTAGACCAGCAGATACAAATAATTTGCCAAAGTTGCGGCTATCTAAGAAGGAGAAAAGATTCTCATAAGCGATGCTGGTGCACCGAAAAGGAACTAGATAAAAAGACAATCAGCAAAGTATATCGCCGACCGGTTGATGTGGAAACAAACACGGAAATCCTGGGAACCTTAGACGTTTACTGTATATGAGACAGTTGAGAGTAAGATAAGGTGAAATGTTAAGAAAATAATAAGTCGAGCACTTATTCGGTAGACTTAGCTCAATTTTTAAGTACAACGGCTTTGTTTTTCAGGTATCATATGTTACATACACATAATTACATTGGTAATAATAAATATAAAATAAAATTAAGTCATTTTTCTACCTGATAAGATGCGGATAGTGGGAGGTTTGGCCAACTGTTTGAATAGAACTATACTGACCCGTCAATTGTGGTGAGTACTGTCTGATACTATCTATTTTGAAGTTAAGGTTTTCAAGTTGTCTTGAAAGGCTTTAACAGCTCTTTTAGCCTGCCGAAAATCCTGTATATTCCCCAATGGGGTAGACAGAACGTCTATTTAACCCATCGTTAAAAACAAAACCAGCGGTAGTTTCACACGCACGCGACGTCCGGACGAGGCCAGTGATACAACAAGCAACAGCCAAAGTGGTGAAATCCCTGATCAGAAACAACTCCTGGGTTGACTTTCCTAGCGTACAAGATCTGGCTGCAACCGACACAAGTTGCAGCTCTGGCGGACGGAACTAGGACGTCGCTGGAAAAGTAACCTCCAAAAAAAAAAGAGAAAGGCCAAAGGCGACGAGATCGGCACACCTACAAACATGATATTATATCTTCTCTGGCGCTTCGAATTGGGAAGGATGGCAATGACAATAGTCTGAACAAGGCTGAGTGCAAACACTGTGTCGATCAACTGTGGGAGCGGGCCGAAGCAAAGAATGAAAGAATATTTTCATTCAAGCAGAAGCTTACGATATGGAGAACGGGACACTCAGACTGAAGTGCGCAGCAAACTTTTGAATGGCTAAACAAATTTGTGCCGCAAATCCCACCAATCCAAACCAAGACCTCACAGGTTTTCCATCAGAGAAACGGGAGATGTTCTGATGCATCTTCATACCCAGAACCCTGGACTTGAGACTGAAAAGTGAAAAATCTACACTCTCAGAGAGAGAAAGAATCGGGAAAACAAGAACGGCTCTTCCCGTGTTGTGGGCTCAGCGAAAGCTTCTGTCGAGACTATTAAATCTAGGTATGACTCACGTTAACCCTGCACCTTTGAAGGATTAATTTTGTTTCAAAATGAGTGCGGATAGGAGACGACATCCCAGTACCCATGTATTTTGTGCTCTCAATTCAACCTTCAACATTCCAAATCTGTTACTGTAACCCTGTGTAGGAGGCTTTCCGTGTTGAATACAAAACCGAACATAATATTTCTGCAGGAACCTTGGGTGTGAAATAGACGCATCTGTGTTTCGGATGTTTAAAGAGTTTCGTATCACTTTTTGACGGGCCATGCGAAAGGACGAGAGCTTGTCTTTATGTACCAAACTCACTCACACCATCTAAACTTGTGCAATTTCGTAACCAAGGTTTGGTTGCTGCAGACATAAGCTACGGAACGAATGGAGAGAATGCAAAAATTTGTCGTTGCATCTGCTTATTTCCCCTATGATTCGTTATTGCCACCACCACCGGAGGCGGTTGCAGAACTCATTAAATATTGTGACTCCAGGAAGGAAGATGGGACTTATCATATGGTGTGATGCTAATGCTCAGAACACGCACCAAAAAGACGTGGGGCTAGTGTCTTTTTGGAGGACGACAACGCTAGATTTCACTTCACGTTAGGAATGCTCGCATCTGTCTTCCAAGCGGAGATTTACACAATCCTTATGGCAACGAACTCTATTGCGGAGAACAGGTGGAGGGGCCGAAGCATTTGCATATGTAGCGACAGCCAAGTTACGCTTAGACGATTGCTTAACCCTTTTACGACTTCCAAGCTAGTTCAAGAATACTAAATTTCATTTAGGCTAAAATCAGTTACCCTTGTCTGGGTCCCAGGTCACAATGGGATCACGGGAAATGAAATCGCCGATGAACTTGCCATTCAAGGTTCAGAAGAGAGTTTTTCACGACCCGAACCTACGTTGGGTCTGCCTGCTTCCTCGATTAAGGCTTTTATTGACAGTTTAGTCCCATATGAGCACAGCTGTAGATGGCATAGCTCCCTGGAATGCAGGCAGACCAAACGAATTCTTCCCGACGTCTCTAGGAAGTCAGCGGCCTTTCTGCTGTCCCTCGGCAGGAAAGACTGCAGGTTGCTTACTGGTGTCGTGACAGGGCACTACACCTGACAACACCATGGATCGGAGAATTATCTCTGTGAATGTCTGGCTTACGCATCAGGCTGCAGGTACTCGGCGCTGACGTGGTGGATACAGGTACTGTTGGCACCTTATCACTGAAGCGCTTAATTATTTTTCTTCGTAAGACTGAAAGATTTCATTAAAAGCAACTTACAAATAGTACAATGGAATAGTTCTTTGCCTGAGGGCTCTGTTCCAACAGAAAAAAAAATACCAAAAAAGGGGTGATAGAAAACCTCCTTGCGGACAGCCTTTTGCTGCTGAGTGGTTATTCTACGGCTTTCGAGCATCGTTCATACCTAGCTGCATGTAGGGTCATGAATACCTCTGAGTCCCATCGCATTTGAGATGGATGTATATCCGGTATTGCCAATGCACCTCCAATATCTCTTCTTGTTTCTGTGATACTCCATTTAAAATGGTACCTTCTGCTTACAGGAAAGGCATATTGATTTGGGTGTAGAGGTTTACTTTTATACAAGTATTCTCTCTGATATAAGAATCAGCAAGATGAGAGCGTACCCTCTGATTTGAGTAAAGGATCCATGCTGTTTGATGCTGTTTCCGTTTGGAAACGTGCGATAACTGGGAGTCATCCAGGTTTTTCTGTTTGATTTTCCCAATTCCGTGTAGAATATATTAGTTTTTTTATTCCACCATGGTGTGCATCCTTTAGCCACTTTAGCTTTGACTTTATTTCTGAAGGATTATGTGATAAAAAAATAGTAATAATACATATAAGCGATTCAAAGTCTATGGACAATGATGGAAAATCATCGCAATGTTTCAAAAAATATGCATATCATTTTCATTAAATTGAAAACAGCATTCTATGGAGCTGATGTTAACATTTATATAAGGCATATAAGTAGGAGTGTACAATGACGCTAAAACGGGAGTTAAGTGCAGACCGGGAACAACCGTTCATTATAACCATAAACATTGCAATGTCGATGTCGTATGCATGTAAATAGAATCTTCGTGGGGTGGAATGGCGCCATAACAATTTCGCTTAATTTTGAGTGTTTGGTTATACGCATCGCAATGTTGGATGGTAAAGTAGAGGTATAAAATAAAAGTTACAACAACGGAAATGGAAATGTTACTAAACGTGATTTCATAGGATACACGCGCATGCTTCGAAGTCTCCAGATAAAGAAGCCGATAGTGAATTGCCATGTTCAAAACTCAGTCCAAAACCCAGTCTAAAACCCAATAAAGACTCAAATTCCAATCGAGGTTAGTAGCAAAATCCGAAGGAAAAATAATTGGGAGTTATCAGCAGTTATCAGCCTCATTTCGCACCAACAATAGACACTTGTCGTGATTACTTGCAGCACTTCTTCTAAGAAATAATTTCAGCTACGATCCAATGAGTTTTCTGAAAACTCTATTAACCCATTACAAGCCTCCGAAAACAAACTACAACACAAGCCACATCTGTATTTTGTAAATTTAATATAATTTATTTTCGATATTTGTTTAAATTAAACATTTCTCATTATATTTAAGCTAGTGTTTTTTTTTTAATTTTCCTTTTAAATAAATGTATTTATTTATATGGTATATTCATATAGTCTGCTATCTGCGCATATCGCCACAAATCTTCTATTACAATTGTTAATATGCATTACCATATTACTCTGAATACTATTTGCTTATTACTTTTGATACACTTAAATATTTCTACAACTAAATAATACTTATGCAATTGTAGTTTTTGTTGTATTTATTAATCAATTTAGAACTCTTAAATGTATCTTAAAATTTTAATCAATTATAATGTAATTACATATTTCTACATAAAATAACAGAAAGAAAACTGCGATTTATTTGTAGAATTATCATTATTTTGTTAATATCACAAGTTTGTATTTATTATAATTATTTGCTTTTTTCTTTTAATTTCTTAAATTTAAGTTCTATATAATACATATACATATGTATGTATTTAAGTTTTATTTTAAATAAATTAAATTAATAGTCTCGTTGTTGGATAATGGATAGATACTGTGTCACTTCTATTTACAATTTTCGATGAGAACATTATTATATGAAATGGTTCTTTCTGTTTTTTTTTAATAAATATTGCACTAGGATCAGGATTGAAGAGATATATGTACATATGTAGACATATGACAAAGGAGGAATAAGGTCTTTACAATTGTCCATTCATTCGCATTTCCAGCTCTTCCTCTTCCTTGGTAAGTGGAACTGTTGTATGATTATAAAGGCCTTGCGCCATCAGTTGCAGAGCCAATGGATTCTTGGATCCAGTGGATTTTTTGATTTTCGCTCGTTTATTTTGGAACCAAATTTTTATCTGTGCTTCATTGAGTCCTAATTCGGAACTCAATTGTTGCCGCCGACGTTCGGTTAGGTAGCGATTTTCATTAAATTCACGCTAAAGTAGAAAATAAAAGAGAATAAAAGAGTATAAGTGAGTGTGTGTGGTTTTGTATATCGGTTTTTGTTTTTTTTGTTTAAATCAATTTGCATCGGTTAAATGACAAAGGATACAAAAATAGATATAGGAGTATAGGAGAAAAAAATCGTTTTAGTTACGGTTCTCTCTGACCACAGGTGGTGGGTTAGTTTGTTTTGTAAATATTTTCATGCGGAAATAAAAACTTTTAATTCGTTACGTTTGTCACAACAAGGATAACCGAAATGAATAAATAAGTGTAACCGGAGTGTAACGATACTTACTTTGAGTCTGGCAAGTTGTTCACCAGAGAAGGCAGTTCGAGGTCGTTTCTCGTCTACTTGTGTCTTGTCTTTGGGTTTCTTTGGACGACGATAACGTGGACCTACAATAAAAAAATGAGAGAAATATTTAATAAACTCCATAGTGATTAAATTATAGATTCAAACAAAATAAAAGTCAATAAATTTTCCTCCCAATACTCATTGCCATTCACTTTCAACACCTGACTATGACATGTCACTCATACCTCAATCACATTCACTTAATCACATCGGTAAAAACCTGTCAACAATTCATCAAGATTCAGATAAACTGTTTTACCACATACGACTATGACTTTGTGGCTACACCTCATCTAACGAGAAAACTGAGAAAACATTTAATATCTAACACTTAAGTAAGGTCATCAAAAAGTCATTCAGCTCACAGCTACATACAACTATTGACATATCGAATGAAGTATCATACGCATATGTATTATAGTGTGATTTTAGTATAAATATGTAGTTGTATCTAAACAAGTGTCCTTGCGGCGGTAAAACTCTTTATAAACTATCATAAAAAGTATCTATTACATGCTAATGTATCTAATTCCTGACAGAATGAACGAAAAATAAAAACAAAAAATCCAAAACACAATTCACATTCCTATATGATTGTCATTGCATATCCGATTGAGATACCCCATTGTATGTTAATGAGATACGAGTACTCGCCCTAACAGAGTCGCATATACTCGTACATACATATGTACATATTTATACACTACATAAGAAAAAATCTTTTAACGAACAAACCTTTGACTTTTAATTGAATTCAGCACTATCCACAACCGACCGACCGACGACGCATGGCGTGTGTAATTATTTCACTAGAACATATTCATTTTATTGGATCTACAATTCGTATTCGTACTGCAGAAAAAATGCTAATAGATACATTATGGTGACTGAATGCATAGTCTCAGCATATGTTTAACTATAAGATACAAAACAAAAACAATATGAAAAAAAAAACATTCTGCTCATACCTACCCTGTATTCATATAATCGTGGTAATCGACTGAATTAATTAACGTCCATCATCGGGTGGTTCTGAGGCGGCGAATATGCCATTCAACATTAAAAAGATAGAAAACTCTGATAACATCGTATCCTTAATCACATTTGTCAACTGTCAGTTGGTGCGACAAAAAGATACAAAATGGGGAAGCAAATCCTTTCGCCATGAATTTCAATATGAGTATCTACTCGTACCATGCGTAGATTCGGATACTTAGGGCATACGAGTATATTTTTCTTTTTTGTTTTTGTTTTCATAAGTTTGTTGTTCGATTTTTTCTCTGACCATTCACGAGCAGATACTAATTAAAATAAAATGTGTTAAAATATTACATATGTATTCGGGTCTTTCGGGTCTGTTTTGCCTGTTTTATTATTTGTCTGTTTTTTGTTTGTCTGTTTGTCTGTCCGTCTGTCGGTGGTGGTGGTCTGACCCATCGAAGCCGATTTAATTAAAACCGACAGGTGTAAACTTACAAACAGACACAAGTCCAAAATCGTAAATGACGAAAAATGTGATGAACCAATAAATAAACAGCCGACGGGGTCAATATACATACGGCCGGATACAGAGAGCAAAGAGGAAAATAAATTAAATATGCAAACTAGTTGGTGTAAGTCAATGTCGGTTTGATTTATATTTGCCCAGACACTTAGCATAAATAGATGCTTCATAATGATTTTGATTTATATGTCATCTTTAGCAGATTACTGTGTTTTAAATAGGCATTTTAAGTCGTCATAATTGGACTGGAAAAACTGGATTCCAATTATAGGTAAATGATGGGGAATTCTGGCAGTAGGTGATTATGGAAAATTATGAGAGTCTCACGACGTACAAGTTTTTTTATAACTACAAATACTTGAGATAACTGAAAATATTTATGTACGGACATGACTATCTTATGTGCTCTACAATCAGAAGTACTTTAGAGATTCTACTCGATACGATCCAAAGTAGTTCGTCCAATCGAGCTACCATCGAATTGGATAAGTTATTGGCTACTCGAAGGTAAACAATGGCATCTGGACAAAACAAACAATTTTAAGCAAAATTAGATTAGATTTATATCTAAATATGTTCAACTCCAGATCAGTAGAAAAATTGGAATATCAAACAGAAGATGGTGATATAGAAAATGATGTACTTACTTAAATTCCGAAAACAATGCTTTCACCATAGTGAACAAATTCACCATCAAATTTTTTTCCAAATCAAATAAACATTTCTGTTATACTTTAAGCATAATTCACAGTAGAACATTACAGTTCTTCATGAACAAATGAAGAAGTATGACTTTCTGCATCTACCGATATTCCCAAGACCAAATCAATGAATATATGGATACTACAATAGTCTTGCACTTGGTCAACTATGAACTTCTTGAAAAAGAAAGCCTGGAAGTGAGGGAAAAATTGTGCTAACATTTTCGTGTAATAAGGCATGAAATGGCATGGACTTTTGTGAGTACTCATATGTCGAATATGAATTTGCTCAGTATTAAGAGCTAAGCTCTATGTCTATAGGACATGAATACATAAAGCGTTTTCCAATAGGAACTTGACAAATCATTCAACTGTCACTGTAAATTTATTCAGTAAACTCAACATTTTCATCATGGTAAAGTACACGAACGATCAACGTCTGCAAATTATAAAATTTTTCTACCAAAATTCGGAGTCGGTGACTGCAACTTTAAGAGCGTTAACTCCAATTTTCGTTCGTAATTCTCACCCTAGTAGACAGGCAATAACAAGTTTTGTTGAAAAATTTTCAGTCTACATATTCGTTCTGTGATGTTGCCGTGTCAGTGAGATAACGGATTGGTCGAAGTGTTGAAAATATCGCTGCAGGCAGCCGTAGCAGACAATCCAAATCAGGCAATTCCACGGGGTTCTCAAGAATTGAGCATCGCTCAGACCACATTATGGCGTATTTTGCGTAAGGATCTTGGCTTACACCCATACAAGATCAAGCTGACTCAAGAATTGAAGCCGATGGATCATTTGAAGCGACATACGTTCTCCAATTGGGTTCTGGAGAAGATACGCCAAGATGATGAATTTCATCGCAAAATCATCTTCAGTGGCAAAGCTCATTTTTCGCTCAATGGGTTCGTCAATACGCAAATTATGCGTCATTGGTCGCGTGAAAATCCACATGTGCTTCATGAATCACCATTTCATCCACAAAAAATAACTGTTTGGTGGGTTTGCATGCCGGCGGCGTTATTGGGCCATATTTTTTCGTCGACGATAACAATCGTCACGTTACTGTGAATGGTCAGCGTTATCGCGTCATGATCACTGATTATTTTTGGCCCAAATTGGAAGATATGGACTTGGCCGACATGTGGTTTCAATAGGATGGTGCCACAAGCCACACTGCACATGCTACAATCGATTTATTGAAGAGTAAGTATGGTGAGCGTGTTATCTCAAGATATGGGCCAGTCAATTGGTCGCCTCGTTCGTGCGATTTAACGCCGCTTGACTATTTTCTGTGGGGCTACGTTAAGTCATTGGTTTATGCCAACACGCCAACGACGTTGGTAGAGCTCAGAGGCAACATTGAAGCGGCCGTTTCAGCCGAAATGTGTGGCCGAGTCGTTAAAAATTGGGTCCAACGAATCGACCGCTGCAAACGTGCCCGCGGTAGCCATATGAACGAAGTCGAGTTCCATTCATAAATGTTTTGATTGTACTTCAAACCGATAATAAAGTTTTAGAAATATTTCAAATGGTTTGCGGTTTATTTAAAAAAAAAGTTGTCAAGTCCTTATTGGAAAACCCTATACTTTAGGAGACATTGGTACAAATTTTGAACTATGTGTAAATAAATAAGCAGGCTGCCATAACAGGCTGCAATCAGCACTTAAAAGTGAATGATTTTTATCCTATATTCAGTTTCGAGATACAGTTGAATTTATTCTTAAGTGCATGTACACATCCACCTTTTCGATGTTCTTATATCAATCTGGCATCGTATCCCTCCCACGAGCATTCCCAAGCTATTACGAAACCATTTAAAAAGCAATAAAATTGTCTCCATGAGATATCTTCTAACACTTCCGATACGAAAACAAACACAAAAACTTATCCGAAGGACATATTTTCAAATCGGTACCACTTAAAAGATTTCCTTTCATCTCATCCCATGCAGCGTGTGTCCAGTTGAACCCACACACGCAGTCAAAATGAAAACACAACCTAAGAGAACAAAACAACAGCAACAAACCAAAAAAAAAAGTTATACAAAAAAAGAGGAAGAAGAAAGAAGGCCTGTCGTCGTTGATCTTATGTGCTCTGTTTGTAAAGTAACACACACGCTACCAAAAACTGCATCAGAGTAGGAACAATATCAAGGCATCAACAGCAGCCAGCCACCAAAAATGTATCTCATGTATCTTTTCTTAAATCTGTTGAAAGATTTAGGTGAAAGATACATGCGTAATCACGCACACACGCCCCACATAACCGCCACCACAAATAAAAACCCATATCATGTTGCATTTGGACTCGGTAGGGTAGGGTAGGATAGTATAGGGGTACCCATTTTACCCATTTCATATCCCGAAAAGTGCTTGCTAATTGATATTTTAAGTGGATTTAGATTTAGATAAAAAATAAAAGTCGAAAATTGCTTTCCAATAAATCACGAAATATGTACAATGATAAATTATCTGTTAATCTGATGATACGATTGAAAGGGTTAAAGGGCATGCTCAACAAAAACAAAAATAAAAATAAACACAGCAAAAAAAAAAAACAAATAAGCAGAAAAAATTATCTCTTTCTCCGTATTAACGTACAATTTTCTTGATAGACAAGCCGCCCTGGCATGGCATCGGCACATAAGAAATTATTACAATTATCCGCAACTACAAGAAAAGTGCCAATTGCCACTTTCTAAGTTACATACAGTGTACACAGTACAAAAGCAAACTGCTGGCGGCGTCATTTAATTTTCTCACAATTTTAAGTTTGCAAACAAATGAAATTCTCAATTAAGTGTAATTTCGCCCCCCACAGGCGCAGAGTGGAGTACGAGAAGAAGACGAAGGTAGGAAAAAAAAATGCTGACATTTTCCACCAGAACCTGGTTGTTATCCGCCGTATTAGCCCCCTTGGAATCTCCATAGTATCCCATAACTGCGACGCCACTGCCGTCACCACCGCCGCCGCCGGCAGCTGTTGGCTGGTTGGTTACTTGGTTGGTTGGTTGGTTTGTTGGCTGGTTAGTTGAAGAGCCCATCATTCAATTATAAGGCAGTTTACCTTTTGTATTTGTGTATATAATTGGTTTTTCCGCGTGTGCTAAGTGGGGAAAATTTATTGGAAAATAACACTTAATCGCCGCTCTGTGCTGGCTGCACCGCATAGCTAGCAAGCACACAATGCGATACTTTGATACACTACACAAGTGATCATATTTACCACAACTACCATCCCACAACAGTAAGTTACGGATACGATACAGTGTGATTGAAAAACCAAACAAATTTTCTAATTAGACTTATTAAGTTATTTTTATATTAACAAAACTAACTATGTGTTAACTAGGCCATAACAATAGGAAAAGAATTTTTCAATGAGTTTCTAAATAATTGACGTCAAAGCAAGTCAAGTTATACTCGATACTCGGTGGCTCGAGTCAGGGCAAACATTTTTTATCACAACAGCAGTTTCGATAAATACAATAAGAAAAGAGAGAAAGAAAACGAAGTTGAATTGCGAGTATCTAATTGAAGGTTTACTGTTAACTTTTCTGATTGATTTTCTGATTTTTAAAAAGTTCAATAAAACTATAAGTGGAATACATGCACAGAGAATATGGTCGGTTTTTTCTTCCTTCTGATATAGTGTACTCGTATTGTGGATACTCGTAAATGCTCTTCTAGTTAAAACGACGATATAATTATCTACACACTGTCTCAATGGAAATGTTTATTATTTCCAGCTTTTTGCTAGAGAATTCAGATATTTCGCTTTTTCACAAAGCATTCCAAGGACCAGTTTCATGGGAATTTGATCTGATTAAAAATAAATAAAAAATAAATACTCCGACGAAGAGTGGCCAGATGTAAGTGTCACGTTGATAGAATAGTTTTAGTTCTATCTCTCAAATAAGTTTGGCTCAAGGATATAAATGTATTGCGATTCAAGACTCTACTGGTTTGCAAAGTGTTAAATTTTTAGTAGAATAAGTAGAACTTTTAATTCCCAAGAACGTCTTTTCAATCGAAGTATTAAGAAAGGAAGACTGCACCCATTTCATTCAACTTTTCTACTTAAATTGAATTACAATATCTTGAAGTTAAAAATGTGAACAAATTTCATCAAATTTGTTCCATGCCATACTTGAGAATCTAAAACACAAATTCTTGTATAACGTACCAAGATCGGCATACTACTCACCTTTTTCTTAGAGGGTTAATCGTAAGTTAGAAATTACATATAATTTATTGAATTGTAATAAAACGGAGGCCTTTTGTTTGAGGTGGAATCTATATAAAATTTGCGGAATCTTAAGTTTCTATTACATCATTATGATGATCTATCACTGTTTTGTAAAGAACTTACAGACTTTTGTCATAAACCCAATTTAGCTAGGAACTATCCAATTTAATGTTTGTTCACAATATGTTCGAAAATTAAACTAAATTACGGGAAATCTAGACAACAGCAATTATTTAGTTCATCGGAAATCTTTTCTATTAAGAAAATGTCATGCTATGTCTCATACGAGTAGGAAACGTAATCGACATATGTGATCCATAGTTTTGACTTGGGAATCATGAATCCTCCAGAAAATTGTTCCCATAGCAATGAAGTTTTTTTAAAGGTCTTGCGAAATCAAGGAATAAAATATTTGGCAAACGGTGAGATTGGTGTATAGACAATTCAAAAATGTCGTGCACCTTCTCGTCGTACAGTGGTCCGAGTAATGGAGACATTTCAGTCGATTGAATCAGTTTAACCTCAATCTAATGAAAATATTGCAGTAGTTAGTGAGAGTGTTGATCAGTATCGCCATCGTTCTCAGCAATTAAGATTTTTACAGTGAAATTTGACCAAAGATTTGCATTTACATGCTTATAAGATTCAATTGAAAAAACATTTTAAGCCAGCGTCGAATGTTCGCAGAATGGATCTTACAGCAACTGCTAATGAATGGTGACTGTTCGAAGAAAATAATCTTTTCCGACAAACCGCATTTCGAACTTGATGGTTATGTCAACAAACAGAACTGTCGCATTTGGGAAGCTGGAAATCCACCACGGTGTGCATTTTGGGCTGGGGTGATTGGACAGTTGTTTTTTCAGAATGTGGCTAGCAATACAGTCACCGATGAAAAACAACTTCTTCTGTCCTCAAATTGCTGAAATGGATCTCGAAGACATGTGGTTTCTACAGGATGGTGCAACCAGCCACACAGCGATCGAAACAATCGAATTGTTGAAGACGAAACTTGAAGGGAGAGTTATCTCGCGTCCGGCGATGTGAATTGACAACCAACACCATGCGATTTGACGCCATTGGATTTCTTTCTTTCTTTAGGGTTTGCCAATAACCCAAAAATAATTCTTGAACTGAAAGACGAGACTCGATAAGCCATTAATGAAATATGCCAAAATTTCATCAAAAGGACCAACGTATGCAATCATTCACGAGGTGGCCAATTATCGGATATTGCCTTTCATACATAACTCTTTATTAAAATAAAAACATCAGAACTTTTCGAATAAACACTGAGTTTTTTTCATGGGACACCCCTTATAAAACAACAACATGAATGAGACCAGTGCATTCCGAAGATAATATCGCCGTAGTTGTGACCCGAATTTGTCAATGATCAGTTCAAAGGCGTACGCAGGAGCTTGTTCTTTGTCCGCCCATAACTTGCAACTTGGAAAACAATTTTACCCTAATCCCTTATAAGATGCAATTGGTGCAAAAATTGACGCCGTTGATTCCTGACATATGGGATCAAAAACAATTCCAAGATGATCTTGCACATTGCAGTGCAAAATTTACTTCAGTTATGAACCCAACGGATATGTTAATTACCAAAATTGTCGTGTTTGGAGTGAGAACGACTAGCAAGTGACTCTTTGGACACCATTTCATCAACAAAAATGTACAGTATGGTGTGGCTTTTACGCTGGACTCATCATCGGTCCTGATTTCTTAGTCAAAAGTGACCACGCAGAAAGATAGCTTGCCTCCAAATTTTGCGTGACATCGATGTGGAGGATATGCAGTTCCAGTATCGATTAATTAAATCAAACTTTGGTGAGAGAGTGATTTCGAGATTGGGACCTGTAAATTTGCTACTAAGATCTATCGTGAGATCGGTTGTTTATGTGGAAGACAATAATCGGACGGATGTACGACTCGAGATATGCTTTGTTGTTATCAGTCGCAACGCTCGTATGCCAAAATCATCTTTAAATGTTAAATAATAAAGAATTATTGTTGAAATAAATAAGTTTTTGAATTAAAATATTTCCAAACAACCATAAAAGAAAATACACTTTATATATCATAGATATGCAGTTTACATCAATCTTCTAACAGGTACCGATTACTTGGAACAAGATATTTTAGTAGCTTTTAAATACTCGTAAAAAATTTGCAGTAGATAAATATTTTACACTTATGGGATTAATACCCTGTTTAATTGGTTTTAAAAAAATGTATAACAGTAGCAATAACTAGTATTTCTAGGTTATAGTTTTGGTCTTATATCGCCCACATTTAAGATTCCCAAGGATAGTCAGAATTATTTCAACGTGAAATTAGATAAACTGGCAGGCAACTGTTAAAATTTCACAGCACAAATATTGCCAACCGAAGATTTAAGTTTATGTTTCAAATATATTAATAAAATTGGTCTTCTGACAACGGTTAACTAAAGGAAAGTGCGAGATCCCATGATAAGTGGAAAGTGCAAGAAACTAAGGAACTGTAAGTAGTTATTGATATGATATTCCCTTCTACAAATGTCTCCGTTTTTGGTCCTCATTTAAATTTGACATCTTACCAGGTGTATATTCCGCTCATTTGATACTTGTTCTCCTACGCTGTCACCTTAACTAATCTCAGTAGTTGGGATTCGAAATTGTTTTAGCATAATTACATGATGCAAATACACAATATCGTATTAGGGTTGCCTGGTTATTATTCTCTTGATCCATCAGGGAGACTTTGGTTTAGGGAAACAATTTATTAGTCCTTTTATCAACATTTCTGTTATTATTTTTAAAGTTTGATTTTTTTATTTTCTACAGGAACACTGTTTTCCATTAAAAAAAAACTGAGACTTTAAGTATTTTTTTTTGTTTAGTGCCTTAGTTTAACTTTGTCCACATCTTCAAAACCAAAAAAAAAAATAGTTCCTATGTCAAATTATCCAATTTTGATTTATCTAAAAAAACAACAATTGATCGCATTTCTAACACTGTGTGTAATTTTTGAAAATGCAAACGGGACACAGAAAAAACACGTTAGATTAGCTACCTTTTGTATGATTATAATTTTCGGCATTAAAGCAAATTTAATGATTTTATTTCTCATGCTGATCAATTAGTCTAATCATCCTAATTGGCTTTATTAGGGAGCTGACTGATGATTATTTGATAAATGGTTTTAGCAATTAATTTAATGAAAGCGATGAATTATTGTTGAAATATAACAAAATTGTTTGAATTGACGTTTGGTGGGCAATTTGTCAATACATATAATGGATTTTGAGTCCCCCCTTGAGTTCCGAAATGTATAAATATTCTTACAAATATTATACGAGTACATACAATAACTGATGACTATTTTTAAGATTTTAAGATACTCACTTACTTGATAAAATCATAGCTGTGTTGGAAAATTTGCATCAGACTAATTTATATTTAGATTGTACAATTCAAAAATGATATACATTTACGAAAAAGAACAAAGGGGACAAGTAATAATGCATTATTAAACATAAATTGAAATTTTAATAAAAGGAGACAAATTTTAACATTATTCAAGAGGTTTTTTTTTTGTGGTAATAACATTTGGATGATTACAAAAATATATTAAGCAATGAATTAATTCATCTACGAAACGCACTTGACATTACATATTTCGAAATAGAGTGTAAAAAGTGATTCCTTAGGCCAGCGATGTTACAAATAAATATTCAAAATTCAAATTCTACCTTCGATAAGTTTTCTTAGCAACTTTTTTTTTAACAAAACTGATTTAGATCTTCATTATAAATTTTGCCTGAAACCACAATACTTCTTAGAACATTTTGTCACTGACAAGTGAAATGACCTTATAGACGCTTGCAAGAGAAAATATAAAAATAGTCTTTCAGAGTATTCTTTCGCTTAAGTTAGATACCCAAAAAGACTGATTCAGCTGGTTGAATATGTCTCCTCTGAGTTTAATTTGGACGTTGAATAAATATTTGTTGACGGCCATTCTAATTGATTGTTCGTTGACACGTTTAATTAGAAATATATGGTTTTTTTAGTGCATCTGTCATTGTTAAATGTCATTTAAACTTGACAATTGAATTTGTAAGCGAAATTTTCGTTGCCAATTTATCTGTTTGAGTACTAAATTAGTGCCATGAAAATAGTGTGATATTTCGAAATGAAATATTTTAATGACATGTAAAAAATTGTTAACCTAACAACATTTTAAAATTTTTCACTTGGGGTTCCACCTATGCAACAATAAATAAATAAAGAATTTCCAATTTGTTGACCCTTCAACTTAGTAGAAAAAAAAAAATAGACTTTACAAATTTTTGTATTGTAGACACGATTACTAACCTGAACTGGGCCGGTCACTGTAACGAGTGCAGTAAACCCAAGCGGGCCACATTGACTGGCCGTTCTCATCCTTTGTGGAGCCTGACTCAGAGCGAGTATCATCGGAGGACTCCATGCCTGAGTCTCGACTCACCGAAGGCGGTGGAATCGGTTGAGGGCTATTGCACTTCCGGGATAATAAAGATGACGAGGACGATGATCCTGAACCTGAGATGGATCCAATTGATGACGACGACGAAGATGAAACGGATGAAGCGCACGAAGCATTTGACGCTGGTGGTGGACTTGACATACATGATTGAACCGATGACTGTGATTGAGATACTTGCAATTGTTGCTGTGGCTGCCCAATTTGGGACACTGCTTTACACAGACTACCTAGAGGTGGCATTTTTTCGGTAGGCTTTGCACTTCTCCGCATGATTTCTTCATGAATTCGGGGATAAGCCGCCGGATTGAAGTAATTTAGGAAATTTGCTCGCTCTAGCATCATTGCTGCGGCGGCAGCTGCTGCTTGTTGCTGTTGTTGATGCTGATGTTGCTGTTGTTGTCGGCTAAAATCTAGAACATCGGCAGGCGGAGTTAGACGTGTAAATGCAGATCGTTCAGGAACACGCGCCACTTCAAAAGGCCGAAAAATGCTATTTGGCGAGATGGTTTGTTTTTTAGACACAGGTATAGGAGTTGGTGAGAGTTTTTGTGAATTTCCAAAACGATCACTGAGAATGTTGCTGATGGAGAATGTTATTGCTGGACCTGGTGGAGGCAGATGATGTTGGTGAAGTTGATCATCGTCGTCGTCAGTAACACTTATGTCCTGTTCGTTGTCACCCATGATGGAGTCGGTGTCTTCTTCTTTGATATGCGGATGAATGTGCAAATGATGTGGCGGAGGTGACTGATCGTTGTTACTCGAATCGTTTAGACTACCACATGGACTGACCGGGTAACGCAGTGGATTTAAAGCTGAGTGATGAATTGCTGCCATTGTCATGCCGTTAAGAGGCATACTCATATCGATAACGTGTAATGGTGACGAGGTACTTTGAGGGGAATGTGGAATACCGGGCGGACTTGGAGCACTCTGTGGACTGCAACGATCCTCAAGGGCCATTGCTCGAATAACACTCGAACAACACTATAAAAAGTTGGGCACACTTTTGATTTTTATATTTTCTTTTTTTTTCTTAAACTGTTACAGAATGTTGTTTTTATTTTATGTATTTTGTGATAGAAAATTTCACTTGACACTCGAGGCACTTGTCAGAGTGCCCAATAAATTTTAAACAAACACTCATTCACCCGCTAGTCTCACACTATTTATGTATGTTCACTTGAGAGTTAAGATGCGGAAATATCTAAAGTTGACGCGCGGACGTACAAATGACAGACGTCTGTTCTCTACGAGGGTATAGACCAAATTAACTAATCACAGCTTCTTATCGGCTGAAGTAAGTGTTTCGCTCGTCCTCGACAACCACGACTAATAGAACTGTTACAATGGTAATTGAAGTTTCGGTTTACAGGACGCGCGCGTACAGAGGAAAATGAAGAAACACAAACAAAACGCATACACTCGGCGGCAGCGTACGTATAGACGTTTTTAGATAGGTAGGTAGGTAGTGTGTATAAATGGTAAATGAAACGAAAACCGAAGATGAGAAAGAAAAAAACACAAAGAATCTACCGAATCTTGGCTGCTTGATGTGTGTGACACAGTCAGTTGTCACCTGTAATCTGACAGTCGATTGAGTGAGAACTCTACGAGGATGACTGGAGATCTCAAGAAAGAAGAAAAAAAAATCCACCACCCAAATGCGAGCGCAAGCGTACACAGTTTGAAGAACACTACAAGTGTGTGTGTGACATATATATCTCTATTAGGCCGAACCAAAGAGGGTAGATTCACTTACACTTTAGTGATTTCTTTCAGATTACTAAATACGTATAGGGGATTCTGTGAATGTGTGCACGAAGGTAAGGGGTGTGTCTACCTTAGGGTCCGCCTACATTGTATCTTGTATCCCGCTTTCACTTAGAAGTTACATGAAGGTAACAGCAAATAAACACAATTCCTCTCACAACTCAATTAAGTTATGAGAGGGCGACTGTGTGTTTGGTTTTTTTATGTTGCTTGGTTAAGCTTATGTTATTTCCCTTTCTAACCTCTCTCTATTCCTACTTTTAGAAATTGAGTAAAGGAGAGAAAAGAAAATTGGAAGAGAAGGGCAGATTGGGACAAAGTATCTATGTGTCGGATACATGGGCGCGTCAAAAGGCAAACGCTTCATTTTCATCATTCAAAGTAAACAAACCGTAATTGAATAAGTGAGTCTTTTAGATACTCTTTCTTTGTTTTATTTAAACGCATGGACTAGAGTTGACTGTTCACTATACTACCTACATGCGGATGTACATATTTACACACGTAAATACATGCATACTGACGATTCGAATTGAAATCAATTGTTTTAGTTATACTTTGGAACGCGGCGGACAGGGTTAGTAGGTATACGATTTGCTCCGCGTATGTTTGGATGTGTTTCAATCAAAGCCGACAACTTTATTTTCAAACATAAGTGCCTACAGCACCACCATATAGTAAGCAGGATTGTTAATAACTTCCCAATCCGATTTTTTTTTTGTTCTGATAAAATTGTAGCCGTTGATAGAAGCATGCCTACATACATGCTTCTCTGTTAGTTTATACGAGTATGTATGTATATATCTCTGTTCGATGGCCATCTATTTGTGGTGCATCAAATAGTTTTAAACATATGTACATACGTTCGTATGTACGTATGTACATTTCTCGTATAAAGCTGGCTAAATGGTTTTAATTTGTGTTCATGATTTAGTTTGATGGGAATTGACATTTTCTATAAAATATATAAAAAAAAAATTTGTAGGTACGAGTATGTGACGGCAAGCTTTTAATTAATATGAAAAGTGCGAACCTCGATACGGGTGGGTTCGATTGGAAGCCGCATTAGTTATTGATTTGATGATGTGAAGTTAGAATTTAAAATTTATGTTATAAATGCTTGTTCGGATAGGATAACGCCTTTATTAATGGTTGACGAGTAGATACTTAGCAACAAATTGACCACTGAAAATCGACAGATGGACATTGTGAGAAATTAAGCGGAGTCAGACTAGTACGTGCCTGGAAGGCTAATATTAGGTGGCTAGATTTAAAAAAAATTAATTTTGAACAAGTCGTTAGAAACTTTTTAGCGTGATAAGTAAAACCAAGGCAATGGTTAGCGAGCCTTCAAATTATTGTCGGTATGGGTCATATGAAGGCATACATTTTTTTATTTATTTATTTCATTGATGCATACACATTAAGATACATAGATATCTTATAAGGTAGTGCAGCTAAACGTTGCTAGTTACAATTTTGGAAACTGCTACTGAGTATACCTACAAATAAAATAACAAAACAAATTTAAGATATTAGAAATTATTTACATACATACATATGGACGTAAGAAAAAAAAGAAGTTAGTATGATCAAATTCAAACATAGCCAATTAATGCTCAAAGAAAGCAAAGGGAAAGATACATTTACGAAAGTAAATAAAGTAGTTAGGGTTGTCCATGAACAATGTTGAATTATGTTTTGTGTTTTTTTGCTGGCGAGCGCTGGTGTTTTTATAATTAATCAAAGAAAATGTTTATTTACTGAGGCGAGAAACCTTTCAAATATACTTACCACGGTTATTTTGACGTAAAATTATGCGACATCCAGAGCTGCCGTAACATTCCATACACTTTACCAACGGCTGCCTTAATCAGGGAGGGCCAAAAGTCGCTTTCCTGTATAAATCTGGAACAACTTTTGAATGAAGAGATAAAAATTATTCTATATGGAAAAAAATTACATCAGTTAAGTGGCCGCCATTAGAATGCAAGCACTTATGGGCTTTTTTGATAGCACTTTCCATGAATTTTTGAAGTGTTGCCGGCGTAATTTGCTCGATTTCTTCTCGAATGTTTAGTTTCAGCTCCTCTATAGTGTGTGGTTTGCTAATGTAAACCTTTTCCTTCAGATATCCTCATGATTCTTATGATTCTTACTTAAATACTATGCTGAAAATGGCTTCTTTTTGTTTATAGATACGCCAACTAGGCCTATCGCAGCTACTTGCCTTGATCATGTTTTCGGCAGGTTTTCAAAAAGCACCTCTCAGAATTGTGTAGGCACAAATTTTGATCTATTCATTACGGATCACTGTATGACAGGCCTTTTGTTTTGTAATGCAATAAATGAAAATAAGAATCGATTTGTACAAAATTTATAATTTAGCAAAAAAGTGTTGTACACATCCCCTTAATCGTAGTTTACGAAGACGTCTTTAAAAGATATGTATGAGTTTAAATAAAGAAATAAAGTTGTGCCGCACCAATTAGGTATTACCTTGGGTAACCCTAGGAAAGAGTGGAGGGTCATTAATAACATTATCAATAGAAATATCAATAACTCATCTTCTTCAATTTCACTTAATGATGGAGGGGATGTTATAGATGACCCATCTTTAGTTGCAAACATATTTAAAAAATTGTTTACTTCGATTGGTCAAATTTCTTCCTTTATTGCATATGATAATATCTGTAACCACTGTTCGAACATATATCTTGTAAACAATCATAGTTCCAGCCCCAGTTTTTACTTTGGAAATTTAAATGGACATAAATAAATCCTCGTCTGGAAATGATGAAGTCTCCAACATCACTCTAAAAAAATAGCTCTGTATATAACTGACGTTTTAGCCCATTTATTTAATCTTAGCATTAAAACTGGAAACTTTATTAACTCACTTAAATATGCCCTTATTCAAAAAAGGCAACCGAAATGACAAAAATAACTATAGACCAATTTCATTATTGTCTTCCTTTTCAAGATTTTTGGAAAAGCTATTACAAGAAGGATGTTAAATTTTCTCAACAAAATTATTTTTTCTAAACAACAGCAATATGGCTTCAGAAAGGGACCTTCGACAGAAGATGATCTTTTACTTTTTTCTTCTTTTATTAATAATGGTTTGGATGAAAAGAAATATTGCGCTGGTCTTTTTGTCGATATTACTAAAGCGTTCGATATGGTTAACGACACCATTCTTTTGGAAAAATTATATACTGCGGGCTTTCGTAGTTTTATGTCTAGCTGGCTGACTTCCTATTTCAAAAATAGAACAATGGCAGTAAAAGTCGGACAAACTTTAAGTAATACGAAAGAAGTGAATCTAGGAGTTCCTCGAGGATCAGTCCTATATAAACTCCATGTTTTCCTTACCACTCAAAGGAAAAACCACGGCTTTTGCAGATGATCTAGACATTGCTTATACTTCAACTAACCGTTTGAATATAGTTTCTGACATAAACAATGACATCAGCTTACTTAGAAATTGGTTTTACTTACACAAATTAGTTGTTAGTAACAAAACTAAATTTATGTTTTTAACTTCTTTCACTCCTTTGATTGTCCGCGTTTTTGTCTTAATGTATGCATTGAAATCCATACAGAGTTTACTTTCAATAAAAACTTAAAATGTTGTGCAGGCTGTGTCAAAATTGAAATAGTAAAGGAATTTAAATACCTAGGGGTCTTTTTCGATCATAATATGAGCTGGATGCGCCATACGATTTTTTTACCACATAAAAAAAGTTCTTTGATACAGTTCTTTAATTAAAATCCCTTCTTTCCGTACAACTCATTACAGAAACTTCTACTCAGTTGTTTCCTGCAAACTTTATAACAACCTTCCGGCAATATTAGACTCATAAGAACATAGTCGAACTTTTTAAACAAAACTAAAAACTTGGCTTATATGATATGATCTGATTGGCAACGTTGATACAGTTCTTCTTGGAGTCGTCTATAGACCAAACAAATCAATTAACCTCTGTCATCTTTCTTCCCTGCTGGAAGAAATCTCAGTCAACTCATCGAACGTAATACTGTGCGGAGACATCAATAGTGATCTCTTGGCGGAGCGTAAACTTATCGATAATCTGAGTTCACTTAACCTTTCTCCTGTTAACTCTACTACACCAACTCACTTTAGTGACTCTTCTAGTACACTACTTGATGTGTTCTTCGTTAGCGAAACCAGTAAAATTCTTTTTTATGATCAATTGTCAGCTCCTGGGTTCTCAAAACACGACCTTATCTACCTAACATTCGATTTTAGTTACCACATTTCAGCCAATACATTTAATTTTAGAGATTTCAGACATGTTGACTACTTGGTGTTGGAAAACGACGTGCGCAGCATAAACTGGGAGAAACTATATTTCATGTCTTCACCTGATCAATAAGTCGAATTCCTACAAACCAAAATCTATCAACTTTTTAACAATCACGTACCCTTAAAGACTAAAACATCAAGACATGGACTCAATTCATGGTTTACATCAGACATTCAAATAGTTATGAAAAAACGGGACGAGGCGTATGATCGATGGAAGCGCTTTAGAATAGACGAGCATCTCAGAGAATATCGAACTCTCCGTAATAACGTTATTCGCAAAATTCGCGCAGCCAAAACACAGCTTTATTCTAAACGCCTGAACGCATCATTGTCTGGTAAACAGTTGTGGAAGAACCTCAAGGAGATTGGTGGTTAAGCAAAAGAGTTGCCTTCCTGACAATGTCGATGGAAGTGCACTCAACAAAAGCTTTGTATCTTATTCCCCTCTGATTGCTTATCCTCCTCCATATGGTCCCAACCTCAACATCAGCACCAGTCCAACGCCTTTCGAAACCTTCGAGTCTTCTGCTATAGACCAGGCGGATGTGGTGGAGAGTCTACTTTCCATTAAATCTAACTCAGCTGGAGTAGATGAGATGCACCCCAAGTTTATTAAGGTTATTCTTCCCATAATATTACCGTACGTTACCCATATCTTTAATCATATATTAACTACGGGTGTGTTTCCCTCAATCTGGAAGAAATCCAAAATCTTACCCATTCCTAAGAATCCTACTGGTAACGACTTTCGGCCAATTGCGATACTTCCATTCCTATCTAAAGTCTTCGAAAAAATTATGCATAAACAAATAACTATGTATCTCAACCTGAAGAATCTATTAACACCTAAACAATCCGGCTTCCGCCCTAAACATAGCTGCACCACAGCTCTTTTAACGGTAGTAGACGACATAAGACGTAACTTAGATAATGATCAGCTAACATTTCTAGTCCTCCTTGATTTCTCAAAGGCGTTCGATACCGTCAACCACGCTATTCTATGCGATAAACTCTCAAGCAAATTCCAGTTTTCCCTTTCAGCGGTGAGACTTTTGGCTTCGTATCTTGTAGGTCGCCACCAAGCAGTATTTGTGAATGGTGGATTATCCAACTTTCTTCCCAATTCCTGCGGAGTGCCACAGGGATCTATATTGGGACCCCTTCTGTTCTCATTATATGTTAACGAGCTACCTTCCATTGTCACAAGTTCCTCCGTTGAAATGTATGCCGACGACACCCAATTACACAACAGCTGTACACTTGACTCGATCGACCTTTGGGTTCGCCAGCTAAACTCTGACTTGGTAAACATTTTTAACTGGTCGCAACAGAATCTGCTGATGATGAATCCCAGAAAGTCAAAGTGCATTGTTATATCGAGGAAAGCCTTAAACACCTCCCGATTCCCACCGCTCCACCTCAATGACGATCCCATTCAATATGTGGATACCGCTAAAAATCTAGGTATGACTTTCAACAAAACCTTAACATGGAGCGATCACATCAATAAATCAGCGGGCAAAGTTCATGGTATCCTTCGCTCCCTGTGGGCAACTCAAACCTTCACTCCATTAAAAATAAGAATTCTTCTCACTAAAACACTCATCACTCCTATACTCACTTATGGTTGCGAAGTCTTTGGAAAGGCGGAAACTTAATGTCGCATATAACAACGCCGTTCGATACACTTTTGGCTTACGAAGGTATGATCGCATTTCAGAATTCTCCTACCGGATCTGTAACCTCACGTTTGATAGCCTTTTGCAATACCGTACAATAACTATGCTGCATAACATCATACATACGCATCAACCCCGAAACCTTTTTAATAGAATAACGCCGTGTGCATCTGTAAGAACAGGGCAACTATTACCCCCGCGATTTTCTTGTTTAACGTCAGAACGCCAATTCTTGGTAAACGCTACTCGACTTTGGAATTCCCTCCCTCGCCTAATTAAAGAAATAAAAAAGAAAAAAAGATTTCAAAAAGAACTCAAATCTTATCTTTCGACTTTGTAGTTTACTCGTATTTCACATTTTTGATTGCTATGTTAAATTATTATATTTATTGTTTTTATTTAACCTTTGATCGACCGTTTCTTCTTTTTTGTAACATTGTTAGTCTAATTTGCTAGTAGCTTTCTTCTTTATTTTTATTAAGTCATTATTTATTATCACTACTTGAAAAGATAATGTATCTTACTGTGTAAGCCATCTTAATAAACTGTTTCTTTACTATGTTATTCCCCTCCTTCACACTTTCCCTCCTTTTGTATCCCTTTCCTGATTAATGTATCTTTATAAATTGAAATATAAATTAAATCTTGTATATAATCCATAATTTTAAGTATTGTGCTATAAAAGACTACGTCTTATTAGTACATAATAAATTGAATAAATTGAAATTGAAATTGAAACTGAAATCCTCTCAAGATAGCGTTTGAGCAGTCTTCGATCATTCCTAGTCGGCAACTTCGATAGAGTTGGACATCGTCGGCAAACATGTGAATGGAAGATCTTACAACTGAAGGCATTTCGTTCACGTACATGGAAAACAAAAGAGGACCTAAAGAAGAGCCATGTGGAACACTTCTACTGTTGGGAAGGAAGTCGGACGTATAAGGTCCAACCGAAACAGCTTGTTTCCTGTGTTTAAGACAAATTTATAGCCGAGAGAATCCAAAATGAGTGGATAATTTATTGCAGAGATTCGTGTGATCTACAATATCGAAAGACTTCGAAAAATCCAGGAAGCCGAGGAAAGTCACTTTGTCCTTGTCCAGAGATAGCTGTAATGCAATTATGATGCTTCCTAAAACGTGATTGTATAGGCGAGAGTAGGTTATTCCAGTGGATATATGCTTGGATTTGTCTTTGGAGTATCCTCTCAAATACTTTAGAGGAAAAGGATAAAATTGAAATGGGCTGGAAGTTTTTTTTTTGAATGGGCAAAATTTTTGAATTTTTCCATTGTGAAGGGTAGCAACCCGTGGTCAGGATAAAGTTGAAGACGTGCGTTAATAAGGGAATAATGACTGAGAGAATAATATTTACGAATTTGGGGTGAATTCCGTTGGAACCAGCAGCATTGGACTTGACGACAGAATTTCGGCATTATCAACACAAGTAAGTTCAAAGCATCTATCAATCGCATTCTGTTAATGGGTAAGAGACTTTGGTAAGGGAACCGAACTCAAGGTAGGTAAAGGAAGATATATAAAACATTTGTTCAGTTCATTTATGTATACGCTTTCCACAGAGCTTAGTTTGTCTATATCTTTGCCAATTCCAATCTCTCGGAAGTTTTTCGAAAGCTGAGGTCCTTTCATCATCAGATTTATTTTGGTTGGTTTCACAGCCTACGGTAGATATGAAAATGAACATCTAGTTTGTAGCGCTTCCACATTTCATTAGAGACTTAATTTCAGGCACATTGACCATGTTGAATTTACTTCAATTGACACATGGTTATTAAATGGGGTAAATATGTGGTGATTGAGAAAATATTTGGTCACAGCTAGACGACACAAAATACACGCGATCTCAATCAATTTTTCGGGTATCTAGCTCCAGCCGCCCATGGCCGATGCTATAGAAGTTCCTATATTCATAGCTTGTGTTCGAATATGTAATAGAAAATTTAAAAGTTAAAAATTGCAAGTCATGTTTGGAGAAACCGGGTGCGGACAACTGGTCATAAAAAAGGGTATCGTTGGGGTCGCTAATAAAAAAGACATCTACCATATAAGAGTATTCGCCTCACCGGTAAACTGTGTAGCATTTGTGGTATTAACTGGAATCAAATCAAACGATCTCATACTATCAGTGATATTCCTTTTAACCAGAAGATCATTGTTTAAATCACCGACGATGACTTGTGGATAGAATGTCGACACAGATTCCAGGAGATTGAAGACAGGAGAAGCATTGATACGCTTGTTAGGTCTTTAAACAGATCCAATCAGGAGATCACCTGTTGGAGACTTCAATTCTACGAAGACATAGTCTATTTCACTCCCGTTACTCGACTGGAAATTAGTGGTAGTTCTTAGCCCGGTTCGTAAGTAAATCGCAGCACCACCACGCACTCGTCCTATTGTATCCCCTCGAAAAAGTCTATTGCCGTTTACTTTATAAATATCATCACCAGCATTCATGCATGTACGAGTATGTAAGCCAGTAAGAATTTTGAGAGGAGTAAGGTTTTATTGATAGAACAAATGCAATAGTTCACATTCAAATAAAATACTTAACTCAATATGTATGTATACACAGCTATGTCCTTTGTGACTTCTGGTCTATCTAGGCTACATAGTTTGGATTTACCGCTTGCAGCGCTCCACCGGTATACAATGGCTTTCCACACAGCTTCTATACTGCAATCCAAAGTGTTCAGGTTTGTAGAATTTTTTAGAGTAACTGCCCTTGTTGAAATTCAGAGATAACTGGCATTTTCGTCAGCCCAAGATATCAGTTTATTTTTCCGTCAAACCTCTTAAGTGATTTACCTGCACTTTTTCTTCGAGGTACATTTTTGTGACAATTTAATAGAGATGTGATCGATTAGAATGGCATAGATCAACAATTCCGCCCACCCGACCTGGATGAAGTGAAGTGCAACAAAGCGGCAGCCGATGACTTGGTAAGGAGCATACACCAACTCATCTGTAAAATATGGTCGGACGAAAGTATGCCCAATGAATCCAACCTCAGCATTGTTTGTTCGATCCTCCAGAAAGGAGGCAATCTGAACTGCGCCAACTACAAAGGCATCAGTGTACTTAACATCACCTACATGATCCTATCCTGATCAGTCCATATTAATGGGGCTTCAGGCCAGGAATGTCTGTCATCGATCAAATATTCAGACTACGGTAGATCCTAAAAAAAAAATCCCAAATCAATACACACCATTGATTTTAAGGTCGGGTATGAAAGAAACTATAGAGACGACCTATACAAAGCAATATCTAGTTTTGGCATCCCAGCCAAATTCCTCCGCTTTTGTAGGATGACGATGGATGTCAGCTGCGCTTTCGTCAGTATTGACTCGGAGGCGGCAAAGATGACGAGGACAAGATCAAGTATATGTTGCCAACCAGAAAGTACACCCAATACCGACGTCTCGAACATAACGTTACCCTCAACAGATATACGATAACTATGACCTCAAAGTTAAGGACTTTGTCCACCTAGGCTCCGCTATCAATTCAGACAACGACACCAAGGCTGAGATCAAACTAAAAATAACTCTTACCAATCCTTGCTTCTTTGGGCTAAGAAGGCAATTGACTAGCAAAGTCCTGCCTCGATCAACAAAAGTTACTCTTTATAAGACCCGTATAACCCCAGTCCTGCTCTATGGCACAGAGGCATGGACTTTGTCAAAAATGGATGATGGTATTCTTGGCCGCTTTGAGAAGAAAACTCTTCGGGTAATATACGGTCCCGTCTGCATAGACAGTGAGTGGAGAAGGAGATACGACGACAAACTGTACGGGCTGTACAGCAACTCAGCCAGAAGAGTGAAGATCCAACGACTGAGATGGCTGTGTAATGTTGAGCGGATGAACATCAATGCTTCGGTCCTAAAAGTCTTCGAGTCCGCCCCCGAGAGACGGCGCAGTAGAGGAAAACCGCGACTCAGTTGGCGCAAGCAAGTGGAAGTGTACCTCAGCCAACTCAGTGTGCCAAACTATAGGCAGATCTGGCTGGAGACGCTTGTTGGTTGAGGCACAGGTCCACCCCGGACTGCAGCGCGAGCTTAAGTAAGTAAGTGATAATTCAAACACCCGTCTAATTGTTGCCTTACAGCAACGTAAATGAGTTACGAATGCATTACTCTTCATTGTAATCTCGAAAAGAAACATTTCGTTCTCATTAGAATGCGATAGCTTGCCGTTTTCTAATCAGTTGGTTACAGCTGTAAAGTGCGTTTATTTTGTCGAGTGATCAAACTTTCGAGAGGGATAATCGTCAAACGAGCGTTCAAATTTTGGTTGTATGTTACATACATCTCTGCTGTGTATATTTTGACAAATCATGATGATAAGACTCACGCCTCAATGCCACTGGGCAATACCCTTCGAATCTCACAATTTGCTGCGGTTTATACGCTGGTGGCATCATAGGTCCTTATTTTTCCCTTTATCTAACCTATGCTTTTACTGCATGGATGGTATATTGATCCGAAGGATACGTGGTTTTAATTGAATGGCGCTACGGGAAAAGAAAAAACGTGCGGGCCCTTATTAATGCGAAGCATTTTTGGCTTAATGTGGACGAAAACGAACAGGGATTCATCGACGATTATACCGGATATTTTAAATCCTAGCACAAGTTTGCAACAGTATACAATGAGGCCCCACAATCTCCAGATCAGATATTCCAACTAGGTCTGATTTAGTGAGGAAAAAACAAAGGACTACAAAAAACCGCTGATTTGGTTGTTATAGACAAGTCAGGAAAAATATTTTATTAACCCAAACTTTTTCCGAAAAACATAATGACAAAGTCGAACTTTTAAGTTTTTGGAAGAAAAAATTCACATTCAATCCATTTATTTATTTTATTTAATTTTGGGGCAACATTTACTTTGAAGTAATTGAAGTAGGTGCTCATAATTAAATGTTTAAGGATGCCCCATTTGTTACTACACACGCATAAATTTCAAAGATTTTATTTTCAATAGGAATCTTGGATTGAATGCATTTCCGCCGAGGAATCTTCTCCTAAAGTCTACGACTCATTATCTGGAGCGCGCGAAAATACTGAATCAGTTGAGATACTTCCCAAGAGTAGATGTTCAAATATTCATCAGACGTCTAAAAGAATATGCGAAAAAAAACATTGTGGCTTTGGTCGTATTCTGGAGATTAAAGAAACTAATGAACAAAATTGTTCGGCGTGTACGATGCTCGTTTGGCCTTACTGTTGGGTGTATACGATCTTATATGATGGTGAAAGCCCCAGTTCTTGAGAATGCCGCAGAACTGATTGATTGATGGAGGAAATTGCTTTTGCTAAATAAATAAATAAATTAACTCCCTAACAAAACAACAGATGAAGTTCTGTACCTACTGTATTAGGCTGAAACATAAGTTAATAAATAAATTGTTTAAGGTTGCTTCCCAATGTCATTTTGTGTACAAGGAGGAGGATACATGATCACTTTACTATCCCGTACGACGGAAGAATGAGGAATTTTTTCATAAGCATTTGAGTACATGTTTTGTGTTTTTATATTCGGAGAGTGCAGACGTCAAGACAATGGTTTCTCTTTTTTGTGTATTGCCTAAGAATTGAACCCAGACTTCTGATGTATTGTTAGAAAATTTTCAAATTCAGTTTGTATTCAAAAAATGTGTATCTAATCTCCGATATAGAGGCAAAGACTAAAACTTACTAAGTTCTCTGTGATTTAGCAGCCAATTCTCATTACTTAATGGGTCTATTTTGACAATCGCGTCACGGGATTTTCCCTCAACCGACAGTTTCGATTTACCACCTATCTTGATCGCCTGAAACTAATTAACTTACAACTTTTTACAACGCAATCTTTGTTCATTAGCTTTTGATTGCTAACATTGATTGTTCTGCACTGTTGAAAATCATCTCATTAAAAGCTAACCAACGAGATCTTAGATGTGTTACTTTCTTTTGAATTATGGATACCATGAGCTCATATCCGGAATGGTATGCTAACTGTATTCAACCCATCGTTGACTATCACCCAAACAATCTTCCCTCAAGGCGGCTCTTAACTCTTCTTATGACTCTCGTCCACTACTACAATCTCAGTACTTAACAACATTGTCATTGGTTTCTTAGTTTAGTATTTAAGTCGGTGCTTGAATTAAGCGTAATAATGCTCCAATCCAATTGACAGACTGCTCTAATATGTATAAGATAAGAAAATAGCAAGGTCTGAGTCCAGCCTACACACACCTAGGAACAATTGGAACGAGCAGCAAATATCAATATTTGTAAAATGGTGAAAAAGTCAATCAAGCTGTATCTTTGGAATGAAATTGGAAAACAAGTCCCTTTCATGCACAACCGGAAGACAACTATGAGTATAACACAGAGTGTTCGCTATCCTGTTGTACTATATAGCGCGAAAGCATTAGAATTCGTTGGTTGTTTACATTGTAAGGCTAAAATATGTTCAGCTTATAGACAGTAGAGCTTCGAATGTAGTAAGTAAAGGCAGCATGCACCCTAACTCAGATTATAGAATAACTTAGAACGAGTTAGGTTGTTTTCAAGCAAATTAATTTATTTAAATATGAATATGAATATGTTGCTTCAGTTGCGTGGAAACAGTTGTAGTGACTTTTACTTTTGAATGATGAAAACTAATTTAGCACATCTACGTTTAATGTCGAAGAAATCTGTCATTTTGAGCCTAAGTTAATTCCTTGTGGTTACTGGAATATAAACCTTCTTCACTCCTCATCAAACCCTTCAAAATCTTCTACTCATTTCAAAAAGTTAGTATCCCTTCTTTACTTGATGTATTCTTTACAAGTGATGAAAACCTTGTGAAATGTTCTAGTCAATTACCTGTCCCTGAAATTTTATTTCATGATCTCGTTTTTGCTACACTTAACATACACTATAATAAATGTTATTCAGAGATTTGTTATTCCAGTATTGAGATTTCGTGAACGTTGAAAATCTTTTGAATGATTGCTCCTTGTACAATTGGAGAACCCTTTTTTTTCAACATTTCACGTTAACAGACAAGTAGGCTTTTTTCTACACCAAACTTGGCGACCTTTTTGCTAAACATGTTCCTATTAACACTGATTTAAACAAGTCGGATAATTACCCTTGGATCTGAGATCGTATGAGATATGACACTAAGTGTGATCAGAAGGAGGGACACTCTATACCAAAGATGGATGCGCAGACATGCATAGAGGCTTCAGAATATCTCAAAATGTCATAACAGGGTTGATTCGGTCAGCTAAATATAAATTTTACACCAATAAATGTAATACCAATCCAAGTTTCTCTGAACTCAAGTGCGTAATATTGGCCTTACCAATAAGACTACACTCATTTTTGATGAAAGTATTGACTTTAATGAACTGAACCGTACCACTCCGTTGACAAGTTATATACCACAAACGCTTAGGCAGAACGACGGTATTGATACTATTTCTCTGGTTGTAGTTGATGATTTCTGAATTTTTTTAAATTTTCCTTACATCACCCTAATCCTCAATACAATTATAGAAACCTCAACTTACCCCACTGACTGGAAAAAAACAAAGATTATCCCAATCCCTAAAAAATGTAATTCCTCTAACCTTAGACCTATTGATATTCTTCCTTTCCTCCCCAAAGCCGTTCAATCAATTTCGAGCACCCAAATCAAAGAATATATTGAAAAGGAACCTGGTTACAGCTGTATCTCAGCTCTTTTAAAGATCTCTGATGATGTAACACATGCCAATGATGCAAATGAAACAAAGTTTTAACTTTATTGAACTTTTCTAAATCGTCGGACTACTTAACTCAACTCTTCTCTGTGATAAATTGACTACAAATTTTAATTTTTCTGGTACTGCTGTTTTTATTGTAATAATAAATTATCCTATATCTGTCCAGTTAATAGTAGTATTCCTCAACAATCTATTCTCGGTCCACTACTATTTTCCATATTTATTAATTACCTTCCCACTGTATTATTCCATTGTCGTTATCATATCTATGTCGACGATGTAAAGCTGTACCTGAGTTTTCCAATCTGACAATGTCCAGAATTAACTAAGATATATCTTCCATACATAGTAAACTGGTCATCACGCAATGGTCTAAAGCTTAACCCACATAGAACTACATATTTCCAAACATCCGCCACAACTTTCAAATTTTCCCACAATCTAAGTAAACTCCTCTCAAGTTGAATAAGTTTTTAAAGCAAAAAATCTCGGTATTATTTTTAACAGCAGGTTAACCTGGGATGAACATACGAGTATATGTAAACTGTATCGCTTATTGTTCCAATAATAAATTACAGGCGAGTTGTTCGTTTATTTTGAGTCTTATTCGTTTCAAAGGCTTGAGGTTCGCTCATAGGTATTTGTTCTGTTGGTGAAACGCAACGTTTTCTCGTTTCAAGTGTCGAATTTGAAGTGCTTCGATGATGAGGAGACGTGTCTTTGCCGTATCCGGTCCCGTCGTAACAGCCGAATGCATGTCTGGATCAGCTATGTACGAGTTGGTGCGTGTCGGCTACTTCGAGCTAGTGGGTGAAATCATTCGTCTCGAAGGTGACATGGCTACCATTCAGGTATACGAAGAAACATCGGGCATCACTGTCGGAGATCCAGTGTTGCGTACTGGCAAGCCACTTTAAGTTGGATTAGGTCCTGCTATTATGTGCAGCATTTTCGACGGTATCCAACGTCCTTTGAAAGACATCAACGAGCTGACCAACTCCATTTACATTCCAAAGGGTGTTAATGTGCCCGCTCTATCCCATTCGATCGCATGAGAATTCAATCCACTCAATGAAAAACATGAAAACACTCTAGTCAAGCATAAGATGATCGTTGGACCTCGCGCCAAGGGTACAGTTCGTTATATTGCACCAGCTGGCAACTACCATGTTGAGGATGTTGTTTCGGAAACCGAATTCGATGGAGAGATCAACAAACACAGTATGTTGCACGTATGGCCTGTACGTCAACCACGTCCAGTTACTGAGAAGTTTCCAGCTATTCATCCACTTCTGACCGGCCAACGTGTATTGGATTCGTTGTTCCTTTGTGTGCAAGGTGGTACCACTGCCACTCCCGGAGCTTTCAGTTGTGGTAAAACAGTCATCTCACAAGCCTTGTCCAAGTACTCCAATTCGGATGTCATCGTCTATGTCGGTTGCGGAGAACGTGGTAACGAAATGTTTGAAGTACTTCGTGATTTCCCCGAGTTGTCAGTTGAAATGGATGGTGTCACCGAATCGATCATAAAACGTACCGCTCTTGTTGCCAACACATCTAACATGCCTGTCGCTACTCGTGAAGCTTGCATCTATACTGGTATCACTTTGTCTGAATACTTCCGTGATATGGGTTACAACGTATCCATGATTGCTGATTCTACCTCTCGTTGGGCTAAGGCTCTTCGTGAAATTTCAGGTCGTCTCGCTGAAATGCCTACCGATTCCGGTTACCCAGCCTACTTGGGTGCCCGTTTGGCCTCCTTCTACGAACGTGCCGGTCGTGTCAAGTGTTTGGGTAACCCAGAACGTGAAGGTTCCGTTTCCATTGTCGGTGCTGTATCACCTCCTGGTGGTGATTTCTCAGATCCTGTCACTTCAGCTACACTTGGTATTGTAGAGGTGTTCTGGGGTTTGGATAAGAAACTGGCCCAACACAAGCATTTTCCCTCCATTAACTGGCTCATTTCGTACAGTAAATACATGCGTGCCCTAGATGATTTCTACGACAAGAACTTTGCCGAATTCGTGCCACTTAGGACCAAGGTGAAGGAAATCCTACAAGAGGAAGAAGATTTTTCAGAAATTGTACAACTCGTCGGTAAGGCTTCATTGGCTGAGACCGATAAGATCACTTTCGAGGTTGCCAAGCTGCTCAAGGACGATTTCCTACAACAGAATTCCCACTCTTCATACGATCGTTTCTACCCATTCTACATGGCAGTCGTTATGCTGAGAAACATTACGATATGGCCCGTCATTCAGTTGAATCCACCGCTTAGTCTGATAACAAGATTACGTGGAACGTGATCAGGGAGGCCATGGGCAACATTATGTACCAACTGTCTTCTATGAAGTTCAAGGACCTCGTTAAGGATGGTGAAGCCCAGATCATGGCCGATTTCCATCAACTGTACGAGGACTTACAACAAGCCTTCAGGAATCTGGAAGACTAAACCACCTTAAGCCTTTGTTGTTTACACATATTGTTAAATAGTAGTTAAACTTTTAAAAAAATAAAAACCCTTACATTGTAAATGAAATGCCCAAAATGTTCTTTTTGTTCCCCAATCCGTTTACTTGCACTTATGCAGCAACAACAACTTATTTTGTGTCTACACACATTATTCTCGTCCGTCACAAAAATGTCCTTCGAAGCCAATCTCAATGGAAACGCGTCAACTTCTTGGGTGTCGCACGACTATTTTTTTAAATATCGGTGCTGAGATCAACCGACTATCTGTTCACTAAAATTACTCTTTATGCATCTAATCGCTACGTCATTTCGAGACCTCTCAACCATAGCTGTTTGACATCGCGAAGAAAATTTTTCAAATATGCTGTTACGCTGCCTTACTTACCGCGAACACTTCTTCAGTCTTAACAAACTTGCTTCATTTTTTCCTTAATTTTCATTAATATTGTATGTATGCTATGATTTGGTTGCACGCTCATAGAACTATCTATCTATTAAACTCCTTAAAAGAAATTTCCGAAACATACGTTTAGCCCACGAAATAAGAAACCACCAAACGTTCGCTTAGTTGAGAAGTGTGATCAATACTGCTCTTGTGAAATTCACAAAATTCACACGATTCAGTTATCTCGAATCACCTTGAAATCTTCAAGAGGAGAGCTATGATTTTTGGTGAATGCCAGGTTATATTTCCTAGAAATGGATCTATTTTTCAATTATCCCACTTAGCCCAGATCAGATGCCTCAATACTGAAGAAAACAAAAATGTTGTTGTTTTTTTTTTATATAAATGGTCAGCCCTTGATAACCTCTCAATTGGCGCTGATCGATTCTTCAATTTCGTCATTTTCTACGAATAATTCACGTTCCAGCCACATGGCCAGTGTATGATCCAATTTGTTAATACTCATCCGAAGCCTTACAAATTAAGAGCGCATACTTATCACCTATTTCCTAAAAATCCAATAAAATCGTTCCAAATGCAAAAGCAAACACTTTCTTGACGATAATTAGAGTGCCCCCTGGTATAGGTATGCATGTATCTGGCGCGTCTATTGACGCCGCTGGTCAACTCGTATACATGATGATCTTACAATCGGCGTAGATAATTTACCGATTGCTCAATTCCACATCACAGAAACGCGTACCTATAAACACACAAAGCGACTATCGAATGGAAAACTCAAACATCAAAATGGGTTTCAAAAAGTCACGACACGCACCCATCACCTTCTCGTAAACTCATAGAACTATCTATCAGTGTGCGAGTATCGTTGTATCTATAATACAAGGAAACAAACAAACCGATCGATCGTAAGCAAGCAAACAGCCATTAGAGGCATTTGCAGGCTGTTCCAGCTTAAAAATTGACGTCGTCGCCCGCTCGATCATTATTAGCTGAGCTTCCACTTAATTCCATTTCAATTAGAGCTTTAGCTTCGCAATTGAGATTTGGGGAATTAATGAAGCGATCGGTTAAGTTGGTATTCGTAGTGTGGCAATCCGCACATTAGATGTGTATCTTGAACTAGCATGATGGTCGGTGTTGGCTTCGGTGTCGGTATCGGTATCAGTGTTGGGCATACTCGTAATCAGTGGTGAAACAGCCATTATAAGTCGATTTCCGTATCGGGGTTAATTCCAATGGCAATCATCAACATCATCGATGGCCGTGCTCAATCTGCGACGCATTCGGTGATGCGTGCATGACGAGTGCTTGATGAACGGCATTAGTTCGAAATTTGTTGTTCAAATAGAAAAATCGTTTAAATATTCATTAACTGATATGCGGTGCTATTTGATGTTGGAGTCGGATTATAATTTCGATTTCGACTTCCATCTTGATTGTGACTGCACTGGGTCTCCCACGAATTAAAAGCGTTTTGATCGCTGTTAGCCCTAATTGTGTTCTTTTAATTAAACACACTTTAATGATGATTGAAGACGACTATATGGGTTTCTAAGGTAAAAAAGGCAGATAGGTAGAGTTGTAGATTTGAGTTAAATAGGTTAGACTAAGTGGGCATTGTACAGGACAAAGTTGTATCGTATATAAATGTTATCAATACTATTCGTTCTCTCAAATCTGAGGCAGTTGGTGTTGACGGAATACTACGAGTACTTCGATTTATAAAAATGGTTTTGCCTCACTTTCTGAGTTGTCTGACATACTCATATGTAATGTAATCCTCGACTTTTCCTTAAAGTTGAAAGTTGGCTAAGATCATTCACGTAAAGAAAAAAACGTAGTTCCAATTCGATCACAGATCTTCACGCTACGAGTATTACCATCCTCCCATGCTTATCAAGGGATTTCGAAAAGATTATTGAGGGGCAAATATGTAATTACCCGGCTCAGCATGATTTGCTGATCATAGTTGCTCTACGGCTCTGGTTGGACAAACTATGGGCTAGGTCATATAACTATACTCTGCTTGCTGGACTTCTCGAAAGCGTTTGATAGTGTAAACCATGACGTAATACGTACGAAACTAAGGCTGTGCTTTGGATTTAGTGTAAGATCGGTGTGTCTCTCAAGTGCACAGCTATATGTTCGTAGGCAAAGATTCATGACTGGTAATGTCTTTGTCTCCAATGTCTCCAATGTCTTTAACCGCAGCAGTCCTTCAGCGTTCGTCTCTGGGTTCTATATTATTTTTTATTTTCATTACTGACCTTACTACTGTTTATTCAAATTCTTCTGCTCACTTTTATGTCGATGATGGACAAATTTATTTATCAAGACCGATTGACTTGGTTGAAGATCTCGTTGGGAAGCTTAATACAAATATTTTCATATCGGGGGAAAGTGAACGGTTAATTTTGAACCCTAAATTTGTCACAGAATCCACAAATTAAAATTGAGTATTGTTTAGATAAATTGGCTGCAGTTCTTCAATATTGAAACGTTTTTGGGATACTGCAATTTGGTGGATTTTTTAATAAGCCCCTTGTTCTGTGACCAGTTGTATATCTCAGATAAATCTTCATTAATATGGAACGGAATTAAATAAGAGTGGAACTGATATCACTCAAGCAGTTGAAACCCTAGATTATAATAGTAAATATATCTAAAATAGTGGCGGATTAATGCCCATAAAATTGGTAACTCAATATAAAATATGGAAATACACGTCAAGCAGGTAGTGAGCAATCGGAGAAAGAAATGTTTTGTCATGATTAGAATGATGTTCTGTACTGAATATCAAGATAGGAAATTGTATACATTGATGATGCCCTAAGGTCTTAAAGGAAAGCGTTTTGGATGATACAAATCACATGGTCAAACTATACCAAATACGACATTTATTTAGAAAGAGTGGTACTTAATTACGCACAACTCAATCCAGGGTAATACTCGTATGTATTAGCTCTACTGGATTAACGCAAAAAGGCATTCAGTACCGATTTTTGCTGAAAGAATTTTTGTAAAGAGCTCTGAGAAAGCCCAAGGAAAATCTGGGAGTGAAACATACCCACGAGGAACGATATTAAATATGTGCAAGAACACTGGTGTTACAAGGAAAGTACAGCAAAAATAGCGAAACGGTAACCGAGTTGGACTATGAACTTTGCAAAAAAGAGACGAAAAAAGCTGTGGCTAGAGCAGGTGAGATAAAGAGATATATGACGAATTATTGTAGAAGGACCTTCACAACAAATAAGCAGCGGCATAGCATTAGAAAAAGTGCAACGTAAGAGTACGGGCAAGCTTGTATAGGTATATATTTAAGATTCAGGTTCAAAGAAGAAAGAACTCGCAGGAGATTCAATTGACGAAATTTGTTGAAGGCGCGCAGGGACTTTTACTAGCCGAAACTAGCGAAATTTGCAGTAGGTGTTAACACCTATTATAAAGCATTACTTTACGAATAATTTCCGTGGAGACAGATGGCCTCCGTTGTCAGGTAGAGAAGAAATTACGAGATGTTATTGAAAATGAAATCAGAGATTTTCTTACTGAGAACAGGCAGTCGGACCAGATTACATAACTTCCATAGAATGTAGGATATTTTGTATTTAAATAGCTAGCGATTCTATTCAATAAACTGGTAAACGGCGATCTTGGGCCCAACAAATATACGAAAGGTCAACTATATTTTTCGAAACAACAAGTAACATAAGTCTCTTATGATTTAATAATGGCCCATTTTTCAGAGCCCAATTCGCAACATTTTCAAGTTAATACAGCTAACGCGATGTTCGATAAACCCAAGACGACAGCTCTTATGCATTTGTATGTCAACGGCATATAAATGCAGTGAGCAGTGCTTAGTAATGGTGGACAGTTCATTTACATATAATGAGAGTAAAAGGGGTCCCAGAATATGCCCTTGGTTGACCCCTCCTGTTATTAAATTCGGCTGTTTGTCTCCGGCCTATTAAGTAAGAAGGATGAGCTTTACGGAACATGATGATAAATTATAAAATCATTTGAGCTTGCCACATCATTTGATCTATTGTATCAAATGCCGGAGAGAAGTCTAGTAGAATAAGAAAACACACTTTCTCTTCACCCACAGCCTGTCGTATATCTTCACTAACACTTAATAAGGCTGTAATACAGCTATGACTTTTGCGATAACTAGACTGTTTCATTGTTATCCAACTTGAATTGCTCAAATAAAAAGTCATTAGTTTTTGCGATATTTTTTCAAAGACCTTTGATAAGTAAGGCACCATTGAGATTTCCGCACACCTAGGCAACCCCACAAACCGCGCAGAAGAAATGCAGACATGTGGAGAAAATATGTAGCATAAAAATAAATAAGAAGGTACGTACTTGCTTTTTTCATCCGCATTCTGGTACAGTAGAATTGTTAGAAATCAGGAGCCATCGCCGACAAAAATGATCTATTCCAAAACTATTGTACTTTTCATGATAACCTGGTTCAGGTATTTTCTAGATAAATATTCAGAGACAAGTTCCAGTTCAGGTTCAAAAAACAGGCTACGGCGCTTAAAACTAGAAATTTTCTAGGAAAATCTGATAATCGCTCCTATTCTGTCAGTCCTAACAACTCTAACAACTGAGAACCCCATTAGTTGGAAAATTAGTGAATCGAAATTAGTGTCGTAGTTAGTTACAAGAAAACACACGCAAGTTCAAGACATTGGTACCTTGGGCCAATAGGCCTAAGTGGGTTGGTTTCTACAACAGCCACTCTCACCTACATAGTAGTGCACACAAAAACAAATTGCCGAAACACTCCCTCAAGAATGAAATTACCACAAGGATTAAACACTTAGGAATTGACACAGATCTCGCCTGCAAGAGAAACTCGTCTTACCTAGTTAAAGAAAAATGTTTTTTTAAAAAAGTAAAGGATGAGGATCTATATAAAGGACTTCAGAGCACTCAAGTTAAAACAGGGTGAAGATAAAACTTGTAAGTTATCTAAAATGAATTTGAATTGATCTAGAAATCTATTGAAGCGAGATCAGGAAGACTCTACTATACACAATTGCTGGTAAATATTAGATTCCAGTCTTTCGATATAATTTATCCGGAGAGGGAGGACTGAGAAAAAAAGCAATAATCAGGTCGAATGAAATTGTAATTTTCACAGATGGCTCAAAAACAGAGGAAGGACCAGGTTCTGGTATCTTCTTAGAAGACCCAGAACTAAGAGTGTCTATAAGACTATCGGACTCAAGCATTGTCTTCTAATCAGAGATTCTCGCTATCCTCAGGATGGCTGAACTAATGCAGATGAGATCGGTATCCGGAAGAGATATCGCTATCTACATCGATAGCCAGGCTGCATTTAAGGCAATGGAATCAACTAACGTCATCTCTGATACAGTCAGGAGCTGTCGCACAGTGCTTAAGGCGTCATGCAGTCAGAATCGGGTAAGATTGTGCTGGGGCCAGGACACTGCGGTATTAAAGGAAATGAACAAGCAGACGAACTTGCGAGAAAAGGAGGGCTACTCAACAATAGTGAGGTTGCCAACATCAAGTCACCGCTTTGCATAAGGAGGGGCACTAGGAAATTAATGAAATTAAACAGGAACAAGCTTAGCACAGTAATAGAAATCCTGACAGGACACTGTCTCCAGCGGCAATACGCAAAGAGACTCAAATTGTTAGATACGGATATCTGAAAATTCTGCGGTGATCTGCAAGCTGTTGAGGACATAACATGCATACTGTGTGAATGCGAGGCAATATCGCGTAGTTGAAGAAAATTTTTAGGGAAATACTTTTCGTAAGCCTAAAAGTTAACCTACGGCACAAACTTCAAAGGCCTTCTTGGATTTTCCAAGAAAATTGGATGTTTCATCATTGTTTAGGTTTTTACCATTTGAAGACAAATTCAACTGGTTCCATAGGGATCGCGATGGTCCAGTTTTGGTGCCTGATGTCTGTGTGATGCAGATCCATCACACCCCTGTTTAACCTAACCTGCCCGTATGGACGATGTTATGTAGATGTGGTATAGTTTATGAAAAAAACCAAATATCGTTAACAAACATTAAAATATTTTCAAAATACGAGTATCTAGGTATCAGCAGCTTTGTACCATTTCGATTATCCTATGCCCGCCGGGTTAGTAGAAATATAAAAGCAATCTCGCCTCAATTTGTCATAATGAAATAGGATCAGCATCTCCGCAAAACTGTAGCAACGTTCCGCAGAGCAGACTATGCAGTTCCCAGGTTTTGGATGCAAACATGCATTCGTGTTTAACCCAAGGCTTTCATACTGATGGTGCTGCCTGCGGTGAGGTTATCGTCCTTGTTAATTGTTGTACCAAAAAAATGGAAACATATTCTGCGTGACGATCACATTGTTTATTATTATATTTTTTAATGGGATATTGACCTTTTTATTCAATATGAGTTAAATACCACTTTCAGACGTAATAACATTCTAGGTATCGAATTCAGGACATATTTCATATTAGTTGAGGTATTGGCTCCTGGCTACGTTAAATACACAAATATTCCACCAGTAGATTCTTAAGCCATTGGTCATTAATGGTGCTACCCGCAATAGTTAGTGCGATAGCTGATTTTATTTCTAAGTAAACGTTTCATGACCGTCAACCAACATTCCATTGATCTAACCAAACATGTAAATGTCACTATTGGTTTAATTTTGATTACTCCTTCGTTGCAACATCAAAAACCTATATAGTTTACTGCCATCCTGGCTACGTTAAATACACAAATATTCCATCAGTAGATTCTGAAGCTATTGGTTATTAATAGTGCTACCCGCAATAGTTAGTGCGATAGCTGATTTTATTTCTAAGTAAACGTTTCATGACTGTCAACCAACATTCTATTGATCTAGCTAAACATGTAAATGTCACTATTGGTTTAATTTTGATTACTCCTTCGTTGCAAGATTAAAAACCTTTATAGCTTACTGCCATCGAAATCAACTCAAAAGAGAGGATATTCTGATAATCTAATCAAGGTACTAGGCATACAATTCTTAGGATATGGAGCTTAGTGTAGAATATAGAAGATACTGTCTCCTGTATTGGAGCTTTTCCGTGGCCGTATGTGAACAACGAACAAGAGCAGACGTATTAGTTGGCGATCTAAAATAAAGTGTAAAATTACAAGAACTTTTAAAGTTTACATTAAGAAGAATAACCAACGTATTAAAATTGGACATAAGTGGTGCATTTGTGCCGACATTTGGTCCAAAAATAATGCGCGAGTGTTATAAATGCAAAAATTCGATTCGGGGAGAATCGGGAATATCATGCGCGGGTGTGTGCGGCAAAAACTTTCACCTTACGTTAAAATGTAGCGGTATTGAACAATACAGCAGCGGTATTCTTGATTCAAATCCAATGATTCAATTTATATGTGAAGAATGTATTTTATATATACACAATGTGGATATGGTGCAAGAAACTGTAAATAAAAATGGCAACTACCTAAAAGAATACAAAAATGAATTTGAAGATTCCCTAAAACAACATGAAATCGAAATAAAATCATTACTCGAAGCAATTGAAGAACGATATAATGAGAGACTAAGAGAAATGATAACAGCACAAGAAAGCTGTGAAAAGAGTGTACTTGAAATAAAAAAAATGAGTGCTTATAGTGAAAATTTTAAATCACATAGTGAGAAAATATGCAGTAATGTTAAAGAACAAAGTAGTAAAGTATGTGAAAGTGTGAAAGAGCTAAAAGATGAAATCAGGAACGAAGTGAAAAAAATAAAACAAACAACAAAACCGAACACAGAAACAAAAATGAATTATGCAGAACAACTAAAACAAACCGTTTACATCAAGCCAAAATCAAAACAACAAAACGCAAAAACAACAAAAGAAATAAAAGAACAAATTGACCCATCATTACTCTCTCTTAAAGTGGACAGAATAAGTAATAGAAATGAAGGAGCAATTGCAATTAAGTGCACTGGTGAAGAATCGGTGCAAAAAATAGAATGCGAAGTGAAACAAAAACTAGGAGAAAAATATGACGTTAAAATAATAGCAAAAAGAAAACCGCAAATTATGATAACGGATATCAGTCAAATGTGGAAAAATGATGAATTAGAAGTTGCAATCAGAAAACAAAACAATTTAAACGGTACGGTAAAATGCGTAAAAATGTTTAAAAACAAAAATAGAGATGTGCATAGTGCAATTGTGGAATTAGAGATGCGCAATTACAAAGAATTAATCGATAATCGAAAAATTAATATCGGGTGGGAAAAATGTCGAGTATTCGAATATTTAAACGTAAATAGATGCTTCAAATGTAATGGATACCGACACATAGCTAAAAATTGTGCAAATAGTATCATTTGTGCCAAATGTGGAGATGGACATGATACGAGAGAATGTTCTGCTACAATTCTGAAATGCGCAAATTGTGTACGCTACAATGAAAAATTCAAATTAAACCTAGATATAAACCACGATTGTAGAGACGCGAACTGTGCAGTATATAAAAGATTACTACAATCAGAAAAGAACAAAATTACGCATTAGCAATTAAAAAACATTCGCGGTTTATATTGCAATATACAAGGCTTAACAGGAAATCTTACTGACCTTCAACAAAATTGCGCAGATTCAAACCTCGACTTTTTAATAATAACGGAAACGCATACAACTAAAAAAATTGAGGATGCCGAAATCCTTGTCGATGGATTCCAAAATCCGTTCCGCTGTGATAGTGATTCCAGACATACAGGTGGTGTGTGTATTTATGTAAAAAATGGTTTTGAAGTAAGCGATATTCAAAAATGTATGGAAGATAGGATATGGTGGCTTAAGTGTAAGGTAACGTTTAACAATTATTCACTGTATTTAGTTGCAATTTATCGTGCACATACCTCCTCCAAACGTGAATTTTGTGATAAAATGAAAATATTACTCGAAGACCTAATAGAGACAAATAAGCAATTTATTATTGCCGGGGATATAAATATTAATTGGTTAGACGAAACAGATCCATACAGAAATATATTAAAAAATAATATAGAAATAGAAAATCGATGCAAACAAGTAGTGCTTGAACCTACACGAATAACAAATAGCAGCAAAACACTGATCGACTATATAATAACAGAATCGGGAAGTAATGTAAAGGCTAAAGTAAACATTGATATGAAAATTAGTGACCATGAAACATTAGTAATACAATTATTCTCTCTAGAAAAGCATACAAACAAAAATATATTAAATACAATTAAGATCCTCAAATATATAAAACCACTTTTTTTATCAAAACTAAGGAACAGTACCGCAATACAGAGCTTACATAACACTCAAGACCCAAGTTTAATAGGTAGAATATTTGAGAATGAAATTTTAAAAATAACGAACATGTTAGTAGTTACTAAGGTGTTTAAAAACGAACCAAACGACTGGTTTAGTGAAATATTATGGAACATGAAACGGGATAAAATTGAGAAATATCAAAGGTGTCGATTCTCAACTAGTGAAGTATTATGGAATGACTATCGTGAATCTAGAAATAGGTACAAAATAGAAATAGTGAAAGCAAAAAATGAAAATATAAAACGAAAAGTTCTAAGTGCACGTGATCAAAAATCTATGTGGAGAACTATCAAAATGTACGTATTAAATGTTAAAAAAAGTCCAATAAATAATATAAAGTTTAATGGTGAAATTATCAAAATGGATAAAACTTTGGCAGATAAATTTAACACCTTTTTCATAAATAGTATTACTGATATAAATAGAACCATTCCCTTTGTACAGTATACCCCGCTAAACATCTATGTGAATGCGTCATTCAAATTTAAATGTATTGATGTTCAACATGTGAGAATGATCTTAAAAACTATGAACCAAAAAAAAGACTTTAATCGTATAAGTCCTAAAATGCTGCTAGATGCAATGAATATAATCGGTGATGTTATTGTGCGTATTATAAATCGTTCTTTGCTAACCGGTGTGTTTCCCGAAACCTGGAAAGAGTCTGTTATAACACCTATTGAAAAAATCCCAGGTACCGTTCTTTGTGAAAATTTTCGTCCCGTTAATGCACTTCCTGTTCATGAAAAAATTTTAGAAAAAGTAGTCAAAATACAATTAGAGGAGTATTTCGAATCAAATAATCTATTCCTAGAAAGTCAATCTGGATTTAGACGAAGGCACTCCTGTGAATCAGCGCTGAATAATGTCATAATAAACTGGAAAGAGGAAATCGCGGAAAACAATTTTGTCATAGCGGTTTTTCTTGACCTCAAAAGAGCGTTCGAGACTATCGACAGAAGTATCCTCTTGTCTAAATTAAAAAATTATGGCATTATTAACAATGAATTAAATTGGTTTGAGTCATTCCTGAGTGGTCGTACCCAACGAACCGTTGTAAATGGCGTGTAATCCGAAAAAGCTGAAACAAATGTTGGGGTTCCTCAAGGTTCAATCCTAGGTGCGCTCCTTTTTATAATTTACATCAACGACATAAAAAGTATACTAAAGCACTCAAAGATAGTACTATTTGCGGACGATGCCCTTCTTTTTATATCGGGAAAAATCATAAAGGAGTGTGAACAAAAGATACAACACGACCTATTTAATCTAAACAGATGGCTGAAGATAAACAAACTAAAGTTGAATGTGTCAAAATCGAAATGTATGTTATTTAATTGTAGTCATAGTCTTAACTTAAAGGTAGAAAACCAATTATTGGAACAAGTCGGAGAGATCAAATATTTAGGTGTTATTATTGATAATAGATTAAAGTTTAATTTGCATATTAATTATATTATCAAAAAAGTATCAAAAAAAATATACTTCCTAAGTAGAATACGTAGTAAGATTTCAACACTAAGTGCAATAAATATATTTAATGTAATGATCAAGCCACATTTTGAGTACTGTTCGTCAATTTTATTCTTGTGTAGTGATAACCTGTTATTAAATATACAGCGATTGCAAAATAAAGCAATGAGGATAATATTAAAACTTAGTAGATATACATCGGTTTCTTTTATGTTAAATATGCTAAAATGGTTAAGTGTCACGCAAAGAATTTTGGTCAATGTTTTATGTTTTATATTCAAAATAAAATTTAATATGTTACCTTTTTACTTAAAAAAATACATGCGATATGTTCGAGAAGCACAACCATACTATTTACGAAATGAAAATGACTTACGATTGCCATCATACCGTTCAAATGCTACGCAAAATAGTATTGTATATAAAGGCTTTAATCTTTTTAACTCAATGCCAGATGAATTAAAAAATGAAATGAATTTTGCCACATTCAAAAGAAAAGTGATTCATTTTGTAAAATACAATTTTCCTTATAGATAAATATAAGTTTTATTTTTGATTGTTATTTTCCTAAGTATAAAACTAGATGTAAGTTCTATGTAATTTTTGTAAATTTTAATGAATTTAAATGGTGGATTATCCACTAAATAAATAAATAAACAAACAAACAAAGCTTTTAGTTAGTTTTGAAATCCATATCTTGTTAGGATATGGTATCTTGAGTGCACCAGTAATGCAACCTTTAGAGACACCAGAATGGCTGGTGCTTTTGTGCGGAAGGACGATATATCAGTGCTGCAGCATCTGCCGAAAATTTGTAATTAGTAGAATTAAATGAAAACAAAAATCACTTTATCTTCGTCAAGTGCCTGCTTTTTGTCGTCCGTGATAATAAGGCAATAATACGGCTGTGGTTTTCGCGAAAACCACGTAAGTCCTGAGTGAGAGTCTTATATACACTGTGATCTCTTTTTGCAATATTATTTCAAAAAATTTCGACAGATGAAGCCGATATTTGTCTGAATTGATCACGTAGAGAGCTGGATGGTTGGGTGCTGTAGAAAGAGGGGAGGCACTGAGAGGTGTCAGCCTTACTACACAGCCAATTCTACACATCAATTGTGTTTATTTTACCTCCAAGTTTAATCATTGGATAATGGTCGATGTCCATTCGGACTAAACTTATAAGCACGAGTGTAGCGGATGACTTCCTCGAGATGGAAAAAACGGTGAAGTAAAATCCCGGAATAAGGCAAATAAGACCTTATCCGTGCTTGTCCGACATATTTGGATCCCAGGCCGGTAAGGACTACAGAGACTAAGTGAGGGTCTTGGAGAAGAGATGGTGGCGGACGGGCCAACGGCAGCGCTCACATCTCCGAACGGGTTTCTGGCTTCGGTTTAACCGACCCCTCGTTCTAGGGGTACCTATAATATAACTGACCCACCGGACTAACTGCCCGGCTATGGAAAAGAAATATAAGTTACGAAGCAACAACAAACTTCGGATCTGCATTTGGAATGTCAGGTCCCTTAATAGCTGAATAATTAGCAAAGGTCCTGGACTTGCTGCAAAGTAGATATTACCGCCATCCAAGAAATGGGATGGGCCGGTCAAAAGGAGGATGAGAAACTGCGACATATACTAGGGCGATTGTTATCGACCACAAAAGCAGCGCCTATTTGGATGCGGATGTTATTAGAAGCAAGAAGTCTTCAGTGAACGGCATGTGAACGAGGGCCTCGTAATAATAATTAGTATTAAGGCTAATTTTGCCAACATTAGCCGCACCTCCCCAGAGAGAAGAAAGACGACGACACCAAAGATAGTTCCCACGGGCTCTTCGACAAGACCTTTGAGCAGTGCCCTAACTATGACATTACAATTGTCCTCGAAGATTTTAATGCAAAGCTGGAAAGAGAGGGCACCTTTGGTAGTACTGTCGAAAGGTATTGCCTGCACTACACTACCTTCGATAATGGATTCAGGCTAATCGCCTTTGCCGCTGTGCTAAACATTGTCGTAGCTAGCACGCGGTTCCCACATCTCAAGGGATCTGGAAGAAACCTTGATCAATCAACCGTCAACCGTCACTGCAATCGACGCAAAGCACTACCCCGATATTATGGATGTCCGAACGCTCCGAGGTGCCAAAATCGATTCGGAACATTACCTTATTGTAGCAAACAAGATACGGTTGCTGATATCCGGTAAATTCATACTATGAGGACGTTTGACGTCAGACGGTTGCAATCGCAAGTGATCGTCAAATCGTTTTTCGATCGAGTCTCCATTAATCTCTTAAGAGATCCTATGCCGTCAGTATCGAAGACCAGTGTCAGAATTCCGAGAAAGGTGTCAGAGATGCCGACTATGATGTGCTGGGTTTCACTCGGCCACAAAAACGAAACCCCTGGTTTGACAATGAGTGCCGACAAGCACATGCAGAACTAGAGCAGCTCATGAGCCCTCCGAATAGAAGAAGAGTGACGGTAATGCCTTTAAAAACTAGATGAGTCGGACCAGTCAGTTTCCTCCTTCTCGTATAGAGGACAACCTCAGTTTTGAGAGGATTGAGTGAAAGCGATTTTATGATGCAGCAATTGTCGATCACGTCTGAGATCAGACAGTCGCTGAACATGCTCCACATCATCTGCGTATGCGTATGCATAGCAGTCAAAACTATTGAGCGCATTGAACAGAGGGTTGACCAATGTGCACCATAGCAGTGGAGACAGAACGCCTCCTTGCAGGCAACCTCTATTCGCCCCCGCTATCACATATTGGCCCCAGTCAGTATCAGATATCAGTGTCCATTCACCAGGATTGCTTTCATCCACAAAACTAATTGTGTTGTCGAAATCACCCTCAATGTCGATGAAAATTCTCAGCGCGTATTCCATCTTGTCGAGTGCGCCTTCAATTCTGTCTTCCAGAGTTTGAAGCGCACTCTCGCATCATCTTTCTTGTTGGTAAGCATGTTGCGTTTCACACAAAGGATGCATTCGCAAAGCAGTTTTGCCCATATTAATTTCGACGGCTTTCTGCTTGTTCCTCAACATGAAGAATATCAGACTTATAGGTCGGCAGCTCTTGGCGAGTGTGTAGTACTCTTTTCTGATTTCGGGTATAAAGGCAACTCTCACTCTTCACCAGGATTTCCGTATGTATGCCAATGCCAGGATAGCAGTGAAGATTCTCTTTAGAGTTACCAGCAGCTGACCTATACCGTTTTGTTACATAACTGGGTATATGCCATCGGTGTCAGACGACTTGAAGCCATCAAAGGAAGAAACAGCTTATTTAATGGTCTCATCCGTCGCCACAACCGATGAGAAATACTAGCTGCTTCGTTAATAGGAGTTGGTTATGATCTAGTTCTGATTAGGTTACCTGAGAAGTGAGCCTCAAGCATTAGACGGAGAGACTCTGCTTTCGACTCAATATAGGTGCCATCAAATTTTCTCAGTGATTCCAGCCTGATTGATTTTCCTCCTCTGAGGAATCTGACTAGCATACTGGTTTCACCGACAATTTCGATCTGTTCGCAAAAGTCTTTACAAGAGGCACTCTTCGAGATCCAAATTAGTTCGTTATAGGTATATTCTTTTTGCTTCGACCAATCTCAGCATATTGATCTACCTAGACAAAAACCGCATTCTGTACGTGATCAAGTCGTCCACTTATGCTATGGCTTGGTGAAGTTAAAATGGGTTGCATAAATATGGAATTCGATCGGCGAATTCCCCGAACTTTTTTGGGTTTTCGATTTGTAATATTCGAACAGAAGTCACGTTTTTATTCTTCACGATGAACGGTCTTCTGGTGAGCATATTAAAAAGAATGTTCACCTCTGCCTAGCTTAAATAAGGGCCCACCAAACATATACTGCCGAAATCCTTCTTCAAATCAAGCAAGCAGGCACCCGAGCATTGTTTTTTGCATTTGTTCTATTGAACATTAAATAGCAGTGTAAAGGTGGCATGTAAGAAACCACGTCTCACCGAATTAGTTATTCGGAACTCTAATCTTGTCCTTAACTTACTTAGTCAGGGATGTATTGATTACTTTTTTGAATAACTTGAATTTGGAGCTCTTTTCATCAGCTATGACATTATTTGCAAGATTGTCTTTATTGAATAATCTGAAACCTGTGTGTAAAACCTCAAATCGTCAGTTCTCAATGTCATTTCGAAGTAAGATTGTGCAAAAAAGATCGATGTTCCAAGTCATGGTTTGAGCCAGTGCCACCCCAAGGAAAGTTGTTGCAATGGCCTCTACCATCTGCTGTGGATCTTCGACAACAAAAAAAGTTGTCTTTATCGACAGCTTCTCCTCCTATTCATTGTCTGTCGTCCTTTTGGGCGATCCTCTGAAATGTTTTACTTACGTGCGGGAACATATTCGAATTTCCCTTACACAAACTTACAGAACCTCTGCAATTTTTTTTTTAATAATACTTTTGTGTCGGTAGAGTGCATCCATTGTTGCATTATGGAATACATCTTCGTTTTCACTGTGTTAATGCAGAAAAGGCTTACTTTCCGCCACTCGGTTTGTAGTCTTGTCTATTTGTTTAAGGTACCTGTCTTCTACCTCTTCGTTTAACAGAAGAGTCCAACGTACCTAACTATAATTGTAGTAATACCTTCGGAAAGACTATTTCAACACCACAATTTCGGTGAAAATTCTACACGCGTAGACAGTTTATAGTAATTGGTTTGATCATATGAATTCCATGTGTCGAACTAAAGGGCAGCCATATAAGAACCCTGTTTGGGAAATGACGAAAACGACGCTTTTAGACCAAATCGGCACATAACACTATGCTGACCATAGTGTCTCATTCCAAGACCGTCTCCTCCATGGCAGTCTTCGTACTCATAGTTGAATTCCCCATTTTGTCAGTCCTCACCTTTTAAAGGATCATATTCCTTTAAAATTCAAATTCCTTTAATGTTTTATTTAAAAATTCATTGAGGTCGAGGTAAAATATTTCTTTTCCCTATTGCTCACTGCCTACTGAGACGGTCGCCAATTTTTGATAAGCTTACTGTCTTTTCTAGAATACAATTAATATTTTGCTCCGTTCCGAAATATTATTGTACATTTTGTACGCCTTCGTTTGCTAGTCTAAGTTGCGGGATTAGTTTCCTACATTTCGCCATATTATATCGAATGTACAGTGTCGAAATACGTTTTCTGGTTCGAAACTTTTAACCGTCATTATGCTGAGAGGCCCCAGCTTGTGATGCGTCGAGCTCTGACACGAATATTTCTATTTGCAGCGAGATGAATTAGATAACGTGCCCGGCGGGTTAGCATATTCATATGCGTTCACTTCCATGATGCCATACTTTGGTACTATTGTCTCTTCATCCATGCGACGCTGGTATGCGTGAATATACAAGGTGTTCCAAAAGTAATGTCATTATGTGAATGTGCCATAATTCTTGCAAATGATGTCAAGTGTCATTGTGCTTTGACGTTGACATTGACAACAAGCAATGGAGCGATACACACCTGAAGAAGGCAGAATTATTTTTACTGCTCGACCAATTTGTTTTAACGCAGCGTGAATTTCGCCGTCGTATTCCCCGTTATACTGCTAAATGTCCGCGAGCAGTTAAGCGTTTGTATGAGCGTCTCGTGAGGTCCACAAGAGATGTCGCCGTCCCTGTATTGTTCGTTCAACCGAGAATAACATTCCTGTGGCCGCAAACGTCCGAGAGAGTTCACAAACATCGACGAGACAACGATGAACACAATTTGGCATCAGCAGAAGTTCATTGCGTCGAATTATGGTGAAAGCTCTGAAGATGTTTTCTTGTAAACTGCAAACCGTTCACCAATTGCTGTATGCTGACCGTCAAGAGAGGTTGGGTTAGATTTTTTTTGATTTCGTATCCAAAATCATAACGAGCGACGTGGTTATGTAAATAAACAAAGTTTGTGTTTCTGGGGTACGGAGAATCCACTTGAAATGCACGAAAAGCTTCACTTACATAAAAAGTGATTGGCGCTTATTTTTTTGAGGACGCCGACGGCACCACCGTAATCGTATCTGCTGGGCGCTAGAGGCAATTTTTGAACGAGTACTTTTTGCCGCAAATTGCTGAATTTGGGTCTCAAGCATTGTTGGTTCCAGCAGGAAGGAAAAACGGCTCACACAGCTCGGGCAACGGTGGAAATTTAGAATCACGAATTTCCAGGCCGTGTGACCTTCTGTTTTGGCGATCGCCAGATCTGAGCCTTTTTGAAATCTCGCATTTACAACAACAAACCACAAGCCCTGTAAGTCTTGAAAGCCAACATTGAAGAAGAAATCACGAATTTGGTGCCAGATGTTTTGCGAGCAACAATTCAAAATGCCGTAAAACGAGCATCAACTGAGGAGGTGGTCATTTGACCGACAGACAACATTTTTTTCAGCTTAATGTCATCAATTTTACACCTTCAGGTAAACTTTTCATGAAAAAAGAGCCAAACGTTTTTCATTTCTAACAAAATAACTGCAAATTCACATTATGACGTTACATTTGCCCCACTTTGCATATACGACTTTTATTTTTCTCCTGCAGTAGTCTCCAGATGTGGAAACCCGATCACAGATACACACTTTGGGTAGTTTAATTAGATCCTAATGCGTCTCAGGCGACAAGTAGTGCCACTCGGCAGAATTTCGTCGTACTTTCATAGGAGCGTGTTTCCTAGATTTAGAGGAATCAAATCATATGCTGAATTGTGATGTGGTAGACGCTAAGGATTCTTTATCATATTTGTTCTAAAATACAACAGTTGATTAACTGAATATCAAGCATTTCGCTCAATCAAGTACAGACATTAAGAGACGATGAATATTGCCTTTGATATCTCTAAGCTTCATTTTCCTCTACGAAATATATGAATCAGTCCAAGAGATCCAAGAGATCCAATTTCTGATTTGTTGTACAAAAGTCTAATGCATGTACCAAATATTTTCTTGATCATTCTGAATTGGATAGCAGTGAGGAGGCCATTCACTCGTTCTCCAGAATTATTCCACATTCACTCGAAATGAGTCCTAACTTAATCTCCCCTCTTTTATTTACCATTTCGCTGCACTGTTATTCCGATGAATTTAGAAGGTATACGATAAACGTGAATTCGCTTTAATAAAATTCCGCTGCTTTATCTCGTTCGCTCTCGAACATACTATATAAATCTGTTTCCTTCGAGGTTTGAAGAGTTGAAGAGACCGCATTTACACCGCAATTCATCCATTTCCCCTTTAAATTAATACGATAGGGGAAGTGGATTCGAATCAGACGGACATGAAAGAGATACATACAAAAGCTAGTTATCTCCTTCATGCATTAGATGCCGACAAAATAACGTGCAGAAATGGCTGATGTGCTCAGGCATGTGCAACAATTTCTGTGAGGAAGGCGTTCTCTTAGCTTTCCCAGTTCATTTACCATTAATGCCTGTGTGTTTGGTCAAAGGGGGAAAATCAAATTCTCTTGCTATCCCTTTTACCATCACAAAAAAATGAGAATATGTCCCGTTCTAACTTTCGACTGATATTGGGATTTAATGGCGGGAAATGAGTTTCTTTTGTGTGCGCATTTGGCGATTGGAATTACGTTCTGCAGATTACTGATTGAATTGTGTTTCCGAGAGAGGGGTAAATTTAATCGTTGACGCGTCACTGGATTCATTGCAACAACTATTAGCATGTTTACTCTTATTATTTTGTTTTCCTTTTATTTCCCCCTACCACGGTGATTGTTTGGTTTGATATCGTATTGTGTGACTGCGAATGGGCTCTTCACAGAATACTTGCTTTTCTGTGAATGCTTGCCGTCATAATGGCACTCTTGACGTTTCCAATTATTAATAATCACTTCTTCATGTTCCGCAGTTTATCACAGAATTTTCTATGCTATTCCTTTCTGCTGTTTTGGTAATTTTGATTTTTTAATTAATCGCTTCGTTCTTCTGGCTGGTCTAGCTTGGAATAGGAAAAGACAGACCGACAGATAAGCAGAGGAAATTGATACGGATAAATAAAATTCTTACAAAGACAGTGTGTTGTGGCGGAAAGAAACTTGTTTAAGCAAATTTTTATAGAAGTTCTGGTCTTATTGATTTCTGTTGACGAATGGCTCATTTGCGGTTGGATTGCTTGATGTTTTCTTGATTGATGGATAATACGGTACCATTTTCTGAATTCGGTGTAAGAAAATTTGAATCAAGTCTTAAGCATTTGGATTTGTATTCAACAATATTTTTGAACAGACATTTTCTTTTCAGTTAAGGTTAGTAGGGCCAGCGTTACCTTTGAAGGTTTTGAAAAATTAAAAGAAATTAAAGTCAAGAATTAAAATAATGCAATTTGTTTTAGAAGAAGACCGAAATTCGTAATTTTTTTTTAAAAAGACTTATATTATGAGTATATGTATCAAGAAAAGTATCTTTGACCTTTTCTGGCACATTGTCCAGAATTTCGCATTTCGATGTCCCTTACCATGAATCAGTTTGACATATTGGTGTGTTTTATATATTAAAAGTCTAAGTGCAGTGATACGAGTAAGAAGTTCGCTTTCATAAAAAAAAAATAAAAAAAAAGTTGAAATCTGAAAAAATTGGGAAGTGTTACAAAGATATTTAGCTTTATTTTTATACAAAATATGTATGTCTTTACATAATTTCTATAAAACGATCTGTAGAAATTATTTTTATTTGGTGTATCTAATTTTTTGTTTTGTTTTTATGACAAAGGTTTCTAATGGTCGAATACACAAAAATACTAATGGACGATGAAATTTGGAAAATATTACACAATACCTCAGATGATGACGATGAGCCTTCTTCCGAGGGCATAAAGGCCACCAATTTCATCAAATTAAGCTGAAGCCATTCGATTCGTAAGGTAAATCCCAATAGAAGTGCTTTAAACTGTTAAAGTGCATCTAGGACACTCCCCTATTCAAGAAATTTGGTAAATTAACCCCCTTGTTTCAAATAAAAACCACAAATAACAACGTACGATGAACAAAGGATCGAAGATCCCACTAGGTGTCTAAACGGCGTATTATAGATATGTCACAGGAACCTCTGCCGAACGAACCGCAACATAATGCTGTGGTAAATATACCTATATTAGACGTTGAGGCAATGATCAAAGGATCCATGGCATCGCTCTTCGATGACAGGCTTACAAATTTACATGTGGTTTCAACAAGATGGTGCAACCGCACACACAGCACGAGCCACAATGGATATTGTGAAGGAAGCGTTTTCTGGTCGCGAAGTATCCCGTTTTGGCGACTTGGCATAGCCAGCAAGATCGCCCGATTTAACTATCCCAGACTTCTTTCTTTGGGCAACTTGAAGTCGCGGGATTATGCCAACAAGCCTCAGGCAAACGCAGCCCTTAAGGAGAATATTCGACAGGAATGCGAACAGTTATCACCGGAAATCTTGCAGAAAGTCATGGAAAATGCCATAAAATGGGCACAAATGTGTATCAAACCTGGTGGCAGCCACTTGGTGGATATCATCTTTTCCACTTAACAGAAACAATTATATAGGTCCAAATAAAGATTTCCATCACTCAAAATCATTTTTGTTTTATACAGTAAAAAAGTAATTCAAAAACAAAATTGGATGATTAATTTTGCGCGACCTTGTATGAATAAATAAATAATTTTTTTAAATATGTATTTAACGATAGAAATAATTAATCGGTTAAAAGGATCCTTGTGCACTAGGACTATTAATTTTCAATACGGCACAGTCCTTGTCCAATATTTTAGTCTTTTATTTACTCCAAGATAGTTGAGGTCTATTTCCACTAGTGCATCTAAATATGGTGCTGTTATCCTCTATACGTACTGCGACTTTTCGAGACTGAAACGCATTTTCTTCCCAGTTCAGTGTCAGAGTACAGCCAGTGGATTTCGCTGTTTCAAATATTTATGCTTCTGCGTTATAGAGCAGGATTTGTGTTTTTTGACAAGGCCTTACTCAATTGCTTTCTAAGCTCAAAAAAAACAAAGAGTGATTGGTATGTGTAACTCTTCGTTTGATTTCCGACGAGGTGTCTTCTCGTCAGAGTTTAATCATTTTACCGCTTTTGTTTCAATACTAACAAACGTACAGTGACAGTCTGCTGCGTTCTGCATCTGATGCGTCTCCAAGTAGTAGCACAGATTTTTGGGAAATTCTACTTCTGAATTTCGCACAATTTTCTCAAGTACATATGATAATAAAGAAGTCAAATGGTAGTGCATTAGCTTGCATTTAGAGATTGCTTCCGCCTTTATGGATCCTACCACATAGTAATTCTGCACCTACAACATGACAAAATTGTCAAGGATATCAAAACTAGACATGGCACTGTATGACTCTGACACTGTATTGGTCTGGACTTTTTCGATCTTTTCTTGGTTCCGCAGTGTAAATATTTGGTCAGTTTGAAAACTTATCGGATCTGCAAGGTACCGTGAAAAAAATTCTACAAAACACTTCTCATCAGGTGGACGGCTCTCATTTCCCCAGTTGAATGGTTCGTTCGGCCTGACAGTCAACTGATGTGGTTCTTGCATTTATTCTGTACCGATAGTGCCGATTCGAACGCACTATGTGCATGCTCTTTCTTTTTTTTTGCAAAGAAGACGCAGTTTTTTGCTTTTAGAACGCTCTTATATGTATGTATCGCCCTTCATCTTCGAATTATTTTACTGTAATGTGTTTGTTTTGCACTTTTCATCAAATAAGGAATTTCCTGCGAATGGAAGGATGAAACCCTGAACATTAGTTGTGATATTTCTGACGGTTTTATGGTATTGATGTCTCTGATCTCGAGTTCTTGATGCTTTAACTGGAATGGACTTAAGGACAGATTGAGGAATAACCGATAAGCAAACGGACTGCTTGTTTGTCACAATTACTGCTATTTAGCATTCAATTTTCTTATATTATTTCTCTGTACTTGTGCCGTTTGAGAAGTAGGAATCCCTTCCCGCGAACAAAATATACAATAATTTACGCATTCCCTCTAAATAGCGAGCAAAGTTCTTAATTTTTGGTTAGTTCTGAGGGGAGCTATTTTTTAAACTGCTACTCTGTGACTTCTGGAGGATCCTTGTTGCTTTCTAAACTTCTATTTTAGATAATTGTCTGCTGTTTGTTTAAGATGAAGATGTGAAATCTTCAACACTTTTCGCTATTTCTATAATTCAGATAAAAGAGGTTGGTTTAATTTTAAGCGCCAGCAACCAGCCTTTGATTATTTAAATTCTGTTAAAATATCATCTCTTCAGTAAAAATATGCACAATATGCACAATAAAGAAAAGAAGGACCTTCGTTTTTCTTGATGCTGATGGTGCAGTAAATAGTATCACGCTATCACCTTGTTATAAAAAATAAACTATTAAATAAAAACAGCTTTTTCAAATTAAGCCTACAAGAAACAAACCAGAGAGCGACTAGCATGAAATATTGAAAATACATAATACTCAGAATAAGGCTAGTTTGTCTATGTCTACATCCCGGTCCTGGTCTGAACATTTCATTAGCCTATCACCAATCGATTACACTTTACATAAGCCTAATAAAGGGACATTTTCTGTACATTGCCATTACTTATCCAGTTCTACTACATAGATAAAATATTCTACTTCGAAGACGATTTTTATCTAGTTCTCTTGTCTATATAGAACTCTACACTTTTAAAGAAAGTCTATAATTTAAAGAAAATTTAACGACCTCATCTGAGCAACTGGAACTCCGACATCTTAGGTTTCATTTAGTGGGGTGTCATCTCGTTTTTCATCCATATTCCTCACCCTCAATCATAGAATGGCTTATCTCGGAAATCAGACAACCAATCCCGACCGTGTTCTCTATATCTACTCTACACGAATTAAATTTCAGTTTTATTTCAGAAAAAAAACCCAAAAAAAAAAACAAAAACAAAATCAATCTCACCAAATTAATTAACAACAAAATGAAATCGAAGACAGCATCTGCAAGGAAACTGGTAAATCCATTAAATTAATAGCACAACTTCGGTCATGAAAAGCTTGGCAATGAGGCATGCCGCGCAAGTCGCTGCTGCTGCCGTTGCCGTTGCCGTTGCTGTTGTATCCGCCGTCACCGCCGCTTTAAGCCATTTTGAGGGTGCGGCATAAAATTCGATACCCAACTCTATCTCGAACCAAATTTATTTAAAAGATACTCACCATATCTAGATAAACATCACGAACAACAACAACCGGCGCGTTGACGACGACGATGGAAACGAGTTAACGAAATCTCTCAAGACATACGATAGCCGTAGTACGAGTACGAGTATATTGAGCGACGAAAGCTCATTAAAACGTTTGCTGGATTTGTGGTGCGCCAGCCGCCATCGTAATGAACTCATTAAATGAAGCAGCGAGAGCCGGAAAATAACGAAACTTAATTAGGCACCTCTGCAGGGGGTTCCAGCGGCCTATTCAATTAACAATTATCATTGCGCTATCGATAGTGTGTGCAGAGGCACACCAAAGGTGAGCAACGTATTTAGGTAAACTATAAAAAAAAATCCAGTCACGATGAGTTAACAAATGTAGACCACACAAGACGGATGAGCGTTCGTTATTTTCAATTAAGTTTTTGGAAACCTTCTTATGCACGAGAATTTCGACTAAAATTTGCATAAGTTGGCTATCTGTGCCAAATCTGATTTACACCTGAGAAAGTGAAATATGTTGCGAATAAGGGGAATGTGGTAAGCGCCGATTTATGTAAAGTTTATGATGACAAAACGTTGCTTTTTTAATTCAGCTTAACAACTTAATTTTTTAATTATCTTTTAGTCATACGTGAGTCTTACCGTTTTTAATAGAACAAATAACAAGAGGTAACACAACAATACAGTAATATCTCTACAAATTCTGTCCAACATTTTGATAGAAGTAAGACATGATAAGATTTAGAGGAGTCTATACACCCGCAAATGCTTGTAGCTTTATTAATAAATACAATCTTGCACCAATTCTTTTTTCTTCAAAATAAATTTCAAGAGTCCTATGCCACAAAACTAGTGATTTGGCTGGTCACCTGAAGTGAGCACACCTGCTACAAGCAGTGCACTCAGTTTTCTTAACTATTCTTGGCTTCTTAGGCTATATAAGAAAGCAGTTTTGAAAGCTGAAAGGTAACCACATAAGAGTATTTTGAAATTGGAAATGACTCCGGAAAATTATAAAACCTAACCTGAAATTTCCGCCGCCAGGGTAATTGCCCGACCATAGAAAATAAAGTTAAGCTACGCAGCAACAAAAAGTCTCGGCTACGGATGGAACTACTGTTGACAAGCGTTGACTAGTTGACTATGCAAAATTGAAACCTAGCAATAAAAACAAATTACTGTTTGTTTCATTTGCTTGTTTTCCTTCCCTGTTTTTTTCTTCAGTTATTGCAAACTGAAAAAGTAAAAACAGCTTAAAGTTGTAAGCTGTGTATGAGGAATGTTACTTTTAATCTTGCAGAAAAAATTCAATTCGTTTGATTTAAGTAATTTAAGGTGCCTATTCAACTTATTATGTAGGTAACATTCGTGTATTCAATCATTCCTTTGTTATTGATGCATTTGTTTTCCTAGTTCTCTAACGTTCTGGGGAAATCCACTGCATTATGGCCCTACCATCTGTTAGACGAACGTTGATTGTTGAGGAAAAGTCGGCAATAATTTGGCGATTGCGGGCTGGTGAATCCAATGCCGATTTATGCAAAGAATTTAATATGTCGTATTCCTCAAGTTCCACAAGTTTTTGAATCGAATTCTTTAAAAATAAAAAGGAATCGTAAATCCGAACATGAAGATATTGTTCGGATATGGTTTAAATCGCAACGAAGTAAAAATATCCCCTTGAGTAGTCGTATTTTACAAGAAAAGGCTAATCAATTTGGCATCCTACTAGGGAAAAACAGATTTCAAATATTCTGATCTTTCGATTACGACAACGTCATAACATTGTGGTCGGCAAAATTTGTGGTGAAGCAGCAAGTGTTTCTCAAATGGTTAAAAAACGTTTTTCCGAAATTAAGAGAAGGATATACAAATTCTGAAATTTATAATGCGGATGAAACAGGGTTGTTCTATAAATTGAATGAACATTAAAGCTGAAGGGTGAAAAAGAACGGATCACGGTGTTAGTTGCTGCAAGCATGGATGGAGTGAAACGGAAGCTACTTATCATCGGCAAGTCAAAGAAATAAATGCTTACCAGTTTACTACGAAGCCAACAAAAATGCGTGCATGACTTCTCTTGTTTTTGAAAATTCTTTGACAACATGGAACTCTGAGTTAAAGCGCGAAAATAAAAAAATTAATTTGTTTATTGATAACTGTCCTCCCCATCCACGTATTGACAATTTGACAAACATTAAATTTACATTTTTACCACCGAACAAAACATCCGTTCTTCAACCCATCGACCAGAGAATTATAAAGTGTCTTAAATTCAATTACCGAAAAATATTGGTTTTAAAAATGATAAATCATCTAGAGAATAACACTTCAGGATTTCGCGTTAGTCTTTTAGACGCAATAGAAATGATATCAACAAGGTGGGAAAGAGTACACCCAGAGACTATAAGAAAATGTTTCGCACATGCAGGCTTCTGTAACTCTTCACATTTACCTGCATATGTTGAGGATACCGATGATGGACTGATAGTTTGCCTTTAGCACAACTCACTCAAATTTGGACAACTGGGAGACTTACATTGATGTAGATAAGCATGTTTTGATGGCCGCTGATCCTACAAATCAAGAAATTGTTGAAAGCGTAGCTTCAACTTCAGCATCAGCAGTAAGCATGCACGAAGTCTTGTCTGATGAGGAGGAGTCTGATGATCCGGAATTGGCAGAACGAATTCCAACAGTCGCAGATACTGTAGCTGCAATTTCAGTCTTAAAACGATTTGCTCTATTTGGTGAAGATGAAAGTGACATGGAAGTTTTGTGGCTTATAAGAAAGAACTGAGAAGCTCACAAAAAGAAGCTAAAGCAGCGAAATATTACGGATTTCTTCAAAGAAATGACTTAGATGCATTCCAGTGCACGTACGCATACTCTTATTAGTTGTGCTTTTTTTCATTACATTTATTATATTATATGTTTTGTTTTTCAATTCTGTATGAATAATAAAACTATAAATACAAGATATATACGTATGTATGTACGTACCTACTAATAAAGAATTAGTCTTTTTTTCTGACCCTCGGTTATAGCGACATTCGGCTATAACAACCATTTAAGGCTGGTCCCTTCATTTCACTTCACTTCATTTACTTATTCATTGAAAGCTTACACATTAAGATAACAATAATCTTATAAACTAGTGCAAGGCTTAAATATAATTTATTTAGAAAAGCGGAAAAAGCTACATAACATGTTAGCGTTAAATTAATAATTCAATAATTAGAGTTTTTCTGTTTCTTAAATACGATAAGATAAATAAAAAAAAAAAAACAATTAACTCGTAATATGAAATATACAATATACATCTCTCTACCATATATAAGCGTAAGTATTAATACAATAAAATGTTAGTCAGAGATTGTCTGGAAAAAAGACTGTAACCCATTCCGAAACTGTGCAATAGTACCTGACCTTCTTAAATGCTGTGGAAGGGAGTTCCAAAGACGGTTAACGTAAATGAAGAACTGGCGCTCCGAAATAAGATAATCGGATGGACAAGCTGTTGGGATCTATTAGACGAACCAAAACGTAGTCTATTAAATAAATAGCTGGGTTGATGTGTCTATAATGAGTAACGAGGAAGATATGAGTTCAAACCACCCCTATGAAATGCCTTAACATTCCGAGCATATCTACTTAGTTTGACTATAGCTGCGTTGAAGTTTAATTTAGAGGTGATTAACACAGAAATGGTTGATGAAGGTACAAAACTTATGAGCAAATTGTTAGCTGCTCCCACTGATACCTCCCAGCAAGGCCAACCAAATATTCAAAGACAGCGAGCTCCGATAATAAAATATTCAAGTGCCAGTTTGGAGACAAAACAGCTTCTGATTACATGTTATCAGAAGGTATGACGATTTCTGAAGCCGTCCGTAACATTGAAGTTAATGAAAATACTACTAAAAGTATTATAAGTGAAAAAAGATGAATAACTGTCCAAAGATCACCATGATAGAAAAAAGCCAAAAAATTAACGTGAATGCACGCAAAGTTTTAAGTGACGAAGATAGTTTGCAACAAATTACACAAACCGATTGCGCTAATTACGTAATGGATATGGTTTTACTCATTCCAAAGGCAGCAAATATTATTTAAAAATATTGATTTTGTTTAAGGAGACTTCTAAGTCTTTATATTGTACAATTATAAAGTTCAAATAAATTTGTGGTTTGGTTAAAATGATTTGCTTTTGGTTTAAATATATTTGGTTTTGGTTAAACATATTTACTTTTGGATTAAAGTTAATTGCTAAAGGGCTTAATATATGTTAAATTTGCTTTCCGTTAGGTTAAATAAATGTGACAAAGCTATACGCGCACGCCCCTACAGAGGATAAAGACGACGACACCAAAGACGGCTTGCCCTAACTATGAAATTAAAATTGTCCTCGGCAATTTTAATGCAAAGCTAGGAAGTGTTGGCATCTTTGAAGTATAATCTGCACGACATCACCTCCGATAACGCATTCAGTCTAATAGCCATTGAGGCGGGGCGAAACATTAGCCATCTGCTCATTTGCGTGTAAATTACAACAATAACATAGTGATATACGCTAAGTCAATTTACGTACGCTATCTACTTAGCGGATATAAAAAATTGCTTCTACATCCTATTTTCTGCGTTTGCGATGAATTTTTGCAACGAATTTTCAGAAATGTCAAACATTTGCCAACAACATTTTTCCAAAATAAATTCAATTCGATCACCAAGCGAACTGCCATCAAACGTCATAGATACAATTGTACTACCAGCTTTTTATGATGAACTGTTAAGCTCCGTCAACCAGATTGACCACATTCTGATCCAGTATTATGGATGTCCGAAGGTTCCGAGGGGTCAACGTCGACTCCGACCATGTTGTATCCAAGGTACGGTTGCGGATATTCCAAACATCGCAAAGGCAATCTAATACTGTAAGGAAGTTTGAAGTCAGACTGCTGCAATCGCAATAGATGTCCAATACCTTTGACGCTGGAAAGAAATGTAAGGAAATCTTCATGGCTGGATACGCGTCATATGCTTGATTGATTGTGTATCAATCATAAAAGGCTGGCTTTCATGTGGTGAAGCTACTACTTTACGCTTAGATCATCGTTAGGTAATGCGAAGATACTCGTTCTGATTGCATAGAAAAGCGATACACTTTGTTTGTGGAAGACGACGTTCAACCTTTTAACCACTTCTCATTTGAGTAAGGGGTTTAGAATAACGGCGTGTCTATGACTATTATTTAGTGTAAAGCAAAGACGGATCTGAAAGCAAGCACTCTTTGGTTCTGGATCTATTCCATAATAAGGTGGTGGATGGACTGAATCACATGGGGTGAGATGTATAATTGAGGTTTTCTACTTAATTGTTTAGCTGATAAGATTGGTTTGAAACCTTTAGTCCGTATATTGAGTTCTGGATGGAATTTGTATGATGTTTACTTCTTCTCACTAACTCTACATCCGTGTAATATTGGTAGTTGTTTATTTAGTCGATTTTATTGAAACTCAACTGATGTGTTCAGAAACTAATGCCAATATTGGAAAGGTTGGAAAATCTGTTGAAATTATAATACCGGATTAACCTTCATTTAATCAATGCCATGCTATAAATTCATCCCATCAACGGCAACTAGTAGAGTGTCAACTTTTCAACTTCCTAAAACTACTTCACCATATTTATTCTAACTAAATATCTTTCCTCTCAACTTTGCCCATATTCAATTTGGTTTCCTTCAAGGAGCGTGCCTTATCATTCCTCTTCGCGACACAACGACTGCATGAGAAATGAGTCGCTATTATAAAAAAAGGCAATACTTTCCTCGTTTTTTTTCAACACTGGAAAAATGTCACAAACCATCTTGGGATGGCATTTTTTATTTTAATTATTTGGACAACAGGCTTACCTAACTCTTTGGAGATTAACAAGATAAGTCTCATCTAAGACCTGGACAAATTCTGTAATCTACTTAACACGAAAAGTTTGCAAACAAAAATTGTTCATGGCTTACAAATTAGAGACCATCGGAGCACGAACCTCTTCCAAATCGATTAAACCGTAGACCATGAAAGAAAGTCTGCGAAACACAATTGGAATTGGTTAGTGTACTCGTATCTATATCCTTTTTTGTGTTTGAATCGGTGTTGCGCACATCGCTAAATTACCAAACTAAGAGCAAGAGAAGAGAGTGTTTGTCCAACTGAACAGCAGACAAATCTCAGTGTTTGTTCTTTCTTAAGGATAATACCCGTCACCATAGGACATTGAAGTATAAAATTTAAACTGACAATAAACTACGCCCAAACAAAGCGAATTAACGAAATTATTGAAGGATATGCAAGTCCTGAAGGTATCATGCCTGCACGGGTGGTAAAAAGTGTCCCTTGTCGGAGTGAGTTTAATTTTTGTGGTCACACCAACAAAGGAAGCGAAGAAAATGTGAAATTTATGATCTTTTGACTTGGACGACTTCTTCTGTACAATTTTTGAATACATTTGCAAGCATCCCTGAAGTAAAGGATGTCCTTGTATATCTGTAGTTGAATGTATTAAGTAGTTTACCTAAGAGCTGACTATACAAGTTCAATGGAGGTAATTCCTAATGAGAAATGCTATACGTATTCCTGTCTGACCTTGAAATGGAAATATGGAAAAAAGCAACCGTGTGCCGTATTGCCGCTCATGTTGGGTGGCAAATTAACAAGAGAAATAATTTTCGGTAGCTCAGTTGTAAGCAGATATTACTCGTATAATCAAAATCAAAAGGAAGAATACAGGTTGACATCATTCAAGGACGTGAGAAAAACTACTTTCCTAATTCTATACATATCTAGAAGAGGAAAAAGATTTGTCCTTGAATGTACTCGTAATATCCATTTGTTTTTAAAAGGTTTGACATTTTAGATCTGAATAGTACTGCCTTAATTACGCATTTCTAAATCTACGAGTAATCCTGTCTGAAAAATACCATAACAGACACAGGAAAAATTTGACTGACAGATGGCTGTGTGAGCTCGAACTCCAAAGGAGATCTAGATAAGCGAAAAGTTAATCAAAGTATGTACAGGAATGTGGGAAACTTTGATCGAAAAAACGAATTGTGTCGCGGCGATTTCATGCGCCTAACAGGTGAATTGAAAGGATTCGACGTTAAACCGATGGTATTACTGATGGTATTCAAAGACCGATAGTCTATGACCAGTTAACACCTGGCAGCAGTACTCTTGGCGAGGACATATTTCTTGGCAAATATAATATAAAAGTCAGAAAGTCTAAACACGCCTAACTTATTTCCAAAAATTTCGTACTGGACTGGAGGATCTAATGGTCTAGTTAGGAAAATCTACAGACACGGCTGGATCACTGTACTTATTACTTAGGTGTGGTGAACGTGGACTTCAACTAACAACCCTCTCCCATTAGTCCTTAGCTTACTCTCTCCAATTGCGCACTCCAAATTGAGGTCCGCTTCTATTTTACTGCGCCACCTAAGTTAAGGTTTTGCTAAACTGCGTTGTCCCTCCGGGTTAGATTCAAAGACTCTGTGAGTCTAATAATTGTTTTCAATTCAGTCTACATGCCTTACTTATCTAAGGGGAGTGTTGAACAGTTTTCTGGCTAGGCTCAACACACTGTGCATCTCGTATAGTTCGCCGGTGAATGTCATCCTTCAAAGCCCATCAAAGCAAACAGGACCGAATATTGTACGAAGAATTTTCCTATAGAAACGACCAACGATATCTTCATCCGCTTTCGATAAAGTCCAGGCTTCAGCGCTATTCAGTTTAATTGGGATAATCAAGGTCTTATGTAGAGTTTCCTTAGTTGTTACGGATGGTGTCTTACTATTCAATTGGCATCTTAACCCAAGAAAAAACGATTGGGAAGAGTTACTCTTCGTTTTATTTCTACTACGGCTTTGATAGCAGAGCCAAGGCAGACAAAGTCGCTACTATCTCAAAGTTGTAGCATTTTCCTGGTTTTGCCCTCTTTTACGCTAAACTATTTTGTCAGTTTCCAACCAGCCAACTCACCGAAGACAGTACTGTGTCATGTCCCGATTATGTTGATATCATCCGAACTAGTAGTTGCACAGACTTTTAAAAGATTGTGCCTTAGCTTTTGGCTTGCGAGTTCCGCACAATTCCTTCAAATATAATGTTAAAGAAGTCACATGAGAGCGCGTCACTTTGTCTAAAGCCTTTTTGAGATCAAAGGTATCAGTTAAATCGTTATCGACCTTGATGTAGCAATCTTCTCCATCGTCACTCTGCATAGACGAGCTGGGTAATGATACCAAAACTAGACATGGCTCTATATAGCTCGTTTCTATAAACGCTGTCATATGCAGCCTTAATATCGATGTAAAGATAATTATGTTAGTATCGATTTAGACTTCTTGAGTTCTTGAGTCGATTGTAGACTTTACTGGTCCTAACCCCACTGATGCATGTTAAGAGTTTCACATATCCACGCATATGGTAAATAAGACCTTGTAAGCGATGTTGAGGAGACTTATGCCTCTATAGTCTAAGTAGGTTGAGAAAGTCACCTTTTTGTGGATCGGGTAAACGATGCTGAGATTCCATTCATCAGTCATATACACTTCTGATCAGATTTTAGAAATGAGTTGGTGTATGTGTTCCACAGTAACTTTCAGCAGCTCTGAATACCTCGACCGGTTAGCCGTTGGGTACAGCAGCTTTGTTGAATTTAAGCATGGATATTGCTATCCTCACTTCATTTTGATCAGGACGGAAGTTTTGGCTATCGTCGTATAAGTCGAATGGTTGACAGCAGGATACAAATCTTCGTTGCAGTTTGCTGGAAAAGTTTTTTCATACTCTCACTACCGAATTTGACTCAACTAGAAGGTTTTCTTCTATAATACATCTCTTAAGGTTTCTTTATGGTTCTTGTTGTCTCGGAACGTTTTTTTCGCCTTTTGGTAAAACTTGGGTATGGTATTCCTGGACCACAAAGCCCCAATACCTTCGATCGCGCCCTTCTCATGTTTGTTTGTTTTCTTCTGGAGAAGCCAATGTTCTTCCCGTCTCTCCTGCTCGTACAACTCAAATCGGCTGTCGCCCTTCCTAGCACGATTTAAACATCATACCTAGGACATTGCTCATATACGAGTATGTCTTGCCGAGGAGCTCGAAGAAACATTCTTTGGTGGCTTCGACCTTGTGGTAGCATGAACGAATCTTAGGCTTATGTTAGCGAATTAAGTCTGCCTGTGGATTGTAATACAATTCTCGCTCACGTGTCGTCAACAAAAAAGTTTTTCATGCTCCTTTTGCCCGTTCCATCCCATCGCACTTCTTGTATAGCGGAGATGTTTGGAACAGTCAAGGGTCTCTGCTATTTGTACGGCTGTACGTGGCTCTTTGAGGGTCAGAATATTCTACGTGCAGATCCGAATGTTGTTGCGAACGCTGCCATTGGTCCATCACGGGCTCCTCCGCCAGAATCTCTTTTTTCAAGACTCTGCATCAGTTCCTTATTAGACACGAAAACTTCTCAATGACCGGCAGTACGGTTTTCGTAGCAACAGGTCGACTGGTGATTTGATGGCATGTCTCACCGAAAAGTGGAACCAAAGCGTACATCAATCTGCCGAGAGCAAGATAGTTGCACTTGATATTTCTAAGGCATTTGACAGAGTTTGGCATCAGGCTCTTTTGCCGAAAATGCGTGTATTTGGGATCGACGACTCTCTTCTTCAATGGATTAGAAATTACCTTTCGGAACGTTCAATTCAAGTTGTCTTGGACGGTTTCAAGTCTGATATTAAGAAAATAAATGCTGGTGTGCCCCAGGGCTCTGTTCTGTCACCGACACTCTTTTTAATTTTCATTAACGATCTCTTGTCTGCTACTTCTAATCCAATATATTCCTTTGCTGATGACAGTACTCTCTGCTTTTCATATTCGTTCCCGGACTCACGGCCCTGCTCTTCGGCTGTAGTACGAGAACGGCAGCGTATGCTAAGCTCATTAAATTCCGATATAAACAGCATAACCAATTGGGGAACTATCAATAGAGTGGAATTTAATGCTTCCAAAACACAATGCTGTCTGCTGTCTTTAAAGCGAAATTTAAACACCCAGCCATTATCCATGAATGGCACTTGCATCGTCGAAACCGAAAAACTTTCCATTCTCGGTATGTGTGTCCACGACAACTTACGTTGGAATGACCACATATTTGATGTCGCCAAAAATGCTGCGAAATGTCTAGATTTCCTCAAGCGATGTAAGAAATATTTTACCTCTGATCTGGCCTCAATATATAAGCATTCATCCGCCCAAAATTGGAGTACAACTCCCACATCTGGTCAGGTGCTCCTAAAACATCTCTGCACCTGCTAGATAGGATTCAAAACCGTGCGATGAAACTTATTGACGATACTAATATCAGTCAGTCAATGGACACCCTCGAACACCGACGAAATGTCTCGTGTCTCACTTTGTTTTATCGCTATTTCCACCACCAGTGCTCCACTGAAATCGCCAGTAGAATTCCGCCCATTCAAACTTTCAACCGTAACACCCGTCTCGCTATGAATGCTCATCAGTATATGAGGGTATACCCATTTTCGGACGTACTCTAAAATATCGTGATTCGTTCCTAAGTCGTACAACTCGCTTATGGAATGCCCTGCCGATCTCTGTATTTCCTGGTCGTTATAACTTGCAAACATTTAAAAACAATGTACATCGGCACCTCTCTTTTCTTTCCTTTACCCGCGCTGTGTACAATCACCTTAAGGGTACTCAAACCCCTTGAGCGCGCGCTTATTATAAAAAAAAAAAAAGACTGAGCTCCAAATGTGTCGGAGCAGCTCAAATAAAGCTTCCGATATTCTAGCTATGCACATCTCCGTTAATCCCATCAAGGGGAATTCTTCCCCTCTACGTCCTCTTTCTGATAGCCTTTTGTTAGACATCTGAGGGTTCTTCTCCATCAGAGCAGCAAGAGATACCTTGTCTGGCAAATACATATATATGTGTACGTTAACCTGGCTGACCTTACGCTGTTCCAAGTGTTTAGCTTCAGGTATAGCGTCAAACTCAGCATGCGCTCATTGTTGGTTCACTATTAGAATACAGAAAGCTATCTAGCAGGCACCACGTGAAGATGATGATACGGTTCTGCCCTCCCCCTGCATTACTTTACTTATCAAAATTTTCTCAATCTGCTTGTACATAATATTGAGGCAGCCGTTAATCTGTAGTTATGGCTTCAACTAATTGAAAACAACTTCCATGTCCAGAAGGTATAGGGTCTTTGTCAGCTACACTAATGGGAGATGTGAGTGCTGAAACTACACAGATATATATCCGGCAATTTTCCCAACAATGTGTTAAATTTGTTAAGAAAAAATTACTTAAATGAATATAAACATAAAAAGTATTAGCACTGGATCGCGCCATTTATAAATATGCACAGTAGTCACAATTTGAAGAGCATATCCCTGCAGTATTCGACAACTTTAAGTTCTTTCTTGGTGGTGTCCAACACTTAGAACATAAACACTGACGGAAACAAAAGATTATTTAACTGTTTGGTATGTAATGAATGGTATGGCATTGTCCAATCAATTCTGGAGTCTTTGAACTCAATACCCAGTTTCATGTCATGATGGCCCTTTAGTATTGCTAGTAATACTCATCGTTTTGCAACCAAGCTGTGCACACAAATTCCTTTGACCGGCTTTGCCTTGTCTCTAAACTAGGCCTTTACAGGTTTGGTTGAAACTTAAGATACAAAGCAATCAACTTGTATTTAACCAACAGAATTGCACCACAAATATGGCTCTGCCTTTGCGAGTCAAAGTCCATTTGTATATCCTTATCTCGCCGAGCATTTAATTAAAACTAAACTCATGGCCTGTTCCAACAAAACGCGCCATTTATTTATATACTCGCACACCCCATCTCTGTTAGCGATTCTATGAGCCCTTCAGTATCGCCAGACAAAACAACACTACATCGCACTGCTGGAGTCTACAGATACAAATGACCAAAAAGGAAACAGCAATCCTTACAGTGGGTTCACTACCAGAACGCCAGAACACCAGCGGAACAACGTACAACCAGTCATGGCAGCCATATTCAATTCACAGCAATTCGTGTTAATATTTCAATCCTTATCGCGCACAGAGCTGCCTGCTGCTGGTGTGGAAGTGTGGAAGTAACCTTTCCGCCGTGGTGCACATAAATTTCCTTGGAATCCAAAAAGACGGCACGGAATGGAGTACTAACCAACTGGCAGCACCACCAACAGCAGCAAGAGCAAATAACCATTCCATTCGGTGGTGGTGGCAGCGACCAAGCCAACTGATAAGCGCTGGCTCTAGTGTTCGAGTGCGAGCTGCTAACGAGCATCATTCCATGTGCTGGAACTAGCCTGCTTCAGCTGCTATCTTATAACTGCCAGCCACCGCCAACCACCGCCAGGAGCTGGCAGCTACCTTCGATAGGTTAGTTCTTTGAAATCGCAAGTGAGACTGGTGGAAAAGACTACCAAAAGTCGTTTTTCACGCGTTTTATGCACCGAGGAAAATTGTAGACGCGCACCGCTTCCAGCTATCGGAGGTTCGTTATTATTCATATACGAGATGTTTCCACATTTGGATCTTCTTGCAGTTGCCCCAACACAATTTGCATTGCTCTTCATTGGTGTTAATCAGCAACAGCAACAGCAGCAGCAGCAGCAATAGTAAAAGCTACAGCAGCAGGAATCAGGAGAACAAAAACCCATTGGAGAACAAAGAGATGAGGAAACTTCTGGAATTGGCTTATCCTGAGCACTTTGCATTTTTCGTCGCTGTCTTTGTCACCTTTGTTCTGCTGCTGTTACTTCTGTCCGTGGGAACGAACTCTTTGTCGTGCCCTAATCGATGGAGTGGTATTCGAGTAGATTTGCAAAAAAAAAAAGGAAAAAAAGTCATCATGGTCATGTCGTGGCCAGGTTACAAGGCTATTAGCACCTCGCACCGTTTATCAATCGAAAAACATGGATTCACCACAGTATCCATGTATCTAATGGTGGAAAACGTATTCCAAAGATTGATTAGCACCGCGTAGGAATCTCAATTACCGATGTCAACACGCACACGCGCGATTAATGTTCCAATTGCTCACAGAGTGCAGCAACTTTTCACATCACCATTAGCAGGATACCTACAAGTGAATACGCATATGTAGCACCAACTACATGCTCGTATTCGTAGATGCATCTAAAATACTCGTATTCGTACAACTACTACGAGTGCTTTTGATCTTTCTACACATCCATGTGAGCCGAACCTAATTGAATGCCACATTTCCAGAGTCGTCACGCACATCTATTAGCTGGATGGCCGTTGCAAATCGCTAAATATGTTAACATGCGGAGCAATTGCGCTTAGTTGAGACTCAGATACGGGGATACATCTTTCCGGCCTAGGCATGCACTAGTGGCCAAAGTTGATACAGGTTTTTATGTTAGCAACTGCGGCTGCTATTGAACTTGATGAATCACTTGCGGAGCATGGACGTAGCCAGATTAATGCACATTCCACGATCGCATTTTTTTTACTTTACGGTTTGAGTACTCGTATTAGTGTGCCTGGAAAATTTGAATACCAAACGAGGAGGAAATCGCTATTAGTACGACTGCAGTTCAGTTCGGTTGCAGTTCACAGTGTATGATGATTGCGTCTATTTTGCAATCGGATTTTGATTAAAGTTAGGCTAAGCTACGTTAATTACTTGCTAGGAAAGGACAGACAGTCGAATGCAAAGTAGTTAGTTCCAGCACGATACTAATTTTAATAGGTTCCCCTCGAGTGAGGTATGTTGGCATTTCCATGGGAAAATTTCATGATAAATTAGGATTACTCGTATATTGGTTTGGTTTATCATGATGTTGTCCGTGCTTAATTCTAATCGACATCTGGAAGAGATATTTATCCGGGCTTCTGTCTCGCTACTGGTAAACAATCCACTTGATGCAGTGTTCTTGTTCGAGCTTTGAAACCACGTTTAAAGAACTATTGCATAACAGGTTGAAAAAGGGAATCGAAATCTATGGAATAAGATGAGGGAACTGACTTGTGCCTGCATAGTATCAATACAGGTTATTTCGGAGGTGTCTCTATAAGCATCTGGTCTGTTAGGTAGAAGTTATTCCGTCGACTTAGTTGCTCGGCAACGTAAAATATTACATATGCGTATAGCAACGAATGGCATGAAAGATTTTTACTTTCATCCGCAAAAGCAAAAAGCTTTACGGTCCCAAAGGAGCTAGAATTTATCCTGACGAATATCTCCAAAACAATAATACTGTAAATTGGAAGACTTCAAAAAGCCTTTCAATCGTAGGCTACCAGAATAAAGCCCAAAAGATCAGTGGTAACATTGCCACCTAGCCTTCAGAGATATTCGACGAACGCAATCCTGAAAGGAGGACTGCTATACCTTTGCTTTTGTTGCTGCTGATAACAAGCAATGTTATCCATGCAGCGCTGTCTGTACGTGATAATGGCTCTTTCCTGAAATACTTCGATAATGCTGACGATATCTGCATTCTTTCATATGTAGACCCTCATCAAACGATCAGGAACGAAGAATCTGAGACAAGTAAAGAGCTTAACATTAATATGTTCAGAACCAAAGTTCTCAGCTTTTCAAACTCTTTCACTTAACATATGTAACTTTGCTGGGCATGGCGTTGTGGAAGTTCATAGTTTTTGCTATTTAGGAAGTATCACCTCAGCTTATAGTGGCACTGCTGTAAGTATAATAAATGCCACATACTTTTCGCCAGCATGGTTATTTGAGTTGCTGATTTGGTAGATTTTTGAATGGAAAGAGTTTCTATTTTAGCAGACAGAAATTTTCACGGTTACAAATGTGTTTTTAACTCAGTCTTAAATTGTTAATGCTTAGGCTTGTTCTTTTAGGACGGCCAAAATAAACAGCAAATGACAGTGAGTGGATCATGAAGACAATTCTATTGTGATCTTTCTCATAACAGAATCTACTTGCCCAATGGTTATAGCAGTGCAAGCCTACCTACTTCATTCATTCAGACGATTGCTTAACATTGTACTCCTTGTATGTTTCTAATGTAGATAAAGTGTCTACAGTATCAGCCCCCACCACACGAGCGCCGAGTACTTTCAGCCTGATGCAAACATGGGCCGAAAACTCACATAGGTAGTACTCCGCGTTGCCGTCATCACTTTCACAGCAAGCGTGGCAGGGTATTGTGTAATTTATGCGTAGCACACTGAGATGTTAAGCAAAAGCGTAGTGCCCCGTCACGACGCCAAGTAGCAAAGTGCAATTTTTGCTATTGGGGGACAACAGGAAAGTCGCTGATCTCTTAGAGTCATCGGGTAGCATTCGTAACCTGCTGGCAACCTGAGTTGTTATGGTCCTGCAATTATGCTCATATGAAACAGTATTGACAATGCAAACTGCTACCGAGAACGCATGTTCAGCTCCTGATAAAATCTCTTCTGAACCTTGCCTATTGTTCGGCGTGTGATCTCATATCCAAACAATGCTCAGTGAATTCACCTTTCGAACTGCATTCAGTGAAGTACTGCACTTTTAAATTAGTTTGGAAGTCGTCAGAGAGTTTCACAAGTCTTCGACGTAGGTCGTTGCCACCAAGATTGCGCATAACTCCGTAACGGAGAGTGAAATCACACGTTCTCGTCCTATAGCAATACACTAGCATCTAAACTGATTCTAAAGTCATCCGTGAAGACCGGACTACATATCTCTCCTGGTTTAGATTCTGGTCTATGCACAAGACAAGTCGATTTCGTATTTTTCCAGCAACAGGAGTTTTAGTGTCATCAGTCCATAGTTCAAAAGAACAAAGTCAAAAAATATTCTGCTCCAACGGTCATCAAAATACCAGCGCCTATTGCACCAAAGACTACTTCATTAGAAAACTAGGATGGCTCTGAGAGTCAAGACCATGATATGAATATCAGCTATCATGCAGCCGATACTGACCGTTCCAGTCTGATAAAAGACGTATTTTTGTGAAAGCTTGTTCCATCAGACAACTGACGCATAGCATATAATGGGTTTATCATAGCAAGTGTTTACCCAAAGGACTCTCCTCGGTGACAAGATCCATGTCTTTCCGAGAGTACTTATACACTGCAACTATGCCGACAGGTTTTCAACGTAAGATGTTTAATCCAAAGATGTTTGTTATACAGGGTGACAACCAATTAGTCGTCAGAAAAATGGATGGTGATGCTTTTCAACACTAGATGATTCAGACCAGATAGCTTCCCCCATCCCATAAAGAAATTAACTTCAGTTTGCAGAGGACAAAAAGTGCACAAATCGTTGATCACACTTCTGGGGCTGTCTACGCTTTAAAGCAGACAGTCGTTAGGCACGGTCCAACAAACCGGGTAGCTACATCATCTTCAAATGCCTGAGCATAGACGTCAAAAATATTAAAAGCGTTAAGCAATAAGTCGAGTAACGTGCATCATAGCAGTAAAAACAGGACACCGCTTTGTGGAAAACCACTGTATAGCCCTGCCATCACATAGCCATCCTATTCACCAGTATTAGCTTTATCCACAAAACTAGTGATTGTCTGGCCGAGTTACACATGGCATCAAAAGGTGCGTTGTCGAAAGCACCCTCAATGTCAATGAAAATGCCCAGCACGTATTCCTTGTTGTCGAATGCGTCTTTAAATCTGCCCACCAAATTTTGAAGTAAAGCATACTCTCGCAGGAGCTTTCACCTTGGTAATTTTGCACATATGAAACTAAAAAGTTCTCTCCATGAAGCAAGTCAGGCTAATAGTCCTGAAACCCTTTGCGAGCGTGTAGCTAACTTTTCCGATCTTTGGTATAAAGGTTACTCTTATTGTTTGGCAGGGTTTCAGTATGTATTCCAGTGCCTCGTTAGCACTGTTTAGAGTTGTCCGCAGCTACCTATACCTTTTTGTAGCATAACTGGCTGTATACTGTGAGTCATCAAAGGAGGGTGTCTCAGTCGCAGTTCTAGAGATGAATTCAGACGAATTTGTGTCTTTCGCCTTTCGTTTCGTACTTACATACTCTACAGCAACTTACTAAATTGCCCGAGTTTAGATGGTGAAAGTGAGTTTGACACAAAAAGACATGCGTTTTTTTAACACCCATGGTTCTTGTATATTCCTGCCTAAAGTGTATGATCCTTACCGGCGATTGAATCGTATGTACATATGAAGCCGTAGGATCGTGAGAACAAAATCCATATTTCCAATCCTGACACCATGGATGTAAGATGGCCCTTCACGCCTTTCTGGATTCTATTGCGAAATACGAGTATGCAATGTTGTATAATCATTTTATTCGACAAGTAAAATAGGTACTCCAATCAGTCGTTCAGCAGCCTTTAGGCAGCTGTCGGTAATCGGGCAGTTTAGGATATTACTTTTACTCTCCAGGTATATGTATGTGTTGTTCAGATATCAGTGGTAGTTGTTAACATATTTTATCTGGCCATCTTCCACCAAAAGCATCTACTTGATCTGCATTCTGTTAAAGTTTATGTGAATTGTATTGTACCTCAAATAAAAACAGAACAAAAATAAATAAATACGAGTATACGAGTATAGCACTGTTAAGTTGGAAACTTCATTAGCCTTCGTATAACTAAATTCTGATATCCGATTTTGTCTCTCAATTATTTTCCATTTACGTTTAGCAATATGCCGTACCGAATGTTATTTAGTTCTTGTTCATGGGTCCCCCGCATTTCCCCACTGCCACGAACAATTATGCAGCAGGCCAACAGCATCCATTATACAGTTTGCAACAGTGTAGCACCAAAGATATCGCATCACACAATTTAAATGTTCAGCGGTTAAATGGACGCGTACTCTAGATACTCGTACTCTACGCAGAAGCAGCTTCCATTCGATGACTGTTATGGCAGTTTCTCCTTTACCTACCTGGTTGTTGGTGGACCACACACGATGCTTTTGGCGCATGGTCCTTTCAGATCATGTAGAGATCCCTATGCTCATCGGCGGGCAGCGGGCTGGAGGTGGTGATCAGAGTCCACAATCTCACGGTTTCGAATATCAAAAGGAGGAACAACGCTGATTATTCGAGTTGCATTTTTGGCCACAATACTCGTATGTGTGCAGATAGTGCGCGAGGTTTTTGAAAGAAAATTCTTTCAATACACTTCGCGGTGAGGGGAATTGTCATTATTCAACCGGTTGAGCGACGATCTATTACATCTATTTATGACACAGCTCATTGACTGCCTACATGTTCGAAAAGAAAGGGAAGCCAAAGCGAAGTCCACGGCCTCAGCCACTTTGTCCTCTGTCAGTCGTTACAAGTGAACGGATTGGTATGTTGAAGCGCAGATACATATAAATACGAATACGTAACATAGGCTACACCTGAAGGTGTGAGAATACACAGTTCAATGAAATCATCACTAATACGTGGCGTGGACAAGCCAGTCGAATCCGTTAAGTGACAGAAATTATCGTAAATTCTAAAGAGCGGCTCTGGACAGAAACGGTGGTCATTCGTTTGTCATCTTAAGTGCGGTGAATCCAGTGCAGGTTGGCCGACAAAGGACACATTTGAAAGGCTTAAAAGTGGTAGTTGGTTGAATGTAATGGAATTCTAGTTCAAAAGTGTGAGTGCATCCCCATTTTATTGTAAGCAGTTAAGTGCATCAAAGACTTAGCTTGGTCTAAGCCACATGAATCTCGATTTCTAATTTTAATTATGGAGTAGCCATTGCTTGCTCTATCATCGTCATGACCATCATCATTAAAGTCTGACGAAGAGTACTCTTTCGTTGACCAACCAACGAGTCCAATTGGCAGTTTTTCATCACACCTGGTAATTAGCTGTGGTTTTGTGTTGTCCATTTTTCATTTCTTTATTCCTGGCTTTGGAAGGCGTCACGCCCTTGTTTCTGACCATCGTCTGGTTTTTCGTCTTGATGGTGTTTTGATTAGGGCTGTCAAGTTATTTGTTGTGTTTTGAGTTAAAATGATGTTATTAAGTGGAAGATAGAGATGACGATGATTAGGTGAAATTTCATTGCGATGGTGGAGGAAAGAAATTTCTGGAGAGATTCAATTGGAAAAAAATGATCTTGAATTGGTGTTTCTCCAATCACATCTTTTTTTGTTGCGGATGTAATAGCAGCTTAATTCATTTTAATTTTTACAACCTACATACAGTGGTCAATTGTTCATTGTGAGAAGTTTAATTCAAAATGTGAATAGATATCATCAACTTTGATGAATGAGGGCGCAGAAAAGGCAACATTGTCTCAAGAGTGAAGGTTTCATAAGTCTAACTTAAATCTGGTACCACATAAACATACCACCATTTGTTTTTCTATAGTTGCTGTTGAATTGTAAGTGGAAGTGCAGAACTATAAGGAATGAAAGAGAATTACATACGCTTGGACTGGGGATGGATGTAGACTGAAAGAAACCAGAGATATAGTTACTTTTGAAGTGTTCGCATCGGAAAAATAAATTATGGTAGTCTTTTAACATGTCCCACTCCGTCAAAAACACGATTCTATCACATTAGTGTGAAGCCCTTATATTTACGAGTATGATAAACAATATTTTTGCACATAAGGGAAGAACCTTTGAAACAGATCAACAACTTCCGAGAATATGCTATCGATTGGTTTTCGAAGAAATCTATCCAGTGCTTGTTTGAAGAACCAATCAACTGAGGAAGACGTAATCTTGTTCAGGCGATTTATATCTCAAACCTGAATATGGTAGACATGAGGATTATAAAGCATCAAAGTCCGGCCTGTCAACTTGATGTTTATAATTTACACGTGATGTCAATGTAGGTTTTGAATGTTTGAGCATTACATTAATAGGAAAAATAGAAATTTGGTGTAACATCCCATAAGCCTGCAGTTCGGCTTAGGAAAAAATCACCGTAATCCAAAGAACGTCACAAAATATTCTTAAAGGCAAATTAATCAGCAAGAGTTGCAATACTGATAGGTAAATAGATATATTTTATTTTGCAAAACAATTTTAAAGGTGTTGTAACCGCACATTTCACAATTCAGAGAATTGACTATAATTACACTGGGCAACAATGAAAAATACTCGGACATACTGAATAGTGTTTCTTATGGTACTCGACCTGTAGATAACGGGAAAAATAATATTTAACCTAACGGCACACACTTTTACATCTTTATCGAACGAAGTCAGTTCTAATAGAATCGCACATCGTTTAAATCGGTTTTTCTGTTAGAAATTTAAAAAAATAAACTAATTTGCGTAAGAAGAATATTAGAAGTGCATTAAAGTGATAAAATGCCACGATCTTGTGTTAATTGTCCAGATTTGTTCTGCTATATTTGTGGAGAACTTACACCAAGTTTCCGAAAAAAAGAAAATAACACCATTTCTTATTTTAAATTTAAAATAAACCATCAGGATAAACTCTATGCACCACACATTTGCTGCCTTAGGTGTCACCGACAGCTAACTGGTTGGTTTAACGGGTCATTTTCTGCAATGCCTTTTGGAATGCCTGTGATATGGAGAGATCCCCAGAGTCACACAGATTGTTACTTTTGTTGCACCAATGTGAAGGGATTTTCTCGAAGATCAAATCATTCCATAAAATATGCAGATGTCTCTTCTGTAACAAGACCAGAAATTCTGCCAGTTCCAAAGCCACCATCTGGACGCCTTTCGGACACAGAAATAAGCTCGTCATATTGTTCAGAAGAAATCATGGGTGATCCGAATTTGAGTTCCTACATCTTCTGATGCACCACATCTCATCAGTCAGATTGAGCTTAATGACCTCGTCAGAAACGGATTTGTCAAAACAAAAGTCTGAAATACTGAGCTCAAGGTTAAAGCAGTGGAATCTGCCCAAGCCTGAGGTAAATATTACAGAGTACCGTATGCGACAAAGTGAATTTGTTCCTTATTTTTCGAAAGCCGATAACTTAGTGTATTGTAATGATATTAACGGCTTAATGCTGTCACTAGGTTATGAGCACAAAACCGAAGAATGGCGACTATTCATCGACGCATCATAGGCTAGTTTGAAAGCTGTATTGCTTCATAATAGTAATAAGTTTCCTTCAATACCTCTAGCGCATGGTGTGAATTTAAAAGAAATCTACGATGTTATGAAATTTATATTGGAAAAAATTTAACATAAAAAATATAACTGGTCGATATGTTTGGATAAGTACTTCTTGGACTACAACTAGGTTACACCAAATTTTGTTGTTTTTTATGTGAGTGGGATAGTAGATCACGATCGGAGCACTTTGTGAGAGTAGATTGGCCTATAAGAACACCTTCATTGATCGAACCACAGCGTGTTTTTCTACCACCATTACATATCAAATTGGGTCTTATAAAAAACTTTGTAAAGGCGATGAAGAAAGACCAACCTGGTTTCAATTTTTTGAAACAAAAGTTCCCATCACTAAGCGAAGCAAAATATAAAGAAGGTATTTTTGTGGGTCCAGACATTAGAAAGCTTATAAAAGATCCAGCTTTCATTCCTATTCTGGATTCATTAGAAAAACAGGCCTGGTGTTCATTTGTGAAAGTAACAGAAAACTTCATAGGTAACAATAAGACTCCAGGTTATGCAGATGATGTATTTTCTTTGTCAAAAATGGGATGCAACATGTCGCTAAAACTTCATTTTTTGCATTCTCATCTCAATTTCTTTCCTGAAAATATGAGTGATGTAAGCGATGAGCACGGCGAGAGATTCCACCAAGACATTGCTGCAATAGAGCAACGGTACCAAGGAAAATGGGAGCCATCAATGTTGACAGATTACTGCTGGTCGCTTATAAGAGAGACTCCGAGGTGTTAGGAACACCCGGAATGCAGATGCTTCCAAAAAAAACAACAAAATTTTGCAAGAAATAACATTTTTCGGTAATATTTTTGGTTAAATTCTTCAATTCAAAAAAGCGTTTTCTCACAAAATCCCTATGTGACCTGGCTATTTTATATAGTTTTCCTGATTCTATAAACTACAACGATTACGAATCACATAATTTTATCGCCGAGTAAAAAATAAATATTTTTTTATTGACCAGTGTTATCTTACATCTGTAACATTATCGTAATACTATTATAAAAAATATACAAAACGGCAATATTGTTTGTTTGAAGGAAAATGCAATTAAAAACCTTCAATTTATCTAGTAACTAGAAAGAAAAGGATGATAATGACCAGAATGCATAGAATTGAATAACCAACATGATTGAAAATAAAGTATAAAGTTAATAAACGAAAGATTAAGGAAAAAATTAACATTTAAACACATAACTATGTAAATTAACAATAAAAAAAAATAGGAAAAAAAGACAAAAAAAGGAAATTAATAAATAAATAGAAAAATAAATAAGTAAGTGAATAAATAAATAAATAAATTTATTTATTATTATTATTTTTTTAAAGAACTTAACGCTCAAGTGTGTATTATTACACTTGAAATGCCTGAGCACGTGTTCAGTTTTTAGGAAAATGGGACAGAGAGAGAAAGAAAGATTTTTGGGCTCAGTGGTTATTTCGCTCCACGGGTGGCATCCAACATTTAATGGGGAGACTAAATTATTAGGGTAATTGGACTTGTTGTTGTATTATAGGCAACCATTCGTCTTACTTGAATTAAGTTGCCTGAAAATATCTTTCGGGCGAGGCTGGGATTCGAACACCGAACCTTCCGATTTGGATGCCAATACACTGCCTGTTGAGCCATGGCCACCCACAATATTATTTATAAATAAATACAAAATAAACAAATTAATAAATACCTTACAAAAAGAAAAGAAACAAAATATAATATACATATGTAATACACGTAAAGGGTCCGCCATCTAACGTTTTTTTTTTCAACTAGCACTTATTTCGTGAATGGTAAGACTTAGCTCATGTCTGATTTGACAGATAATTAGCTTTGTCCTTCCGGTTAATAATGAAAAATAATTTCATTCAAATTGCTGCGTCCGCTGGCCATGCAGTAGCCTACACGATCGGTCCAATTTTTAAGCAGATTATCGATTGTGTGCAGCTGTATTTCACCAATGGCTTCACGAATATTGTCCTTTAAAGCGTCAATTGTCTCTGGCTTGTCGGCATAACACTTATCGAAGAAAAATGGCCCAATTATTCCTCTGGACCAAAATCCGCACCAAACAGTGACTCGTTTCGGGTGTATCGGCTTTTCAATGTATGCGTGCGGGTTTTCTGTGCCCCAAATACGACAATTTTGCTTGTTTAAATACCCGCCAAGATCAAAATGAACTTCATCTGAAAAGATGATTTTTTTTGGCAAAATCGGCATCTTCTCTAAGTCGATCGCAGGCCCACTTAGCGAAGCGAAAACGCATTGGATGGTCAGTTGGCTTCAACTCCTGAACCAATTGGACTTTGTATGGCGTCATACCAAGGTCTTTATGCAAAATTCGTCTCAATGATGTCTCCGAAATGTTCAATTGTTGAGAACGACGGTGGATTGATGTTGATGGCGCTTCACGCACACTTTCTGCAATATTCTCGGGTGTACGCACTGTTTTTGGCTTTTCACGCTTTGGTTTATCGATGAGGATGCCAGTTTCTTTCACTTTTTTCACAAGATAACGAACATACGGAGCTGACGGTGCTTCTCTTCTTCCAAAATCCGTACGCAATTTTCGCACACATTCTGCAACATTACCATGATTTTCAAAGTAATGTCGCAGTATTTCCCAGCGTTGTTCAAGCGAATACACAACCATATTCGTTCAGCGGAAGGATAAAACTAATTATCTGTCAAATCAGACATGAGCTAAGTATTACCATTCACGAAATAAGCACTAGTTGAAAAAAAAACGTTAGATGGCGGATCCTTATAATCATATAGATTCTTTAACAAACAAAAAATAAAATAAAAGGATAAATATTTATTACTATTTTAATTTTCGTGGGGGCTAACGCCCCCATTTATTATGCTTAATACAAGCTTAAAGACTAAGACTTAAACTAATACTAGGGCTTAAAGCTAAGGATGGTGAAGGAGATCGAATTTGAGGGAAAGTGTGCTGCGATTAAAATCGAAAACGGAAAGGTTGGAGTTTACCTTACGCAGCATACGGGAGATTGGTTTGTTAGAGCCATATGTGGTGCGGTGGATAGGTAGATAAAAGAGACGGGTGGAACGTAGATTACGAGGGTTAGTGTTAAAGAAAATGGAGTTGCAAAGAGGCATCCAATCGACGGAGCCTGAGAGGAGTCGGTGAATGAACAAAATGTCTGCTGCGTCCCTTCGTTCCTCAAGGGTATTCAGGTTAATGAGTTTGAGACGGTCTCGATAGGGAGGTAAGATTAGAGGATCGTTCCAAGGTAGACCTCGAAGAGCAAAGCGAAGAAAACGACGCTGGATCCTCTCAATACGAGATACATGAACTCGTTGAAAGGGACACCACGCTTGGCTAGCGTACTCGAGAAGGGGGCGAACGTAAGTGATGTATAGTGATCTAGTCACGTACGGGTTGCAGAATTCTTTGGACCATCTTTTAACGAAGCCGAGTGATGAGTTTGCTTTAGCAATTATCTCATCAATATGCGAGCGGAAATTAAGCTGCCTGTCGCATAATATACCAAGGTCGCGGATAGATTCAACAAGGAGTATAGGTTGGCCGTCGAGATGGTAAATTCGTTGAGGAGACTTCTTGCACTTACGTGAGAAAGTAATCGATTGACATTTGGAGACATTGAGCTCTAAGCAGTTCTTGATGCACCAGGTGGAAAAACTATTTAGATCTATTTGAAGGAGGGTGGAGTCTTGTTGTGAGGAAATGGGTTTAAAAAATTTGGTATCGTCAGCATAGAGAGAAAGTATTGAGTGTTGAATGAGCCTTTGAAGGTCGTTAATAGTTAGGATGAAGAGGAGTGGACCTAGGTGACTACCTTGAGGAACACCTGAAGTGGCCAAGAAAGGGGCCGATAGGACAGATCTGAAACGAACATTATAAAAACGATTATCCAGGTAAGAAGATATCCATTTAAGCAAAATGGGTTCAAAGCCCAGGACGGACAATTTGAACAGGATTAGTTTATGAGATATCTTGTCAAAAGCTTTACTGAAATCAGTTGTTATAACGTCAACTTCTTTACCATTTTCTAAGGCTGACAGAACAGAGGACACGAATTCTACGAGGTTAGTGGTAGTTGATCTACCCTTCAGAAAGCCGTGTTGATTGGAGGAAATAAAAGATTTACACTGAAAGCTTAAGGCTTCATGCAAAATACTTTCGAGGAGTTTGGGTATATGGGAAAGTTTAGCTATAGGGCGGTAATTAGTGACTTCGCTCTTTAATCCCTTTTTGTGTATGGGTGTTATGAAAGAGGACTTCCATATCTGTGGAAATTCACCTTGAGAGAGCGATAATCGGAAAAGATTAGCAAGGGGGCGTGAAAGAGTTGAGGAACACTTTTTAAGAAATATGGATGGAAGGCCATCTGGGCCGGGTAAGTATTCATCATTAAGTTGTTGTACTATTAATACATTTGGTTAATTTGTGTGTTATCAGAACTATTACAACTGCAAACAAAGTTATTTTCAAGTTTTTGAATTCGTTCAGAAATCAACTCAACATTCGCTTTTTGGTGGAGCATCATTTTAAGCAGTTTATTTTGTGAGACCTGAAGCCTTTTTTATGTGAGTGTTAGCAGCTTTTCCCCTTGGAAGATTACCTTGAATATAATGATTTTGTTTCCATTTGTTAATATGGAATTACGAGTTATGAAAGGATAAAGTAATTTTATTGCTAGATCTATTTTCTTCAGTATATTATTAACATGATAGCTACTCGTAAACGTAAGTTTGGTATCAAGGTGTATACCTAAATATTTTACGGATCTTTCCCAATTTATGTCTTTTCCATTGACTTTAAGTAAACTGCTTGAAATTTGTCCGCATTCAATTTTATTTTCCATTTGTTATAACAAGTTTCCAATAATTCAACAGCCAGTTTTAAATTCCTCTCTATATTGAGAGCGAATTTGTCTGATGAATATATTGCTGTGTCATCAGCAAATAAGGCTGATTCACATTGCGTGATAGCTGAAAAATCCGATGTATATAGATTATATAATAGTGGGCCAAGAACGGATCTTTGAGATACACCAAAATTAAACCTCACTGAAGAAGAAATAACACAATCGACATAACACATAACACATAACCTTATAACATCAATCTGACAAGAAACTTGGACTATTTTACATATATATAACTGGAATTTAAATGTAATCATTTTATATATAGGGTCCGCTATAAAAAAAACTACTGAACATTTTCTCAAATTTCTTTTTTTATTTGAAAGGACAATCCTTCCGGTTAATAATGGAAAATAATTTCATTCAAATGGCTACCTCCGCTGGCCATGCAGTAGCCTACACGATCGGTCTAATTTTTAAGCACATTATCGATTGTGTGCAGCTGTATTTCACCAATGCCTTCGCGAATATTGTCCTTTAAAGCGTCAATTGTCTCTGGCTTGTCGGCGTAACACTTTTCTTTTACGGCACCCCACAAATAATAGTCCAACGGTGTCAAATCGCAGCTCCGAGGTGGCCAAACGACATCAGCTCTGCGGCTGATAATGCGATCTTCAAAAACAGGGCGCAAAACATCGAGTGTAGCTTCGGCTGTGTCGCACGTAGCGCCGTCCTGTTGAAACCAAATGTTGCCAATATCCTCCTCTTTAATTTTTGTGAACAAAAATTCGTTCAACATGGCCCGATAACGATCGCCATTGGCTGTAATGGCCACTCCTTGATCATTTTCGAAGAAAAATGGCCCAATTATGCCTCTGGACCAAAATCCGCACCAAACAGTGACTCGTTTTGGGTGTATCGGCTTTTCAATGTATGCGTGCGGGTTTTCTGTGCCCCAAATGCGACAATTTTGCTTGTTTAAATACCCGCCAAGATCAAAATTATCTGAAAAGATGATTTTTTTTTGGCAAAATCGGCATCTTCTCTAAGTCGATCGCAGGCCCACTTAGCGAAGCGAAAACGCATTGGATGTTCAGTTGGCTTCAACTCCTGAACCAATTGGACTTTGTATAGCGGCATACCAAGGTCTTTATGCAAAATTCGTCTCAATGATGTCTCCGAAATGTTCAATTGTTGAGAACGACGGTGAATTGATGTTGATGGCGCTTCAGGCACACTTTCTGCTACAGCAGCAATATTCTCGGGTGTACGCACTGTTTTTGGCTTTTCACGCTTTGGTTTATCGATGAGGATGCCAGTTTCTTTCACTTTTTTCACAAGATAACGAACATACGGAGCTGACGGTGCTTCTCTTCTTCCAAAATCCGTACGCAATTTTTGCACACATTCTGCAACATTACCATGATTTTCAAAGTAATGTCGCAATATTTCCCAGCGTTGTTCAAGCGAATACACAACAATATTCGTTGAGCGGAACTAATTAAATAAAACTAATTATCTGTCAAATCAGACATGAGCTAAGTTTACCATTCACGAAATAAGCACTAGTCGAAAAAAAAAAAACGTTAGATGGCGGATCCTTTATAATCATATAGATTCTTTAACAAACAAAAAATAATATAAAAGGATAAATATTTATTACTACTCGTATTCATACATTTGGTTAATTAGTGGGTTATCAGAACTATTACAACTGCAAACAACGTTATTTTCAAGTTTTTGAATTCCGTTCAGAAATCAACTCAACATTCGCTTTTTGGTGGAGCTCTATAGTCGAATGATGCCAAGGTAGATTAAGCATCATTTTAAGCAGTTTATTTTGTGAGACCTGAAGTCTTTTTTATGTGAGTGTTAGCAGCTTTTCCCCTTGGAAGATTACCTTGAATATAATGATTTTGTTTCCATTTGTTAATATGGAATTACGAGTTATGAAAGGATAAAGTAATTTTATTGCTAGATCTATTTTCTTCAGTATATTATTAACATGATAGCTACTCGTAAACGTAAGTTTGGTATCAAGGTGTATACCTAAATATTTTACGGATCTTTCCCAATTTATGTCTTTTCCATTGACTTTAAGTAAACTGCTTGAAATTTGTCCGCATTCAATTTTATTTTCCATTTGTTATAACAAGTTTCCAATAATTCAACAGCCAGTTTTAAATTCCTCTCTATATTGAGAGCGAATTTGTCTGATGAATATATTGCTGTGTCATCAGCTAATAAGGCTGATTCACATTGCGTGATAGCTGAAAAATCCAATGTATACTCGTATATGTTATATAATAGTGGGCCAAGAACGGATCCTTGAGATACACCAAAATTAAACGTCACTGAAGAAGAAATAACACAATCGACATAACACATAACACATAACCTTATAACACCAATCTGACAAGAAACTTTGGACTATTTTACATATATATAACTGGAATTTAAATGTAATCATTTTATATATAATTCCATTATGCCAGGCAGAATCAAAAGCCTTTTCTATGTCAAGTAAAATCATTCCAGTTGACCTGCCTGGTGCACGGTTGTCCTGAATATGCTGACATATTCTTTTTAACTGATGAGAAGTGCAGTGGAACCTTCTAAATCCGAATTGTTTATCAAGGAATATCCTTTGGTGATGAGCAATTTTTAGGATTCGTTCTTTTAAAACCTTCTTGTAGATTTTGCTTATGCTGCTTAACAAACTAATTGACCTATAACTACCAGAAATATCAGGAAAATTTCCGGCTTTGGCAACAGGCACCACTTTTGCCATTTTCCATTTAGTTGGAAAGTATTGCATTTATAAACAGGCATTTATACTACTTTTAAATAAATATTTTTAATTTCTTATTTGCAGATTGTTTATAATGACTTTAATATCTTCATCAGCAACGAATGCGTAAGAAGGTGTCGTTTCATTAGAGGCATCGAACTTTTTAATTGTTCTATTCACTAAACTATTCAAAAACGGAATCTTCCTGGTTTTGTTTCATTATTTTTACAATGTTCCTGAAAGATTTTCCATATTTATCAAGAACTTTTAGTTTATTATTCCATTCTTCAGTACGGAATTTCGAAATTTCTCTAGAAATAAGATGGTTGAAATGAGAAACCATGTTTCGACAAAAAGGCTGATGATATTTTTGCCACCTCTTCTATGAATATTCCTCAATTTAATGAGTTCCAAAACGTGGATCGGAAGATTCTTATTTAAACAATTGTCTTTTTTTTATTACTTTAGGGACACATTTATCAACTGAAGCTAAAATAGTTTGTGTAAAACCTTGAACAATACATTCAACATCAGTATTACAAGAAACATTATCCAAATCAGTGCATATATTTCGAAGACTTGTATTCAAGCTTATTTGAAACATTTTCCAATTAGTTTTATATAATTGTTATATATATTGAAATTTTTTTACTCCCGACCAAGGGACACGACATAAAACAGGTTTATGATCAGAACACAAGGCACTAAGAGAAGTTGGTTGCGATATTTGACTAAGAACGGGGAAATACTTAGGACTAGGAGGGAACAAAATAATTATTTGTAGGACAAGAGGCAGATCTGCTACCACATTACCCCAAGCGTTTGCTCTGCTACAACCTCAGTCTTTATGACGGCAATTAAAATCACCACCGGGTAAAAATTCTCCAGTCATAGCAAATAATTTCCTGAAATCGCGTTTGAGTACCTGTCTTTTGTAGACCGAAGTATACATAGAAGACCTTTATTTCCTTTCCATTTATAAGCCTAATAGATATACCTAGATTCTCCATAGACGTTGTTTTAATCACAGGCAAGAGCAAATGTTGCATTAATTTCCTAATTAGAATTGTAACTAGACGACCACCCCTCTGCTCAGTTCTATCTACACGATAGCACATGAAATCTGATGATTTTGATAAAATTTGGTAAAGAAGATTTCGAATATTGATTTCAGATCATTTGTGAGCCTTTGATATTTTTTGATTATGTATTTGTGAGATTCGCTCACTTACTTAGATGGCGCTACTGGCGTGGACCTGGGTCTCAACGAATTAACTTCTCGCTTTATCGCGATCTTTGGCCAAATACCTCAAGCTTCAGCTGCAAGATTATTGAGGTCCTTTTGTAACTGTGCGCTCCATCTAATGCGATCTCTTCCCCTACAGTGTAATCCCCTCAGGTAAGATTTGAAGCCTCTTCGTGATGGAGCTTTAAAACTTATTCGTTCAACATATCCTACCCATCTAAGGCAACTGATGCGTATTTTTAAGGCCAAATCGAGTTCGTTATTGCAATATATCCTCTTCTTAAAGCCCACCAACTGAAATGCGACCAAAAATCACTCGTTGGGTTTACAATGACCAAGATTATCTTCTGTGCCATAGGGCAAAGAGTATCCATACAGAGTGTCATTAGTATGGACAATGCTTTTTTGCTCAATTATTTTCTTAATCCAAAGCAATAGTTAAGGGTAAACGTAACTCCTCACTTGAATTCTGATGAGGTGTCATGCCTAACTATCTTAAGGGTGTAGCTGGCTCTTGTTTTGTTCGGTTTTTCGATGCTATGCGTTGCTTCCTATTAACAGGAGATACTTAGTTTTGCCCTCATTCACACGCAAACTCATTTATGTTGATTCTGTTTCAAAACTTGAGAACGCGTCAGTGACACCTCGCTGCAATTTTGCTTCCGAACTTTGAGGACCACCAAGTGTTTTCCATTGTAGTTGTGTACAATATCACGAATTTGCTATCGATGAAGATGAAGATAAACGATAAAGTGGTAGTGAGCTTCTATTTAGAAGTTTTTCTTCTAGGATCTGATGTGGTGTAAATAATTGATTAACCGTGGAACTACCCGGCCTTAAACCAGGCTCATAGACCGCAATCAGATCATTGAAAAAAAATTTAAGCGCATAAGATCTTGCAGGGAGTCTGATACCTCTATGGTTGGCATAGTTTAGAAGGCCTTCTATCTTGTATATCGAATAAACGGTACTGAAGTTATATTTATCATACATTCTCTGACTAAACCTTGAAAATGAGGTTGTTTATGTTCTTTACAAATTCATTTCCTGCATCCTTAAATAGCTCTGGAATTAGACAGTCTGTCCGGCTTGTGAGACGCACAGTTTAATTTCTATTCAAAGAAAATTTTCAAATCAAATTATTAAGTGAACAATTTTAAATTTCGAAAGTAATTTTGAATGAAGTTTATAAGGGAAGAATTCTCTGCTTTCAAATGAAAACATTTGTAATAATTGGATTGCAGCAGTCGTAGGGTGTCAGCATGGCGATAAACGACCGCGAGACCTATGGAGCGGACATTGCTGAAAAATTCCTTTTCAAACGGCAAGGATATAAAAAGAGAACTATGTAAATCAGAAATGTGATACAGGAATTAGCACATGCACAATACCGTATTACTCAAGTGGACTTATGTCCCCGTCGGCCTGCAGTAAAGAAAAAAAGGCAAGAATTTGCTAAAGAACACCAGGACCGTTGACAATTGCAGCACAGCAATCTTTTCTAATAAATCGACGTAGAATTCGATTAAATGGAGCGATATTACGATTAATGCATACTTACCACCGTTAAACTCTTACAATATGTCATGACTTGGGGATGCAGAACAAATCGACGGATTAGGGCATCTCCCCTTCATTAAGATGACGTCGGTGGAATCGTAAATATGGATCATCTATAGTTTGAGCTACGTGAGCTACATAACCTCAGTGAGGCTACGGACTATTTAGCCAAACCCTTTGTCCATGGGTGTATTAAAGACTTTTCGTTTATGCCCCTACAGTTGATAAGGATGACAGCATCAACGACGAATTATATGACCTACTTGATCGAGCTTATGTTCTGTGCCCAAGCTCTGACACCAAATTTGAGCTAGGAGATCTTAATGCAAGGCTGGATAAGGAAGCCGTCTTTGAGCCTACATAACACTAAGTTCGACATTGGGTTCAGATTTGTAGAATTTGTATAGGGGTGTAACCTTTCAGTAGCCAGCTCGCGGTTCCCACATCTCAATATCAACATCAATCAACCGCGTCAAGTAGATTGATAATGTTTCGATCGACGCCAGACACTCTTAGAACATTCTGGTTGTCCGAGCCTTCTGAATTTTTATTTTATTTTTATAATTATCACGCTCTCGAGGGGTTATTATACCCTTAAAATTTTTGCACACAGCGCGGACGAAGGAAAGAGAGGTTTCGATATATTTTTATCTTAAATGTTTGCAAGTTGTAACGAATAGGAAGCAGAGAGGTCGGCAGTGCATTTCATAAGCGAGTTGTAAGGCTTCGGAACGAATCACGATATTTTAGAGTATGTTCGAAAGTGGATGTACTAATGAGCATTTATAATGCGACGGGTGTTACGGTTAAAAATTAAAGGGGCGGAATGTCACTGGCGATCTCTATGGAATCCTTGTGGAGGAAATAGCTATAGAACAAAGTGACGTAATGAAGACATTACGTCGATGTTCGAGAGTGTCCATTATCTGAGTGATATTAGCATCACCTATAATATTTTAGGACAACAAGGAATCGAATCACTACTTTCAATCACCAAAATTCAATACCGAAAATTTGCAATCGCACGAGACTGAGGCCGATCGCGTCTACCTCAGGTTAGGTAAGTTTAGTAAGAGTGGCTGTTGGAAATACCAACCCACTTAGGCCTATTGGCCCATTGTGATGCCACGTGGATCTGTGATCTTCTTACTACTGGAACCAGTTTGAGCTTATAATAAAGCGTAGGAGACTGTTAACGTCTATTTTTTCTTCTCCTAGATGAAGCTTTCTTCTCTGAGAGAGAGCTGGGCATGTGCAGAGTAGGTGAGGGATTGTCTCCTCCTCTTCCTCGTCCATGCAGCTTCTACAGAAATCGTTAGTAAAGGCGCCAAGCCTTCTTGCGTGCTTGCCTATGAGGCAGTGTCCGGTAATGACACCTATTATGGCGCTGAGATGTTTCCTATCTAAAAGGATCAGACACTTAGATCGACTCAGATCCAGCCTTGGCCAGATCTGTTTGGTCGCTAGACATGTTTGTCCAGCAGTCCACCTAAGGTCCGTTCTTTTATTGGCATCTAGCTTTAGTGTTAGTTTGCACGTAGCGATTGGTATACCTATACTACCTTTGTCTGGTAGGATAGGTAGAGTGGTTCCAATTTTGGCGAGTTCATCGGCTCTGCAGTTCCCTGGAATGTCCCTGTGGCCCGGCACCCAACAAAGGTGAATGTTGAACTGCTCTGCCATCTCCATGAGAGATGATCGGCATTCAAGGGCAGTTTTAGAATATAATGAGACCGAGTCCAGGGACTTGATGGCGGCCTGACTATCCGAAAATATGCGGATATCCTTTGCAGATATCACGTTTTTCTTCAGCCAGGACAGAGCTTCTTTAGTCGCCAAAATTTCCGCCTGGAACACGCTACAGTGATTTGGAAGGCGGAAAGAGAGGCTTAGATTTAGCTTATCTGAGAAAACACCGCCACCGACTCCGCTGTCGGTTTTAGATCCATCTGTGTAGAGATGGATTGACTTGTCCTCCATGAAAGCATCCTCCTCCTAGAATGATCTAGAGGGGAAGCTTACATGGAAGTTTTTGTCAAACCAAAGTTCAGGTATGGTGTAATCGGTGTTCTCTGTGAGGATTCCGAATGTATTAAGAATATTGGCGTGGCCAGATGAATTATTTGTCCACTGTTTAGTCGCTTTAAGGCGAATAGCTGCAGTCGCAGCTGCTTGCTTGCTAAAAATGTCGAGGGGTGTCAAGTGAAGCAGAATATCTAATGCCGCAGAGAGGGTAGACCGCAAGGCTCCGATTGTGCATAGACATGCTGTTCTTTGGACTCTGCTTAATTTAATGCGGTTGACTGCATTTTCCAAGGCCGTCCACCAGACAACCACCCCGTAAGTAAGTATCGGTCTTATGACCGAGATGTATAGCCAGTGGGTTATGCGAGGTTGAAGGCCCCATTTGTTCCCAATGGCTTTCTTGCAAGAGAATAAAGCTATTGTAGCTTTATTGACTCTTTCTGGAATGTTAGGTTTCCAGTTTAGTTTCCTGTCAAAAATGAGACCCAGATATTTTGCTGTATCGGAGAAAGCTAACCTGGTACCATTTATTGAAGGAGGGTCTATGATTGGAATTTTATATTTACTAGAAAAGAGGACAAGATCAGTTTTATGGGGGTTTATTCCCAATCCACAGCGATCTGCCCAGCGGGTTAATCTGTTAAGATTTACTTGGAGGAGTTCTTTAATGGTATTTAGATGTTTTCCTGAGACGGCTATGGCAACGTCATCCGCATAGGCAATCACTCTGCTACCATCCGCTTCCGGGTATATCAGTAGTTCGTTAACTACTAAGTTCCAGAGAAGGGGGGAGAGGACACCGCCTTGCGGCGTACCCCTACTGACATATCTTTTAGCAGAAGTCTCACCCAGTTTGGAGTTGATTATCCTGCTTGTTAGCATTAGATTAATCAGCTCCCCAAGTGAGCCGTCTACCTGCAGAGTTGACAGCGTAGTCGTGATTGCGGATGTGTTGACGTTGTTAAAGGCGCCCTCTATGTCTAGGAAAGCAACCATTGTGTACTCCTTATATTGTAGGGATGTAGTCAGAGAGTGCAAAGCCGTTTCCACCGACTTTCCTTTACAGTAGGCATGTTGAGCCGTAGACAGAAGTCTTGGCGTTTACCTCAAGCTGTATCAAAATTCTTGCCATACGCAAAATCGCAGTATACCAATGGGAATGTTGTCAACGAGCCATCATCAGCCGCCATCAGAGAAGCTGCTTCTGATGTGCAACTCTCCGAACAGAATAAAACGAAGAGCATAGGCCTCTCGAAAAGTAAAAGAAGGTGCAAGAGAAGCGAGCTATCGAGGTAATAGAGAGATATTATTGCAGGATTGGTGTTAAAAAGTTTTATTGGAGAATAGAACAAACATCCCAAGGCTAGAAAGCCAAAAATGAACACGCATAACTAGTAGTAGAGCAACACTCGGTGCTGAGAATATGGAAAGACAACTTCAACGGAAAATTCTGTCCTCCTGAGATAGACAAAGTTAAGGTAACAATACCGAAGCAGAATTCTAATAAAACTACTGACGCAGATGAACTGTCTGCTGGGCTATTTATAACAGTTGGAGATAACCTGACTGGGAAGATGCATTAGTTCATCTGTAAGATATGGTCAGAGGAATGCATTTCCGATGCATACAATCATAGTACAATTATCCGATCTACACGTAATGAGAGCCTTTTTACCTAGCCAACTATAGAGGAATGCGTTTCCTACACATCTTTTCTCCCGTACTTTGTGAGCGCCTAAAACCACTCAAAAACACTCCGGTTGATGCATATTAATGCGGTCACCATTAATCGATTAATCGATACGGCAGATTTTGGAAAAGACCCAAAAATTTCAGATCGAAACTCACATCTAGTTTTCGACATCGAAGCCGCATAGGGACGAGCTAATACAACCACCTAGTTTTCACATCCCTTCCAAACTCGTCAGGTTGTGCAGGATAACTATGGGGAACTCTCAAAGTCAGTAATGAATTGTCAAAAAAGGTTTTAGACAAGGCGACACGCTCTCATGCGGTTATTTGACATCGTCCTAGATCTAATCCCCAAAACGCGTTTACCAACAAAAGAGGCACGAGTCAAGAGGCAAGTCCTCCGTACGCAAAGAATTTTAATGTGATTGAAGGCACATGTGTCATGTGTTTTGAGTGAACACCTTCCGTGTAGGCTTAAGTTCACTGAAAGCCTATACTTTCATGGGAGCAAGATTATGCCTTCAAATCGTTCTCCGCCGATTCACTTTAATACCAAAGCGGAACTTGTATTAAGGGCACAAGCTTCACCCTAGGTATGAGTCGAGGCCAACCCATTAAGTCAAAAGTATTAGGGTCCCAGCACCTAGTACTTTTTGCAACTCTACATTCACCGTGACGCTCCCACCAGTTCCCGTGTTTTAAGTCCTGCTGTGGACTACCGGTGGTCTTGCCACTCAACAGGACCTACGACCAGCAGCCTGTAGCTGGTAGTAACCTTCAGTGGCGTTAAATTCTGAAAACCGTTAAGATAAGACCAGTATTTGCTTTACCCACTCTTTTTATTAGACAATTTCTTTAATGGAAGAAGCTTTGATAATTGGGCGAGGACAAGACAAAGTGCATCCTGTCATCAGAAAAGGACGCACACCATCGACGGCTTAAATGACAACATTAGTAGTTATAACTTCGAGGTATTTAAGGACCTTGTCTACCTTGGGTCCGCAGTTACAAGGAGAAATGACATCATCGCAGAAATCAGTCACGGATTTACTGTTGATAATAATCGATGCATCTTTGACCTTAGGAGGTAATTGACTAACGAAGCCCTGTCTCGTAAAATCAGTTTGGCAGTTATCTATGACGTGGAAGCTTGAATCTTGTCGAAATCTGCGTGTGGTATTCAGTCGCGTCTGTATTGACTGGGAATGGAGGAGGTGATTCAGTCCGTCATCAGCAGAGAATGACCGCAACTAAGTAATCGCACATAAGTGGAGGTATTTAGCGAGAAGCTAGTTGGAGAGGCTTGTTTGAGACCCAGGTTTACTGCGAATGGTAATGACTCCTACATAAGTAAGTAAGTAGGAAAATCCGGTCATATTTACTAGAACTAGAATCAGTATGCACTAGATTATTTGTCAAATAAGTAGATATGTACGTACGAGGTTTTATTGTCGTTAATAAATAAATAGTCGTCCTTATTGATACCAAATCAATTACGTTTGTAGATCTGATTCCAAATATCCTTTCTCCAAAAATACTTTGTGTGGAAAAGAAGGTTGGGGCAATTAGTAGATGAAAACGCTAAGTTATAAGTCCCTTTTCATACAAAATATCCATCCAAATATATTGTAGATAAAGTTATTTTTATTTTTCAGTGAATTTTAATTTCGTTTATGAAACGATGACGATCTCCCATAGTAAAAGTAATTATAATTTCAACACCTGCAAAATATTGGTGTCTCTTATTTTAATGCCTATAGGAATACATACGAGTATGTAGGTAGGTAACTACCAAGTTCGGGATTCAATTAAAAATGACGCGCCACTATTACAACTTACGACTAAAGGTTTATTGGGAAAACTCATCATCGTCTGATTTACCAGTGCGCAATTTCAATCAATTTGTCTATATTTTGCATTCTTAATGAAAACCATCCAACCATCCCGGTGGCTTCGGTAACTTACAAGTGGTCGTCCATTTTCATTCATGCAGAGTCACTTTGCGTCCAATTCACGCCTCGTTAATTGGCCTTGCCAGACAACTTACTGCTGCCACCATACAGTAGCGAAAATTTAATTTTCCCCCCTTTTCCCAAGCGAATGCAATAGCAGTTTAACGGTGGCAACTGCGATAGTGACTACGATAGCGACAGCAACAAACTACCAACGCAAATAACTGACAACATTGTCGGGCGACACGGTGATGATGAAGAACCATCATCACGGGATCGCTAGCACCTATCATCTTCCGCCTCTGCGCAGATCGGAACGGTAAGATACACCGATTATTTATTACGTGCGCGTCAGTTGCGTGATAGTCATAGTGGTGGAATTGAATTACAAATTTTCGCAACCCGAAAACTGTGGAAGGACCAAACACAACCGACAACTGGTTACGAGTAATACTGACGACCACGAAATGTCCGTCGTAATACATTTGTGAGGATCGTATTCGCAGCTGATTTTGTGGATTTCGAATTAATCTTTCGGTCAAACTGTGACAAAGTGACTATGAGCCTTTGTTTTTTTATTATTTATTTTTCGTTTTTTTTTTCATTTTTAACTGTGAGATGCAATTTTCTACTGGTGATGGTGTCCAAATTGTTGTAAATGGTGACAAAAGCCAGAGAAAGGGACAGGAATTGCAAGATCTATACCCCTATCCAGAATTGAGTTGTGAGTGTAAAAGTGCTGCCAATTTATTAAACAAATCTATCGTCCATCCTCGCTGTCGAATATTTGTACAACACATGAAATGTGTTGTGAGCTTGCTAAGTAAGCTAAATAGAAATTAGTAGGTCATAAGTTTGATGTTGGATAGATTGATCATGTGCAGGCTTTTACTGAAATATTTACCTATATTTAGTATTACTTACGGGTATTAACCTCGCAGAAGATAATTACCTACATTTTGCGTGTGCTGTATCCGCCAATGTTAATGTCACACAAAACTCCAACCAGCGTAGCTGAGTGAATTTTATACGACAAAGCACAATACGGACATTTCTGTGAAGGAAATCCCAAGATGATCAGAACTGATCAAGCGATATATTGTACTTCATTGTGTTCTTTGACATATTCCGAGCTCAGGTCAGGTGTCGACACCTAACAAGAATATTGAAATAAAGATAATGACGAAGGAATTTCTACTAAACCAACAGCACAGGTCATACTCCCGTAGTGGTCTACTGGAAGTATCCTCTGTAACATATGGCTCTCCAGGTTGGGGGCTATGACTTCGGCCTTACTGTCTGACCAAGTGAAATACTTTATGTTGTGAACTGACAAACAGGCTCTATACAACTGCTGGTATATGTTGAAGTTATTGACATTGAATGAGCGTAAACAATGTGCTGTCTAATGTGACCCAACACCAATGGCTCAGACAGTACGCCACATCGGAAAACTATAACTTGACTATCTGGTCTCCCCTGTAAGAAATGGTTACCCCGAAAAATAGCTGTTTGTGTGTTTTTTGGTCCTGTGTGCATAAAGGAAACTTTGACAACAAGAAACATGACAAAGTGTAACGATCGACGTAACACCATTGTTCCGACCTCGAGTTTCTTTAAATTCATACAAGGAAAACGCCGTAAGGGAAGATATCGCCTTACGTTGCGCATACAAGGGACCTCAAGCATCTGAATGTACGATTATAGCAAATAGGTATTGTATTTCATATTTTGTTTGAAATAAAAAATAAATAAATTAATAAAGCATTTGCTTCTGATGTACAATCGAGATTCTTCGAATTGCCTTGCAAAGATATTGAATTGAACGCCAAAATTGGAAGCGGTTGTTATGGTAAAGATAACAGATGTCGATATTGACTTAAGCTGAAAGAGTAAAAACAGAAATTGTCCACATGGAGAATAAGCAGTTTCTTTCAAAGTCTAAAACACTCACTTTTTTGTATCGAAACCCACATATATTGTTCCACTGAAAACTCATCGTTTATAAGATCGCTGAATTGGAATAGTTTCGTCGACCATCCATAGTTTTTCCCACTTTACGTCACCAGGTCTTTGAGGAATTTTACACATTCTTCGCAAAAAATTATCAAATGAAGGTCCTACGTGATCATTCATTTCTATTTACATCTCAAATGCATCGAGATGTTAGAAGAAACTTTTAAAACTTTTAAAAACAGTCGCGCGGTTCCTAAACGAACCATAATATCTCATTCTCAATACGATGAATTTTATACTGAAAAAATGTAAATTCAAAAATCGGGATTGGTCTCCTGATTTACTCTGACAAATAGTGTCCCATACATGGATACTGCCTATTCTCACTTATGGGTTACCAGAATATGGTCTGCGTTAGGTGAAGTATCTCTAAATCATATAGCGATTTGCATTGACAAATAAAGCCCTGAAGCTATGTAAAAAAAATTAGTTCAGTAGTGGATTTCATATCACACTTAGCCTTTGGGTTATTGGGCATAATGATATAGAGTAACGAGAAAGCTGACCAACTAATAAGATACGCTTCAGCACCCGACAAATTGCCAATGGATCTCGTTAATGATAACCTTTTTAAGCGCCCACTTTATTTCAATAAACGATACGCTATCATGTGATTTTTCAGACTAGTGAGAGCAGAGAGTTCGTAGTTGCATACAGTTGCATACATCTGTCTGATTGTTGAGATACGCATATGATATCGGTATCATTGCTAGTTTCTAATGAGGGTAGTAGCAAGTACCTACGAAAATATACGAGATAACATAGTTTATAACTAAAACTTCAAAATAATTATTGAGCTCACCTATCTTGGAGTTGATATCAACTCTACGAACAAGGCCTTGTAAAGGTTAGTCGAATATTGACTCTAGGAAATAACTCATGCTTTGGTTTGGCAAACAAATGGGTCCGTAAATCCTATCACAAAAAAAACAATTCACTTGTGTACTCGTACAAAAGCACTCAAAGATCTGAATATACATAAATTCGATGGTTTAGATGGTATATCTCCCATTCTTGTGAAGAGGTCTTTTTCCACGATGGAAAATCACGCTGTAAGGTTTGTCATCAATCATACTTTTTAGGACTCTTTCCGGGCAGAAGGAAAACAGCACTTTTCCAGTCCTCCCTTCTTTTCTTTCGTCCGTCAGGCCCAATGCACTTATGTCCCTTCTTTCCAAGGTCATGGAAACGCAGCTAAACCATGAAATACCTCGAATCACGAAAACTTCACAATTATCGGCAGTACGGTCAAATGTCAATATTATGGCAAGTTTTAGTTAAAATAGGGGCAATTAGCTTTCGGAATAATCAATTCAAGTTGTCTTAGACAAAATAAATGTTGGTGTGCCCCAGGGCTCCGTTCTGTCTCTGATACTCGTTTTTATCTTCATTATTGTTCTCTTTCTGCCACTTTTTGTACAGTATATGTATTCCTTTACTCACGACAATACTCTCTGCTTTTCATATTGGTTTACGGACTAATGTCGGCAGCGTATATTAATTTCATTTAATTCCGATATTGACAGTATAACTGGTTGTTCCCCACCAACAAAGTAGAATTTAATATTTCGAAAACATAGCACTGTCTGATGTCGTCATATTCGATATCGTCAAAAATGTAAAGCGATGTGAAAAATACTTCACCCATTCTGACCTGGCTTCAGTATACAAGGTATTTATCCGCCCAAAATTGGAGTAAAATCTTCACATCTGGTCAGGAGCTAATAATCTGTGGCTGTAAGATAGGAAGGGAAATTGTGCAATAAAATTCATATCACACACTCATTTGACACGTTTGAACACTGTCGGAATATACATTGGCTTAACTTGTTCTGTCGTTATTTTCAACACCAATGAAAAGGCGGTACTCTATGCCATGCAGGCTGCTTATAGAATGCCTCGCCAAGATGCTTACTTCCTAGTCATTTTATCATCCAAACATACTAAACCAACGTACATCGGTTCCTCTTTTTCTTTCCTTTTCAACTTAAAGGTGCGCTATGTGAAAAGCTGGTTTGATTTGCTCGTAGGATAACTTTTTGAGTCCTCTACTGTTTTAATTTCTACCAACGTCCTCCCCAGGAGGTATCGAGTTCGCCGGAATTGAAATAAAGGTTCTTATTTACGCATTCGACATCGTCATTTTGTCGGAATCTCTAACGTCATTGCAGATGATGGTCAACAAATTACAGCAGTACTGCAATATATGGAACTTGAAAGTCAACACCAATAAATCAAAACTAATGGTATTCCAAAATGGGACTGATCGCTTGGTGAAAGATGGAAAATGCGTTTTCTAGAATGAAAGACTTGAGGTAGTGAAGGACTATAAATATCTGGGAGTCATTTTATCACCTCACCAAATTTTTAAGAAGCATTTGGAGGGGAAACTTAAAGAAGCCGAAAGAGCAATAAACTGCAATTGGACAGGCACAAAGCTACACTGCTCAGGTATGGGAAATTTTTCAATACGAAAAAGTCTAGAAAATCTGCCGAGATATTTCATTCTGAAAATTTTTAGATTACCTCCCCTATATATTTTTAAATTAAAATCATATTTCATTAAATTGCGAAAGCGTTGTCGCTCCCAAACCAACACTTACCCCACGTTCCCGAAAGACGTTCCTTTTTTCAGGCAACTAAAATCACGGTAAATGAGTTGTCGCCTAGAATACAATAATAAGTCAATTTACACTAATAATTTAGTCTCCTCATTAAATGTTAGATGCCACCCATGAAGCAAAATAACCACTGAGCCCAAACATCTTTCTCTCTCTCTCTATCCAGTTTTCCAAAAAAATTAACACGAGTTCCGGCACACCCCCTTGAGTGTTCTTTAAAACAAAAATTGATTGTAACTTTTCAGGAAATGGTCTAGATTATGCAGGGAACATGATGTCTCGCTGGTGCAGGATAATGAGGAATCTTGGGGCGAAATCCTCCAGGTGTTGCTCATTAAAATAGAGCTGTCCTTCAAAATGAAAAGTCAAACTCAACACATGTATCGAATGCTACAACACGACAATATTCAGAAAGGTTTGCCATTTCATCATGCATCGTTTTACGCTTGCCGAACGTACGCAAATTAATAAAAAATATTATTGAAATTCCAGCTGAGTTGTAAATACACAACGTGAATTTCGTCGTGAGGTCGATCGTCATCATGACTTCAGTGTGCAGGCAATTCAACACACAGTGGAAAAGTTTGAGCGTGAGTATACTCTTTTGGATCTTAAGCCACTAACTAGATAGAAATTTGTGCGAAATGAAGAAAACATAGCCGCTGTAGCGGCCAGTATGGAAGAAGACCCAGAAATGTCAATTCGGCGCTGATTATGCTGATGCAAGAATTGAAGCCCGCACGACCATTGACAATGCAGTGAGTTCGCTAATTGGGCGCTGAAAATGGATTTCGGCCAATAAATCATCTTCCCGGAAGAGGCCCATTTTTGGCTCAGCGGCTATGTCAACAAGCAAAATTGCCACGCCGTAGTTCCAACAAGATGGCGCTATCTGCTATACAAGAGACGTAACGCTCGAAGTTGTGATGGAGAGATTTAGCGACTGGATCATCTCACGGCGAGCGTTCATCAATTGGCCGCCGCGATCATGTGGTTATTTTCTCTGAGCCTATTTTAAGTCATTAGTCTACGCTAAGAAGCCAACCACTTTGGACAAGCGCGAGGCCAACATTTCACTTTCTTCGTTTTGAATGCATTTTTATTTGATTCATTAATTGACACATGCAAGCAATAAAAAAAGAAACGCTTATAAATTAGCTTAAATAGCTTAAAAGCACCAAATGCGCTGAGGAACGAGAAAACACACATATCGAGAGTAATGAAAGTTTCAAAAAGAAACGTAGTTTTAACGATAAACTTAAAAAAAGACCCCTCTCCCTTCCAAATAAAAAATATACTACCAAAAAACGAAGCTCTAATCGCGATCCTAACTGAAGCTTAAAAACAAACTTATTTCCCAATTTTAGTCCTCCCTCCTCACTTATCCGACACAAAGCTCTTACACACCAATCTTCTAATCCAGTAATTCCCCCCGTTCTACCGAAGCCACCGAGCCAACGCGTCTCTTTCAACTTAACCCCACCCACCCATATTATCCCTTCTACGCCACCAAACCCAGCTAGCAACTCATTTCCCAACTTCGACCTTAAAACTGCAGCTAAGTACCCTAATTTCATTAACTCCCATACCCTTAACCCCACATCTCATCCCTCGGCCAACTGCATATCCAATCATTTATCTCCATCTCCCTCCTTCACTGCTCCTATTCTTGATCCCCTTTTTCCGCACACTGTTAAACTAACACAGCAAACCAATGGCACTACAGAAAGTCGATATGCTCTCTCTAGGCTTAGAGAAAGAAAGATATATGAAAACATTCGTCTCTTTCTTGCCTATCTACATGGCAAATCGGACTCGGTCTGCTATGAAGGGAAAACCAAAACCAGCGTCTTGGTTTCCATCCAGTATTAAGGCCTCCCTACTGACCCTATCAGTCTCAGGAACCTTTATGTCAGGTACCACGAGATTTTTAACATGTCCCCTCAGAAAGTAGCAGACGACCTTGCTGCATTCGGCAACTATGTTCACTCTAAGGGAGTCTCACACCTACAGCGAAGTCCAGCCGACCAAGACAAATTTTTTCGTCCATAACGTGCCTCCCTTGCCAGCCCTTAAACCATCCTGTCTCACACCTCTTCCCCACAACATCTCTTTTACATTTTAGTACCGACATTGTCGCAATAAAAATATCACTCCCTCTCAAGTCCCTTTACGTTATATGTTGCTACATCCTACCTATCACCTCAACCTATCGAATCTTACCAATTTGTTATTGATGCGATCGACCATTTAATTGACCTGTTAGACTCTATTGATGATATCCTTATTTTCGCATTTTCGGCGACTTTAATCTTCCTCAGCTACAGTGGCCTATATCAGATGATCAATCGTTTTTCATCGCTTCAAATGCCAACTCAGCTAAGGAATGTCTCTTCTTAGATCGCTTAACAGACTCAAGTCTATGCCAAGTCAGTGGTATATGTAATTATATGGGCAGGCAATTAGACCTTATTTTCACAACAGATCCAATTAACTCCTCAGTTTCACTTTGTCTCCTATCAACAGTCGATAAGTACCCCCCCCCCCCCTACTACATTCAATTTTTCATAACTCTTCATTCCAGTCCCCCCACAACTCTCTCAACCCACGACTTTCATAAAGCAAACTTTCACAAAATCAGTGAATATCTCAGCAGATCCCTCTTTAACTTTCACAACCTACTCGTAAGTATAAATGATGCCTTATCCATTTTTTATAAAGAAATATTTAATTCTTTTTCCCTTTACAATCCGTTTTAAGGCGGGGATTAAAACATCGTCTAATAGTCCTCCCTGGTATAATCGCAAGCTTCGTTCCTTACGAAATAGGAGAAACAAGTTATGGGCTGTTTTCCTACGTACCAGATCCTTTTCCGAATATTCCAACTATATTGGTGCTTATCTTCATTTCACCGAACTTTGCGATTCCCTTCACCAGCGCTACCTTAACAATGCGCAAGTCAACCTTATAAACCATCCTAAGTCCTTTTTTCAATTTGTTAACTACGAAAGAAAGTCCGATGGTTACCCTCCTTCCCTCTCTTTCAACAACAGGTCATCAACCGATCCATTCCCCATTGCCAACTTATTTGACACCTTTTTTAAACAATCCTTCACCAACGACTCCTTTGTACCAGATCCATCCTATTTTAGTTACCTACTGAACTTCTCCAATGGCCCACTTCTCTCTCATATTTTTGATCCGTCTTATATCGAACATAAATTACACCAACTCAATGACGAATTCACACCCGGCCCAGATGGCCTCCCTTCCATATTTCTTAAAAAAAGTTCTTTCTCTCTTTCCCTTGCCCTTTCTTATCTCTTTCGTCTATCCCTTTCACAGGGAGAATTTCCTCAGGCTTGGAAAATCTCCTTCATAACCCCGATCCACAAGAAAGGATCAAAAAATGAAATAACCAACTATCGTCCCATCGCTAAACTCTCCCATATACCCAAACTCTACGAACGTATTTTGTATGAAGTTCTAAGCTTCCAATGCAAATCACTTATTTCCCCTAGACAATATGGCTGACCCTTTAGTTCAACTACCACAAATCTCGTTGAATTCGTATCCTTTGCCCTTTCTGCCGTAGAGAATGGCAACGAAGTCGATGTAGTTGCAACCGATTTTAGCAAAGCCTTCGATAAAATCTCTCATCGATTAATAATCTTCAAATTGTCTGCCCTCGGTTTTGAACCCATACTGCTAAAATGTATATCCTCTTACCTTGAAAACAGTTTTTACAGTGTTCGTTTTAGGTCAGCCTACTCGGCCCCATTTTTGGCCACCTCTGGAGTTCCACAAGGCAGCCATCTCGGTCCCCTTCTTTTTATATTCACCATAAATGATCTCGATATGATCATCAAACACTCGTCTGTCTCCCTTTACGCCGACGACACCAAATTTTTCAAAACCATTTCCTCTCCTCATGACTCTTTCCTCCTTCAACAAGATCTTGATAGTTTTTCGATCTGGTGCCACAAAAATTCTTTGGAACTTAATATCGCCAAATGCCAATACATCACCTTTTCACATAAGCGGAACCAATCTCCTCCCCGACTCTATCTTCTCCATAACCAACCTATGTCCTCCGTACAATCTCTTCGCGACCTCGGCATTTTGTGTGATAGGGAGCTCAACTTCCGTTTACATATGGATGAGATAATCCTCAAAGCCAACTCTGCACTAGGTTTTGTAAAACGGTGGTCCAAAGAGTTCACCAACCCATACGTGACCAGGTCCCTCTATATTACCTTTGTTCGCCCCTCGAGAATTGAAAGCATCCAGCGCCGTTTTCTTCGATTTGCTCTTCGAGGTATGCTCTGGGACGATCCTTTTAATCTGCCCCCCTATCAAAACCGTCTCAACCTTATCAACTTAAGAACCCTTTTCATTCAAAGACTCCTTTCAGGTCACGTTGAATGCGCGTCCCTTCACAACTCCATTTTCCTCAACACTAACCCTCGTAATCTACATATCCCTCGACTCTTCTATCTCCCAACCCACCACACCTCCTATGGCTTCCACCGCACCACTTTTTTTTTCTTAAAACTACCCTAAACCTGACTAAAACTGTAAGCCGGCCACGGATAATAAAATAGACTGACGACTTTGCTTCCTATGGACCTATCTAGTACTGTAGGAATTCGACGATGAAGCTTCTTCTCCTTCATCAAGCCTCCAAAATTGTTGGTGCTGCCGGGCAACATCCCCCATGTCGCGACTCTCTACCGCCCTACTGAACCGAACACGATCCGCACTGCCATGTGCGACGTCTCTGTCTTAGTTGAGTTAGCTGTCCGCAGCTGTTAGAGCGATGTGGAAGATTAGTGGCACCGCTAATCTGTCCTGGATCAGACCTTTCACGTCGAGGTGGAGGAACGCTTCTGGAGAAAATCGTCAGAGCGTACTCTCTCATGATATATAGTGGACGAAATTGTTCACTCTTATTAGATTCGCCCTATTGTACTCAAATTCTGGTGTTCTCTCACTGTGCTCTCACGTCGAAACACAGGAGGCATTCAAATACAAGCATAGGCCATAGGGGCTTGTAGCAGATCACCTTTACCCTCGCATCGAGTTGCTGCTGTAAAACAGTCGGTGGCTTTGTTTAGAGCAACATATATATGTTTTTTATTTTAATTATCCAGTAGATGTTTATACATATATATAATATATACATTTCGACAAGCAAGTGTCTGTCCATGTTGTCCACCGATTGAAAACTTTCGCCAATTCTTTCTGGTGTCCCTAGAGGCACCAGACAAAGGCATCCTAAACAGAATGGCTTCCGATTTTTGAAAGTTTATTTTCAACTTCCAATCCACGCAATATGGTATAATTTTATCGAAGTCACGTTGCAAAAGTATATTAATGACCTCGATCTTTAGAACTAATCTGTACGCGATTAAGTCATCTGCGTACGCTATGGCATGGTGAAGTGACCCTATCAGTTCACTTGTTTAAATGTTTAATGGGATCGGCGAATTTACCGCACCTTTTAGCAGACCGTTTTTATTGTCTAATGCTCCATAAGATGTCACATCGCCATTTTTCAAGATGAACTCTCTATCTATAAGCATATTGAAAAAAATATACAGAAGTGGTTTACTAATGTCCAGCCTATTCAGCTTGAAGTAGCGTCCCTCTGACCATACTTTTGCGAAGGATATTTCCAAGTCAATCAGACAGGCACCAGTGCAGTGGTTCTTATCTTTGTTCCACTGGATATCAGAAAACAGTTTAGACGCGACATGAATGACATTATGCGCCGCCTTGAACCCGAATTGATTATTCAGTTCGAGGCCAACATTCGACACACTATTGCCTGAATAACACCGCGCATATTGGTCATAATGGCATGAACTTAGCTTCAAAATAAAGCCAGAATCAGTTTTAACAAGATCCATCCAAAACCAACTCCAAATCTCAACTATCTGGACTCAAATAGTTGATATGATAAAGTGACCCAGAAAAGACCATTCTCAGATCGGGAGACTGAGAAATTGGCCTATTAACATTTAGAAAAACCACTAAACGCCCTACATCTTTTGCCAAAAACGTAATTATCTGGTTTACAATTTGCCGACTAGTTTCGTCTGAGTGCCCGCCTACCTTGTACAAGAAACCTTCATCAACAAAAAGTTATACTTTCCCATTTATTTCTTTTAATAGTGAGGTTGTTTCATACACTCATTTTGATAAAATCCCTGATCCTTGGTAGACTGACTACTTCATAAATGATTGATGGAACCATTTAGGCGATTTGTTCAAATTTCGAAAGAAAGAAGCTATGTGCACCTCTGGCAAAACTCACCAATATATTGCAGTTCGAAGATACCAAGTTTAACATAGTATGCAAAATGTTCCAATACAAAAATAGACTTTGTTTATGACTGTACAGTCACGACCTTTTCTCTATATATTTGTATTTAACACTTGGTCGGAAAACTCTTCAAGACAATATTAAAGTGTACTCAATGGAATACCGTGCTTCAAAATTCCTTTAAAATTACCATCTACATACGTAGAGCAATTTTTAAAAAAAAAGAACTGCACAGTATTTCAGCATACTCTAAATTTTGAATGCGTTACTATCGATGGGTGGCATCAGAACAGTCAAATTTGACATTGAACTCCTGAAAAAAAACATAATAATCATTCATGTGTATCCATATCTATGTAGATATACCTAGAGTTTAGAAATTTTCCCATTAGACACAGAAATGAAATTGAAGCTCAAGTCATGACGACAGACAACATTCAACAAACAAGGTTACTCCTTTTAAGGACATTTCTAACGACCATCTACCGCTGGGCACATGCCAAACAATGCAAGGCATTTGTCTCTCTAATGACAGGAAACAAAGAATCATTTCTTAAGAAGTACGTGCCACGCGTACACTGGCACCGTACAGTAATAATACAGGCACGCGTCCGTGCGTCGGTCGGTACGGTAACCTACTGATACTCGTAACTGCGAATCTGTTAATTGTCTTCAAAGCACCACCGCGGTGTTCTGTTTTTGTATCTCCCGTCGATGTGCAATGTTCCTGACTCAAAGTGTCACAAAGATGATTGCTGTTTCCATGGTTGTCATCAATGGATGTACCTAATTATGATTGTTTCTTGCGTACATGACCTCGACAAGGGATTTGTCAATAATACTATTATAGCTAGGTACTAAAAGATACTAAAATAAATGCCACCATTAACCTTGACTAAACAAAGGTTGAAAATATTGCTACAGATACTATTGGCATTTTTATTGTGCTAGTAGCTCTAAGGTCATCGCATAAATAGAAGGAAGGTCATAAAGTATCTATGTGTTTTGTTGAGTGACTTGTATAAGTACGAGTATAACCCCAGACTGCTACTCGTATTATCCGTCGAACGCGTAACTATTTTTTTTGGCCGGCGAAAATTGAGTGGTTTTATTGGTCAATATTTGTGCTACCGGAATTATCACTTCGTTGGTTGTCATAATTGATTTTCAGTTAGATGGAAACGGCAATGATTGATGTGAAATGAAATTCTCGTACTTCAAGTTACCTCGTTAAGTGTTGAGCAATTTCACAGCTTTTATATAGTTTACGGTTCGAAATTGATATTATCAAATTATCGAAGTGGATAATGAGAGGTAATTTGATTATATGACATAGTTGTTAGGTAAAATAGAAATAGACAGTGGTTAGTAAATAGAATACTTTGGAAATAAATTAACGTTTGCACGAAATATTTCCTGCTGACCACTAGTGTTTGTTATTTGAATAAATGTAAGAATCATGGTACATTATATTCAGTGCAGTCTCTAGGACCCATCTATAGTCCCACCCTTATTGAATAGAGATCACTTCTCGATGTGTATGAAGAACCAACATTTTAGAAAAATACAGCTGAAAGCGACTCCTTTTTAAGATCAAACATCAAATGCGAATCGGGAAAATAGCCTTATTTACCGATGCAGAAGAACGACAGTAAAGTGGAGTAAGATCGACCGACTGAAGACAAATATCGCTCTTCGTCAATCAATTGATATTAATTCGCAATTGTGTTGGAGGCACAAGTTCCACCCTTGGTATGAGTCGAGGCCGATCTTAAACCTCTTCCTGATCTTAGGGTCATAGCACCCAGTAATTATTGCAACACTAACCGAAACCCTTCCGGCGATTTTGGGTTTAACCACAGCCCCCATGACGCTAACACAAGGGGCCCTACCTCTAACAAGTCAGGCCCGGACCGAGATCCGGGGGGCTCCTGACTCCCTTGGTACCGTGATTTAAGTCCTGGTAGGGACTACCGGTTATCCAGCCGCCAACTTTGGACCTGATGACCGGCAATTTGGAACTGATGAAATCGTAGCAACCTTCGGTAGCGTCATCTGAAGATGTATACGATAAGACCAGTACTTTGCTCTGCCCCCGCTTTTTATTAGACAACGTCATTAATGGGCGAAACCTTTATAATTGGGCGGAGGCCCGCACCCGAAGGACAGAACGTCTCATGTGTTTTGCGTGGACTCCTGCCTTTACGGCCTTATTCCGCGGGATGCCCATACATCCATGGGAGCAAGGATACGCCTTGCCATCGCTCACCGTCATTTCACTGCTTCAGATACCAATTCGGAACTGTGTTGCCGACACAAGTTCCACCCTTGGTAAGAGTCGAGGCCGACCTAAAACCTCTTACTGCTCTTAGGGTCGCAGCACCCAGTACTTATTGCAACTCTACATTGGGCCGAAACCCTTCCCGCGATTTTGGGTTTAAACCACAGCCACCATGACGCTACCACAAGGGGGCCTACCTCTAACAAGTCAGGCCCGGACCGAGATCCGGGGGGCTCCTGACTCCCATGGTACCGTGATTTAAGTCCTGGTAGGGACTACCGGTGGTCCAGCCGCCAACAAGACCTATTACCGGCAACTTGTGTCTGATCGAATCGTAGCAACCTTCGGTAGTGTCATCTGAAGATGTTTACGATAAGACCAGTACTTTGCTCTGCCCCCGTTCATTATTAGACAACGTCATTAAAGGGCGAAGCCTTGATAATTGGGCGGGGGCCCGCACCCGAAGGACAGTGGGTTGAGATCTTCGCTGCGGAAAACAACTTGACGTAGCTTGTAATACCGCGAATACCAGACGTTGATAGTCATACCGCCAATACCCTGGACTTGTTTTAACTACTCGTCATATTAGCTAATTTCTCGTATGCTAACGGTATGGCAATACGAGAAAACCAATTGGAGCGGACTTAACACCTTCTTTAGCAATTTTATCTGGTCATTATATTTCCTCGATAATGACGTGGATGCCGCAGTTGATATGATCACTGACACTATTTTCCTAGGAAAGAGATCCTTTATCCCTCGTCGGTTGAAGAGTATGAAAACAAAGGAATAGGGATGTACGACTCGAGTTGTAAAGAGGCGGTCACGGTTAGACAAAGTTCAAACGAGCCAGAAATGACCACAACCCCTCCCTCAAGCGTGTGAAGTTTCAATATGAACAAAAACTGAGGCAAAAAATATTAAAATGTCCCAAAGGAAGTAAAAATTGTTGGTCGTTCGTTAAAAAAAAAACATTAGAAATTCTGCCTCATCCTCCAACCCTACGCTCATTTATAATGACATTCCAGCTATAAGCTCTTTGGACAAGGCAAAACTGCTTGCTTCGCACTTTGTGGCCAGCTCAACACTTCCAAATTTTGCTTTCACTTGAGTGCGTGGAATCTTCAATGGGACGAATCCACTTTCGCGCTCGTGTAGTAGCAAGAGTACTTAAAGATCTTAATATTCTCAAATCTGCTGGTCCAGATGGTCCAGAAGAAGGGTGCTTCTGAAAAGGTGTTCTTCCTCGCTGGGAAAACCATTGCGTAAGCTTTTTCATTAATTTTACTATTTAGGACTTTTTCTGAGCAGATGGAAAACAGCATTTGACCAGCCCGCATTTGACAGAGCCATTGCAATTACGTTAATACTTTATAAGGTCATGGAATCGCTGATTAAGTAGATTAAGCTCATTAAGTATCTCAAAACATGAAAACTTCTCTATGACATACAGTACGGTTTTCGTAGCAACGGGTACACTGCTGATCTGATGGAATGTCTCACCAAAAAGGGGAAACAAAGCTTGGTGAAAGCAAGATAGTTGCACTCGATATTTCTAAGGCATTTGACAGAAAATGGCATCAGGCTCTTTTGTCGAAAATGCATGCATTTGGAATGCCTCTCTTCTTCAATGTATTATCAATATAAACTACCGTTCGGAGCATTCAATTCAAGTTGTCTTGGATGGTTTGAAGTTTAATACTTAATATTGCTGACGACAGTACTCTCTGCTTATCATATTCGTTCCCGAACTCATGACCCTGCTCCTCGGCTATAGGACGGGACCGTCAGCGTATGTTAAGCGCATTAAATTCCGATATTAGCAGCATAACCAATTACGGAACTATCAACAGAGTGGAATTTAGGATTCCAAAGTACAATACTGTTTGCTGTCGTTAAAGCGAAATCCAAGCACCCAACCGTTATTCATGAACGGCACTTTCGTTTGACTATGAACACAAAGCCCTTTCTTGGAAACAAAGTTTACCCTATATGAAACCCTTATCATACCTGCTTTCCTTTACGAATCCAAGGCATTGGTTTTTATAGAAATCGGATAAGGGAAACTTTGGTCGAAGCTAAAAGGTGGTTGGTCCGATATGCGTTGACAAACACTAAGGCTGTACAGAGATATTGGCATATCCAAGAGACTGCAAATAAGTCCCGTAGAGCATGTATTGTAATTCCAATTTACAGGGACAATGCAATAGGTTAAGCCTTATGTAGAATTTGGAGGAGACCTTAACCAACTGAATTACCAATTAAAGGTTCAGTACACCAGCACTACGGACTCTGATACTCCTTAAGTAAGTAAATGACTCGAGAATAATATAAGTTATATGAGTGGACAAATTTCTTATGTCAAAAACTACGAGTATATTTTCGGAATTTCTTTTTTACACTAGAGAAGAACCATTGTTCGCACATTTCACTACAATTTAAAAACTTCGTGTCTTCAAATATAAAGGACACATAGTTCAACAACTCGTATTAATAACACAAAATGTCATCGACATAAATGTATTCTAATTATTCAGTTTACTTAATAATTCAAATATTTCTAGCGATGATTTGCTCAGGTAATAGCTTTTAAACGTTAGCATTTCCATTTCAATTTCCCCGCCAATTATGGCCACAAACTGAGTCGACAATCGAATCAGTTTACAATTCATAACTTGCCTCAATTGACTGCACTTCATCAGGGAGGAAGAAGATTATCTGCACGACAAATGCAAATGCCAATTTAAATATCAAAAATGGAAAACTGAAATTGAATCACAAACCGACTTTTCGATAATTTCACCTGTCTGGCTCTAGCTGACTTGTAAAAGTTGTTACCCAGTCCAAAGCTATCGATCGATAGCTAGCCCCACAAACAACTCAATTACCGACATTCACTTAAGTTTAAAGCAGATTGCTGCTTAGATACATTTTCTAACTAGGCATTCGACAATTCCGTGCTAAAAGCAAACTCACCTACATTGGTATCGTTATCGATTACAATCAATGCCATACGCGACTTGCACATGCACACGCAGTAGAAAAACGAGTACAGCACTGCTATATGAGTATGAATGACTGACAGGCGATGAGACTCCTCGAAGAGGCTTTGCCGCGTTTCCTGTCTACTACACGCCGAGCAATCCATGCTTTAACATGGAAACATAAAAGGAGACGTCAATCAGACGATGCAACTGACGACTGAAAGGATAAATTATTACGAGTACAGGCAACCGACTTTATTTTTGCCATACCTATGGTGCCGATATTGCGAAACAAAAGTACGGGATAGCTCGGCTAAGCTTCAAGGATGGTGCAACAACCTCTTTGATCGTGTGTTATGGGTATCCACCGGGTATGGGGAACCAATTGAATTTAAGTACTTGAAGCATGGAACGCTTGTTTTCAGTCAATGATATTGTCAACGTCATTAAAGGCATCACTGACATGGAGAAGCAGCATAAAATGTTCATCGGCTAGCCCCTTGATGAGAAGGCAATCTGGCTAGAGATACGAGAAGATTGTAAAGATGCATTTGGCCTATGTTAGTTTCTCCATATAGGTAGATAAATACACATGTATGATCTACGACTTTAAGTAGTGTTGATGTGATGATTTGGCGCTCCTAGAAATAAGGCCGGCGAAGAACAATTGCTGATTTGTTTTACGAGAAGGTGTGGTATATCTAAAGGAGTAATAAAGCGTGGAGTAACAAATCATTTTGTGTCATTTTAGCTACGGTTATCGCAAGAGGTATCGAAAATGCTCAAAAGGATGTAAATACGGGTTGATGTAAAACAAATCGAAGCTACGAAATCAGATTAATAGAATAAGAAAACAATAAAATATCAGGCTATAGGAACTGATACAATAACAATTGAAATGGTACTAATAAAAATTAGAAAATATGTACATATATACGAGTACATATTTGAGTAAGATGCCATCGATGTCGAACTGACTTCGGAAGTGTTAGAAAATTGTATTGTCCTTCTTGTGAGGCTTAATAGCAAACCGAGGAATCAGTCATATATTAGTTACACCGAATGGACGAGTGAACAAAGCTTTAATTTCAAAATTGATTAACATCATTACTTGGCGAAGGAGTTACCAAAACATAATCAATTTAAAAAAAAAGTAAAACAAATACCCATGATGACTGAACATTAAAGTAAAAGCTGTTAATGTGTTTGAGTGTGATTCCGTTCTTCTTTACTTCATGTCCAACTCAACGTACTTTGGGCAAGGTAAAATGTGCGCCCTCCAGCCAAGCTCTTGCTGTAAGTAACCTATATAGACTTACGTATGTGAGTAGGTAAATACATAAGTTATTTAATCACTTTCAACTTCAGGCGTTCCTTGCAATATCATCGAAACATTCGTTCTAGTAATCTAAAGATATTCGTGGTTTCAGTGCCAAAGTGCCTACAGAACAAGCTCCTACCTCATTTACACAGCAAAGTCTTGACAATTTTCTGTTGAGAGATTGGAAGGATGACGTTGATTTTTAAGCAATGTCAGCAAGTATTCGTTTGGTCTATCCACATCCTGAACAGCCTTGCCAGCTAGAATTTTAACTTGCCAGAGAATATTGTTTACAAATCAATACTCTCGTTTCACAGAATCTCACTATGATGACATTTTACCCAATCAAGGTCCAGCAAATCAAGCACTTTGGCCGTTTTCATTAAAGCTTTGCATTCTTGAACTATTGTTCGACCTTTGCGTCTCCACATACATTTTCGAAGCAACAAGGATTCAGATGTTTTTGGGTTAGTTAGATATAGTCAACACGCAGTCAGTGAAATCCTATGCAGATCTTTAACCGAAAGTATTATAGCGAAGTCAAGTTGCTATATGAAAAGCTTCAGTATAGCGTTGTAATCGGTCCTTTTGTGTCTAGGGAAAAATACTTAAAAAATACGTATTTAAAAGAAATTTATTTAACCAATTAGCCGATGCATGGGATAGAGTGGGCTTGAATCATTTCCATATACGATAATATGTCACATGTTTTGTCGAAAGATCTTTTATACTGCCAGAATCCAGCGACAGTATCTTGGACGCGACATGCACAAGTCGATGATTACGTTTAGTAGTGTTAGCGCTTCAGATCTATAAGTAACCATCCTCCAGCTGCTTATGCACAGATGTTAGAACTCTTAAAAGCGTTAAACAGAAAATCAAAAAAAAAAGTACTAAAGCAGCGGTTTCATCTATTGATAGCGACTAGTTCTTTGTTCGAATATTTTGTTCCAACAAAACAAAACAAAAAATAACAAAAAATTCAGGGGAGACGGGACGCAACCTTGTGAATAACTTATATTTACCCCCTGCTACTAGCTGTTGGCTGAATCTGCATTCACAATTACAGTTTGGTTCAATTGCATTCATTGCTATTGCTAGACCTTAAAACTAGTAAGGCGTCTAGCCAATGTAGTCTGACCAAGTTCCACTTGGCGCCAAATCGAAACTATTAAATCGCATAACCCGTATACATTCAACCCATTCTATTCACTATGTAGATTTTGAGACATGGTCTCGAGCAACGTTCCTCGTAGGTAGGAAGTATCATCTGACAGAGCATATATTCACGAAACAGTTTGGCGTACATGATGTTCAACCATAAACTGCATGCTTTCGAAAGAAGGATGACTCTTACATAAGAGTACTTTGTTACTGATCTTCGGTATGAAGTTTACTATCCCTGTCATCCAGAAGTTTACTGACAATGAAAATTGAAGTGAATATGTATGTATGTATATAGAGGAGGCAAGAGCATGCTTATTGCTTTGTGAGTTTCGATTGTTTCGTAGAATCATCGGAGAGACCCTCTTCGAAATTTAGATCATCTTTTTATACTTCCTTCAAATAAGTTTCACTTACTTTCTTACTTATGTCGCGTTTTAGTTCGGGATCAACCTGGGCCTCAACTAACAAGCCTCTATAGTTAACCCGATCCTTAGCACCTTCCTCCAGTTGCGCACTTCAAGTCCCTTTCTACTTGTGTGTGCCACCTTAGGTGCGTTGCCCTCTGGGTTAGGTTCGAAGACTCTGCGGACCCGAGCGTTGGTGTTCATTTGCTCTACATATCCAAACCATCACAGGCGACAAATGCCGCCAGACAACTCATATAGTTCCTCATTGAATCTTCTCCTTCAAAGCCCGTCAAAACAAACCGGTCCAAATATTGTACGAACAATTTTTCTAACGATACAACTGACGATATACGATATTCATCCGCTTTCGATAGAGTCCATACCTCACCGCCATAAAGTAGGATTGGGGTGATCAAGAACTTATGTAGAGACTCCTTAGCTGTTCGGAATAGGACCTAACTACTCAATTGCCTTCTTAGCTCAAAGAAACTTCTTTTTAGCGATAAAGAAGAGTGATTTTTCGTTTTATTTATACTGAGGTGTTGTTGGTAGAATTGATAGCAGAGCTATAGTAAACAAAGTCCCTTACTACCTTGAAATTATATGTAGCAGTCGCTTGTAATGTTCTGTTAAATTTGTCAATGTTGTATGCCCATTCTGTTTGACAACATATACTTGACTTTGCTCCCATTTACCGCCAGACCAATTTTGGCCCGCTGAGTTCTGACAATTATATCAATATCATTGACGTGCGCTAGTATTGCAGTTGCACAGATTTTTAAAAGATTGTGCCTCCTGTGTTCGCTCGTGAGTCTCGCACAATTCTTTCAATTATAATGTTATAGAAGTAACATGGCCACACAGGTCTCAGTTGGGTCTCAATTAAAGTCGAAAATGAGAATTCTCTGTAGTCATCCTCCACAACCTGACTACATTTTCAGTTAGTTTTAGTTTTATATGCATTTTATTTTCTTAATCACTAACTCTTACATACTAACTAAAAATGCTTAAATGCTAGCTTACAATTACTTAATAATCTTATACTAACTTACTGGCCCCACACAGGCACTCTAAGCTACTCTAAATTCTTATAACTATGTCTTTCGACTTCATTTACATTTTACTTAGAACTATTTATTTTGTATACTTAAAGCTAAGAAAAAAAATTTGTTAACAAAACTTAGCATATGGACTTTTTTTTTTTTTAATAAAAACTTAGTATCTAACTTAAAATAAACCTTAGCCTACCTAACCTAAATGTACAATACACACACATAAACACACATAGACGTTATACACAATCATATACATATATCAGTATACACCTTTGTATACACTGATATATGTATATGTTTCTTAAATGCTAACCTAAACCTATGTAAGCTGGCCACCGCTATTCACAGAGCAAATAAATTGGTCAGCTCTGCCTCATTAGTGAGGCTGTTCCGTAATTGACGGAAACGATGACGAAACATCTTCTCCATCATTCAACCACCAGAAATGCTGGTGCTGCCGAACGACATCCCTCTTATCGCGATTCCCCACCGCCCTACTGAACCTGAGGCGATCCACACTGCCGTGTGCGACGTCTCTGTTGTAGTTGAGTCGCCTGTCCCCAGCTGTCCGAGCGACATGGAAGATTAACGGCACCGCTGATCTATCCTGGATCAACCCTATCTGATCTAGGTAGAGGAATACTTCCCGTGGAACGAAGCCGTCAGAGCGCACACTCTCGTGGTAAAGGTAATTGGGGTAGTAAGCCCCAGATATCAGGTTATTCGTCGAAGTCATTGCTCTTGCAATGTACCTTCGAGTCAGCTTAATTACGAAATTGTCCACTCGTATTAGGTTCGCCCTATTGTAAAGGACCTCATTAGGATAAAATTTCTTGTACTCCGACTCTGGTGTTCTGTACAAGCGAAGACAAGCCCTAAGACAAGCCCTCTCAAACACCCGAATCTTTTCCATTAAGCTTGCTCTTACATTGAACCACACAGGACAACCAAATACCAGCATGGGCCTAATAAGGGCCATGTAGCAGATTACCTTTACCCTCGCATCGAGTTGGCTGCTATAAAACAGTCTCTTTGTAAGGGCAAAAGCACCTCTAGCTCTGGCCAGAGCAGCATCTACACTTTTGCCAAAATACAGAAACTGATCTAGCCAGATTCCAAGGTATCTGACTACATTTCGACAGGCAAGAGGTTGTCCGCGTTGTCCAATGATAGAGAACTTTCGCCAATTTGTTCTGGTATCCCTAGAGGCTCCAGACAATGGCGTCCTAAAGAGAATGGTTTCCGACTTCTGAAAGTTGATTTTCAACTTCCAGTCATCGCAAAATCGTCTTATCATATCGAAGTCACTTTGCAAGAGAGTATTAATGACCTCGATTTTTTTACCTGTTCTGTACGCTATCAAATCGTCTGCGTACGCAATAGTATGGGGAAGTGAACCTATCAAGTCGCTTGTAAAAATGTTGAATAGGATCGGCGAATTGACCGCGCCTTGCTGAAGACCATTTCTAATTTGAAATATTCCAACAGAAGTCACATCGCCATTTTTCACGATGAACTGTCTGTTGGTTAGCATATTATAAAGAATGTACAAGACAGGTTTACTGATGCCCAGCCTAGTCAGCTTATAGAAAAGACCCTCTAACCATACGGTGTCGAAGGCCTTCTCCAAGTCAACAAGGCAGGCACCAGTGCACTGTTTCTTGCCTTTGTTCCATTGGATATCGGACACCAGTTTAGACGCGGCATGTGAGATATCATGTCCCGCCTTAAAACCGAATTGATTATCCGGAACTATATGTTTGTCCTCAACCCACCTAGTCAGAGCTCTATTAATTACTTTTTCAAAAACCTTACTGATATTCGGAAGGAGACTTATCGACCGGAGATTCGCCCGATTGGATATATCCTTTCCCTTTTTGGGGATACGTTGAACCACCGCCGTTTTCCAATGCGCTGGATAATGTGCATTATTCATTGCATTATTAAACAGGGTGGTGTAGATGTCCACTACTTCTAGAGGAAGATGTCGATGAATAATATTCGGAATACCATCGGTCCCCACTGATTTCTTAACTCTGATTGTGTAGAAGATCTCATAGAATCCTTCCTTCGAAATGAACGGGGGTAGGTCACCCTCTCTGGAAATTACATTATTTGCCATATTTTCGTCGCTAAACCGGGTGAAACCAGAGCCTTCGGATCGCCAATTCTCTATTTCATTTCGAATGTAGCAGTTGTCCACCAAGACGCGATTGTCCAGGTCATAATTAGGGCCAATGATATCAATGGCCTTGTATACTTCCTGGAAAGTCGCCCCTATGGCCTCAACCTTCTCCTGTGGATCCTCGATCACAAAGAAGTTGTCATCATCAGCGGCCTCATTTGGATCAATACCTGCTATTGTCAGTAACCGTTCGTTGTCTGTTGTCCGGGCTATTTTAAGACACTGAAGGTCGTTTTGATTTTTTCTCCGAAATAGTTTATTTATTTGCGGAAACATATTCGGGTTGCTGGTGTTTACAGCCCGAACCTTGTTGTTCCAATACAAACTTACAGAAATTCTGTAATTTTCTTTTATTAGCGTTTGGATATTTTTAATCGACGACTTCAGTGTCCTAATCTCCGAGTCTTGTCGGTCAGTTAACTGTCTGTACAAGTTTTTAAGTCTTGTCAGAAGTCTACTTTTCTGTCGGTGCAGTGCGTCAATAGTCGGATTGCGGAACAGGTCTTCGTTAGTCGTGCGTCGATACCGCGGTATTGTAGTGTCCATAGTTTGTTTAATTGTCTCGTCCATTTGTTTTAGGTAATTGTCGATCTCCTCGTTTGACAAATTCCTATTGGACGGTGGGTGGAGCGTGTTCGAGGAGAGCGCTATTTTCAAGGTTGCGGAGAAGCGTGTCCATCGAGTTTTACTGTAGTTGTAAGAATATCTTTGAACAAATCCCGCAATTTCATTGGGAACTGTAATTTCGGTGCTAAAATCGCAATGGTCACTGTCATACACGAATGTGCACAGACAATTTAGCGTTTATAAATTCGTACCTGTCAGTCGTATGCGTTCGTCGTACAGCAGTAGATCCAAATAAGACCCGCCTCTGGGAAACGACGGGTTATCCGTCGCTTTAAGACCGAGTCTGTCATGTACATCGTGCTGACCAAACCAATCGAGTAGTAGGTTCCCTCTAGTATTTGGCAAATTATTTCCCCAATCCCTGTGTCTAGCGTTGAAATCCCCGCCGATTATAAAATAATTCTCCCCCGATTCCAGCCTCAGAAGTCGAAAAAGCGTGTCGAGCTCTGTAATGAATAGGGTGGATTGTGAAGCCTCAGGTGCATAAACAGAGGCCAAGTACAGCCGCTTTCCACTGCGGAGCGGGATGCAAACGACGACTGCTCGGCGTTGTAGCCGGAGAAGCAACAGTCGCTTGCTGTACCGTAGCCCCCCTACCAGACGCCATTTGGGCGTATGAAATTTGGGACGTGACGGCTGGTGTTTGAAACCTAACAGGTGAACGTTTGACCTCCACCTTCTGCTGCCGAGCCAGTTTTGCTTTCTTAATGTCAGCGAACTTAGGACAACCCCGATAGTTTGCGGTGTGTCGCACGTTCCCACATAATACGCACGAGAGCTTCGACCTATCGGATGCTCCGTCAACACCCAGAGCACACTCCTCGGAACTGTGGTTCTTTGCGCACTTCACGCATCGAGGCTGCATTTGGCAGCTCGACGCGGCGTGCCCGAACCTCTGGTAGCGAACGCATTGTATAACGCCTTCGCTCCTTTTTAGTTTTTCCCAGTTCACAAAATATGCCAGATAAGATCTTGCATAGAATATTGAAGAGACTTATATTTACTCGTATATAAGTATGATAGTAAGGGACCCTTTTTTGTGGATCGTGGAAATTATGCTGAGATCCGTTTCATCAGGCATACCAGACCTTTCCACCAGCAACTTTGAATACGTCGACAGGTAAACCGTCAGGTCTAGCAGCTTTATTGGATTTCAACCTTACTTCTTGGGTCTATTCTCCCTAACATCGGGATGTTGCACTTCGTTGGAGTTATACAGCCTGCAGAAGTATTTTAATACTCTCAACCCCAACTGTGACTTTTTACAAAGTTTCATTCTTCATCTGTGAAGGTTTACGGCTTTTCTTGCCTTGACACGTTTTGGTTCTCTCTCTCGTCCGCTTTGTACGCTTCTTATTTAGATGCATGTGCGGCATTCTTCATGAAACACGGGATTAATTTCTTTATAGTGGTGGGATGTAACCCAGCACATTAGCACGTTAGCATGTTGTTCAGAGATTTTGGGATACGCGTTCTTCAAAGATTCTCTTGCGATTGTAGCTTTTCTAGGTTATATCTTCTCACAGTAGTTCTTCTTTGTTGTGGCCATTGAACAATTTGCATTTGTACCATGGCTGCAAAAAGGTAGTAGTTCGAGTCGATATTGGCTGTTCGGAAGGTTCGGATGTGCAGAATATTGGAAGCATGCTTTACGTCGATCGCAATGTGATAAATTTGATTTAGCGTTTCATGGCCCCGAGACCACCATGTCACTTTGTATGCTATAGTGATATTTCGTCTCGTCGGAAAGACAATAAACCTAAGCTCGTTGCAGAAGTGGTTTCATGTAGGCTATGCTTACCAATTGTCCTACCAAAGATGTCCTCCTTTCCTATCCCAAAATAAGTTTACCAGGACCCATTTAAAAGTTTAAGTTTGTTTTAGTATGAAGTCGCTGCAGTTCTGTGTTACATCATTGAGCAGGTGGGATCGTTTCGTACCAGAACACGATAATTCAAATTAGTGAGGGTACTATTCAAGTTCTTATTCTGGTATTACGTCGAGTTTCGACAGATTTGCACAACGATTTCGTAAGTACATTTTATCTCAGTTAGTTTTCAGATTCAAAATTCGATGTACCCATGGTCTGACATAATCACTTATAAAGGTCAGGACACGATTACCACTCACATTAAATTATACCGCGCATTGGAATAGCACATATGAGAGGTTTTATCTTCCTGAAATCACAACATGTTACTGGTACATACATATACATACGTAACTCGATCTACTTTACAAAATGGGTTGTATCTGACTACTTCTTCCACTTGATTTTGTCGGAGACAGAAGTAAAATGGATTTTTATTGCAATAGATAGTCAGTGTCTGTTGAAGTAGCATTCGCTGATTTTCTTCTTGTACTATTGTAGGATTCGGTCTTCCCTTTACAAGCATAAGATCAAAAGCGCACAAAGCAGACCAAGCTTATACCAGCCCTATTATATCGCAATTAGCATAAGGTAGCTGTCATAACAGGGAGACTAAGCCCGGCTAACATACTTCAAGATGGTCCCAATGAAATTGAGGTAACAAGACCTAAGACCAATTCTCTAAATAGGTATGAAATTAAAATCATTTTTTGTTATTTTCAATAAAGGCAACAGGAAAGTAGGACATTTTTGGTAATGCGAAATAACAGGCCACCCGACATAATATCTGTAAATGGATTAAAGCTAATAGACTATGCTGAGGGCGTAATATCGCTGTAACTAGTACATGGTTCTCTCACCTCCATATTCGCAGAGGAACAGAGCGGTCAGCTGATTATAAAATAGCCAACCAAATTGATCACACTATGATCGACGTGTCATCGATTCCACTGACGCTGCTGATTTGGTGAACTTCGCCTGACGACCCCTACGAAACCATTTTTTTTTTCCTGAAGATCTGTAGAAAGATATCTTAACAATGAAGTTATCCTGCATAGAAAGACAAAAGCTTCTGGTGCAAAAAATAACAAAAGAAAATCGGCTTCTTCCGAGAAGTAACAGAGAGACTGAAAAACGAGCAATCAAGGAAATGGAGTTGCACTACTTCAGGAACAAATTAAGAAAGTTTTATCGAGAAAAGACTCCTCAAGTCGTCAAGTCCTCCACAAAAACCTGTGAAGATGAGCAAGCAAGCAAGAATCACAGTCAATGTGAAGGATATGGAAGAACCACATCTGCAGCTTGCAAAACGGTGAAGATGACCCAAATTAATCCATCAAGCAGAACGGACTATTCAAGTGGGGTGAAGAAAGTCAGTATTTTCGTTCAACCGACAAAAATGGAGTAAAGATAGCAATATTTACAATAATCTATAATTGCAAGACTGCCGAATGCGATGGTCTAACTGCCGAGCAATTTAATGCAGCAGGGGATTACCTGGTAAAGACCATTCACAACCTCATTCTCAAGATTTGGTTAGCAAAAAGTATACCAGATGAAAACAACCCCAACATCTTCTAAACTGCGCCAAATATGAAGCCATTTGTCTCCGTATTGTGTGAAATCTTAAAACCAGTCATCAAAGGTCTTCTTACAGCCCTGTAAGTCGGCAATGCACCATATAATCGCACAACGAAAGATCCCAGAGAAAACAGAAGATGACTACGAGAAGATGGAAGCTTATTACAACGTTATCGATTACAATTCACGTTTGTATACACCTGCTTATATACGCTATATACATATGTATGTATGTATGTGGGTTTGGAAATAATGACAGTTACGGGTACTTCCACTTCCAAAAATAAATCGATGAATTACAATTGAAATTGGTGTTTGTTTGACATATAATAGCAACACCAACAGATACTATTTAAGATCCTGATGACCACACACCTTACGCATAAAAGTATACCTTAGTGAAGGCAGATGAGTATATCCTTGGTCGTTTTGAATGGAAAATTCTACTAGTGGTATTGGTCCGAGCATTGGGACAGGAGACATAAAAAAATGAACTCTACGAGTTGTATAGCGGTATTGGCCTGGGCAAGAAAAGGGAGTATCAGTAATCGGAGATGCCTTGGGCATATAGAGCTCGCGGATAAACCTCGATTTGTACCAAAAGGAACAACGCAGCAGAGGAAGACCCGGATCAAGTGAAATTGGACATCAAAGACCTTCAAATGCACAACAGTTGGCCAAAAACAGCACCTAATGGGGAGATTTGTATCGCCATCTAAGTAAATACATCTTAAATTTTGAAAAACAAGAATGAAGGGAAAATGCTGATTTCTCACTGCTTTGGCTCGATTTTTATAGCCTATGCTGTGATGTTTACTCTCTCTGTACAGTGATATCATTGTTGATTTCTTTTGGAGAATTACTCCCCAACTGGCAGTCCGAGTAATACATATAATAAGAAGTACTGAAGTATGCAATTCTTCTTCTAGATATTCTAAGGAGTTTGGTTAATTAGTCTAAAGTTAAAAGATTCTTGGTACTTGGCACCCAGAGCTCACCAGTGTATTGGATTGCTAGTACGTATATTCAGGGGCTTCCGACTTTTATTTTGATGAATCACACAATAGGACTTTCACAGTACAAAAAAAATGAATCATATTTAAGAATAAAGTAACCATACAGCAACATTTATGGATGTAGTAATGAATTTTATTAGAAAATCACCGGCTAACACAGTTTTTGTTTTAATTGCAAGCAGTTACAGTCACACAGTTACAGACACGCCAGTGACTAAGTCTAATGTACTTTGCCTAGCTCGAACTATTAAAAATTACGAATAGTGTATACAATTGTGGTATGTCGACGATGCTGGATAACTCCTTTTTCCACTCAAGCAATGCATTTGAAAATGTTCCCATCTCGAATGGGTGCCCCAGTACATCTGTACACTGAAGTTCAAATATTTGTCTCACTGTTTTCAATGCTCCAATGCACTTAAGGAAAATCCTGTATCCTCTTTGGATACCATTGTTAACAGAATTTCCCACCTCCCGTGTATTTTAATTAACTCCAATTTCAGTAGAATTCAAGAAATCTCAGACCTTCCGTCCTTTCGTCTGCTACTCTTTTGGTACGACATCGATTGTCAATACCCGAGAATGCTCGCACTGATTCTCCTTACGACTACCACTGAGACCAACGAGAATGATGACGATGACGATGACGAAAACGTGGACTGCGCAAAGTCGGTTTGCCGTCGCCGACAACAACGACCTTCTCTTTCTTCAAACAGCACAACCTAATTAAAATAAATTCCAAAGTCACAGAAATGCGCAATCCTGGTGCAGCGTACGCATCATAAATTCGGACATCATTCACAGTGAGTGAGTGCGCGGAGAATCCCTCAAGACACTGATTTCCATTTGTGCGAAGGTTAAATGGTGCGCAGGGAGAGCAGCAGCAACAAGGAATTCACTCGTACTCGTATTCGTATCCGAACACAACAACCACTTTGGGCACCCCTTGACAGAGCAACTCTATCCTCATCCCACGAGTGAAGCCCAGCTTCCACCTCCTAATTGTGACTGTATTCCCATTTATTATGGTTTCTCCCCTGACAGCGTCTCCTGCGCTTACCCAATAGTATAGTCTTTGCATTGTACGGCCCAGCCATGCAGGCTGCTGGAGCTCAATCTTCTTGGGTGGTCCAGCACGTTCGGCAAATGTTCAAAAGAGTCCAGGCCATCACGAAATCAAATCAGCACAAGCAAAGGGATGTAGGGCAGACGATGGGCAGTGGGCTGCGAGAAACGGGTGGCGGATGGCAGTCGTGTACAAGGAGTGAAGGGCAAACATTCAGTAAAAATCTTTGCATCCCATGCTCACAAGGGCTTGAGAATTCCTCTCCTACCGATTTTGCAAACATTTTCTTCCTCTTCCTCCCTGCATTTACTTGCTTGCTCTGATACTGGTCGTCGTAGTCTTCGTCATCATCGTCATCATCATCGTTTAGAGTTCTTGATCTGGGAGTAATCTCAGATGATGATATAAGGATAGTGGGATTTTGTGAGCAGCTTTTTGGTGCGTAATACAGTTCTGCCCATCGGTCTACGAATACCGTGTATATGTCATCCTGAGCTGTACTTCAAGGTGAATTGGTACACCAGGTAAACAATCGGTCCTTCGCATTGTCTGTGGAAGAGATGTATTCCTACAGCATCCACCGGTAATAGATGCATTTCTTGTAGCAATTTATTGAAATTAATCACCGCTGCATTTGGCCACTTGCAACTTGGGCTTAGTTGGATTTGTTTCTTGTTCTCCGCGACAGGGGGAGGAAACAGCAGTTTCGTGCATGATTAATGACGCGGTGCGTGAAAAGGCAAACTAAGGAGAGTCTTTAGAGAAGCGACAGCACATTGGAAGAAATCTTTAAGAAAGTCTTGGCCGCGTTCATAACAATCTGTGAAAGGATCTTTACCAGTCCTTTGTTCAAGTAAAAAAAAATCAATTTTGGAATATCTTTGAGAAGCGGTTAAGTAGAAAAACACACGAAATGCCTCGCCTCAGCATCATTGGATTAATGAAATGTAATCCGACATCTAAGGGATTGGTGTACCGACAGTGTAGATTCCTTCAAAGTATTTTTTATCTTATGACCATTCCAAATTAGGGGTAGTATATTTTTTCCACAATTGAAACTGCAAGTTGAAGACCAGATTCAAACTAGGCTAGGCCAGGACTAAGAAATTAATGTGTTGCAAAATAGTCTCTTCCATCATTTCCCTTGGAAAGAAGTAAGTTTCTGGGCGTTGCTTAGTACTTCAAATAAGGAAAGGAACCGGACTATAAACCGGTATTAAGTAGATGAAGGAAATCTTTAATTTGATATGATACTCGTAGATCATCTACATCATCATTTCTCAAGTACACCTTAAAATACAGAAATGTATTTTCAAAGTTCGAATAAAAACCCGCCGTAGTCAATCCCAAATCCGGTTTGGAGAGGAGTAGAAGACCCATAGAATATATGTATGAAACTTCCCCGTACAAGTTGACACCAAGAAGCATGAGAGCGACCAGCGTACTAGGAGACTCAAGTGGTAGTGTATTGTCTTCTCAATCGGACAGTTCGGGGTTCAATACTAGCCGTGACCGAAAGACTTTTTTTCAGGCAACTAAAATCTCGTGAGATGGTTGCCTCAATACAATAAGTCAAATTACACTAATAATTTAGTCTCCCCATTAAATGTTGGATGCCACCCATGGAGCGAAATAGCCACTGAGCCCAAACATCTTTCTTTCTCTTTCTGTCCCATTTTGCGAACACCTTAACACATGCCTGAAGTCTTTCTTAAGGCCACCTGAGTATTAAGCTATTAACAAAAAAAAAACATTGGCTTTTACGAGCGAAAAAACAACGCTTGAGAAAATGATGACTGAAGCCGTAGAGAGATGTTACTGCAGAACGATGATCGAGAATTAAATATCTCAAAGACCGCATCCCGAACAGAAGCGTTAAGGCCTAAGGTTAAGTGTGTGAACACGCATGTAGAAGATTCAAAGCCTTGACTGAAAATGTGGAAAAAATAGCGGACTGTTTAGGGACAGAATGAATCATCCAAAGTAAACGAATTCAAAGCGATATCTGAATCAAAATCTATAAGACTGCTTGAGCAGATAGCTCCGTGTCGAATTATTTAAAGTAGCTGGAGCTGATTTGATAAGGTACATATCACAATTAATTTCCAAAATAATAATAATGATTTCCACGTTGTCTGGAAAGCACCCGAAATTTTTGACAATAACTTTTCAGGTCCTTACTTATTTTCATAGATGGCACTTCAGTTCGGAGAGAACTGGGCCTCAACTAACAAGCCTCCCCAATTAGCGCAACATTTATTGCAGCTAACTGCCTCCAGTTGCGCACTCTACGAGTAAGTGCTTATTCTTGTGCGTACCACCTAAGTTGAAATCTTCCTCCACTGCGTTCGCTGTCCGGGTACGCTTCGAAAACCCTGCGGGCCGGAGCATTGGTATCTATTTCCTCGCCCTTCCAGGTGTAGATGTGGAGTTTTCTGACCATGCCGATGTTGTCGGAGAGCTCGTTTAATTCGTCGTTGAATCCTTGCCTCCAAAACATATCAACGCAAGCCGAACCGGATATTTTACGAATAATTTTTTTCTCGAAACGACCTTTTCGATGGAGTCAGTGCTTCAGCACCATAACTTGAATAATCAAGGTTTTATATGGCGTATACTTAGCTGTTCCGGATTGGGTCTTACTTTTGGGCCAAAGAAACAGTGATTGGCAAGACTGATTCTTCGTTTTATTTCTTCTGGGGTGTTGTTGCCAGAATCAATAGCAGACCAGCTACGTTAGTAGCTGTACAGACTTTTAAAAGATTGCGCCTCTAGTGTTTGCGCGTGAGTTCCACACAATTCTTTCAAAGTATGATTTTAAAGAAGTTACAGCACAGCGCGTAACCGTGTCTAAAACCTTTTTTGACATCATAGGTCTCTCTCTCTCAATCGTCATTCAACACAGACGGACGAACTTTGCAGAGAGGCCAATACTAGACATAAATGCTTACATATGCGGCCTTGGTGAGTATCGATTTTGAATTCTTTGGTTTTTTCCAGTGTCTGCCGGAAGGTGAAGATTTCCTGATCTGAAATTAGGTTGTTGAGGAAGGGATTCAGCCATTCATAAAATATGGGAAATAATATCTAGTGTGCAATGTTAATGTACTTATACCTCTACAGTTTGCGCAGTTGAGGGAGTTTTCTTTTTGTGGAACGGGCACACTGTGCTGAGATTCCAATCATTAGGCATACACACTTCTAACAAAATCTAAAAAATGAAAGGATGTTTGCTCTCCAGAAAGGCACTTCCATCAGGTTATTCTTTGTTGTGCTGCTTGGGAAATCTGCATTTATATCTTGACTGCAGCAATGTGGTGATCCGAACCAATGTTGATTTCCCGGAACGTTTGGTCGTCCAGAATACTAGAGACATGCTTTTCGTCTATAGTAAAATGATCTTTTAATTTAGCGTTTGATGATCAGGAGACCGCTAACTCCCCGTGTGTATATTGAGATGAGGCAACCGTGTGCTTACTATAGTGATATTTCGTCCGGCTGCAAAATCAATAAGCCTGGGTCCGTTGCCATATGTGGTGTCGTGTAGGATACGCTTACCATCTGTCCCACCAAAGATGTCCTCATTTCCTATCGTATTCTAAATTGTACTAGGCGCTCTTAACGTATACATTTTTTGGTGGCGTCTTCCTTGTCTTCCGTAGGAGCATGGGCAAAGATTAAGCTTATGTGAGCTAACTTAGCCTTGATGCGGATTGTCATAAGACTCTCACTCACTTGTCGTAGGCTCAAGACTTCTCGCGTATGCGCAAGCACCACGGTACCTACGATATGCTCGTCTCATCATATCGCACTTTCTGGATGGCTGTGTTATCTGCGTGATAGCAGTCAAGGGCCTCAGCAAATTGTTCGGCTGCACGTGGCTTTTTAATGGTCCGAACATTCCACGTCCAAATCCGAAGGGCGTGTTGTCTTTTTAACGTTTGCCAGGGTCGTCGATAGTAATCCAAGGCTATTAGCTGGTCGGTCACATCTTTTTAATCTCTTCGGTATAGGGTTGTGAGCCCTATGATGACGTAGGCCACTATTATGCTGTTGGTAGACCATGTCCTTGCCATTTTAGCTTTACCTCATGCAGTTACCGGGATCACCACTGGGAGGTAAGGCAAGCGCTACGCTACGAACTTGATTGTTGTGCTGCTGGCCCAACCCAAGTTATAGGACAGTCAGCAGTTTCCCGATCAATCGCCTGTCAAGACCTTATCAGTAAAAAATAACCTTAAAAAAAAATGCAGTAACATCAAATCAGACTATGTCGGCCTGTAGGAGGTAGAAATAAATCCAGGATGGTATACCCGGAAAATTAAGTAATCAGAAGCGGCACCAATCCTTGCAAACCAAAAATGAATTCCAAAAAGGTAAAAAGCTGAGATATGATCTCTTTAAAACCATATTCAGAGCGCACAATGTTTTTGGCATTGATAGCATACAAAGAAATATACAGGCTGTTAGTTGTGCAGCTATTGTTAAGAGAAGCGGCAAAGATGGGTTCAGTTGCACATGGGCAAAAATACATCTTTTAGCTATCAATTTAACAGCAACAGCTCAGAGAATTATCCAATTGGCATTTGCAATCACGAAGAACCGAAAACCTCCTTTTTGTAGTTAGTGTCGAGCGAAAATAAGGACTTTATTAAAAGCAGGTGAAAATACTCCATTCAGTTCTGTTTATATGTACTCGTTTAAGCGAGATTTGGAGGTGAAGATATATACGAATAGGTGGTTAAAGACGTACATAGATTGTGCTTAATAACGAGTGCTGTTTATCAGGACATGAGCCTTAACCAGCAAGCCTTTGCAGCTGGTACGATCTCTCGGCAGCTGCTTCCAGTACCACACTCCATGTGTGCTGAGGTCGCCTCTTACGTTAGCCACCTTAGATGAGGTCGTTCTCTCCTGCGCCGTCCCTTGGGTTAAGAATCGAAGACTCTTTGGCCATGCTTTATGCAGTAAGCGTTGTTTTCTGATAAGAGCATATATGCACTTTATTTTTTCCTCTTAGTTACTTACGATGGCTTCATTGACGGCTCGCTATGTTCATTCAATCACTGCCGTGTCATCCGCGTACGCAAGTAATTGGGCTAATTTAAAAAGATCGAGCCTCTTTTGGTCAGTGCACGATTCTTTCTGGGGTGATGTCAAAAAAGTCATAAAACATTGTCATTGTTGTCTTAAATTTTTTTTTGTCATCCGAAACCTCTGGGTAATTCATTACCGACCTTGATGGAGAAGCAAGAATTCTTATTCATCATCCTGCACAAAGTGATGATCCTAGCAGGGATGTCAGAACTAGACATGGCGTTGTATAGGTCGTCATATGCGGTTTTGCAGCATATGTGACTTCAACGATGCTGAGACTCTACATTTCGAAGACGCTTTCCCCTGACTAAATCTTACAGATGAGCTGGTGCATGCCCCTAACTAGATCATTTGTAGGGGTAATCCGTCTGCGCCAGCAGCTTTATTAGACTCAAGCTTTTATATTTCTACTTTAACTTCGTATAGGTTTGGGGACGGCATTCTCTTCTTGGCTTCGTCCATGGTCAATGATTCTTTCTATCTATCAGCGACCCATCATCGCCATTATACAAACCGCAGAAGTGGTCTTTCCACATTAATAGCACTAATCGCGACTCTATTATTGTGGGTTGTACCACATGAAATGTCCGATTTTACAGTAACAATTTAAAAGCCAATATTATTTTTCCGTAAATTTTTATTCAAATAAAATAGGATCCGCTGGCATCTATGACATTGAACGTGATACAAGGTCAGATATACCTGTTTCGTAGAAGTGCTGACTTTTTGAGGCAATGAAATATTCTAAGACTTTTCTGAAAGCTCGGTTTCGGAAGACCTGCTGCCGGCAAAATGAATCCAGATTGCGGAAAAGATGGTAATCAATTGGGGAAATATCAGAAGAGTACGATGGATGCGGAAGAATTTCTAATCCCAACTGCAACAGTTTTCGCACCGTTACTTATGAGGTATGGGGTCTAACATTGTCATGCAAAAGAATTGGACCGTGCCTACTGACCAACGGAGATTGCTTTTCAGCCAATTTGACATGCGATATTTGATAGCGTTTATCGTTTCTCCTTTTTGAAGAAATGAAAAGTGGATTGGTCCTTTCGATGTCCACCAAATTGTCACCATAATTTTTTTTGGGTGAAGATCGAGCTTAGGGTTGTGTTTTGATTTTTCAGCTGCATCCAACCACTGCCCAGATCTTTTACGATTATCATACAGTATCCAATTTTCACCACAGGTAACTATCCAGTGCAAAAACGGTTCAGTTTGGTTAATGTAACCAATGCGCAGATTTCCAGGCGCCGTAGTATTTCGGATTCGTTCAGTTCATGTGGTACCCACTTTCGAGTTTCTTTACCTTTTCTATGAGATAAAGGTTTTGACTTATTGTCATTGGGGATACTCCCATACTTTGTGAAATCTCCCGCACTGATTTTGTTGTGTCCGCATCCACCGTTGCTCTTAAAATATCGTCCACAACTGTCGTTTCCGGCTTCCCATGTGGTTCATTTCGAGGCTCAAATCTCCTGAATGGTACTTTCTAAACCAACGTCGTGTAGTGCGTTCGTTTACCGCTACATCCTCAAATGCGTTATTAATGTTTTTTATTGCCAATTACGCATTATGTCCCATTTTAAATTCGTAAAGGAAGAGGGTTCGAATTTGAACTTCCGACAGCATGGCAAATAATTCCTAGAGAAAAGATAACGGTACTTATAACGAACCCTAAAATTCTCACATGTCAAGCTTTATTACACGTACCACTTTATTTTATAAAAAAAGAAAATTTAACGTTCTGGCACAGATGTTCACTCGAGAACATGTGGTACATTCAACCCAATACTAGTTCCTGGTTTGCGGCCCTGGCATGTTCCTTTTTTTTCTGACTAAACCTTCGAACGTCATTCCTGCAGCAACAGTAGGGATCTTATCTTCTTCCGTTTTCTTACCGTGAAGCCTGCCTTCACTATTGTCTCCTCGGAAAGGTCGGACATCCAGAATGCTGGAGGAATGTCTGATAGCATTTGGAATATGATTAATCAGGAGATAGTCAAGTCAATTTATGGATGTTGAGATGTGGGAGCCGCGTGCTTGCTACTTGACGATTACGGCCCGTTACAAATTCCAAAATCTGAATCTGTTGTCGTACGTAGCTGGAAGGCCTACTTACCCAGCCTTGCGTTAAGATCTGCCAACAAAATTTTGGTGTCATAGTTGGCACATAGGGGCATTGAACATATGTTTCCTTTGTATTTTGATTTCTCTAAATATTGTAAATTCGAAGTACGTGCTTGACGTCTGAAGATATTTTACAATAGCTTGGTGTATATTTGCCAAACGTAAAAGAGGGCTTTAGCATGGTGCAATTTCTTCATAACTTTGAGGTATGTAGTCAAGGATTTTGCCCTCTCTATCTCAACCTTTTGATTCCAAGAAAAGTTACAAAATCTCAATGATGAATTTGTATCCGGTCCAGATGGGCTCACAGCAATATTTCTCAAAAAGTGTGCCTCCAATCTTTCGCATCCACTATCCCTCTTTCATCTGCCCTTCATACAAGGGAATTCCCTTAAGTTTGCAAGACCTCTTTCATAACCCCGGTTCACAAAAAGGGATCAAAGAATGAAGTAACCAAATACCGTCCCATTGCTAAGCTTTCTCACATACCTAAAATGTTCGAAAGTTTTTTATATGAAGTTTTAAGCTTTCACTGCAAGTCACTTATATTACTCAGTCAGCACTGATTTCTAAAAGGTAGATCAACTACTACAAACATAGTTGAATTTGTATCCTTTGAGCTTTCAGCCTTAGAAAATGGCAAGGAAATTGACGTTATTGCTACAGATTTCGCTAAGGCCTTCAATAAAATATCACATCAACTGATTTATTTTCAAATTGTCTTCCCTCGGTTTTGACCCCATATTGTTAAAATGGATATCATCTTATCTGGAGAACCGTTACTACCAGCCAAGTATGGTCCCCTTTCAGCGAATTCATATATCCCGAATAGAGAACATTCAACGTCGTTTTCTTCGGTTTGCTCTTCATGGACTACCCTGGAGTGACCCATTTATCTTACCTCCTATCGCGACCGCGTCAAACTTCTTAACCTGAATACCCCAGAAAAACGCGGAGACGTAGCTGACATTCTCTTCATTCACCGACCACTCTCCGGTTCTGTGGACTACGCTTCCCTTTAAAATTCTATTTTCTTCAACACTAACCCTGGTAATTTACGCTGTCCTCGTGTCTTCTATATTCCAACCCATCGCACCTCTTATGGCTCTAACGAACCAATTTCCCGCATGCCCCGTAGGGTCAACTCAAACCTCCCCCTTTTTTATTTTAACCTGAGCACTTCTCGTCTTAAATTTGATCTCCTCCACCATTCCCTTACTTCCTCACCCTTGACTCTTGTTAGTTTTTAAGTCCTAGTTTTTAAGTTACTTTAAGCCTGCATTAAGTGAAATAAATATGCGTTAGCCCCCACTAAATTAAAAAAAACTTCGGCTCCGTTTCTAACTCTTATAATGAGAGCTCACCAAAAACCAAATGAATATTTATATTTGCTAATCACTGCTTCTTTGGTCTAAGAAGGGACCCAAGTCCTTTTAAGAAATATTAAAGATGTACGCACATATAAGACGTTTTGGGTGTGTGGACGTTAGCGAAAGTCGATAAAGATGTCTTTGGCAGGTTTGAACGCAAATTCGTTGTGCGGTTTTTAGTCCTATTGGCGTGGACTTTACGATGCGCGTAAATGTGCCTAGGGCATATGAAGTGGATAACAAAACTCCGGTCCGAAGAGTCTTCGATTCATGCCCGGGGGAACAACGCAGTAGAGAGGATCTCAGCTGTAATGCGCACAAGTTCAAGGAAACCTTAGAGTTCCCACCTCGAGGCAGTTGTTTAAGGACTGCACCAGCTGACGAAGTTTTTGGTTGAGCTTCAGCTCCACAATGGAGAAGAAGAAGAAGGTTGGTCAGCAAATCCTTGTTTATTGATACTGCAGTGCCTATTTCAATCTTTGTTGCAAAATGAAATGATAATCTTCCCCATCATGCATCAAGGTCATATGTTCGTCTGTATATTTTGAAAGAGATTTCGTTGTCAAGTGGGCGGTTGAACGCAACCCGCATTTGCTTAGCTTTAAATAACTTTGACAAAGTTGTTGTCTAGCATGTTATTCAGCTCCAGGCTCCTGAAACTCTTATAAGGCTTCACCACACACTAACAGGTGTAAACAAAATTAAGCTCGATTTGGTTCTAAGCCAAACTTAAAGTGACAGCTATGAAATCTCAAAAACTTATAAAAACTTATAAAAACCGAAATTACTTTCTATCCAATTCAATAGTTTGCTCAAATACAATATCATGTCCACCTAATTAGGTACGGGTGTGCTTCTTGACGGAAGTATCTTGTTAGTTGCATTTTACTACCTTATTTCGTAAAGTTCTCGACGTTTGTTGCGTTTTTTTGTTTGTTCTCAGACAATTTAGCTATTTTGATTTTCATATTTTTGAATCCAACACTGACAGTTTGGTGTACTATTACTACTTCCTTCAAGTATATCAAGCAGGATGCTAGGATAGTCCCATGACAGAACACCACCCTGTATTAAACTTGACCGAACTACCAGCATTCAAATCCATCTTCCGATCCTGTACGGCCCAGTTCCATAGATGTTATGATACGCAGTCTTTAGATGAAATCTATTGTAATACCCTTCAGTCTTTTCCATATTATATCCAGTACAGTTCTTACCAAAGTAGACTAGGTATATCCTTATGATATAGTTTTCAGGACTTTCTTTTCTTAATGCTGTGAATCTGCATTTCAAGCTTAAATTGGATTGCGTTATGTTTGCTCCTGCATTGGCTAAAGAATGCCTGATGGCATGACATTCTATATCAAGTTATCGTCCTCGTGGACATAGGGTCTTTCACGATAAATCATTTTAAGTGCGTCTGTTGATGTTCAGATTGGTCTCAGACTTGGACAGGTAACCCAAGTCCGTTACCAACGGTGGTGTTGGGTAAAATGAATAGTTGGACAGAAGATAAATATCTTGCAAAATTAGATCAAAACATTTCATATGAACTTGCAGCTCCATTTTCGAAGAGACAATAAAAAGGCCAAAAGAACAACAAAAACTCAAAGTGAGCAATGAACGGAGTATGTATTGTAGGAACCAATTGTTTTAAATAAGAAAATGGGAAAACCAATTAGAGCGAAAACACGGACAATTATGAAATGCCTTGTAACTTGATATCAAGTTTGCGCTAGCGTACATATTTCACATGTCGCACATGTACACTCCTTGGTGCACACTTCAAAGTAAAGCTTCCAACAAAAATAGGCACATACACACGCATATAGTAATTAATTAAATGGAACATAGTCTAACAGAACACCATGCCATGTCAGCTACAAAAGTAGTTCTAAAAATGAACATTTTAGAAGCCACTCCAATTCTGGACAAAAACCTCCAATCGATGTTATAAACACTAGAAGCAGAATAGTCACCCATACGGTTCCGGCCGTCATCGTACAAACTGGTCATGTTCATTTAATTAAGTGAAGACAGCTAGCATACTGCAGACCATATCGGATAGCCAAAGCCGCGACCTCCGGGACCACGTAGCAACCAACATGCCCACATTTTCTGCGTCAGACGTCGACCCCGTTCTCCTAAGAACACCACTGTATCGGCATGCAAATGAAAATGTGTAGTAATGGCGAACATGGCCCCTGGTTGCAACCTAACTAACCTGGTAGCATGTTCAGTGGTGTGTACTTTGCCACCATCCAACCATACCTACTCTTGCCGCACTGGTACTCATCCATAGTGGTTGCCCCCATCATTGCGTACTGCCCGTACACACTTCTTGAACCGAAATTTGAATTTTTAAATTTACACGGAACCGCTTTTTCAGAGATCCGTTTAGTTTTCACTCCTTGCTCCTATTGTTCGTTTTTAGAATGACATGTTCAGCATTTAGCCAAGTCGAAAAGGATTCACAGATACGAACACAGATACGAACACAGAAACACAACAGTCCATAGTACAATTGGTGGACATGCAAATTAAACTCAGATCCATCCAGAGACCGAAGAAATGTCACGTTTTGGTGCAAAGTTGCAATGTATTCACCATCTAGAACGTTTATTTGATTACCGTGAATGGCTGAATTGGACAAGAACACCGAACAGTTCCCACGTTGGAGGGCACAGCAGTTGTTGGGCTCCACTACGTATCGTGTATCTGTTCAGTCCAATTTGCTGGCCAAACACCAAGTTAATAATTCAAAATGGATAATTGCATTGGCACGCGATGAGCGCTAATCTATGGAGCAACATGCGGCTAAGAACTGGAAGAGAACCTGACACCAAATCAATGGTGCCAGTGACTAATGTTCGAGTGAAGAAAAGGTGCGGTGCAGCCGCACATTAATTGCGGGACAGTGAAATCGAAAAACGTTATTTCCATCCAATTTAGTGGTTTTCAATTTGCATAGGAAAATCGATGATTGGTTAAGGTTGACCTTTATGCCGTACTAGGGTTATGGAGTTGACAGACGGCTCGGGTTGTTTACTTTTGGTTAAATCGACATTTCAAGGCAATTATAAATGAGCATTTGAATTGAGGAATGAGGAATATACCACTGAGCCATAGAAGACCCTTAATTCACATGAACTCCAGGTAGTTTATGATTTCGATTTGATCAAAAAATTTTAGGGAATTAAGCATCAAACTTTTGCTTCTATAGACTGCACCTTTAAAAGCTGTTTGGCTGGTAGACTCAATTGTTCGATTGCCATTCGGAAATGGCGTGGACTTTTGTGTTTAAGGGGTGGCCCTGCGGTATATAGTGTCTAAATTGGATTTCCAAGAATGAAGAATGTAGTCAGTTCAACAAATAATGAGGTAATTTTCACATCTTTTTCGATTACAAAGTAGTTAGATAAATGTTGGAACGCAACATTACGTAAGTGTCCTGTTTCTTTTTGCAAGTTTGATTTTGAGTATTAGTTTCGTGTATGAGATTCGGCCATAATTGTAATTGTATTCTCATCTCAAGAACTGATTCGATCAAGGTAGTTTTGATGGTTCCCAAACGTCATTTGAATGCCAAACAATTTTCTATAGCTAAGCAGTAAACTTACCAAACCAAATCGTAAGCCTTACCACTCCGGCAGCAGCTTTATTGGTCTTTTATTAAGATATCTCTGTTCAAACCTGTTCTCGGTCAAGTGAACGGAATTTCTGTCAATCGTCGTTCAAGTGTAATAGTCCATAGTCCCCGCCATTAAAAAGCCTTCATGCGACAGTTGTTGTCTTGTACTATTCTCATAGTCAAAATGTGTTCTTTGGACTCTGCAGTGACCCTCTGGGAATCCAGCTACTGCGTTTGTTTGTCCCCAGTAAACTGTAGGAGTTGTTTTGCTCTTTTGATAGAAAGGATTGGTAAAAATTTATTGGCTTGTCTGTTACCATCGGTTTCTGTCCAGTGATGGAGCGCTGAACTTTTCTGGCCAATTCGTCTGCTTTTTAATTACCATCATAACCTCTGTGTTTTGGCACCCAAGTTGAATGGACGTTATTGGTGTATTATGAGCATTTTAATACAGTCCCAGAAAAGGAACGAAAGCTTTGATAGCAAGTAGGGCCGCTTTGCTGTTAGAGAGAATATAAATGTTCTTGTTGGTAGCATATCTGTTTAAGTTTTCCCTAACGCAGAGCTCTTTTGCGTATTTTCTTAGCTTGAAATACAGAGATGCTACTATCCATGCATAAAGTTAGGAATTGGCAGTTTCTCCGTATATTTCTGTTCCTAATTCTTCATTTGTTTAAATTCATCGGTGTACCACATCAGTAAATATTTTGCAAACAGGGGTTTATTCTGTTCCTAACTATGTCGAGTAGACGAAGTTTATTATGTGCATCAAAAGCCTGCATCTTTACGAGAGGTTATTAGAGACTTAATTTAAAGTTTCTGCAGATTCTGGAGAAAATTGAAATAGAACTTCCATAGTTTGTTGTTGAATTTCTTTATTAGGAATCCATCAACGTAAACGGAACCAATGATATTATTAAGTATTTTCGTTTCGAAATAGCCATTGAGATCCATTTACATTAAACTCTAGGAAATCAGTTATATTGATCATAATACTCGTAAGTGCTATGGCAGATTAATTTATCACCAATAAAGGAATAAGCCTTGATTTAAATGGAAATTTAGATCGTCGGAGTTTCCCCGAAAATTGTGGAGACTCACCTTGATTTTTTTGTGTTATTTGCTGTACCGTCCTTTATTCGAAGCCAGATTTCTCAGACTACCGAATCTGTTTGTTGACTATTTGACTTCACATGGTCTTCAAAAACTAACAACAGTTAGGGGTTATGAAGTAAGGGGGTGGTGGAGGAGATCAAGTTTTAGACGAGAGATGCGATGGGTTGGGATATACGTAGAGGAGACGAGGACAGCGTAAATTACGAGGGTTAGTGTTGAAGGAAATAAAATTGTAAAGGGAAGCGCAGTCGACAGAACCAGAGAGCAGTCGATGAATGAAGAGAATGTCAGCTACCTCTCTGCGTTTTTCGATGGTATTCAGGTTAAGAAGTTTGAGGCGGTCACGATAGGGAGGTAAGATAAATGAGTCATTCCAGGGTGGCCCACGAAGAGCAAATCGAAGAAAACGACGTTGAATGTTCTCGATTCGGGATATATGAACTCGCTGAAAGGTGGACCATACTTAGCTGGCATATTCGAGAAGGGGCCGGACAAGGGTAATGTAAAGTGACCTTGTCACATAAGAGTTGCAAAATTCTTTAGATCATCGTTTGATAAAATCGAGCGATGGATTGTCTTTAAGGATTATCTCATCAATATGCGGAAGTTTAACTCTCTATCGTATAATATTCCAATGTCGCGAAGGGATTGAACCTGGGGTACAGGTTGGTGATGCAGAAAATAAAGTCGAGAGGGAGATTGATTGGACTTACGAGACAAAGTCATAGATTGGCATCTGGAGACATTAAGCTCAAAGCAATTTTTTAGGCACTTCTTGAAGAAGAATAGAGTTTTGTGGTGAAGAAATGGTTTTGGAGAACTTAGTGTCATCGGCGTAAATGGATACGGAGCAATGTTTAGTAACCATCTCAAGAGCATTTATAGTTAAAATGAAAAATAAGAGGCCTACATAGCTGCCTTGTGGGACACAAGAGTTGGCTAAAAACGGGGTTGAGAAGGCTGATCTAAAGCGAACGCTATAATAACGGTTCCCCATATAAGAAGATATCCATTTAAACAATATGGGGTCAAAACCGAGTGAAGATAATTTGAAAACGAAAAGTTGATGTGATATTTTATCGAAGACCTTAGCGAAATCTGTAGCAAATACCCTAGAAAATCCTAGGGCTGAAAGCGCAAAGGATACGAATTCAACTAAATTTGTAGTACTTGATCTACATTTCAGAGATCCATGCTGACTGGGTGATATTAGTTACTTGCACTGAAAGCTGGGAACTTCATATAACAAACTGTCGAACATTTTAGGTATGTGAGAAAGCTTTGCAATTGGACGGTAGTTGGTTATTCCATTCTTTGATCTTGTTATGAAAGAGGTCTTCTAAACTTGGGGGAATTCCCCTTGTGTGAGGGAGAGGTGAAATAGGGAGGAAAGTGGGTGCGAAAGACTGGGGACACACTTTTTGTGAAATATTGCTGGGAGCCCATCTGGCCATGGGGTCGGGTACAAAGAGGTTGTCTGCAAATGATTGTTTAAAGAAGTTTGCAAAATAGTTGGCAATAATATGTGAGTCGGTTGATGATATATCATCGAATGAGAGAGAGGGTTTATAACCGTCTGATTTTCTTTTGTAGTTGACGAATTGATAAAATGTCGTAGGATCGATGATAAGGTTGGTCTGCGCTGTGTCGATAATGCGTTGATAGGGGCAGTTATAGAGCTGGGTGAATTGCATATAGGTTCCAAGATAGTTGGAGTAGTCATAATAAGAATTTGTGCGAAGATAAACTGCCTATATTTTGTTTCTTTTGTTTCGTAAAGAGCGAAGTCTTCTGCTATACCAGGAAGGGGGAAATAGAAGAAATTTTATGCCGTGAAAAGGGGACGTAAAGAAAAATGGAATTAAATATTTCACTGTAGAAAATGGAGACAGCATCAGATAAGGATAGGTTGGTAAAATCAAAAGAATACTTGCTAAGATATATATTGATTTTGCGAAAATTAGCTTTATGGAAGTTGTTAGAAGAGGTGGTAGTTGAAGAAGTGGGCTGGAGTGGAGAGTTGTGGAAGAATGAGTGAAGAAGAGGGGGGGGGGGGGGGGGAAGTTGTCGACAGTTGATAGGGTAAAGGGACAGAACGTTACTGTGGAGTTAATACGATCGCTAGTGAAAATAAGGTCTAGTTGCTTACCGATGGACTTAGGGACGTCATTTACTTGGCATAGCCATGAGTCAGTTATGCTATCAATGAATAGACATTCCTTGGATGAACTAGCGTTTGACATGGTAAAAAATAAGTGATCATCCGATGGAATCCACTTCAGCAGAGCAGATTAAAGTCACCAAAGATAAGGATATCGTCGATAGAATCACTTACGTCAATTAGTTTGTTAATTGCTTTGATAGCAAGAATGTTGGATTCAATAGAGAAAATGTAGCAACACATAACGTACCTATTGGGACCTATTGGGAAGTGTTATTTTAATTGAAACAAAGTCAAGTTTAACAGAAAAGAGATAGCGATGAGAGAAGAGTTGAGGTTATTGTGAATAGCAAATAGGACACCTCAAACATGGAGAATAATGACATGGAGACCATGACACTTGTTTTGATCTTTCCCTCAAAGTAAACAGAGTCGGATTTATACTCGTAGTAAAGAAATGCGAGAAAGAGATGTATATTTTCGTATACCTTTTTAACCCTTAGCCTAGAGAGCGCGTTTGTCTATATTCTTTTGGATCAATTTAACGCTAGGTGGCGAAAGGGGATCAAAAACAGGGGCAGGGGCCCGTGAAAACGAGGGAAAAGGCGAGCTAGAAGTTTGGGTATTATATTTCGCCCAGGAATTTCAATGATTTGATGTAGTAGATTCGTATCAGAGGTTATATGGTAGTTAATTGATATGTTATTTTTAACAAGCATGCCTATACCAGCTTTTGCGTATTCATAAGCTTTGTTAAAAGGAAATGTTTTGTAATTTTTTACTTTAAAACATTCTTTGTTTTTTTCATTGATGTGAGTTCCTTGTAACAAAATATCTGGTTTATATTTAGCTATTAAACGCTCGAGAGCATGTTTATTACTGGAAAATCCTTGAATATTCCATTGGAGAATTAGTAATTCTGAAGTCAATCGAGGCATTATTGTGGTTCATGGTGTTCGTTTAAGAGAAATGCATTTGGGAGTATATTAGGTGGTTTTCCATGTAGTTGCTGGAGGTTATTTAATTTATTTGAAAGATTGGTGAGTTGATTTATATAGGATGCGGAAGACTGGGGGATTATATCCATTTCGATACTTTTCTGTTCTTTTTTCTTAATGACAGTAATATTCTTTTCATTAATGTTGGAGCGTGATGCTGAGGTGGTGTTAATGGGTGTTTTATTTGTTTGGTAGGATTCGATATTTTGATGCTTTGGTTGTTTCGGATTTAAGAGTTCTTTTGTAATAGTGATACCGTTTCCCTCTTTGATACTATTTGGTTGAATTGACTTTTTTAAGATTTAAGAGATTATTTTGTAGAGATTTGGGTTCGGCTGTGGGGAGTTCTGATACAGGCATGTTCTCTGAGCGGTTTTGTTGTACTTGTTGTTGTGTTTTCTCCAATCGAGATTTTATAATCTCTGCCATTGTTGGGTTGCCTCCACGGCGCTTCTGCGGAGCCGGTATTTGATGAAGAGAGGGATTATTGTTGTATATAGCCCAGGCATCGCGAACAGTACAACGACTATCGGCTTTGATTTTGTTGATCGATTTGTATCGAAGGAAAACAGGACAGGCAGGGTCGTATGAAATGTGGCTCTCTTCGTTGCAATTAATGCAGTATATACGTTTGCATTCATCATGAGGTGGAGGGAGACAGCAGTTTTTGCAGAGAGACAGGTGGAGGGAGACAGCAGTTTTTGGCATGTTACACAGCGCATAGGATTTTGTATGTATTCTTCCACCTTGCAGTTCACCCATCCAATTTTGACCTCATTTGGCCTACGAATCAAGTCGAATGTTAATATATCCGCACCTGTAGGAACTAAAACTCGTTCTCTTTTTCCTCAGCGTTTTTTTGACGCCAATAACTTCGAATTTGTTTATCCCTATCAATAATTCTTCTTCATTTAATTCGACGATATGCTTTGAGAAGATTCTGCCTTGAGTGGAATTAAAACTTATGTGGTTAGATACCTTCACTGGAATTGAGTCAATTCGTCTTGCTTATAGGAATTTGTCAGCTGTACTGACATTCATGACTGTTAATGACAATTTCCATCACATAATTATGGGTGACATTAATGCCCACAATACTTTATGGGGTTCAAACACTACAAATAATGCAGGAACTGTGTTTGAAATCTTTGCCAATGATCGTGGTCTCATAACTGTGAACGATGGATCTCCGACCTTTTTCAGCACTAGAAACACTTTTTCTGCAATCGATGTCACCTTCGCATCTCAAGATCTTGCTCCTTTCCTGCGTTGGGAAGTACTGTCTGATGCTATAAGTAGGGATCATTTCCCTAATAGATGAAAAACTACAAATAGATCCAGTAAGTATAGCAAACATATTCGCAGAGAAATGGAAACAATACAGCGCAGATAGTATGTATCAAGACAGTATGATTGAAAATAAACTAAACTTCAGTCTACAAATTCTTCAACCACCTTCTAACCAAAGCTCGTATGAACTTCTAACGGAAAATATTTTCAAAACTGAACTAGAAATAACTCTGAAGATGGCCAAAGGAAGCAGCCCAGGCGAGGACAAAATCACGTATAAAATGGCAAAACTGAGCGATGATAGCTTTAAAGACAGAATTTGCTCGCTTTATTATGGTATTCTATCGACTGGAACTTTTTCACACGACTGGATAAGAGCAAAACTTAAGCCGATTCCGAAAACCTCAAGAAATCAACATGATTTTAATAAATATCACCCAATTTCTCTTCTTCCCGTTCTCTCCGAAATTTTGGAAAAAATTATTGCGAGACGAATAAGTTGGCTGATGGAAGGAAAGGCTAGCACAATACAGCACGGTTTCACACCCAATAGAGGAGTATCCACACTCCTGCACCTTTTAGAGCATACACTGGCGGAGAATTTGTCGAGAAAAAAACACAGTGTAGTAATGTCATCTGACTTATAAAAAGCCTTTGACAGAGTTATGATGGTGCCTGTTATTAAGCAACTATATCAATAGGGTGTCCCAAAATAATCAAGGTAATAATGTCATTTATGAATGAATGGCAGAACTTTTAGAGTTAATGTCGACGGGTACAACTCCTCCATTGTGAGATTGGACAATGGTACGCCACAAGGATCTCCTCTTTCTGTTATCTTATATAACGCATATATTGACGTTTATGTTGTTTCATCTGGAGATCCTCGTTGTCAACAATATGGTTAATCAATTAAAACGACAAAACAATGCATTAAAAATGATTTGTTCAAAGCGAGGGCCACATATAGAAACTTCCCTCCAAATTGCGAAATCTCTAGTCGAAGGTATGTTGCAACATGGTATAACCATTTATATGTGGACAACAACAAAAAAATATACATAAAATTGATGCAGCCATCAACGATTGAACAGCATCTGGAGCTTTGAGAGCTACAAATATAGAAGCTCTTAGAGTGGAAATAGGCTACACATCATTTGAACACTTAGGAAAAAGAAGGGCAGTTAACCATATCAGGAAAGCATTACTGAATTCGACACATCCGCTGTTTCAAACGATTGAAAAAACAATCTGTTCAAAACAAAAGATACGAAAAAACTCTGTATCAGCGCTTAGTAAGATAATCTCCTTAATACTACTTCAAAGCTCATTTGCATTAGACATGCCTATAACAGAAGATATTCCACCTTCTTGGAAAAGGAATTCACTCCCAATAAACACCAATCTCGCAAATTTCAAAAAAGCTAATACTTCCAATGATATGTATAGATTGCTTCTTGAAGAAATGATCTCAACCATAGGAGCGGATAGAATCTTTTACACTGACGGTTCACACAAAGAAAATCACTGGTGCTCATATGCAGTTCTTCAATTACAACCAAACGCACAGTCATCTATCGTTCACCAAGCACTTCTACCTGATTCTGCCGACAATTACATTGCAGAATTAGCAACAATTTATAAATGTATATCCGTTGCTCAACAATTTTCTGATCGATTCTTGATTTTAACAGATAATCTTGGTATTCTCATGGGCCTTAAAAGTGAGACAAATAAATGCCCTTCGCTGGAGATAATTCGAAGTTGCTTGTACACAAAAAAAACATCCGCTAGCATGGATACCTGGACACTGCGGGATCAAAGGAAATGATGCTGCAGACTTAGATGTAAAAGCTATTATAAACTATCCGCTAATTGTGGAGTAACCCAAATTCTACCAACTCCTGCGCAAAACATTCCTCTATCACCAAAAGAAAGAACTCATAGAAACCTGGCAGAACTCTAAGACATTCCTACGTAAACATCAATCTTCTTACGACCGTATTCCGTACAATCAATCTCTTAGCAGAGAAGACGGCATGAAAATATTGCGTATCAGAGTAGGAAAAGTTCTTTTCAACACCGAACATTTCTACAATCGTGGACTGCCGGAGGAGTGTGCGAATTGCCGAACGGTTCTCTCCATTTGGCATATTTTTGTTGAATGTCCAATATCTTGCCAAACTAATGAATCATCAGACAACATTCCCCAGAAACTAGCCGAAATCCTAAATCCAGCAGATGTAAGGACCACACAACGAATAAGAATGGCCATATTCGCTCATCAGAATTTAAATGAAATATGATTTTTCCCTAATTTGAATTATTAATATTTGTTTTCTTTAAATTTATTTAACATGTGTCATAAATAAAGAACTTTTTTCTTTTCGTTTTTAGTATGTAAAACTTTAAATATTAGACGGCATCATATGGCCTGGCTGCAATGATACCTTAAAAAAATAGTTTGTAAATTATTTAAATAAATAAATAAATAAAGTTTGGGTATTTGGCTCCTGTTGTAAGATCGAAATTGGGAAAGCAGTTGTTAGTATTCGTGGGAGGTGGTGTGGGTGATTGAGCAGTGACAGTGACAGTACTAGGGTATTAAACCTGAACCTACTAAACTACTCCTCTATGTAGAAATATGAAACTTTAATACATAGGTCAACGTCAGCTTTTATATACCTAAATTTGCAAGATTACTATCGGTTGGAAACTGTATGTTGTACTGTATGTTTACTACTCGACAACATTAAGCAACTAAAAGCGGCAGCTATTAATTGGATGCGGGTTTATCTTTAGTGCCAGACTTAGCAAAGAAATCTGGAGCTCCGACATGTTTATTATTCATACTCCAACACCGAAAGCGCAATTTTAATTTATTGATACAACTTTTCGAGGACTAGACTCCTTTTTTTTAATTCCGCGAACGATACCAGCACTGATGAATAACTCAAGCCAATCGTTCTTTCTTTGTGTGCCTTCTGTCGCATGACTAAAGTAACTTTATAAATACTACACCCTAGTCAAGTGCTAGGTAATTTTTAGCGAAAAATTCCTAATGATAAAACGATGAACTGTAGAGGCTGTACAATAGTCCGGCGGAATAGAGGATGACTTCGAGTCCGGTAGTTACGAATATAAAGGGACTTCAAACCACTCGATATACGTAACTGGGTGCAGCAAAATTCCGATCGAGGTAAATGGAGGCTGGGTCTTAGATCTACTCCGGCTAATCTTCATAGTACGTAACGGATCTGTTATCACTGTTAATTACAATACATATGATAAAAATGTATTATAATGAATCCTTCGAGAGATAAACTCTGTGGAAGTATCATATTTCAAATGTACTGACAAGGTAATTTAAGCTAGTTTTCTGCACCGTTTCATTTTGCCATGTACTTTGTGCGTTTGGCTGCCATTTTGATTTGACTGTGACTTTTCAACATATACTTACACATTGTAGAAAGTAGGTTATTACAACTTTTTGTATAATACTTCACGCAATAACGAACAGTTAAAGTTATTAAAAGATTTTATTTAATTAATTGCTAAATTGTAACGCAAAGATTGATGTTAATCATGCTCCAATAAAATCAATCGTATAGCGGTTAATAAATAATTTTGAATAATTTTCATGAATTGAGGGATAATGAAAAGTCAGGGAGATAAAGTAGTTAGCGAAAATACAAGTCAGTGAGGCGTAGTATTTATGAAAGTTCGAGTACCTTTCGTCGATGCTGCGAACAGGAAAGTGCAGTTACTTTACGCATTCACAACTAAGTGACTTAAAGGTTTTCTGAACACCCTTAAAATGTTAACGTTTTTTTTGGAAAGATACAGACTTACCGATGTACGTTGATTTTGAATGTTCGTTGACTACAAGAATAAGATTAAGAATAAAATTTCCAGTAGGACGTTCCATAAGCGAATTTTGCGGATATTTTAGAGTAGAAATATATTATAGAAATAACGGTTTTCAGTGCAACTAACTAGACAATACAAGTTCATGGATAATAGTTGCGAATTTAAATTTGACTTGACGGCCAACAAACATTAATTTGTTTTGGAAGCATTAAATTCCACTCTGTTGGAGGTTCTTCAATCATTTATGCTGTTAATATCGGAATTAATTGAGCTTAACACTTGCTGCCGTTCCTGACCTACGGCTCCAGATTAAAGAGTGAGTCTGTGAACGAATATGAAAAACAGAAAGCACTGTCTTTAGCGAAGATGGACATGAAACTGAGGTAGAAGTTTGGAAACACCATTATACAGTGGGAGCCATAATTTATCAAGAATAATTTGCAAAATGATTCTTGTGTATGTTCTACGAAAAAAGTCGTACTACAGTAAGGCCTATCTCCAGTGTTGACACAATTGATTGGGGATTTAATAAAAGATGTACTTTGTTGTACCGTGACCCATGTGAACAGAAATTGCTTTGTTAATACTATCGGTAGAAACTGCGTTTAGGACTTTATTTTTAGAAGAAACACTAGCCTGTGTAACTGCGTTTAAAAAAAAAGTTGATATCTTGTTTAACTCTTCAGATATCCAATTTCTAAGCCTGTTCCATATTTTCCTTGCCCACATTAATTTTGGACGTTTAGGTCACTTTGCACCAGAAAATTTGTAGTAAACATAACGTCTTACTATTTTTTTCTTATGAATTTAAAATTCATCATGATGTCTGCAGTAAATCTCATAGATTTTATGATACTTGGGAAAACCTACAACAGTTAAAAAAGGTATTTATGATTTTTTTACCTACGTTTCCAACAACAGTTGACAAAGTTACTCATTTATTTTACTCATTTGGTTTGGTTTGGGTTAACGTTTATGGACTGTGCAATGTAAGTTCAACTAGAGCACGACAAAGATACCATAAACTTTATTCTAACCGACGCTTTCCTAATGAAGGAGTATTTGGAAATATGTATCGAAAATCTTTCGTAACATTTTCCGCAAAGTCTGAAAGGATTTTCCTCAAAAGATTGCATTTCAAAAGTTAATTTATTAGGTACATTGATCGAGGTTATGTTAATTCACAGAATTAATCTGGTAATGAGAAAAAGAAGAGAAAAACCCATGAAAATTATGATAAAAAATGATTAAGATAAGTTAAAGCTTGTAATTTAATTTGTTAAATTTCTTTTAAGAAGAAGAATTTTTTGATAGTTTTTTGTCTGAATTTAAAATTTGAAATATCTTTCAAGTATTCGGGTACATTATTCATTACTTTAGGAGCACTATACTTTAATTGGCTTTTACCATAGTTGTTGTCGTTTTTCGGTAATTGTAGTAAACCTTGGGCGCACCTTCTGGTGTTAACGTCATCACTAATAGGGTTTTGAAATCGCAGGTCATTATAATAGTGGAGCAAATGAGTCATCTTGTGCAGTAATCTCTTTAAAATGCCCGTCATCAGGAACATTTGTTTGATTTATTAGTTTAAGGGATGCATTTTGAATCTTTTGAAGTTTTGATATATGCGTTTGGGATACACTGCCCTAAGCAAGTGTGCCATACTTCAGTTTAGATTCTATCAAACCATTATATACTTGTTGTAGGATATGAGATGTAGAATGATATTTCAGGTGTGCAAGAGCAAAGAGAGTTTTTTTTTAGATCGCATCGTAGTTTTTCGATTTGGCTTGATTTTTCCACATAAAATGACGGTCAATAATAACATTAAGATATTTATAGTTTTCAACAACGTCGATAAGCAGGCTAGGTGTTGAGGTACAAGAATCGTTTTTAAAAAGTATTTCCTGTTGGATTGTTTTGTGATGGGGACTCCAGATGTTTTTTTCATTTTGGTTTTTGACGCGTTGATAATAAGACGCTGTTACCAGAAATTTGAGTAAACTACCATAGCAATGTCATCTGCGTATGCAAATGGGACACATTTTTTTAAAACATGTAGGAACTCATTTGCAACGTAATGCAAATGCACTAAAAGATTATTTTGCTTTAACACAGAATAGTGAACCCTCTAAAGCCAGTTTTCCATTATTCCATGATTGCTAATGCTTTCAAGTGCTGCAAGAAGCTTATCATGAATAACACGAAGTCATGATTACTTTAATTTAGGCCTTCGTTAACACAATTAGCAAATTCTCCTATCAAGTTTCCCGAGCTTTTCTTTCGTTTGAAAGCCGTACTGAGTCTGGTGTATTAGAATGTGTTTAACAATGAGTTTGTAAAGTCTATCAGTTATTACTTCTTCTAGACATTTTTCTATAACTGGTAATATAGAAATTGGTCCATAATTGATAATTTTGTTTTTTTGTTCTCCCCTTTTTTTAAGAGCCCACTCAAGAGGGTGTGACTACTCTTAAAATACCGGAGAACGTATTTCGGAGTTTTTCGGAAAATTGGATAGAGAGAGAGAGAGAGAGAGAGAGAGAGAGAGAGAGAGAGATAAAGATGTTTGGGCTCAGTGGTTATTTCGCTCCATGGGTGACATCGAACATTTAAAGGGGGAAGGTCCCGAAACAAGATAAATTTTATTGTCATATAGAAACATCTGTTAACTATAACAATTTTTTTTTCCAAGATGGCGGCGCTGCACGGCGTCAAAGTTGATCGCTTTTGAAAATAGCATGCAAGCTGGGACTTTAATTTTGATCTGTAAGAAAAAACTCAAAATAGGTATTGTTAAAAACATTTGCGTCTAAATAGGTAGGTTTAGTACGCACTAGTTAACATCACATTAATTTTAAAACCAGTTCCTACCTTTTTATTTAATTATAAACACTTTTTAACCTACTAATAACTAGTATTAACTTTAGAACCTACCCGCGGGCCGCGATGAGTTTTAGTCAGACAAATCTAAAAATGTACAGTTTGGGATATCAAACACAATTTAAGGGGTACACTTTTACAAAATTGAAATGAATTTGACAGAAATATCAAAGGTAATAGAAAACAAGTTTTCGAATTTTGAATTTTAAATTTGATTTTGGATAGCATTTTCTCGATAATGGAAGCAGAAAGGTGTTTAATTAAAAAAAAGTGAATTTTTTTTTGGGGCAATATTTGTTTTTTCTTTAGACAAAACGAGATCGGGCACCCGAGCAGCCCCAACGCCAACTGGATTCCTGCCACATCTGCTGTCCCTTTCTTTGCGGAATTTGACACAACTGCCGAAACTCCGCACCATCAATAACCACCTCCGTTGCTCCATCTTCATCGAGGAGTTTGCTTGGTGACCTCCGAAAACTGCCACGAAACCAAAGACAAAAAGCGAAGTGATGAGTGCACGACCCACACAAATAAACAAAGAAATTTCGCATGCAGAAGAACTGAATAAGTTGCACTTGCGAAAGAATCGCTTTTGCACGCCAAAGAACAGACCGCAAATGAAATTCAGAAACTAAAGATTGAAATGATTTTAAAGAGCGACGGCAATTTGAAGTTTGACAATGAGTGATAGAATTTGTGTTTTTTGTTATATATATGAATTCCTGTTATTTTGTATGTTTCAGTTTTTTTGTTCAAATTAAAAGTGTTGAATGATAAATGTGTCGATGGAATCGGTGGTGTATTTTCTTCAAAGAACGCAATATTCCATTCCTTAGCTGTGCTGTGAAGCACGGCCTCGGCAACTATTACATTTTTTTGCCGTATCCAAATACACATGTAGTTTTTCCAGCAGCGATCTAAATTTGGACTTTAACTTACCGTTAAGGCATTCGATTCGACTTCTTGTAGATGTATGGCTGTTATTGTATTTTTGTTCCCTTTGGCTGGATGGGTTTCTGACCGGTGTCAATAATATTTTTGAGCATGGATATCCAGCGTCACCAAGCAATACCCTGGTGAACATTTACGATCGCTTCCAACATACTTTTTAGGCGACAGTTGTTCCAAATTTTTGAGTCATGAAGCTAGCCTCGAGACCTTGCAGCTATGTCCACTATTTTTCTATTAGCATCGGACAAAATTAAGAGAATAATAACCTATAAATATCAAATTAGTTTGTATTATATTCGTATTTAAAACCTACTCATAGTTACTCAGTTGCCTTTTCTATTGATATAGTGTCCGGCCATTACCTGCCCTACACTTTTGGCTAGTCGCTTGATTCTGCAATGAGTGCAAACGATGACTCCTATAACCCTAGGGAACTTTGCGATCTTGAAAAATTGTTGCTTTGCCTCCTTATATTTTGCCACTGCCAAAGGAAACTTAATGAAATGCGGCAGGAGAGAAGGGTTTTCTTTTTAAATTTTCTTAATTATGCAAGGCTCCTAAAGTTGTACATAATTAATAATGCTCATTCAAATTTAATTGCCTTTTGCTTACTTTGATGCATATGTCTACCAAAAAAATGAAGCGTTACAAGCACTTGTATGGATGCAGGAATTGGAAGACCAAAATTTGTTACCGGCTCTTGAATATTCATATATTCGACTAAAAACTTGATAGTTAGTTTGTCGAGAAAAAAACTCGTCATAATCAAGCTAATCAAAAGGATTTAACCGGTTTTCGTATATTTTAGCTCAAAAAATCTCAAAATCTTCGAAAATATCGAAATCTGCAAACAAATTTTCTTGAGACTGAAATGACATTTCAAAGTCCATACTAAAAGATAAAATGGACTTTATGTGATATTAATTGTATGAAATATAAATGTTTAGTCCCTACAACATTGAAAGGTAATCTGGAGCTGTTTGCAAGCTTTTTTGAGTCTGTTTACAACTCAAACAGAATCGATACAAGCAGTTTCCACTATATTAATTCGAATGAATTTACCATTGACTCTTTAGAGTTAACTGAATCAGATGTCTTTATAGCTGTGGAAAAACTTGTCAACAACCCATCGTATGATTCTGATTGCATATCAAATTCATTTCTAAAACACTATTCTTATGTGCTATTTACACCCCTCATAATTGTGTTTAATGCCTCATTAAAAGAAGGTATTTTTCTTGATAGATGGAAAGTATCATACTCGTATATTTCACCAATTCATAAAAATGGTTCCAAAGTCGATGTTGATAATTACAGGGGTATTTCAAAGATCCTCAAAATTCCAAAATTATTTGAATCCATCGTCAAAGACAAATTATTTTTCCTTATTAAAGAATTTATTTCACCTGAACAGCATGGTTTTTTAAGAGGTAAACCAACTTCCACCAACCTGATTCAATTCTCTAATTTTTTTACATTGCAATATAGAGGCCGGGTATCAAGTCGACACTGTATACACTGACTTCTCAAAAGCCTTTGATAAAGTCAACATTTGTCTATTGATCCACAAATTAAATACTTTTGGGTTTCACTCGCGGATGCAGCATTGGCTTGAATCATATCTTTCTAATAGAAAGCAATGTGTTGCGATAATGTTCTAGATATTTTGATGTTAAGTCTGGAGTTCCTCAAGGAAGCCGTCTTGTACCACTTTTGTTCCTTCTTTTTATAAATGACATCGCGGCCTTTTTATCGTTCTGTAAGTGTCTACTTTTTGCGGATGACGTAAGATTGTTTGCCCTAATCAAATCTCCCTTCGATGCAGTCCTATTACGAAATTATCTAAAAGCATTTTTTATATGGTGCGGTAAAAATCAGCTGCAGCTAAACCTTAAAAAGTGTAAGCAAATTATATATATATTATATATTATATATATGCAAACTCAATAATACTTTAATAATGATGTTCTTATTATATGTATGTTTGTCAATGACTTAGGCGTTACGTTTGATGAAAAACTCAACTTCAATATTCACATTGATCAAATTATAAGAAAAGCCTGTTCTATGATGGGATTCATTAAGAGAACTAGCAAAGAATTCTCGGATCCTTATAGTCTTAAATCTCTTTTCACTTCTCTAGTGCGACCGATCTTGGAATACTGTGTCGTCATTTGTAATCCATATTACAACATTCATATATTAAGAAATGAAAGAGTCCAGAAATCATTCACTCGATACATGTTACGCAAATTTAATTTTGAAGGATTTTTACCTCCTATAAGAAAAGATGTCTTCTCATTGACTTAAAAATGTTGTCTGTTAGACGAAAAAACCTGGAAATTCTCTTCGTGAGAGATATACTCAGTTCTAAAATTACATGTCCAGAGCTTCTACTGACCATCTTCTACTACGTAAGACCATTACGCGATAGACCCTTACTGTATATAAAAGCACATAGAACAGTTTACGGTCAAAATGAGCCAATAAATCGTTGTTGTAAATCGTTTAATAGTGTTTGTAATGAAATTGATTTATCTGATACTAGAGATATTGTAAAAAAGAAACTAAATACTCTACCATAGCTAAAATTAAATATAAATTTAAGTTAAATGTAAGTGGGTTTTACCTCGACTATAATTATCAAAACACTAGCATTAACTTTGTTACGTACTAAAATGACTTTAAAGTGGACTTTATCTGACTATAATTCTGAGCTATTGTTCTCCTACTACAAGTCCTTAAAACCCAAAAAAATTAATTTTGCAAAAATTATTGAGATCAGAAAAAAAGTCACTTTTTTACCAATTTGTTTAAAAAAATTATTTAATTTGCATTGAAAATCATGTTTCAAAGGCTTAGAGTGCAGCTAAAAGATCTTTTTGAGTTATGTTGCATGCCGTTATGAAAAATGCAGTTTCGAGAAAAAGCGATTTAAAGTTTTCGGAGCAAAAAAAAACGAAAATTTTTTGACTTACCGATCAGCTGTTCCAGGGGCATACAAATTCCTTCTGATTGTACGGGCTTCTTTTGAGGCCAAACATGCCTCTTTGTTCTGTTAAGAAAAGAAGCGTGCCGAAAATACTCTGACATTTCGTAACGAATAAAGATTTTGCTTCGAAATTTTAAGGCGACATTCTGTTGTTTTCTGTTTTTGAATAAGTTGAAAAATTTTCAAAAAAAAAACAAAAATTCGTGGCCTTCCCCCTTAATGGGGACTCTGAATTATTAGTGTAAATGGACTTGATGTTGTATTTAGGCAAACAGTCATCTCACGAGATTTTAGTTGCCTGAAAAAAATATACTACCACTTGAGCCACGGCCACCCCTCATATGTGCATATATTGTTCTAGCCACCGCTGTTTTCAGTGTTTGTGGAATTTTTCCCTGTGATAAGCTCAGATTTATAAATTTTCTAGTAATGGGCACAATAACATTGGCATGTAGTCTTATGTCAGAAGTTCGGGTACGGTCCACTTCTGCAGATTTATTTCTCCGTCCATTCCTTTTATTATGTTGTACACCTTCGTGATACTGAATTTGGGAATGTAGTATTTGGAATGAAAATTCTGTTGGGACTTAATGTAATTATATTACTAGTACTAATAGCTTTACGTCTCCAATTTCCAATAATAACCTTAAATGTTTTTGTATTGAACACCCAATTAATGTACACCGCATACACCATATTCAGGTTTTTCAATAACCCATCAAAATATTCATAGCAAGAGCTATGAGATATATTTGATACTTTTCATACACATCTGGCATCATTTTTCATTTTTCTCTCTGATATTTGTAAATTTGATGAAGAGATTTCAGATTTTAAAATTTCAAATTTTACGTTTGAGGCAGCATACAGACAAAACTCCTATTCAGCTGGAAGTGTTGCGGTTTTTTTTTATCGAAGTGATATAATAGGTTTTAAATAGTGAAATATAAAATGGATAGTGCAGACATTCTTAAAGTTTCTTGCGAAATCTCTAGTACTTGCTACTGTTTTATATGTATCCATAGATTGCATAAATGTTCAGTAAATATATTTTTAGATGAATTCACGTAATTTTTGGAGCTTCAAACTTGTAAGAATATAGTGCTGTTAGGTGACTTAAACATTAACATCTTGTCTTATTCAGTCGATGTAGGTAACTAAATTTTCTCTTCGTTTGGTTTCGATTGTCTTTTAACTCAACCTACTCATTTACTGTAGATTCTTGCTTAGACCATATATTCATAAGGACTCACAAAAACAATTGTGTTGGTTATAAAACTGCAAATAACAGACCATAGCCATCGATTGCAGGGTATCCAGAAAAAACAATCTATGAGAACGAAATCTTATAAAATTGATTTTGTTGCTCTTAAATCGAATGCAACTTTTGAGTTTTGGGATGATTTTTCTGATGCACAGGATCCATCTACATCAGTTAAAATTAAGTTTACAATTAAATTGTAGACAGAACATATATAATAATAAAAATAATAAATAAATTAAAGTCGTAAGCAATGGAAAAAACAAATAAGTATGTACAAATAAGTATGTGTACAAGTTAAAAAACATCCTGAAAATGTTAGATTAAAAAAATGTTATGATAAATTGTGTTCAGTGCTAAGAACTGAAATACCACTCTGTAGAGATGCCTATTTCAAAAATAGATTAGCTGCAAATTTTGGTAATGTAAAAAGGGAGTTGATGGTTATTAACAATATTTTGAATAGGGCTGATACAAATACAGGCATTATTATAAACAATAATAACACTCCCATAACTGAACCCCTGAAATTGCTAATTTATTTAATGATTTTTTTCGAACTTGAGTTCCTTGCAGAATTATTCTAAAGATGATAATCAACATGATTTATTTTAAAATAAATTAATTTACAATCTGAAAGTTTTTTCTTCGAACAGTTTACGGCACTTGAAATACAAAAAAATATATTATCACTAAATACATCTAATTCATCTTCTTTTGATATGATTTCCAGTTTCGTTTTAAAAAACATTTCTTATCAAATTTCGGATGTGTTATGTTTTATATTCAATGCTTACGTTCAGAGTGAATTTTTCCAGAATCACTAAAAACAGCAGTAGTAATACCATTCCACAAAAAGGGTGACGCTACAGTACTAAATAACTATCGTCCTATTTATCTACTATCTGTTTTCTAGAATTCTATCTTTCTAGATAGAACAAACTTTCTTAGGGTTTCCCAAGTGCTTTGTTAAAATTAACTGGTGAAATTTATAATATTTTGAATGTTTCAGAAATTCCTGCCACTCTTTTCATAGACATTACTAAAGCTTTTGATATGGTGAACCATTCTTTGCTGTTAAAAAAACTCAATAATGCAGGTTTCGCGGGTTTTATTTATGAGTGGTTTGCTTCATACTATTTAAAAAAAATCGTAAGCAAATAGTAAAAATCAAAAGCTGTTTCAGTTCATAGAATTTAACCAACATAGGTGTACCACAAGGTTCAATCTTAGGTCCCATTCCGTTTTTAATCTACGTGAATTCGCTATTTATAGAACCCTTTAAAAGCAAAATTACAGCATTTGCCGACGATACTGCTCTGTCCTATTCCAACAAGAGTTATTTAAGCCTTTGTTTTAGATGTTAATAATGATTTAGATATATTGCGTAGATGGTTCAATCAGCATTGAATAGTAATGAGAAATAAAACTAAATTTATGCTCTTCAATATCAAAGGTGCAATATGACGACCTCCCTTTACATTGTCATTCATCGTGTTGCTTGAGATTTCTTTTAGGCTACCGCGATCCTATTACCTTCAACAATAACGTCAGTTGCAATGACACCTGCTTCAAAATTGATCGCGTCGACAATTTTAAATATTTAGGTATTATATTAGCTAATAAGTTCAGTTGGAAAGACCGTACCTTATACCTAAAGCAGTACCTGAATAGAGTTATCAGGCAACTCTGTCATCTCAGTCTCTACTGTAGTCTATCTATGTTAAAGTTACTCTACTATGGTTTATTGAAACCAAAGCTGCAGTACGGACTATCTTGTTGGGGTGGTACGTATTTTAATAATATAAAGTCATTATCTAGAAAGCAAAAACACGCAATCAAAATTATGTGTAAGGTGAATCGTAGAACTTCTAGTTTTGTGCTGTTCAAAAGGTTAAAAATTCTTCCGTTAAGGCGTATTCACTGCTATAAGTTCTTAAAAATATTTTCAAAGTTACGCATACTGTTGGAGCATACAGTCGAAAAAAAAAAAAAAAAAACTTTGTATCAGTTTATAAATATATTTACTCATTCATTTATTAAATCGAATTGTCAAGTGTACCACCTCTGTGTCACAAAACTAATTATACATATGTACTTGTTTAACAGTAACATTCATACGAATTTACCGATGCTGTACCTTTCAACAGAGCGAGCGGGAGTAGATTTTATTCATTCGTTGTTGAAGACTCAAATTGTGAACATTTTTATTCGTTGTCAAACCTAAAAACAAGAAAAAGCAAATATATTCCTACATTCATACTCAATCGTGTTGCACATTGAATTTGCGTTTTATTTCATTTGTAGTTTCTCGTGGGAATTTCTAATATAATTAATTTACTCGAATTTCGATATCGGCCCTTTTCTGTCATTTGGCCCGCGAGAATATAGGGAAAAATTATTCCCCCAACACATACTATTCCGGGTACTATTTTAGGCTTCATGAAAATTTCAATTTACAAGTTAACACCAGCAATTTTGTAAATGTGCCAATCTACAGAACACATTTTTCATGCTTTTATTTGGCAACTAGGCCTCGTTTGTTTAATATACTGCCTGTAAACCTAAGATGCGAGAGAGTGAAATCAGTATTTTCGAATAATGTTAAAAAATGTCTATTCCCCTTTAATGACGCCACAATTGACTTATTTTTTACTCCAATTTTATGGTTCAATTTTCTTGCTTTAGCTTCATATCTTTAACACTTTGAATTATATATCTCTTCCCCATCAACAGTTATTGTTCTTAATACTTTTTTTTTAAATAACAATAAATACATTCGCCTTTTGTCTTAGACAATAGATTATATCACACTATTGCATAAATAAAAGCCTTTGGCTTTAGTATTTAATATTGTATTCGGTTTAAGTTTCTGATATGAAATAAAGATGTAAAAGAAAAAAAAAAACTAAATCGCACTTCTGCATTATCTTCCTTGTTTGTTCACCGAAACACTCCGTAAATTCAATGGAAATTTTGATAGATGACTTATGGTTCGGTTCGCCAAACTTAACGTGCGCTACGTCCATTTTACGGTCGACATAATCGTCTATCTGAGCAAGTTATTCGGAAGACGATGAATCGTTTTCGCACCACTTATACTCTAGTGGATAATACGCATCTCCAAAGACGACAAACAGTGCAAACAGAAGAAGTTATTGCCGTTGTGGAGAGCAGTGTTGAGGAGAATCCGAATGAGCTGATTCGCCATCGTGTACAGCAATTAGAGCTATGCCCATCCACTTTGTGGAAGATTTTACGGAAAGATCTTGGCTTAAAAGCTTATAAAATCCAGCTTGTGCAAGAGTTGAAACTGCGTGACCATTATAAGCGTCGTAGGTTCGGCCAAAAACATGATTCAGCTTGATCCCCATTTTCAACGTAAAATTTTGTTCTCCGATGAGGTACATTTTTGGTTAAATAGATATGTAAACAAGTAAAATTGCCGAATTTGGAGTGGAGAAAACCCAGAATCCTTTCTCGAGACGCCCTTACAACCATTAAAACTCACTGTTTGGTGTGCTTTATGGGTTGGTGGAATCATCGGCCCATATATTATCGTCAATGGAGAACGTTATAGACACATGATTTCTGACTTCTTCGTTCCTCAGTTGAATGGTTTCAACAAGATGGGGCAACATGCCACACGGCGAGCGACACAATCAATTTATTGCGAGAAACATTTGCTGAGCGCATAATTTCGCGTAGTAGACCTGTGAACTGGCCTCCACGATCCTGAGGTCTCACACTTTTAGATTACTTTCTTTGAGGGTATGCGAAGTCACTAGTCTATGCCGATAAACCAGTTACGTTAGACTATTTGGAAGTCAACATTCGCCGTGTTATTGCTGATATACGGCCCCAGTTGCTCGATAAAGTTGTCGAAAATTGGACTTCACGATTGCGCTTCATTCGAGCTAGCCGTGGTACGAATATACCCCATATCATATTTAAGTATTATGGCATAAAATTATCTATTAAAGCTAATATGTATCATTAACATTAACATTAGATTCAAGTGTTTTATTTCATATTGGTTTTGTATGCGTCTAAAAAAAACACCCTTTACGTGTCTTTATATAATTTATTTCGAATACTTTTGTATTCGGTTTCGTAATTTCAGTTGAGTCTATTATTTTTCAATTTTCTGTATAGTTTATCTCGTGTTTTACATTTAGTCACACGTTCAACTGACATCCATGGGTTAATTCTACATATACTTTTAATTGTTCTTACAGAAATTGATTTAGAGTGTACATACAATATATTTTTTAATTTAACTTTTCGAACAAATTAATTGCACCACATACATTTAATATGTCGTCTCAATTTTCTTCGTTGATTAATGCGTTAAATTTTTCTGTGCATAGGAGTATATATGATAAATTCATTATTTGGCTTATGTTCTTATTTAGTGTTTTTCGCAGTACGTGATAGGGTAGAGAACGGTTAAACCGCTTTCAACCATAAATGTGTTGATATTACTGTCAACTTTTCATACTAAAATGTGATCAATTACAGACTGGTCTTTTGTGGTCTATTCTTGTATAGCTTTTTATTCCGTTTATAAGCCTAGTGAAATTAGCATTTTCAGGTAGCTAAGAGCATTGCTTTTGCTCGTATCGCATACATCTATATTGATATCTCCCAAAATTAGGATATTTCGCAAAACTGTGACTCGAATTCTGTCACAATTTTTTTTTTACTTAATCCTGGTGGTCTACACATATATTATATGGATCTCAGTTCCGAAATTGTTTAAGACAACTTGAATTTAACGTTCCTACAGGTAATTTCTAATCTTTTAAAGAAGAAATTGGGCTATCTCAAATGTATACACTTTCGACAAAAAAGCCCGATGACAAACTCTGTCAAATGCCTGACAAAAAAGCTTACCCAATGGCTTTGTCAATGTAAAAAAAACCTTCTTTAGAAGAAGTGAAAATTTGGGCCAAAGTATTTGGTATTACAAGGGTGCAATAGAATGTTGAACATGCTCTATGTGCAGGTGGAGACAGGACACAATCTGAAGCGTTAAGCTGGCTGCAAAGTCCCCAGCTGTCCATAGTTTTTCTTGCCCTCATAACGAAAAAAATTAATTCTGTGAAACCAAAAGATTCATTTAGTACGAATATATCTATCAATTTGGTTTCTATTAATTAGAGGCTGTTATAAGCAAAGTATGACCTACGTACTCCTTCCAATACTGTGCAGGAATAATGTAGGTACATATATTTTTGACTTTATTTCGATTGCTGTCAATTGCCGGGTTATGTTGTCTTTGTATGTGCATACTCGTATGCACGTGTTTTAATATATACATAGATTAGATTAGGTACATTAAGCGGGGAGATCGGACTATGCACCTACGAGGGGCGTTCAACATATTCTCGGTATCGGGATGAAGCTGTGGTTGTATATATAAATTGACTTATTTATCAAGTAATACTGTTATTTTAGTGCATTCATGTAAAATTTCATATAAATGTAATTATTAATTCGCGTTTTATCTCTAGTTAAACAGAATCATAATGGTAACTGAGACGATTATGGTGAAAATTGAGCATCGCGCTGTAATTAAATTTCTCACTAAGCAAGGAAAAAGTCAGAAAACTATTCATGAAGAGATGGTGGCTGTTTACCAGGGTTCCGCACCTTCATTATCAACTGTGCAAAAGTGGTCAAGTGAGTTCAAGAGAGGCAGAGAGAGCATTGAAGACGACCCCCGCTCCGGCGCCCCGGCTACTGCTTGTACGGGAGAAAGCATCAAAGAAGTCGAAAAACTTGTTCTTGAGGATGCCCGAATAAAGGTGAAAATGATGGCAGAGATCACCAAGCTTTCAATTGGTACCATTCACACCATTCTTCATGACCATCTTAACCTTTCAAAGGTCAGTGCAAGGTGGGTGCCACGAATGCTCACAGCGCCTCAGAAAAAGTGAGAATCGCATGCTGTAGAGAGCTTTTGGAGATGTGTAGTGAGAACGCGGACGGTGTTATGGATCAAATTGTTACTGGGGACGAAACATGGGTCCACCACTATGACCCTGAAAGCAAACAAGAGTCCATGCAGTGGCATAAAAAAGGAACAGACCCCCCGAAGAAGTTTAAAGTCACTCCGTCTGCCGGGAAGCTCATGGCCACAGTTTTTTGGGACTCAAAGGGAATCTTGCTCATTGAGTACAAAAAGAAAGGTGAAACCATCAACGCCACATCCTACGCTTCCACTTTGCATAATTTGCGGGAGGAAATTAAAAAGAAAAGATGGGGTAAACTCGCAGCGGGTGTGTTGCTTCTTCATGACAACACTCCTGTTCACACGGCGCGAGTTTCCAAGGCTGCTGCGCGAGATTGTGGTTTCGAAGAAATCCAACACCCACCCTATAGTCCAGGCCTTGCCACTAGTGATTATTTCCTGTTTCCGGATTTGAAAAAATGTCTTCATGGAAAAAGATTTTCGGATGATGAAGAACTCAAGCCGGCAATAAATGGATATTTTGCAGAGAAAGAGGAAATTTATTTTTTTGAGGGTTTAAAAACGCTTATCTCAAGATGTAACAAATGCATTGATGTTAGGGGAGATTATATTGAAAAATAAAAACAATTTAAATTGAATTCGCATTTTCCTTCATATCGATACCGAGAATATATTGAACGCCCCTCGTATATCACTGCCGCCAGGCTAGGCCTATTGTGATTTCCTCTAGTCAAAGCTCATCCGGGATGCCTTAGATTTTAATTAATCCAGCTATACGAGTATCTTTGAGTGAGCGGGCGGTGATATCTTTTGTCTCAATATCTTACCTAGATGAAGTAGAAGTGTTCTGCTTCAGCAGTTACAGAGGCAAAGTTTATTCTCTGCTACTAGTATGTAATATGCAATAGTGTTAATACTCGTATATAATATGTAATGTATATAAGTATGTAATAGAAAAATCGCTTTTTAAACACTTGAAATTGAAATCCATCCACAAAATGAACAACGAACTTGAGATCTCTTGTATCTAAATATAGTCAAATATATTCATTTCTTTAATTTCGACTGGAGGCAAAACCCGACGGTCAACTACTTTGTCCAGCCTCAATTATAGTACTCTACAATGGAGATATTTATCTTGTGGATGCACCACGAGTCCTTTTAGGCCTAGGGTTGTATGTCCCTAAAAAAATCCAAAGTATAATGTGAAGAAAAGTTGGTTTAGCCCAAGTTAAAATTTATTCCTTTAGATAGAATGAAACTATATTTCTTATAATCAATAAACTACTTATATAGCAAATAAATCATGCTGCCGTAACCCCACGTATGTGGATCTAAGTTCAATTTACGAGTCATCAAATAATTTTTAAGGCAGTAAAACATTTTACTCTCAAGTGTTATCAATAAGAAGTCTGTTAATAAAAAATAACTAACCTGGCGTTAAAAAAATTCATTTAATCGTAGCCTACAGCCTAGTCACATTCATAAAGCAAACATTGCATTTATCATTCACAGCAACAGAGACTTTCGCTCCTCACTATTCCTTATTCAACTTTCCAATTAATACTTTTTTAATAGCGAAATTGCTCCAAATACAGTTTGCATCATAAATTCCAGAGTCTGAGTCTAAGCCTGTTTAATACCTCCTGGTAATTATCCATCACTCCAGTATTTAATTACACAACCACAAATTGAAGTACATAAAACTACAAAAGCCTCTCAAAATCACTTTGGATTTTTCGAAAATTCAATACGAAATTCATACGAAGCGAAATGGTGTGGAATTTCAGCAATCAAAGAGTTGAAGAATGACGAATTGCGGTGGTGCATCATTAGAGAGGTTTAAGTGATATTATACACGACAATGACGGGCGAGAAAACGAAAAACTTAAATTAACAAGTGAAAAGTGAAAATTTCATGCATTTGTATCTCAAAACAATCAGATCAAGTACCTACGACAGTCGTTAACTAATGTCTACATGGTCATATACGACTGTTAGTACTCGTACTTGTACTTGTACTTGGACATACGAATGCTACATGCATCATTAGGCACTGAATTACCCAAACAGATGGTTCTCTCAGATACCAATTGTGGTTGAGCAACTTTATACTACGGCGGCGGCGGCAGAAGGAACATTCCCCAACTCTCATTCAAGTACACTGCTCTTGGCATCCTTAACAACTTATCCGTGCACCACCAAGGCAAACTCAAGACCGGCGCACTATGAGATTAATGCCTAATCAAGTTTATTCATAGATAGCCCGCAGGGATGTTGTATACAAACACAGTTACAGAAAAAAAGAAAACAGAATAAACAGCGTATACGAGGTGGGGAAACAATGCCTAAAACTGGTTTCATATACAGATATTCAGCACACAACCAAATGAAGAGAACATAAAAAAACAAAATAACACATAGGAACATCCCTTTTGAACATCATCGCAGCATCTTTGCACAGCATCATTATTGCCCAGGTGTCTGATCACAGATATAACCTTGTCAATGGCCACAGAACATCTGCTTGGGAATGCGCATCTACTCCATGCTCCTGGTCCATGGGCGGAGTCTGTTCTAAGGTACCCCGAACACTCTACATACACTCTACACAGCAACATAAAAACGGATATTGCCCAATTACAAGAGATGTTGTGTTGTCTTGTTGCTTTGAGTATATCCTTTTTTTTCTCTCCTGCATATCTTTCAGAAATCGATTTTCTCGTAAAGATTACCAGGCAAGATGTTCGGTCGGTGGTGTGGAGAGATGCTTTTATCACCTTATTTGCAAAACTTTTGATAGCAGATGATGAGGTTGATTTTTGAAAGTGGGGAGACGTGATGTTTCATTTGGGAATGTAATACCCAAATGATGTTGTTTAATTAAAAACGAGCCTTGTAAGAACATCAAACAAGGAATTCTGTTTTAATTAGCTGCTTATATTACTTGGGGGTTAATTAATCAAATATTCAGTTAAAATAAACAAACCCAACACAGTCCTTTATTAAGGAATTTGATGCATTGCAAATTAAGTGCGCTAAATCGTTATTCCATTGAACAAATCACGCAAATAGTCGTTATTTTCTTTACAAAAAGTTGAAATTTTTAATCTATGCGGACACGTAAGTGTAGATACCTACATAAAAATTGGGTCTAAATGGAAGATATGCATTCAATGCTACCATATGCGACTCAACAAAAACACGGCGCCGTGCATTCTTTTCGACTAAATTAGTGATTTGCGATGTGACATTCCATTGAGATTGGCAAAAAAAAAAAAAAAAAAAAAAAAAAAAAATACAATACTTGTATGCCAGAAGGGCCTTAAGTATGGATACAAGATATATCTACTGTATAATATATTTTTAAGACATCATGCATGGATATGTGATGTTTCGCTCTTATTTCATACACCACAGGTTTTTTGGTATCCTTGTTTTCGGCCGATATATGTACATATAATGGATGTGTTTTGGTTTGTTTTCTGAATTAGAGAAACTTTTTCCAGCGACAACCAATTTGAACGCCGACAGCTGCTCAGTTTGGCTTGCCATTTCTACAAACTTACGCCAGCACAAGGTTTTAGAATTGTGCAAATTTATTTTGAAAATCGTTTTACAATTCGCGAAAATACGATAAGCTGCGCTACGTCCATTTTACGATAGACATAGTAGCTCATCTGAGCAAAATTGATAATACGCATCCGTAAAAATGTCGTACAGTTTGCACCGAGGGGCGTAGTATTGACGACTACACAAATAAGTCAATTCGACTTTGTGCATAGCAGTTAGAGCTGTGTCCATCCACCTTATGGACGATTTTGCACAAAGATTATGTTGCATGAGCTAGCAACATCCAGGCCTTTCCAGAATTAATTAGGTGTTTCGTGTGTTTCGAACGTTCGGTGAATGATCCGCTTTGTCCTCACAATATTTTGTTCAACGATGAAGCTCATTTTTGTTTGAATTGCCGCATTTGGAGTGAAGAAAATCTTTAAGTAATTATTAAGACATCGTTACTGTTTGGTGTTTTTGATGGGCTACAAAAAGGCTTCCTTTTCTTGGCGGAAATGAGGCTTGCTCAAAATTACTTCCAATACATAGTTGAGAAGTTATATTGGCCCAAAGGAAGCTCCAATATAATACTACTTGAAGAGGACAAGCCACAAACACCCCTACATAAGTATTTGACTTTCATAGAAAAAAAGTACGATAGTACTAGAATTATTTTTTTCCGGTCGTCAAATATGCTTGAAAATAAGCCCAGTATACATGCAGGAACCGTGATAATCAGTACAAAGGCGAGGCAACTATCATTCGGCTGACCTAAATTTTTCCGACGGTTTAATGAAGATGCAATGAAAGTTTCATATACAAAAGTTAATCGAAAGTTTAAGGAAAATGTATTATGAATCAGGGGTTCGAGTACTGGTGCGATGCAATAACCCTTAAGAATTCTGGAAATTGGTGAAAATACTAAATGATGAAAAATATGTCATAGCCACGGAAGACTAAGGCCAACCATCTTCCAAGTTCAGTTCGACAAACTCTTGAACCTTTCTTACAGCACGTCTAGACTTCAGTATGCCGTACCTGGCTTCCAGAACGACATTTCGGATAGGCCAATTGTTTTGTAGGATATTGTTTTAGCTCTAAGTAGTCTTGCGGACGTTAAGTCGAAAGGATCTTATGGGATACCAGTCGAATATTATGACCTGAAAACCAATCTTACCTACCTATTCAACAACATCTTGGAAAGTGGGTAAATACCACAGCGTTTCGAGGAAACTCTAAAATTTCCCATTTATAAAAAAAGGTAGTAGGGCGGACTCAAGGAACTACAGAGGCATCGTCTTTTTAAAAGCGTCGACCAAAATTTTTACAGCGATATTGCAAAGTTGCATGGAAAGCGGGTTTCCGGCCAGAATACTCCACTGTTGATCACGAGTTTGTTTAAATGGAATTAAGGAATTTCTCTTGACGAATAGGAAATTGAATGTATACAATTTAACTTCGAGGCAGCTTTTGACTCAGTGGACCGAAGCACGTTGTTGTAGAAGCTCTTTGGTATGGGTATGTTGCTAAAGTTTGGAGGGATAATTGAAAGACTGTATGCGAATACCAAGGTAGCTATGTGGAATGGTGAGATGTTATCAGAGTTGTCTATCTAGTCTATTTGCACTGTTCATTGAGGATATTGTGGATTTTGCAAGTGTTCTCGTTAAAGCTCTTCTTCTTCTGACGTAGTGTTGTTATCGTACTCATCCGCATCAATACAACTATACAGAATACAATACAACTATGCAAAATATGGAATCCGTTTGTTAAACCAAAACAATGATGTTCAAAAGAGGTGGATGCAGAAATTGCGAAAATGAAAAATTACACTTTAATATGGAAACTATTCAAGTTGTGAAATAATATAAATACCTCTGAGTTTATTTTACAAGGAATCTCAGTATGGAGAGGCATCTAAAAGAAAAACTGTCGAAATCAAAAGCTTTTACCAACAAATATATTGCCTATGTCTTCAAATATACATTCTCTTCTACGCTGCTCAAGTATGGGGGGGAAAACACTATGAGACAGTGGGAAAACTGCTTAGGTTTTATTTAAAGAAAGTATTTCATCTTCCACCGAATACGCCAAACCATATGCTCATGTTGGAGATTAACTTACCACCATTCTTTGTTAAAACCCTTAAACTACAGGTGGAGTACGTGGTCAATATACTAAACATGCCGGACTATCGGCTACCAAAGAATGAAGGTCTACAAGCAATACGAAATAGGACCGGATGGTACAACGAACGGCTATCTAGTGGTTGTGGAGAATTGAACTGATCGCAAGTGTGGATGAGCAAACTAAGAGGATGCACCATGGTCACTCCACAGAGCAGTCTACAGCCGGCTATGCCACAATTTGGAGCCCAATGACTACAATGTTTTCATGATGAACACATGATAAAGGAAATAGCGTCGGTGTTGAAGGTCCGTGGAGAGCTCCTTAAGTTGAATTTAATACGCCACAGGGACGATCAGAGAGAGAGAGAGAGAGAGAGGATATTTTTCATTTTTTTAGCAGATGCCCAATTGGTGCAACAAGACCTGTGTTTGGAAATGAAGTCTTATCGTCCGAGAATCAAGTCCTTCAAACCTTTAATCAGATTAACGTTCCATTATTAATCAGGTACTGCAAAACTGGCCTAGAGAATGAAAGAATACGAAATCTTCTATAAAGAAAAAAAGGAAACAAATAATAATAATAAAGAAATAATTTATTTTACTTTGCTAGTCTATAAACAATAATCTACAGGTTTTTTGTCAACTAGGCAGGCAGCAATACTATGCTAACTGGTTTTTGTTCATATAGGTTAGGTTAGGTTAGGTAAGAGTGGCTGTTGGAAATACCAACCCACTTAGGCCTATTGGCCCATTGTGATGCCACGTGGATCTATGATCTTCTTACTACTGGAACCAGTTTGAGCTTTTAATAAAGCGTAGGAGACTGTTAACGTCTATTTTTTCTAGATCGTTTAGGTCGTTGTAGAAGAAAGCTCCTAGGTGAAGCTTCCTTCTCTGAGAGAGAGCTGGGCATGTGCAGAGTAGGTGGGGGATTGTCTCCTCCTCTTCCTCGTCCATGCAGCTTCTACAAAAATCGTTAGTAAAAGCGCCAAGCCTTCTTGCGTGCTTGCCTATGAGGTAGTGTCCGGTAATGACACCTATTATGGCGCTGAGATGTTTCCTTTCTAAGAGGATCAGACACTTAGATCGACTCAGATCCAGCTTTGGCCAGATCTGTTTTGTCGCTAGACATGTTTGTCCAGCAGTCCACCTAAGGTCCGTTCTTTTATTGGCATCTAGCTTTAGTGTTAGTTTGCACGTAGCGATTGGTATACCTATACTACCTTTGTCTGGTAGGATAGGTAGAGTGGTTCCAATTTTGGCGAGTTCATCGGCTCTGCAGTTCCCTGGAATGTCTCTGTGACCCGGCACCCAACAGAGGTGAATGTTGAACTGCTCTGCCATCTCCATGAGAGATGATCGGCATTCAAGGGCAGTTTTAGAACACAATGAGACCGAGTCCAGGGACTTGATGGCGGCCTGACTATCCGAAAATATGCGGATATCCTTTGCAGATATCACGTTTTTCTTCAGCCAGGACAGAGCTTCTTTAATCGCCAAAATTTCCGCCTGGAACACGCTACAGTGATTTGGAAGGCGGAAAGAGAGGCTTAGATTAAGCTTATCTGAGAAAACACCGCCACCAACTCCGCTGTCGGTTTTAGATCCATCTGTGTAGAGATGGATTGACTTGTCCTCCATAAAAGCATCCTCCTCCCAGAATGATCTAGAGGGGAAGCTTACATGGAAGTTTTTGTCAAACCAAAGTTCAGGTATGGTGTAATCGGTGTTCTCTGTGAGGATTCCTAATGTATTAAGAATGTTGGCGTGGCCAAATGAATTATTTGTCCACTGTTTAGTCGCTTTAAGGCGAATAGCTGCAGTCGCAGCTACTTGCTTGCTAAAAATGTCGAGGGGTGTCAAGTGAAGCAGAATATCTAATGCCGCAGAGGGGGTAGACCGCAAGGCTCCGCTTGTGCATAGACATGCTGTTCTTTGGACTCTGCTTAATTTAATGCAGTTGACTGCATTTTCCAAGGCCGTCCACTAGACAACCACCCCGTAAGTGAGTATCGGTCTTATGACCGAGACGTATAGCCAGTGGGTTATGGTTGAAGGCCCCATTTGTTCCCAATGGCTTTCTTGCAGGAGAATAAAGCTATTGTAGCTTTATTGACTCTTTCTTGAATGTTAGGTTTCCAGTTTAGTTTCCTGTCAAAAATCAGACCCAGATATTTTGCTGTATCGGAGAAAGCTAAACTGGTACCGTTTATTGAAGGAGGGTCTATGATTGGAATTTTATATTTCCTAGAAAAGAGGACAAGATCAGTTTTATGGGGGTTTATTCCCAATCCACAGCGATCTGCCCAGCAGGTTAATCTGTTAAGATTTACTTGGAGGAGTTCTTTAATGGTATTTAAATGTTTTCCTGAGACGGCTATGGCAACGTCATCCACATAGGCAATCACTCTGCTACCACCCGCTTCCAGGTATATCAGTAGTTCGTTAACCACTAAGTTCCAAAGAAGGGGGGAGAGGACACCGCCTTGCGGCGTACCCCTACTGACATATCTTTTAGCAGAAGTCTCACCCAGTTTGGAGTTGATTATCCTGCTTGTTAGCATTAGATTAATCAGCTCCCCAAGTGAGCCGTCTACCTGCAGAGTTGACAACGCAGTCGTGATTGCGGATGTGTTGACGTTGTTAAAGGCGCCCTCTATGTCCAGGAAAGCAACCATTGTGTACTCCTTATATTGTAGGGATCGTTCGATGTGGCTAGTCAGAGAGTGCAAAGCCGTTTCCACCGACTTTCCTTTACGGTAGGCATGTTGAGCCGTAGACAGAAGTCTTGGATCAACTTTAGCTCGAATATGGATATCAATCAGTCGTTCTAAAGTTTTCAGAAGGAATGACGATAGACTTATAGGTCTGAGGTCCTTTGGGACCACATGAGAACATTTTCCAGCTTTGGGAATGAACACCACATTGACTTCTCTCCATAACAGTGGAATGTGGATAAGTTCTACACAGCTCCTCATAATATTTTCCAACACTGGGAGAATAATATCTGAGGATCTCTGTAGCTCGGCAGGTATAATACCGTCCGGACCAGCAGACTTGTATGGTTTGAAGCTATGTAGCGCCCAGAGCAGTTTGTCTCTCGTAATCAGACTATGAATTTTGGTCACGGTTGCAGTAGGCTTGTTTGGGCTGCTACTGGCCGCGAGTTGGGAGCTACCTGGAAAGTGGGTGTCCAGAAGCAGGTTGAGTGATTCATCACTTGAGGTTGTCCAAGAGCCATCGGTTTTTTTCAAACAGCTGGGCATCATAGGATTTGTGGAGAGGATTTTTCTTAGCCGCGAAGCCTCAGAGGTTTCTGTAATTTTGTCACAGAATGACCTCCAGGATTGTCGCTTTGCCTTCCTCAGTTCTTTTTTGTATAATTTGAGGGATTCTTTATATGAGTCCCAGTCGGTCACTTTTCTTGTGCTTTTTGCTGCGTTGAAAAGTTTTCTGCATGTGTTTCTGAGCAGTCCTAGTGCCGATGTCCACCAGTGTGGCTTTTTCTTGCCTCTTGGTTGAATAAGAGGGCAGGAAGCGGCCATAGCCTTATTGAGAGTCAGAGTAAATTCCCTGACTTTCATGTCGAGTTCATTGGTGTCACGCGGGGGACTTGATAGTTTAGAGGATATCGTTTCTGACAGTATTCCTCTGTATGTTGTCCAATCAGTTTTCCGGTAGTTCCGGAAAGTTGGTTGGCGAGGGGGAGCATCACTCAGACTGAATTGGATGTACCTATGGTCCGAAAAGGAGTGTTCAGACGATACCATCCAGTTTGTTAGCCTTTGGGTGATGCTGTCGGAGACAAGAGTAATATCTAGCACTTCTTGTCGGTTTTTTTGTTATGAAAGTGGGCTCATTGCCAATATTGCAAATTAAGAGGTTAGTACTTAAAATATAGTCTAAAAGTGACTCACCTCTATCATTGATGTCGGTACTGCCCCATACCGTATGATGTGCGTTGGCGTCGCATCCGATTATGAGGCCAGTTTTTTGCCTTCCCGCTTCCAGTACCACCCTTTCTAGGTTATCACCAGGGAGAGGGCCCACTTGGTCGTGGCCAAGGTAAGCCGATACCAGCCAGTATGAGCCTTTGGCAGTTTCTAATCTGGCAACTGTTAGGTCGGGGTCACTGAGGTTGTTCATATAACAGTTTGTGAATATTTTAGTGTAGAAATATAAATATAATCTAATATAATCTAGTTTAATCTAATCATGGTAGCGTACTGACATGATGTAGGTATGCTAATTCAAAGGCGAAAGATATGGGAATATTTTGACGATTTTTCCAAGAGAAAACGTACATTAAAATGATAAATCTTGGGGCTCTCAAATAACTTTAACTGTTGACATGATACGAAAGTGGATCAATAAGTCCGGGGCTTATTAATAAATTATTGAAATATTGAATTTGGATCCCTTCCAAATATCATAATCAGATTTGTAGAGTTGCGCAAGATAGGCGCTTGTTTGAGCGATGATTTTATCGTTATCTCTTTCGGCCGAGACATTTCTTTAGGTTTGGATTTAGTCCTCCCTGGTATAATCGCAAGCTTCGTTCCTTACGAAATAAGAGAAATAAATTATGGGCTGTTTTCCTGCGTACCAGATCCTTTACCGATTATTCCAACTATCTTGGTGCTTATCTTCATTTCACCGAACTTTACGATTCCCTTTACCAGCGCTACCTTAACAATGCGCAAGTCAATCTTATAATCCACCCTAAGTCCTTTTTCCAATTTGTTAACTACAAAAAAAAAGTCCGATGATTACCCACCTTCCTTCTCTTTCAGCAACAGGTCATCCACCGATCCACTCACCATTGCCAACTTATTTGCCACCTTTTTGAAACAATCCTTCACCAACGACTCCTTTGTACCAGATCCATCCTATTTTAGTTACCTACTGAACTTCTCCAATGGTCCACTTCACTCTCATATTTTGGACCCGTCTTATATCGAATATAACTTACACCAACTCAATGACGAATTCCTCCCTGCCATATTTCTTAAAAAATGTTCTTTCTCTCTTTTCCTTACCCTTTCTTATCACTTTCGTCTATCCCTTTCACAGGGAGGATTTTTTCAGGCTTGGAAAATCTCCTTCATAACCCCGATCCACAAGAAAGGATCAAAGAATGAAATAACCAACTATCGTCCCATCGCTAAACTCTCCCATATACCCAAACTCTACGAACGCATTTTGTATGAAGTTCTAAGCTTCCAATGCAAATCACTTATTTCCCCTAGACAATATGGCTGACCCTTTAGGTCAACCACCACAAATCTCGTTGAATTCGTATCCTTTGTCCTCTCTGCCCTAGAGAATGGCAACGAAGTCGATGTAGTTGCAACCGATTTTAGCAAAGCCTTCGATAAAATCTCTCATCGATTAATAATCTTCAAATTGTCTGCCCTCGGTTTTGAACCCATACTGCTAAAATGTATATCCTCTTACCTTGAAAACAGTTTTTACAGTGTTCGTTTTAGGTCAGCCTACTCGGCTCCATTTTTGTCCACCTGTGGAGTTCCACAAGGCAGCCATCTCGGTCCCCTTCTTTTTATATTCACCATAAATGATCTCGATATGATCTCGTCTGTCTCCCTGTACGCCGACGATACCAAATTTTTCAAAACCATTTCCTCTCCCCATGACTCTTTCCTCCTTCAACAAGATCTTGATAGTTTCTCGATCTGGTGCCTCAAAAATTCTTTGGAACTTAACATCGCCAAATGCCAATCCATAACCTTCTCACATAAGCGGAACCAATCTCCTCCCCGACTCTATCTTCTCCATAACCAACCTATGTCCTCCGTACAGTCTCTTCGCGACCTCGGCATTTTGTGTGACAACGAGCTCAACTTCCGTTTACATATGGATGAGATAATCCTCAAAGCCAACTCTGCACTAGGTTTTGTAAAACGGTGGTCCAAAGAATTCACCAACCCATACGTGACCAGGTCCCTCTATATTACCTTTGTTCGCCCCCTCCTAGAGTACGCCAGTCAAGTATGGTCCCCATATCATCGTGTTCATATCTCGAGAATTGAAAGCATTCAGCGTCGTTTTCTTCGATTTGCTCTTCGAGGTATGCCCTGGGACGATCCTTTTAATCTGCCCCACTATCAAAATCGTCTCAACCTTATCAACTTAAACACCCTCGAAGATCGCAGAGATGCAGTAGACTTTCTCTTCATTCATCGACTCCTTTCAGGTCACGTTGAATGCGCGTCCCTTCACAACTCCATTTTCCTCAACACTAACCCTCGTAATCTACGTACCCCTCGACTCTTCTATCTACCAACCCACCACACCTCCTATGGCGCGAACGAACCAATCTCCCGTATGCTACGTCAAATCAACTCAAACCCTACCGTCTTTGGCTTTCACCGCACCACTTCTACCTCAAATATGTTCTCCTTCACCACTCCAACCAACCCTAGCTTTAAGTTTTAGTTTAAGTTTATTTTTTAAGTTATAGCTTGTATTAAGTCCAATAAATGGGGGCATTCGCCCCCACCAAAATTAAATAGGAAATAGTCAGTCATTGGGGGTTAAATCCATAGAATATGGTTTATAAGGGAGAAATTCGAAGCACTATCCATAAAATTCGTTATGTCAACTACGGACGTGCTCATCCGTGATTTGCGTTAATTGAAAAACTTCTTCTTAGGCAAACGCTTTCGTTTTTCATCAAATTGTTGTTCAATTGGTCTAAAAAGTTAGTAAAATAATCGCCGAAGGTAGTGGATGTGAATTATGCTGCGTGCATCCCAAAAAAAAACTTTCACTAAGACCTTTTTGGCCGACAGACCCATGATTTGCACTGAGGGACACACTATTTTGAAAGCTGGTTGATATCCGGTAAATTGTGGTGGATCCATTTTTCGTCCACGGTTATAAAACTGCGTAATTGTTGTTGAACATTGCCAAACACCCCTTAGAATTTGTCACACGATTTTCACGTTTTCCCATTTTTTCTATTGACTGATGTTAGTTGACGAGTGCAGTGTTGCTTCTCAAGTTACAACACAGGATATTCAAAGACTCATAAACTTATTGATTCACTCTCGTATACGGAATATTTAATTTTTTTTTCTTATTAAATCCAAAAAAAATTTGATATATTAAATATCTTAAAAATAACAAAAAATAGCTCTAAGCTTTATTCATTAAATGATGAAATTATTAATTATTGAGTGATTTCCACAGTATGAATTAAAGAAAAAAACTCAAAAGATGCAGTCTGTTGCTTAATGGTAAGTGCCGAATATAGAATATATTCATCAAAAATAATGTTGTGGTTCATACTATCGAAAAGGAGTAAGAATAGCAGAACGTACTCGTAAGCAGAAGGATATAATATCATAGCAATTTAAACTAATATTCATATTACATCATTGATTGCATCAAAATCAAAGTTAAAAAGCCATTTTTTAATCTTCCTCTTAAATAGATAAATTGAGCGAATACAAGTAAAGATGCGTAAGTGGGAAATAATGAGAAGCTTTGTTCAATTCGTTTTTTTTTTAATCGTTCTTAAAATATGCTTTTGAGTAACTAATAAGGATTTAAAAATAATTTTTAAACGTACCACCCCAACATACTATGTGCCATACTATAGCTTAGATCGAAGCAAACCATAATAAAAAGTTTCAAGAAGTTTCCGACAGCAAAGATTTCTTAAGTGGAACATTACACACTCGTATGTAGTTTGAAGCAAATATTTTTAAGAGCTAGAGTGTGAGCTTTCCAGTTCATTTTTTTATCAATAGTTAAACCAAGGTACTTAAACTAAGTTACATTTTCGATACAGAAACACTTAGAAGAAAAACCTACACCCAACCCATCTATTTGAGGAAACGCAATAAGTTATATTGCTCAAAATCAGATTTCTGCAATCATTGCTATCCTGAATAAGAGGAGGATTCCGATTAAGAATGGAACATTATTTTTATTTTTTCACCTGTAACAAGTTTCTGATATCCGAACCAATACCTAAAGAAATCTCTAAATCGTGATTTACATCAGCAACGAGATCAAAGACAGATAAACTATTGTAAAATAGGCACAGGCTATATCGTCAGCAAAGCGAGTTTCTTTTCCTTTTAAATTTAAAGTAAATATTGAGTGTATACTGTATTTACATATGTATATAATGAATAAAATAGGACCAATAACTGATCATAGAGGCTCTCCAATAATTATAACTCGGCTATCACTAAAAATATTCCCTATTTTAACTCTCTGCTTTCTACCTTCTAAATTTCTAAAGCCAGTTTTCTCTAGTTTTTAAACAAGATACTCGTAACATGGCCCAGCATATTTATTATTGCCCAAACTTCCATAGAATAAAGAAGAGTGATTTAGTAGTGCATCTCCAGTCGGCTTTTCCGGATCTAAACCCATACTGCTGCGAGCTAAAAAACGAAGAATTTTCAAGAAAATGTAGGATTCTACGTTCGCAAAATTTTTTTAAAAAATTGAGGAGGGAGATCGGTCTATAATTATTCATATTGTAAAATAGGCACATATTCATATTGTAAAATAGGCATCATATTGTAAATGAGCCCACGCGAATACCAGACGTTGATAGTCATACCGCCAACACCCTGGACTTGTTTTTAACTTCTCACCCTGATAAGTACACCATTGATGTGCTCTCCCCTCTAGGCTCGTCGGACCATTGTGTCATATCAGCTAATTTCTCGTACACCGACCACACAGTTAGAGAAAAAATTCCTAAAAGAACCGTATGGCAATACGAGAAAGCCAACTGGAGCGGTCTTAACAGCTTCTTTAGGAATTTTAACTGGTCGTTATGCTTCCTCGATAACGACGTGGATGCCGCTGCTGATATGATTACAGACACCATTCTCTTTGGAATGAGATCCTTTATTCCTCATCGGATGAAGAGTATCAAGCCAAAAGAAAAGGCATGGTACGACTCGAGCTGTAAAGAGGCCGTCAGGGTTAGAGAAATGTTTTTTCGGTCCTACAAGACCAACCCGACAGAGGAAAACCGAAAAAAGTTCAAACGAGCCAGAAATGACTGCAACGCCTTTCTTAAGCGTGTGAAATTCCTATACGACCAAAAACTGAGGCAAAAAATACTGCAATGTTCCAAAGGCAGTAACAATTTTTGGTCGTTCGTCAAAAACATTAGAAATTCCGCCTCATCCTCCATCCCAACGCTCATTTACAATGACATTCCAGCTGTCAGCTCTTTGGATAAGGCCAATCTGCTTGCTGCACACTTTGCGGCCAGCTCAACACTCCCAGATTGTGCTTTGTCTCCGCCTACACTTGAGTGCGTCGAATCTTCAATGGGACGAATCTACTTTCGCACTCGTGTAGTAGCAAGAGTACTTAAGAATCTCAACATACATAAATCCGCTGGTCCAGATGGTATATCTCCCCTTCTTCTGAAGAGGTGTTCTTCCTCGCTGGCAAAACCACTGCGTAAGCTTTTTCATCAATCCTACACTTTAGGACTCTTCCCGAGCAGATGGAAAACAGCATTTGTCCAGCCCGTCCCTAAAAAAGGCGAATCATCTTCTCTCTCCTCCTACAGACCCATTGCACTTACGTCCCTTCTTTCCAAGGTCATGGAAACACTGATAAATCGTCAGCTCATGAAATATCTCGAAACACGAAAACTTCTCAATGACCGGCAGTACGGTTTTCGTAGCAACAGGTCCACTGGTGATTTGATGGCATGTCTCACCGAAAAGTGGAACCAAAGCGTACATCAATCTGGCGAAAGCAAGATAGTTGCACTTGATATTTCTAAGGCATTTGACAGAGTTTGGCATCAGGCTCTTTTGTCGAAAATGCGTGCATTTGGGATCGACGACTCTCTTCTTCAATGGATTAGAAATTACCTTTCGGAACGTTCAATTCAAGTTGTCTTGGACGGTTTCAAGTCTGATATTCACAAAATAAATGCTGGTGTGCCCCAGGGCTCTGTTCTGTCACCGACACTCTTTTTAATTTTCATTAACGATCTCTTGTCTGCTACTTCTAATCCAATATATTCCTTTGCTGATGACAGTACTCTCTGCTTTTCATATTCGTTCCCGGACTCACGGCCCTGCTCTTCGGCTGTAGTACGAGAACGGCAGCGTATGCTAAGCTCATTAAATTCCGATATCAACAGCATAACCAATTGGGGAACTATCAATAGAGTGGAATTTAATGCTTCCAAAATACAATGCTGTCTGCTGTCTTTAAAGCGAAATTTAAACACCCAGCCATTATCTATGAATGGCACTTGCATCGTCGAAACCGAAAAACTTTCCATTCTCGGTATGTGTGTTAATGACAACTTACGTTGGAATGACCACATATTTGATGTCGCCAAAAATGCTGCGAAATGTCTAAGTTTCCTCAAGCGATGTAAGAAATATTTTACCCCCTCTGATCTGGCCTCAATATATAAGGCATTCCGCCCAAAATTGGAGTACAACTCCCACATCTGGTCAGGTGCTCCTAAAACATCTCTGTACCTGCTAGATAGGATTCAAAACCGTACGATAAAACTTATTGACGATACTAATATCAGTCAATCAATGGACACCCTCGAACACCGACGAAATGTCTCGTGTCTCACTTTGTTTTATCGCTACTTCCACCACCAGTGCTCCACTGAAATCGCCAGTAGCATTCCGCCCATTCAAACTTTCAACCGTAACACCCGTCTCGCTATGAATGCTCATCAGTATACCCTCAAGCCCATTTTCGGACGTACTCTAAAATATCGTGATTCGTTCCTAAGCCGTACATCTCGCTTATGGAATGCCCTGCCGATCTCTGTATTTCCTGGTCGTTATAACTTGCAAACATTTAAAAACAATGTACATCGGTACCTCTCTTTTCTTCCTCCCTAAATTTCCCTTGCCCGCGCTGTGTACAATCACCTTAAGGGTACTCAAACCCCTTGAGCTCGCGCTCATTATAAAAAAAAAAAAAAAAAAAAAAAAATAGATTTTTTATAACCTTTTTTGAAAATTGGAATAACCTCCACCATTTTCAAACTATGCCGGGTAGGGTGTCCCTTAAATTTCAAGCTCGTGGTTTTTTTTTGCACATACCTTCTAATAACGTTAATAACATTGCATAAAGATGTTAGTTAAATTACGGAGTGATAAACAAAGTATTTTCCTTATCGGACTACCTAACCATCAAATATTTAAATTGTGTCAAATTACCATGTAATCGACAAGTATTCGCTGTCTTATTTTACAATATCCGCGAAGTCAAGCTGACTGTCAATGAAGGTGCTAATGATACGCAAGTGCAAGGATACGCACAGAGGCATTTCCTAACTGCGTGAAGAAGCTTGTCAATTTATATCACGCTTGGAGAGAGCTGCAAAAAAATTGTAAAAAAATTCGGCACCCTTTTAAGAACCGGGAAAATACTTTTGGAAGAAACCTTGATAAACTATTTGATATTGCACATTCTGACGCCTTTGAGAAAATTAAAATAGAGGAAGACGAAGTATTTTTGAAGAAACAAAGAGAACCAGGTCAACCGGGGATGCTAAGCTGGTGTAGACAAAAAGTTGGCTGATAAAGAAGAAACAAAGACGAAGAGGAAAGGAAACAAAGACAAAGAGAGTTATTGACGGCTGCATCGACATCTACTATACATAACTTGGAACATTCACAAGATTCAGACGAAGAATAGATTCTAAATTCGGAAGTCAGCTTACCAGAAACAAATTCGAAAAGAGGTAGAAATAATCTGTCGAAGAAGCGCTTGGTCTGAGCAGCAACAATTTCCCATTGACAAATCCTCGATCCAGCGAATTCGAACTCAGACGAGAAAATCCGCGGCACAAGCAATAAAAACTGAGTTTCAGAACAATGTACGTCTGCCTTGTCGTTGTCACAGTCCATTGGGATGGAAAACTATTACCAGACTTGAATGTGCAAAATTCAAAAGAAGAAAGCTCGACAGTTATGGCTTCATTCGACGAGAGAGAACAGCTTCTTGCAGTACTAAAACTAGAGAGTTCATCTTGTAAATATCAAGCTAAAGCCACCTCAACTCGTACAAATTATATGTTTCGACACAACATCTTCGAATACTGGCCGTTTCAAGGGAGTTTGTGCTCTTTTGGAGCAGACTTTAGAAAAAGAATTCTTAATTTTCGCTTGTCGTCACCATATTTATGAGTTGGTCTTAAAAACTGTGTTCGAAACAAAGATAAAGAAAATTACTAGCAGCCCAGATATACCGATTTTTCAAAAGTTCAGAGACAATTGGAGAAACATCGATTTAAATGCCAGTGAACTATGCCTTCATTTCGTAAAAGAATATGTTGCTGAGTCAAACATTGCATCTTTGTTAATGTTTTATAAAGCAGAACTGGACAGAACTTTTCTAAGAGACGATTATCGCGAATTGGTGAAACTATTCGTAGTGCTTTTGTGAGGAGATTCAAAGAAGAAAATAAAAATCAAGCCCCTTGGAGCTATGCATCAGGGACGATGGATGGCGAGAGCCATTTATTCCATAAAAATATGTTTGCTTCAGTCTCAACTAACAATGATTGCGAATGACAAAAAGGCCCTATAAGATGTTTGCTTATTTATCATCACAAAGTTTATTAAAACTTTAGCTCGAATGCACAGAAGCACATAACCAAGACTTATGCTTCCTTAGAGGCAGTAAAGAACTGCGAAAAATTAACACAACAGTCTTTAAAGCAAGTTTAGCCGCCACCTCTGGTATTTAAGTCATTTTTTCCTTTTTTGACAATGAAGTTGATAACCAAACTAGAATGAAAATGATTGCCAACTTAAACAGGGACAAAATTTCAGATTTTGGCAAACGCTATATCCCATCGAAGGAAAAAATGATAATGCTACTTTTCTGGAAGCTAAAAGAAGAATAAGTAGTTTAAAGGATGTAAATGATACTGCTGAAAGGGCTGGCAAATTAATGGAAGATCTTACGACGGACTTATCACGGCTGAAGGAGAACAAAAACAATTCCTGTGGCGCTGTGTTCAGGAACATAGAAATTTGTATCCGTACCGTAAAACAACATACTCTAAAGAGAAGTTAACCTCCCTGATTATTGTTATTTTATGTGTTAAATAAAGATAGACATTTGTATTATTTCATTTTTATTAGTTTCATAGGAGAACCAACTACATATTAGGAAAACACACGATTTTTTTTTAAACTTTGTGGCTTGGTTGGCACGGATTGCAGTAATGCTAGAAAGATAAAATTTCTTATTTCATAAATTATAGAGGGTATGGACTTCGAAATTAAAAAAAAATGTTTTGTCTTATAAGGAACACGTTAATGTGGGGATTTACCATGAAAAATACTTTTGTTAAATATATGCGTTAAGATATCAACAATATTAAGGCAAAATTTTTTGACAAAACTATTCGAACGACTATAACTTTATAAACTTTACAAACTTTGGCAAAAAGAAATGGAATATATCATTGAAGCAACTTTCTGGCCAGTTATTACGAGTAGAAGCAAAGTTGATGCCTGTACTCATTAAAACATTTAGCCATTTCAGACTGATCAACAATATTAAAATTTTCGTATATTTCTTTGCACATAGGAACTTCAAAACTAATCTCTTTACATAAAAGTTCATACTTTTTATGAAATATAACTTTGTTATGATGCTTTTTTCACTTTATCCTCAAATTTTTTTTTTTATCAATTTTATGACTACGTACCTAAGTCATCCATGGCATAACTCTTATATTTAGGTTCATCTTTTTTGATCCTGATTGCTTCTGAGATGAGAGTAGCATAGCCATTAAGCAATTTTATAAAAAACAACAGAGGGATCAGATTCGGAATAAACTCCTAGAAACAGAATTTACAAGTAGTATCTTAAAATTTGTACTACTATTCTATTTAAAAGAAATTTGTTTACTGGTTTTTGTTTGCCTTGAGTCTTTGAAATTGAAAAGGACACAGGTCAAATAATTATCAGAAATTTTCATATCAGATACCGTGCTTATTAGTGAAAGGTTAGCCTTTAAGCCGAGAGGTTGTTCTCGTTGGCTCAGTAATGCATGATTCAAATCCATTAGCTGCCATCAACGACTTATAGTTTTCGACTGACGATGAATCAGATGATCCGATCAATAAGATGTCAATGTTGATGTCTCCTATACAACCAATTTCTTAGCCTCATTATTACTTACAATTGTGGAAATCTCCTCAATAAAAAAACGTATTTTTACGAGATGCATATATTGGATTATTGACATGCATATGCAGATTTATTTGGGAGCGGGTATTGTTCACTGTACATTGACATTATGGAAGAAATGAGGGAACTGATTGAAACCGCCACTAGCTTTTGCGGTCCTTGAAGCTAAAGCAGCGAATATAAGTTAAGCAACATAAACTACAACAAAATCGGATGAAAATACGAGTACCATTGGTTGCCTTAACAGAAAATCCTTTTATTTTTTTTTCGATCCCGTCTGCTTAAATCGAAGTTTGTGGGGAAGATGCAACACCGTGCTGTAAAGGCTATATAGCGACATCAACCTTGTCGATTACCAATACATGTTGAGTAAATGAACACCATCACTCATGTCCGGAGTGTCTTCGAATCCTTATCGAAAATGCAACGTTTGGAGGAGAACCTTGCTTAACGTGACGCATTTAAATGGAAGGGAAGCTCACTTGGTAGGCGCAATTGGAGGCGATTAGCGTAAGATGCCACCAAAAGGAGAAAGTTGTTGTTTGGCGTTATCTGAAGAATGAAATAAACATAAAACTTCAGTATTTTTGTAAATGACATAGTCTATTTTAACAGAATTTAACTTAAGCTTTTGAACGAATTGCGTTGAAAATATGAAGTTCAACATATAAAACATTACTTTTCTGTTTTGCTTGCGGTTTATAGTAAGGGGGAATACAAATAAATAATCCTGACAATTTATCTAAAGAACTGGCATTTTTTTGGAAGAATTGAAATTTTGGTAAGAAATTTATTTTTATTTTTAATTTACAAATTAAATATTTTATCAGTGGTATTATAAAATATAAGCCACAGATTCTTTAGATCTTTAAATTTTATAAGCTTTGTTTGTATGATAATGAAACCCAAACAATGACGATGCCTTCGAGGGTCCTTTTCAAGTTGTATAGAGGAAATTGAGATATGCCGGAGTGTTATTTTAGTCAAATATTTCCTAGTGGCTCAATATTCGTAAGATATGTTGAAGGAACGCATTTTCGAGGTAAGGCAAATTACATTATTGAATTGCCAGCAAGCTGCCATGTCTTCCATACTATGTGCATTATAATAGAAGAGAAATGTATTGTAAAACGAGACCTTAGTTACGTTGAATCAAATATGGATCTTCTATAATGATTAAGTGATGCTACATACATAGAGTTACTTAAATTTGGCAACAATTAATAGGTGATTCGAAAAGCCCTGAGACTAATATATAAAAACACAATTTTTTGGCAAAATTTGACTTTTATTTTTTATTTTATTTTATTTATTTTAATTCATTCCAACTTAATCTATTTTACAATTAATTCAATACAAAATGAAGTTCATTAAGAAAGAAAAAGTCGTTCTATAATTATGGAATTTAGTGTCGAATGATTTAATAATTATACAATAAATAATATAATGTGGGGTAAATACTACATAATAGGAGCGTGTAGAGGATATATTGGACATATTAAATAGCAAAATTACAAAGTAACTATTTAGACTACAAATGTTGACAAGATAAGCTTAGTTAGATTCCAATGCACACATCGAAAGATAGCTTCAATGTTCATATAATCAATATTGAATAGCCAATTCTTTGATTTTTTTTAGAAATGTATAAAAATTACTAGTTTGTCTTATAAGAATAGGTAGATCATTAAAACATCTAGGAGCAGTAACAGTAGAGGAATATTTACCAAAGCTTGATTATTAATGTAATAATTTGACGTCCTATTAACAATGTTACCACTACGCTTGAACAATTCTCTAAGAACTTTGAAAATGTAAAGATGTCTTAAAGGAAGAACGTGCGGCCATAAAGAGTTAAGCGATTTTACCGCAAATTATTCTAATTAAACATTTTTGGATTTTAAATAAGGGATCAAAAGGATTATCATAAGCCCATCACCCATCTTGTAATACCATATTACAGTTTAGAGTTAGCCAGTTCATAATATATCATAGTTAGTATTGGCTTAGAACATTATGGTTTTAAAAGATACGATTTTCGTATCACCTGCATTTTATTTATATTCGATATTGTAGCTTATATATGTTGCTTTTCGATTCAAGTTTGAATCAATTAAAACACCCAAATACTTATATTCACTAACGGATTCAATTTTAAAACATTTGTCTGAACATGGTAGTGCATCATTATAGTTTGCTAGACCAAACTATGAATTGGTAAACTAAACCTTTTGCAGTCATGTGAGTGAAATACCATGTTAAGATCAAAATGGTCATTGCCTACCATTTTAAAAGTCATAAGTTTTCTTTTATGGCTGACCACCAGCTTTTTCAAAGCAAATTACTGTCTTAACTTATGGACATCTTCATTTATACTGGCAACGCAATTAGTTCAGTTCTTGATACGTAAAAGCTATATCATCTGCAAATTCGGTGGGTTGGCCATTAAAAGATTGTTGAAAGAGTGAATTTATAAAAACTAACAACTACAGAGGGTGGCCGTGGTGTAGTGGTATCAGCAATCGCTTCTCACTCGGAGGGTCAAGGTTCGAATCCTACTCATGACAAGTTTTTCATTTGTGTAATTGGAAATCAGTCAGAAAAATCTGCGTGTGAAGGCATAACACTGACATGAAGATTTGGCTGTTGTAGAGTGTCAAGCACAAAAACAAGCCTGAAAATTGATAGCCTTCGAATCATTCCGAGTTAAGAAAAACTCTCCGTCCTATTTGGAATCCTACCCCTGGAGAGCTAATATCAAAACCAAATATACCTGAGTTTCAAACCAATACATCACAACAATGTTTTCTTTCTCCTCCTTTTATCTTTCCACCCGCGCTAAGGCAACAGTAAAAAGGGTATCATAACCCCTTAGGCGTGCGTAAATTATAAAAAAAAAAAAACTATAGAATCCTGAGCGACACCATTCTTAATAGTAAGAAATTTGCTAAAAACCCCATTTATTTTTACGAGGCAAAGAGCTTCCTATCATTGAAATAAGAATGAAACCATTCTAGAACAACTCCTCTAAAACCTGATGCATACAATTTATCGAAAGGCAAACTGTGATTATATTGTACTAAATCGAGTGCTTTTGACATATCGATAAACAGCGCCATAGAAGGTTTCGAACAATTGAAATTTAGAACACAACGTAAGAATCGCGTTTTCAGTGGATTTTTTTGATTTAAACCCAAACAGATTGTTTGAGAACAATTTTTGATATTCTAAGTATGAAATCAAAAGATTCTCAAACAGTTAGGAAAAGGTCGGAAGTAGAGATATGGGACGACAATTATTAATATCTCTGTGATTTGGATTTCCTTTTTTGAAAAGAGGTATAACTTCTGCACACTTTAATGATTTTCGAAAACAGTCCTTATATACACTTTGATTAAATCGGTAGCATAGAATGTCAGTTTAAAAGTATGTTGGGCTTTTATTTTTGTTTGTGACATAATAAGATTGAAGACTTCTACAGAAGAAATAGGAATAAAAGGAAGCACTGAGTATGCACAGGTATTATTCCATTTTGGGGAAGGTTTTAGGCTGTTAGAGATTTCAATGAAGTGCTCATTAAAAGTGTTAGCTATACTACCAGTCTCAAATAAAGTAACTTCATTAACTTCCAAAACATCTATTGATTTCGACTGTCGATTTTTACCTAAAATTGTTGATGTACAATTCTCCATTCATCTTTGCTATCACCTTTCGCATTAAGCATCTTTTGGGTATAAAAATTAATTAATAATAATGTCTTTACATAACCTGTCTAGTATATTTTTAGCCTTAAGTTATTTTGATATTTTCTACATTTTAATGAAAGCTTCCTCTCTTTTTTAATTTTGTGTAACAGGTTAAAAGTAATCCAAGGTTTTAATATACTTCCTATTTCCAGAATTAAATGAAGACGTACGAGTAGAAGTGCAGCTATCCATATGTTTTTTTAAGACCGAAAAAGATACTGAGGCGTCTTTTTCTGAATAGGCAGATTCCCAGAATTCATATTTAAGACTTTCATTTAGAAAGGTAAAATTTGTTCTGACAATTTGACGCTGTTATCTTTGAGTATTAATGGGGTTTGTGAGTAATTCAATAATTTTGCAGTCATCAACAGTACAATAATACAATACAAGTCTTTATTCTCTTAAATACACGAGTTGGCTCATTAATAAGGCTCTTGAGACCATTTGCAGCCATTTAGAGCAAATAGTTTTCCATGTCGTTATCAAACTCCTTGAAAGTGTATATATTTAAATCTTCTACTACTATGAGAATCTTGGTTTTAATTTCACTTAAAATTTGATTAAAATTTTCAATAATGACATCTTTACAAAATTCATGTAATCTGTATATGCACAGTATCAGATACTTTTCGTTATAATACGTAACAGATAATTTGACTATGTCTGCACTACTAACATAAAGTATGGAACAATCACATATAAAACCACTTCTGATATGCACTGTAACACTACCTGGTGCGTAAGAATTATTACATTTTGCATAAGGAGGTAAATAACCTGGAATATTACACAAATCTAGTTCATTATGATAAATCCAAATCTCACTTAAAACAACAATTATGGGTAATTTCGCAAAAGATGTAAACAAAAAACAAGAAAGTCATTGACAGGCGAGAAAGAGGTGCTATTTATGCGATGATTCATCAACATAGTCTCCTTCTAGACTGTTACAATCATTCCAGCGCCGCTTTAATATTTTGTAAGCCTTTCTTCTAGAACAATTTGGTCAACCCTTCAAAATACGCTTCAATTTCGGCGATCACTTCTTTGAAGCAAAATCTCTTACCGGTGAGCATTTTGTTAAGGCTTGAGAACAAGAATAATGAAGAATACCGTGGACACTAAAGCAATTTGAAGTGCAATTTATGCGCCAAATTATCCTGATGAAATAGTATCTTACCTTTTTTTTCTTCATTTAGTCCCGTTTTTCGCGATTTCTTCTTCCATACGCACTAATAATATCCGGTATTGATGGTTTTTCCCTTTTCTAGATAGTGGATGAATATTATACCATGCGAATCCCAAAATATAGACATCATGACCTTGCCAGATGACTTTTGCGTTCTTGGTCGCTTTGGTCGATTTTCATCCTTCGCTGTCCACTCAGCTGACTGTCGATTTGACTCCGCAGTATAGTAGTGGATTCATGTTTCATCCGATGCTACGAGTATATACTGCATGAACAAAATAATTTTTTTTTCGCTTAGACAGCCCTAAACAGCGGTCTGTACCATTAACACGTTGTTATTTTTGGTCCAAACGCGCTACCCATTTCGAACAGAGCATATACAAATACTCTTGCAAAATGTTATGTGCACGGTCTATTGATATTTTTACGATATTAGCTATCTTACGTACTTTCCCTTTACGGTTGTTCGGAATGATTTTGTGGATTTGTTTATGTTTTCCGGCGTAATCGCGTCATTTAGGTGCTGTTGTGTGTGCACGGTTGTTTTCAATGGAGTAGATCCCTTATAACACTTTTCAGCCATTCTTGAGTTTTAACGGTATTTTTTCTCATCAAATAATAGTGTTTTATCAACGTACGTTTTTTTCGTGGTTTTGAGAATATCAAAAGATGCGTCACTAAAACTTTAATATTTCAATCACCATTGGTCGGAATGTCATTAAATTTTGAAACGTATCGTTTGAAGGTTGACACTAACTGAAAAAGATGCGTTATTAGAGTCGCCATCTATGTGTCAGACTCTTGTAACTGAGAAATAAGAAAATTGCTTGAGGTAATGCTGAGGCTCCTTCGTAGACAGAAAATATATTGATATCCTAGTATTCTGATGTTAGCTCATAAATATCAATGGGATAGGTCTCTGAAAATAGTAGATTTTTCAAGAACTCAATTCCGTGTCCTCACTAACTTAATTGCAGACAATTTACATACGATGTAGCTACATCCTCTTCTACCGCGAGCATCGAACTTGTCGAGTTGTAGAGGCTGAGTAGGGTCAATGAATCTCGAGAAGAAATTCTCCAGACGATGCTCCCCCCCCCCACCAAACACCTCAAAGAACTCCATCATTCCCCTGGGCTAGATCAAGGTGTCATACGACCCGTGCTGAAGATCAACCTGGCTGAGGGCCCAGTATCTCCAGAAATAGCTCAGTCAAAGTTAGGACTGTGGCAAGCCATGGTCCTATCACTTCCTCCATCCCTAGCAGCAGCAAGTTTGTGGCAGGCCACGGACTTGTCGCTGCTACCAAAACTCCTTCAGAGAGTGTTAAAACTGTGGCAAGCCATGGTCCTATCACTTCCCCCGACCCCAGCAGCAGCAAGTTTGTGGCAGGCCACGGAATTGTTGCTGCTACCAAAACTCCTCCCTCCAAGGAGGAATCTGGAGCTCAGCCACATCGGCAAGCTCCATCTAAGGCGCTCTACATAAAACGCCGAAATGCTTCACGCATCATCAAAACCTTCGGATCCATTCCGGAGGTTGAGAGAAGTGCGGAAATAAAGAGCAAGGTTGAGTGGGCTAAAAACATCCTAAAAGACGGATTTCCCACTGCTTCCACTGCTCCCGAAACGTCAAAAGACTCCTCTAAGCACCAGAGATCGTTGAAGGAAACCGAACCGGTTTCCAAGAGGCCCAAAACACACAGTTCTACAACCCCTGCGCCATCCAACAGCAGATCTCTGAGGTCTTACAATGAAGTCCTAAAGGACGCATTGGTGATCGCGGTGATCGACAGGAGCGATATCGACGGTTCCAAGCTGAAGCTCTCGAGCAACTTCTTGGCCATCATGCGGGAAAACCCAGGACCACCTCCTATCACAAGCGACGCTGGCTGGCACCAAGGCCATGTCAACCTCATCGCATGTTCCAACCAGAGATCTCTCGATCTCTTCACCAAGGCCATCGATGGTTTAGGAGCGATTTGGCCAGGTGCAAAACTCGAGGTCGTATCTAAGGAAGACATTCCTAGTAGACCTCGAACTCGTACCTGGATTCCAGCCGAACCCTCCTCTCCAGAAAGTATTCTGGAAATCATCCGGCTCAGTAACCCGACTCTTCCGACTCATGACTGGAAAGTCGCGAAACTGGAGGAACTAAGGCGCGTTAATTGTGATCAATAAGGAATCCTTTAATCCTCTGGCGCAGATGAAAGGCATGATTCGGTTCGGATTCGAGTCCATACATTTAAGGGTGTACAAAAAGGATGAGCTGGATGCAACCTCCTCCTCCTTTAACACCTGATATCACAACCTCGGATCTTGGAGCGTCGATATCCTTTCCAGAATTGGATAGCGACGACTCCAATCTATCCGAGGTGACTACCAAGCAGTCGGTCTCCTCTTCTGACACACTGTCGGAAATGGAAACCGATAACGAAGCAATTAGAGGTTCTACACAATCAGAGATAGAAGATGAGCTCTTGGGCACATCTTCAGAATCGGAGGACCTCAACAACACCGTGGTAGAGGCGACTCTGGAAGACTGTAGCAATGATGCGGTTTCTCCAGATTAATCTCCACCACTCAAAAAAGGCTTCGGCCGCACTCATTCTGCGTCTTTCCAAAAACGCAGAAGACATAATCCTAATCCAGGAACCATGGATTGCAGAAGGCGTGGTTCGTGGACTTAGGACACCCTCACACGCTCCGCTCTATACAAGAGACAAAGGTAAGATTAGAACTTGTATATTAGTGAAACGTAGCCTTAATGTATTTCTACTTCCCAACCTCAGTGACCCCGACCTAACCGTTGCCAGATTAGAGACTGCCAAAGGCTCTTACTGGCTGGCATCGGCTTACCTTGGCCACGACCAAGTGGGCCCTCTCCCTGGTGATAACCTAGAAAGGGTGGTACTGGAAGCGGGAAGGCAAAAAACTGGCCTCATAATCGGATGCGACGCTAACGCACATCATACGGTATGGGGCAGTACCGACATCAATGATAGAGGTGAGTCACTTTTAGACTATATTTTAAGTACTAACCTCTTAATTTGCAATATTGGCAATGAGCCCACTTTTATAACAAAAAACCGACAAGAAGTTTTAGATATTACTCTTGTCTCCGACAGCATCACCCAAAGCCTAACAAACTGGATGGTATCGTCTGAACACTCCTTTTCAGACCATAGATACATCCAATTCAGTCTGAGTGATACTCCCCCCAGCCAACCAGCTTTCCGGAACTACCGGAAAACTGATTGGACAAAATACAGAGGAATACTGTCGAAAGCGATATCCTCTGAACTATCAAGTCCCCCGCTTGACACCAATGAGCTCGACATGAAAGTCAGGGAATTTACTCTGACTCTCAATAAGGCTATGGCCGCTTCCTGCCCTCTTATTCAACCAAGAGGCAAGAAAAAGCCACATTGGTGGACATCGGCACTGGGACTGCTCAGAAACGCCTGTAGAAAACTTTTCAACGCAGCAAAAAGCACAAGAAAAGTGATCGACTGGGACTCATATAAAGAATCCCTCAAATTATACAAAAAAGAACTGAGGAAGGCAAAGCGATTATCCTGGAGGTCATTGCGACAAAATCACAGAAACCTCTGAGGCATCGCGGCTAAGAAAAATCCTCTCCACAAATCCTATGATGCCCAGCTGTTTGAAAAAAACCGATGGCTCTTGGACAACCTCAAGTGATGAATCACTCAACCTGCTTCTGGACACCCACTTTCCAGGTAGCTCCCAACTCGCGGCCAGTAGCAGCACAAACAGGCCTACTGCAACCGTGCCCAAAATTCATGGTCTGATTACGAGAGACAAACTGCTCTGGGCGCTGCATGGCTTCAAACCATACAAGTCTGCTGGTATTATACCTGCCGAGCTACAGAGGTCCTCAAATAGTATTCTACCAGTGTTGGAAAATACTATGAGGAGCTGTGTAGAACGTATCCACATTCCACTGTTATGGAGAGAAGTCAATGTAGTATTCATTCCCAAAGCTGGAAAATGTTCTCATGTAGTCCCAAAGGACCTCAGACCTATAAGTCTATCATCATTCCTTCTGAAAACTTTAGAACGACTGATTGATATCCATATTCATATTCGAGCTAAAGTTGATCCAAGACTTCTGTCTACGGCTCAACATGCTTACTGTAAAGGAAAGTCGGTGGAAACGGCTTTGTACTCTCTGACTAGCGACATCGAACGATCCCTTCAATATAAGGAGTACACAATGGTTGCTTTCCTAGACATAGAGGGCGCCTTTAACAACGTCAACACATCCGCAATCACGACTGCGCTGTCAACTCTGCAGGTAGACGGCTCACTTGGGGAGCTGATTAGTCTAATGCTAAAAAGCAGGATAATCAACTCCAAACTGGGTGAGACTTCTGCTAAAAGATATGTCAGTAGGGGTACGCCGCAAGGCGGTGTCCTCTCTCCCCTTCTCTGGAACTTAGTAGTTAACGAACTACTGATATACCTGGAAGCGGGTGGTAGCAGAGTGATTGCCTATGCGGATGACGTTGCCATAGCCGTCTCAGGAAAACATCTAAATACCATTAAAGAACTCCTCCAAGTAAATCTCAACAGATTAACCCGCTGGTCAGATCGCTGTGGATTGGGAATAAACCCCCATAAAACTGATCTTGTCCTCTTTTCTAGGAAATATAAAATTCCAATCATAGACCCTCCTTCAATAAACGGTACCAGTTTAGTTTTCTCCGATACAGCAAAATATCTGGGTCTCATTTTTGATAGGAAACTAAACTGGAAACCTAACATTCAAGAAAGGGTCAATAAAGCTACAATAGCTTTATTCTCCTGCAAAAAAGCCATTGGGAAGAAATGGGGCCTTCAACCTCGCATAACCCACTGGCTATACATCTCGGTCATAAGACCGATACTTACTTACGGGGTGGTTGTCTGGTGGACGGCCTTGGAGAATGCAGTCAACCGCATTAAACTAAGCAGAGTGCAAAGAACAGCATGTCTATGCACAAGCGGAGCCTTGCGGTCTACCCCCTCTGCGGCATTAGATATTCTGCTTCACTTAACACCCCTCGACATTTTTAGCAAGCAAGTAGCTGCGACTGCAAGTATTCGCCTTAAAGCGACTAAACAGTGGACAAATAATTCATCTGGCCACGCCAATATTCTTAATACATTAGGAATCCTCACAGAGAACACCGATTACACAATACCTGAACTTTGGTTTGACAAAAACTTCCCCTCTAGATCATTCTGGGTGGAAGATGCTTTCATGGAGGACAAGTCAATCCATCTCTACACAGATGGATCTAAAACCGATAGCGGAGTTGGTGGCGGTGTTTTCTCAGATAAGCTAAAACTAAGCCTCTCTTTCCGCCTTCCAAATCACTGTAGCGTGTTCCAGGCGGAAATTTTGGCGATTAAAGAAGCTCTGTCCTGGCTGAAGAAAAACGTGATATCTGCAAAGGATATCCGCATATTTTCGGATAGTCAGGCCGCCATCAAGTCCCTGGACTCGGTCTCATTATATTCTAAAACCGGCCTTGAATGCCGATCATCTCTCATGGAGATGGCAGAGCAGTTCAACATTCACCTTTGTTGGGTGCCGGGCCACAGAGACATTCCAGGGAACTGCAGAGCCGATGAACTCGCCAAAATTGGAACCACTCTACCTATCCTACCAGACAAAGGTAGTATAGGTATACCAATCGCTACGTGCAAACTAACACTAAAGCTAGATGCCAATAAAAGAACGAACCTTAGGTGGACTGCTGGACAAACATGTCTAGCGACCAAACAGATCTGGCCAAGGCTGGATCTGAGTCGATCTAAGTGTCTGATCGTTTTAGATAGGAAACATCTCAGCGCCATAATAGGTGTCATTACCGGACACTGCCTCATAAGCAAGCACGCAAGAAGGCTTGACGCTTCATCTAGGAGCTTTCTTCTACAACGACCTAAACGATCTAGAAAAAATAGACGTTAACAGTCTCCTACGCTTTATTATAAGCTCAAACTGGTTCCAGTAGTAAGAAGATCATAGATCCACGTGGCATCACAATGGGCCAATAGGCCTAAGTGGGCTGGTATTTCCAACAGCCACTCTTATCTAACCTAGCTACATCCTGGAAGGCTTTATGGTACCGCACTAGAAAAATTGTTCACGTGTGTTAATTTTTTTTTTGAATAATATACGAGTACAAGGTGGCACAAAATTAATCACCCTATCGGAAGATAGTATGATTTTTGCAAATGGCGTCGTACGTTAATCATATTTGACATTTGTGAACTAGACAGCTGCAGTATACAAACAAACAAGCAAGGGGGCGCTATACTCCGTAAGAGGGTGGAATAATTGTGTTGATGTTTTTCACCAATAATCGGTCGGTGGTGTTAGCGCAGCGTGAATTTCGACGTCGATTTCCTAATCGTGTCGCGCCAACTGGGCAAACATTCCGGGGATTGGCTACTCAACTCGTGGAACCACAGGAGACCATGCAAGGCGTAGCCCCCACCGGACTGGTCGTTCGGCCGCGAATATAGCTGAGAACGAAGAAACATCAACCAGACGACGACGGTCCACGCAATTGGGCATCACCGACGGATCCTACAGCGAATTTTAGTGTAACACTTACACATGTTCCCGTACAAAGTGCAAGCAGTGTATCACTTAATGCAACCTGACCGTCAGTCGCGTGTGAATTACTGTAAAGCCATCCTCAATCTCAACAACGAAGAGGACGATTTTGTGTCGAAAATCATCATGAGCGACAAGGCGCATTTAAAATTAAGCGGTTACGTCAATAAGCAAAATCTTCGTTTCTGTGGTACTAAAAAGCCGCGTGTGATGCACGAAGAGCCATTACATCCACTCAATGTCACTGTGTGGTGCGGTGTTCACGCGGGAGGAGTGATTAGGCCGTATTTTTTTGAGGACGCCATCGTCAATACGGCCACTGTTATTGGCGAACGCTACAGGGCCATGATAAACGACTTCTAACTGCCGGAATTGGATGAGCGGGGCTTGGTGAACATGGGGCTTCACCAAGGAAGCGTTTCCTGATCGCTTAATCCCCACTTTTTGGCGATTTGTCTTTTTGAAGCCTTCATACGAGCTCTAGCTTTGAGCTTCGATTCAAACAGTATCCACAGCTAATCGAAAATATCCCTCTTTCTTGTTCCCAAAATTCGTGCAATGGTTTTTCTTGTGATGTTAACAATGATGTCCTAGCATTATTGATATAAATCTCTTCAAGAACAGTTGTTTTAATATTGCTCCACGATATAGGGGAAAGCACTGCAGATATTCTATTCCTATGTTCCTTCAAGTTAGGTGTGAGAAATGTTTCATATTTTGTAGTGCTGATTGATAAACAGGTAAACAGAAAAGGTGCTTTCAGTTATTAACGAGTATTTCTTCGATCCAGAATGCAACTCGAATCGTTCTGCTTCTTCCATGTTTCCCTGTTAATCGTGAGAGAAGATGCGTCTAGATTTTAAAAACTTATTCTATTTTCATTGAAAAAAATTTATACGTCTCAAATACTACAGTGGAATCTTGTAGGTGTTACTTTACCACCCACTTTTCTCAGCTTTGATTTAAGAGCACGTAGGATAGATAATCATGATCGTGATCTATATCTTGAATATGTAGACATATTCCATATTCAAAATTGATCATTCTTGCTTTCGCATCAATTTACAGAAATCGCAGAATGTACATACATATTCAGCTGAAACTCTAACCTAAGAGAAGATCCTGCAAGACTATGTTTCCAAGTCTTGTGGTTAGAATTTCATGTTCACTAGAATTATAAATTCGCGTTGTGGGTTTGAATCAACTTTAAAGCCAGTCGATCTGCACGTAATCTTGTAAAACAAAGGCAGTCATATGTACGAGTATATACAAATATCATACTTGTTTGTAAGCAGTTGTTGGTGCATTAGGAATTGATTTTTAGCAAACCTCTTAGAACTTAGGAAGCTATTTTCAGAAAAAGGAGGAAGTTTAGTAAGTACTAAGTTTATCTAAGTAAGCTGGAACTCACAATCTGGTTTTTGGTGAAGTGCTATCCTGGATAGAAAACTTCTAGAAGCTCTGCTAAAAATATTGAGTTTACGGTTTTCTTTTGGATGTGTAGTTTGAATGAGGTTTTTCATGATTCCCCACTTCGTTTACTGGAATAATCAGAATGGTTTCTTTTAGTTTTGTATGGTCTTTATATCTCGCCCCGAGCTATGTTTTAGATGCATTATCTATCTTCAAGACTTTTATGCCTATTAAGAGTTTCAGATTGTAACCATTTGAGTCTGGTGCAGTATTGCACTGACTTTAAACACAGACTTTTCTTTGACAATTTTTCTGTTGGAATAGAACAGGTCATTTCATCGATCGAAGATAACCGAAGCGCTGTCATCGACATTTGCCTTAAGGTCGATTACCATGTCTGGCTTTCGCTGGAGTGTTAGGCGAGAAATAACGCGGTCTGATCTCTATGGGTTGCTCTTCAATTATGTAGTGCAGGATTTTCAATTGGCAAACGAATCTATGAATTGGGGTGATGTCCAACACTAGCTTCCACAGTCGCGATATTTGCTGATGAACTCATTATTCTCATTCATATTGGAACGTGAGCGACTGAACGCACTGTTTAGTGTGTGAGTGCGTGTTGGTCTGTGAGTATCCAAATCGATAAAGAGCACATATCAATAGCACGTTGATGTCTACCGTAAATTCCACGAATTTCCGGTTTTGAAAATATATTGAAATGATTTGAAATTGTGTGGCATCAGTCTTTCCATGATAAAATGCAAGCTATACTAAAATTGGATGAAGCTTGACAGCCCAATGTAGCAGCTGATTAGCTATGTAATCGGTCTTAAAAAGTCTGACAATACAAAAAACACCCATTACTTCTCAGGGTCTACTAGCTACGTTCTCAGTCGTGCAGCAACCGATAGGTAGTTGTTTGGTTCGATATCTGAGCTTAAGATGGCTTGCTAGAGTGTTAGCAGGCGGAAAGGAAACTAGGCAGCCTTCTCTTTGGTTCCCTGAAGAAAGGATTGCAGAACGCTTACTTGCGCCATTATGCTTTTACTTGACACCTGATTGAGATATGCAACAATTATATTTAGTTTTGACACCAGTTGCAATTTAGCAACGAAATTATCAGTTTGGCGTGATAAATCGGTTATTAAAAAAAGAGAACAAGTCAGGTTTCTTTCACAAATGTCAATTTTGAAGGATTCCCACTCCTTGTTATGAGTAAGAAACCGAACAAGTCAAGTAATTCTAACACTGAAGTAAAGGTACACAAATTTTCCATTTACTTTTGAAACGGAACAAGTCAGTGACTTGTTTTATTTCATGACTAATCGTGGTAGCACTGATTATTTTCTCAAATTGACGCGTGTCATTATTTTAAATTTTAACGTTCAGTGGATGTTACTTATTGCGACTGTGTCTTGCTCTTAATAAAATTATATAATTAAATAGTTATTTGTGTTTAAAACTTTATTTTTTCAATTCGAAAAATGTCGGAGTCGAAATGTTCGAAGAGAAAAGGCGTGGGGAATGAATACAAAACTCAAAGTATTAAACAAATAACAAGGAAACTTGGTTCTAGCTAGAAAACTTGGTGACTTATGTAATTGCCGATTACAATGTTTTGATGAATCAATGAAGACAAGCGAATTCAAGCCTTAACTGAATTACTCAATCTTGGCACAAAAACAGAACAAGACATCTTCCTCTATGGAGTTATGGAAGTCAGAACTGTTAAGCAGAAACGTGCGAAGGTTAGTAGTCCTCAAAGGAAGAAAAAATAAAATACTCGTATGCAAAAAGGCATTTTGCAGCATCTACTCTATTAAAAGTAATGCCCTTTTTCGAGTGCAACGTTCACTTAAATCTGGTGAAATCACCAGTGATAAAAGAGGGAAGCTAATGAACCAAAAAATAATACCTGGATCCATAATCAAGAAATCAAAGAACATATCTCCTGTTTTCTGTAACTAAATTCACATTATTCGTCGAAGAAATATCGTTACTTATCGACGGATTTGAACATTAAATAAATTTCCGGCATCATCAGTGAAACTTTCATTTTATTATAATTTAAAGATCATTTCGACCTGCATTTTGGAAGACCTCAAGTGGACACTTACTATGAATGTGAGAGACTTAGTGTGAGAATACACTCACCTGATTTGAATGTAAGAGCGGTTATGGCAGCAAAGGCTGAGCTGGCAATACACAAGAAAAGAGCACAGCAATTTTAAGGATGTTGAAAAGCTGTGTCAGGAGAGAAGTGATATCACTGGGTTAAGCTTCGATTACATGCAAAATATTTCACTTCCTTGCATACCAGTATAATAAATGTTTTACTTCGGTCAGCTTTGCCTTTTTCTATTTTGTATAAGAGATTTTAAAACTAACGAAAGCCGTTTCTTTCTTTACCATGAAGACATTGCATTAAAGGACCCCAATGAAACCTATTCATTTTTATTACAATACATCCAGGAGAAAATCTCCCCTGATATAAAAGAACTACATATTTTTACTGACGCCTGCGTTGGTCAGAACCGCAACCATATTATGATGAGCCTATGCCAAGCTCTTGTAGATACAGGATGTTTTTATAAGATCTACCACCGTTTTCCTGTTCGTCGGCATTAATTTCTACCTAATGACCGATCATTTGGAACTGTCAAGAAAGTGTTAAAGAGGAAGGACAGGTACTACCTTCACATGGAAGTAGATTAAATTGTATACCAAGCACATTCCAAATTCACAGTTTACATAGTTTCTACAGACGACATCTTGGACTTTAAGAACTGGTGGACAAAATACTATAAACGAAATTCTATATCAACAGAGACACAATCACGTCAAGTCCCACAATTTTTGTTGACACAATTTTCTGAATTTTAATTTTCTTCAAATCTAAAAGGGTGTGTTGTAGCCCTTCCATTCATAGGAAATAATATCAGTGTGAATACTTTCGATTTGAGGAAAAATCGAGCTCTTCCTTCGGAGAGAGCGTACAATGGTCCATAACCCATTAATGTGAAGAAAATTGATGACCTGCGACGCTCTTTACAGTACATTCCACATAACTACAAGTGAATAAAGTGTTTTTTCTTTAATATCCTATGTTAGTATCCATAGGTTTACACGCAGTTAGTTAAGAAATGGGATAAGTCAACGAATTTGAAACAATCATTAAAAAAAGATGAATACCACATAAAGGAAAAACCATGCAATTTAATATTGACTATACATTAAGTTAACTATATGAGTTAACAAATAAGCATTATTTTGTATAGACTTTGTTTTAAACAGTTTTTCTTACTCTTGAAAATTAGGTGTAGTTGACTTGTTTCCTTTCTTAAATAACTGATTAATAATTATTACTGCCAATATGCATTTTGATTTTGCGCGGGCACTGGTAACTTGTGAGAATTATAAGAAATGTAAACTATGGTAAAACGGAGAATGTGGAAATGGAGTTGTATCTTTCGGGATATGTAATCTACATATAAGATGTAACCTTCAACGATGCTTGGAGATTTTCCCATTGCATAACAAACTACGAGGGCGGGTCAATAAGTCCGTGACTTTTTGAATTTCTGACCTCTTTACTGAAACAGCAACACTGCTCCTGTCAACAGACATCTGTCGGTTGACTCCTGTCAAAATTTAAACTTTCTGCGTCAGTTAGTTTGTGTTTGACAGCTATTTTTATCAGACTACTCACTAATTTCTTGCGAAAAAAAACCAAGACAATGCAAGGGTGCACAAATGTGCGGTTGCCATGGCAAAAATCCATGAATTGGGCTATGAATTGCTCCCTCATCCACCCTATTCTCCAGATTTGGCTCCGAGCGACTACTACTTGTTCCCAAACCTGAAGAAATGGCTTGGTGGAAAAAGATTTGACTCCAATGATGAAGTCATCTCGCAAACAAAGGCCTATTTTGAGGACCTCGACAAATCATTTTTTTTGGAAGGGATAAAAAAATTGGAGAAGCGTTGGACAAAGTGTATAGAGCTCAAGGGAGACTACGTTGAAAAATAAAATTATTTTTTTATCAAAAAATCTGTGTTTTATTCCAAAAATCACGGACTTATTGACCCGCCCTCGTATTAAATGAGGAAACTAGAAATCCTGCAAAAATTCTGAAACTCGAAGATAATAGAAAACGCATACAATTAAGAAGCCAACAAATGATAGGCCTTTTTGTAGATTAACTTTTTTAGATTACCGCCGACGGTATAGATATTGTATATGTCTGCCATCTATAAAGCGTCTATCAATGCTCGACTATAATCTGATGTCCAGTTTTATTGATCGGTATTTAGACTTTTGCCTAGACCGTCGAAAAAGTTCACTGGCAACCGACCACGTGAGTCATGTGCATAAATACATACATACCTACCTATTATATTTCAACGATTTAAACGCTGTTTACTTTAATAATTCTTATACACAGTTAATGTTATTTACCTCAATTCATGCATTTATAAACTTAGAAATTGCAGTGGCTTGTTGGTTGTTAAGTAGCCATCTTAAATCTCATGTAAACAAAGTCCTCACGCGTTCTTATGCACATAACTTTTAAGCCACGTTCATGTGTTATCTGTGGTAAAAATTCGTTAGCACATCAGCAACGATTTATTTCGTAGGCGCATACAGCAGCACAAATATTTTAGAAATATTCGAATCGTGCACAAAATGATGCTTGACGTCAATATGTGCTGGCTGGAAGGATAGATCTTTCGCCAAACATTCAGCTCTCAGATAACGAGTATATCGAACACTTAAACGTCCTGTGTAAGGACTGCACTTACAGCGAGACATTACGACATACATGTCGTATAACATGTATTGGTTTCACTAATTCTGCGAACCTCGAAATGGTGATCCTAATGTACGCAACTGCCATTATTGGTGTCAGTGTATCCAAGGAGAAAACTGTGACGATGATGCTTCACGGCAAATTGTGAGCGGTGTGAACCTTAGATATGTGACTAAGGTCAAGTATCTTGGCATAACGAACGATGAGAAGATTAATTTCTTACCTCACCTCATCCAGCTAAGAGAACGACTGCTGAGTGTTGTGGGCCATGTAAGGCCTCACCACTCACTCACTTCATTACCGTATATGGTGGCCTTTTTGTTGCCTGTGCAACATTTGGGTAATCGGTTTGGTACGAGAGGGTAATGTTAAAGTGCGGTTTTCAGCGGATCTTGGTTTGCCAAAGATTGGCCTTGCTTGGCTACTTACCAGTTTGTAGGATAGTATCTACGAATGCATTGCATGTACTGTTTGGGGTGCCTCCCCTTGGCTTGGAGATGATACGTTGAGGTGAAAGATTTGTCTTGCAGGGAGTGTAAGGTCCTGGTTTATGAATGTGTTCGGTCTAGATGGCAATCTAGATGGCAATGTGTGTCGACCATGAGCGGACTTCCAGAGCTGAGTTCCGATCTCAGTCTTCCTGCTAATCGAGCATGGCTCCTTGAATGCGTTTTTGCATAAAAGAGGCCTGAGCGAGGAGACATGTTGCTTATGCGGCGCTCCCCTTGAAGTTTGGATGCATGATCTGTGCGTGTGTCTAATCTACTCTGATGATAGGGACTTTCAAGCTATGGACATCACCTCTGATGATGTGGCCTGCGCTGTCATGGGTGTTCTCGTTGACAGAGCAAAATTCGACAGAACTGGTGGCTTCTCAAATGATATTTTCCGTCGTTGACGAAATGGGTAGTTAGTTGGTGGCAAAAAGATTAGTTTAATATTAATGGCCTGGAACTGAAGTGACCACAAGGTTGCTAATCTCGACCGAAATGTATATTCTGGTACCACAGGAGGTCAGGGGCCGCTGGACCTATAGTTCCAACCTAACCTAGGAGTTGGCCCCTTTAGGAGTATCATGGTGGCTGTAAATTATACCCAAATCGCGGGGAGAGTAGATTGACTGGAACTTGGACATATCATGGTTCAACATATGTTATAGCGCGCTATGGCTTGTGTTCAACCATTGATGGCTATGGAACCGATCAGTCTGCTCTATGTGCAGTTGCACTGCAACCGGGTTTCATGACCCATTGAATGACTGAGGTATTCTCGACTTTTCACCAAAGGGGAAAGTGGTACTTGTACTTATATTACTCGATGGGCGCTGATCAACGCATTGCTTTGATCTCTCGTACGAAGACGTAGTGTAGAATTGTGCCTTCACGGCTGGTACCTATGCAAAACACTAGTGACATCTGTACGAACCTGCGACCAATGATAAATACATAAGGACACCAATTAACTCACGATATGGACATTTTCCTACGATCCACAATTACTAAGATCATCAACACGCAATAAAATCTTCTAACGGGGTATGGAAAGAGTACTTTAACGCCTTAGTATACGAAGAATTTTCACGCAGTACCCTTCCCTCGGCAGTCGCGTACAAGGACCCGCCGGCCGATTTTACGGAAGCGGAAGTGAGCGAAACTGTAACAAGAATGAGCCGGGGTTGTGCGGTCTGACCGGATAAAACACCCTCGGAAGTGTGGGTGACAATCAGAAATCTTGGATCTAAATGATGAGAGACGATCGAAATCCTAACCAATGAAGGGCAAGCTTTCTGGTTCAACTGTTTAAATGCAAAGGTGACACTAGAATTGATGAAACTAATGTCCCATACTATGAAAACATATGAGCTAGTCCTCGCTCGTCCATAACGGAATATTCCATTTCGTCCCGTTCGATAATTCCATGGTAGTCAGTGGACTTTATTAGAGGCAGGTCGACGTATGACGCGTTTCAAAGTTTACGAATAATGATGTAAAAACATAGCGAAGCTTAAAAAGATGTGGATATCGGCTTGATCGACTTGAAAAAAGCGCTCGACAGAATTCGCTGATGTATTCTTATGTATTTTAACGGCGCAAGGATTTCAAAATGTTCCTGAGACATACGTAAGATTGATACGATGATGTTAAAGCGAAAATTAAGTGCACAGGGGGAATAACCGGAGAAATCGAAGTTAAAATTGGAGTAAACGAAGGGAGTGTACAAAGTCCATTGCTTTATAATGTCGTGCAAGATTTTCTATTGAAGCAGCATCAATAAGTCCGGAACAATTTCTCTGCTTTTCACCTTTCATAGAAGATGACTTGACAGCCCTTCAAGCAACTCTTAATAATTGGAGAAGGCTCTAGAAAAAAAAAGTGTCACGAATCAATCGTACTAAGATCGAATATTGCTGCAAAGTGCGAACAATTTAAATTGTTGGGCTCTATCGTCACGAGAACTGCATTGTATTTTGTGATAGAAAGATGCCGTTTAAACTTAAGGGTTTGTTATATACGACAGTTGTTCGTCCAGCTTTAACGTGTATACGTATCGAAATGTTGGACGATGTACGAAAAAATATTAAGGAAAAATGAAAGCAACGGAAATAAAAACGATATGAATGCCAGCGGGCGTAACAAAACTTGTTCTAATAAGAAGTATGAACATCTGCGAAAATCTTCACATTAAAAAACCGATAGTAGAGGGACTTCAGGCTGAGCAAACTAGCTGGTACTGCCACATTCAACGATGGTCGCCGGAAAATCCGGTTCAAAAGAGTCTCAAGTTCTAGCCGGCCTTCTTCGCCTCACTAACGAGGTGATCCAAAATAAGGTAGCCTGCAGGATGGTTCTAAGGTGCACAAATTTGGGTTACCCATAAGCTTCGTAGTAGCGATTCAAATACGTCTGAGAAATATGTAATATTAGATCTTACTATTAGCGTTATATACACGTATTTCAACGGTTAATCAAAGAAAAAGAAACGATCGAAACGCAGGTGAACCTTGGAACGAGTCGACACCCAGATTACACTTGTCCATGCCGTAGTGTCGGAGTCAACCTAATTTATATTCAGTCTGGCAAAGCCCAATTTCTCCAACATTGAAATCTATTTCCGATCCAAGAAAAAACTAACGAGACCAAGATCCTTTATTTCGAACTTCTGCAGACGACTACCAAACAGATACATATACATGAGGTTTTCTCATACGAGTATATCATCATTGCAAACAAAAACAAACAACAAATTATGCCAACAGCTTTTGAAAGGTTTACGAATTAGTAGCTTTTCACAGAGCTTTTCACAACTGTCGAGCACTGTTAAACATGCGTATGTTAACAAAGTTATCCATGCTTTTCTATATTTTTCCTTTTCGATGTCTGAAGCACAATTTTTTTCCCCTGCTTATGACTCTCGTGGGAACTTCTGTACATAATATTCTAATTACGTAAACTGCCGCTCTTACTGCAATCCGAACCGAAAGAGCCAAAAACAAACGCAATGTCTCTAACCTCGCTACCCGTACGAATGTCTGATGGTAAAAGCGACAATTTGATGACTGTAGCCGTTGGCCACCAGCCGTCTTTTACGTCCTTCCACTTTTGATTAAAGTTGAGCTCTGCTTATGTGGAAGCACCCTACGACGTTAAGTATGTATCAAATTTATAAATAATGCAAAATTATGACACTACTCACAAACTCTAAAGTGAACTTAAATGCAAGCCCCGAAGTTAAGATATTCTTATTATTAAGCCCATTGCACTGAACACTATCTTGAGTTCCATATAACATTAGCATTGGCGATATCACACTATGATTCATGGTAAAAATTAAAACAAAAATTTATGAATACAAAGGGGGCTATAATATACTTCTTTTGGTATTATATTAATTTGGATTATACTTATTTTGGATCTAAATATCTACTTATAGAATAATGTACTTTCCTGCAAGAATTTTCTTTTATAAACGACTTAGACCAACATTAAAGCGACAACACCAAGTAGTCTCATTAAGTCATACATTCCAACAAAGTTACTCTACTCACTTGCCTTTCAATAGCCGATTACAGAAAATGTCTGTATTTGTGGTTAGCACAGATTTGCCCCAAGAATCACGCTTAGGACTCAACCAAGAAACCACAAATTGAGAGCAGGAAGGAGGCTGTGCCAGCTTTTAAACACAACACAACAAAACCAGACGACAGCGTACAAAATCGATTCCGGCAAAAATAAATAATTTATATCTTGATACGTGCCGCAAACGAAAATCAAAGAAAATAAGGAAAACAGCCAAAGAAAACAAAAACCAAAAGCAGTCCAACACGAAAGGAGTAAAAAACCCTTAACCGTTGTCCAAACGAAACGCAGCACACCTATACCTAGCACGCTAAATTCAGTCCGGCAAACTAGCAAACCAGCAAAACCGCCATGAAAATAAAATGTATCTGTCCCAGCTCAGACTGAAATCTTGATTAAGGAACCACACAAGCCACGGGCATGGGCATGGTTATAGACATGAGTATAAGTACAAATATCAGGGGAAAAAAAAAACCCAACCTAAGATCGACTCCCGCACCATATAAAGGTGAGACCATGAAATCGGGCCGAGGTGCAAAAACAACGACCGCGATTGCGAAAAAAAACCGAATAAATAAAAAAAAAAAAAACAATCCGACAAGCCGACCCTCCAAAGACACTATGTCCATGTTGCCCCAAAGTCTATACTCAATACTAAAGCTGGTTAAAGGTACGGATACTCCGTATCATTGGAGGACCCTTTGCATTGGATACAACCAACCTAAATCAAGCAATCAGTGAGGTATTCGTGGCTAACCCTTGAGCATGGCGGACGTGTGTATGGCTGAAAACGCGAAAAACGCAACCCAAGACGCGTAGCATATCCCTTTTGATTGCAATGCCTGATGAGTCCATTCCAGGACAGAATTCGCAGAACCAATGGTCTGGTGCAAGCTACGACGTACGAGTACAACCAGCCAACCACATATCTACACATGTGTTTCTCGACGCAGATGGAATAATTTCCCAATTCAAACGAATACCCCGGTAAAATGGGATTCTATGTTCACGTCTCCGCGACGACTGTGCACATGCAAGCTTATTGTCGGATCACTGCTTCTTTCTCTTCCTCCTCCGCAGGGCCTTGGACCCCCCGGCAAAGGTAGGCAGGATTCGAATTCGATTTATCGGAAATCACGATCAGACTTTGATTTAGGGGCCTAAAATTGAACAACAAGGATTTCTCTTCGTTCGGTAATAATAAAGTAATTTCTGCTTTGATCTCACAGTTGGGATTATGTGGAATTCGATGAGATTAATGGGTCGGCCATATTGGTACGAATCACCAAAGAAAACAACAAAACATTTACTAATATTTGCGAAAGAATCGACGAAACATGCTCGAAGCAAAGCCCATTGGAGAGACTCCATTTAATAAAGAATTGAGCAGGACTTTCTGAAAAATCTGCTAATTGCTGATGATGAAATGCTGATTGTAGCGAATGAACACAACATTATGTGACAGGATTTTTCCACAGAAATTTCGAAAAAAGAAGTTATATACCGAAGCAGCAAGAACTTATTCTAATTGACTAATTGAAAATGGATAGGTTAGGTTGGGCCTTTGTGATATCTTGCATGTAAAATTCTAGATAATTGTAACACATAAAATTAATGCATTCATGGCTTATACAACTAGGAATAAACCAATATTTATACATGTGTTAATGTCGGTGACACCCTGAATTTATTTGTTTAAAACCACGTACATACATAAGTGTAAGGATCAGCCTATCCTGTAGATACAAGTTGACAATATCTATACTTAATGTAAGTAGCAAACCTCAGTCTATCATCTAGTAATCACGATTCCTTTATTTAAAAATATCGATTTTTTAACTTAGACATCTCAAACATTTTGTTCCACAATTAGACTGAATTAGCGCTTCTGGTGGAAGATGGATGGAGGGCGATATGGAAGATCTCGCTCAGGTGTCAAGTTTACTACAGCTGGTTCTGCAACCAAGCAATTACCAAGCCAACATCAAACACCGAGCGCAACCCGAATTTCTCCCACTGTAAAGACAAAGGAAAAGCTCTGACTATTTATTTTTTTATCCAAATTTCGTGTTCCCTGTATTCCTGATAATAATCTAGATAATCCAAGCAGATCCCTTCCTACTTTTTTCTGAATCTGTAATAACGGGTGTTTTTTTAGAAGTTTTGTTTTTAAACTGGCAACACTATTTCTGAAGATTGCCAATTTAACAGTTGAAAGTTGATTTGTGGTTAGCGCGTTTTGCCATTATATCATGAATGGACTAAAGCCAGAACAACGCGTGGAAATTGTGCAAACTTATTTTGAGAACCATAGTGCGCTACGTCCATTTTACGGTCAACACAATCATCCATTTGAGCAAGTTATTCGGAACACGATGAATCGTTTTCGCACCACGTACACTCTAGTGGATAACACGCATCCCAAAAGACGGCAAACAGTGCGACCAGAAGAAGTTGTTTAGAGCAGTGTTGAGGAGAATTCGAATCAGTCGATTCACCATAGTGCACATCAATTGGAGTTATGCCCATCCACTTTGTGGATGATTTTACGGAAAGATTTTGGGTTAAAAGCTTATAAGATCCAGCTTGTGCAAGAGTTGAAACCGCGTGACCATTATGCGTTATAGGTTCGGTGAATAAGCCGAATTCACTTTGATCCTCATTTTCAACGCAAAATTTTATTCTCCGATGAGGCCCATTTTTGGTAAAATGAATATGTAAACAAGCAAAATTGCCGTGAAGAACCCAGAAGCCTTTGTCGAGACGCATTTCTAACCATTAAAACTGACGGTTTGGTGTGCTTTATGGGTTGGTAGAATCATCGGCCCATAAATTAAGGATGATGCCGGCCAGAATGGAAAGCGCTATAGAGACATGATTTCTGACTTCTTCGTTCCTCAAAGGCATTGACGTGACAAAGCTTTGTTTTGAACAAGATGGTGCAACATGCCACATGGCGCCTGAAACCATCAATCTATTGCGGGAAACATTTGCTGAGCTCATAATTTCGCGTAGTAGACCGGTGAACTGACCTCCACGATCCTGTGGTCTCACGCCTTTAGATTACTTTCTTTGGAGGTATGTGAAGTCACTAGTCTATGCCGATAAATCAGAGACGTTGGTCGATTTGGAAGTCAACATTCGCCGTGTTATTGCTGATATACGGCCTTGTTGCTCGATAAAGTTATTAAAAATTGGACTTCACGATTGCGGTTCATTCTAGTTATCTGAGGCTCGGATATGCCCGATGTTATATTTAAACACTAATGGCATAAAATGGTCTATTTAACAAAGTTAATATCATAAATCATTAATATTAGCTCCAAGTATTTTATTTCATATTGAGTTTGTATACCTCTAAAAAAAACACCCTTTACTTCGCTAAATCGCAACTGCAAATTTTGCTATTTAAAGAAGAAAAGACAGATTGCTTTTTTGACAATTGACAATTTTATTTGATTATGAGATAAATAAAATGTCAAAAGCATATCCCATACAAAAAGAGGTACTAAAGGCTGATTTTTTGCTGTTTGGTTTTTCAGTGTCATATTTTTGATAGCTCACGCATGATTAGTAACATGTGTCAAAGCCAAACATGCTCAGTTAGCATTGCGATTTCATAGTGGAAAGACTTACACCCGGATAACGCTTCAAAATTCGTGCACCGTGAAAAATGTTTTTCGCGCACTTCGACCATTTTACGGTCTTCATGAGCCAGCAATTCAAACCATAGTGACCAAATTTCGCACCAATTTCACACTATTGTCACTTATCCATATGCGTAGAGTGCGTACAGAGCAAAATAATGCTGCTTTGTTCGTCAGTGTTAATGAAGACCGTGATTTGTCCATTCGTCACCTTTAGCAGCAATTGGGATTGTGTTACTTGACTACATGGAAGATTTTACACAAGTATCTTGGTCTAAAGCCTTACAAAATAGAGTTTGTGCAAGAAGTGAAGTCGAAAGACCTGCCACAGTGTCGAATTTTCGGTGAATGGGCTGGAGGAAAATCTGCTTTATTATCGAAAAATTGTCTTCAGCGACGAAGCTCAATTCTGGCTGAATGGGTATGTTAATAAACAATACTGCCATATTTGGTCCGATGAGCAACCTCTGGCAATACAAGAGCTGCCAATGCCACCCGGAAAAATACACCTGTTTGGTGAAGTTTATGGTGCGAAGCAATCATTGGCCCATAGTTTTTCAAAGATGACAGTGAGAACAACTTTACCGATGGCGCAAGCTATCGTTCAATGATTTCGAACTTTTTTTTGTCCAAAATGCAGGAACAAAACCTGGTCGACATGTGGTTCCAGCAAGACAGCTCTAAATGTTTTTTTTTACACACTTTTGCAATTTTCCGGTGTTTCTTTTTTTGACAATTAAAAACCAAACGCTTAAAAAATCAGCTATTATAACAGGCAGATATCGAAAAGATTTGCAAAACTGCGTCAATTCTATCATTTCAAACTAATGACCTAGGCTATCTATCCCTACGATAATGGAGATGACAACGCTAAAATTGTTGAATGTCAAACTACTCTCGACCGTCTTAATTTCGTTCGTAACTACATGATTCTGCTCTTAAAAAAAGTAAGAACGGTTTTACCAGAATTAATTTCTTACATATCTGTGTCTGGTATGCAAAGTGTGTTAAGTCAGGAAAAGATAGTTTTTCAGAAAACACTGTTGAATGTTTGCCAAATATTTTACACTATAAAGTTTGACCCCTATTTTGGCTTTGATCTATCTGAATACTGTTAAAATAAGACTAAACAATAGTTGCATAAGCCAAGTTTTAGCTTTTTTCATCCCACGTGAGAAAAATCGCAGTTTAGCCAAATTTGTGACTTAATACACCAGGCATAAATATGTTATGTGACCTTCTTTCTGATAGGAAAGTTCTTGTATTCTCCGAAAATCGAAAATCTAAATTTGGCGATATCTTTACGTTTTAAGGTGTCTATAATATTTTTAGACAGTTTTTAAAAAATGTCTGCTTTGTTTTGTGTTTTTTTTTGTAATCTTCAAATATACCAGTAGTTCGGACTACTAGGAAGCAAGATTCGCTAGCCTGATTGCTCGATTTCAGGAACACGCCTATGTACTTACACATAGTACATAGGCCACACTTCGACCACTCTGTCCGCGGGACTGCCGTATTATTTCAAATGGTTGGTAAAAAATCTATGCCATACCTTCTATTATATGTATGTTTGCTGCATCAGTACGTCTTATTCTTTCGATCGTTCGCAGACCGCAATATTTGGTTAATTATTTACTGTGGGTGTTGTACCTATGTCAGAAAACATATTTAATGGAATATTGCATGCTCTGTGTTTGTAATTGCTGACATTAGCTTTGATGTTAACATATTGCGAATTTGGTTTGTGGAATATTGTGCTCGACATTGTGACATAATTGTGCATGCAATGCTCCCAGTTCCAAACCCATGTATAACAAAGATGCAATTTGCGATGCTGCTTGTTTCAAGATTGAAGTAGTTAAACAATTTAAGTTCGTGGATATTCTATTTGACCAAAATATGAATTGGTCCGATCACATCTCAACCTTGAAACGATATCTGCGCTACTCCGTTCGTAGTCTTCATCGCTTTAAAAAAAAATTGTGAATAATAAAACTTTGAGAATGGTGTACTTTGGAATTTTTCACTCTGGATTAGAGTTCGGAATAAGCTGCTGGGGAAGCGCTTATCAATCGAAAATTCAATCAATTGCAGTTTTGCAAAAATGTGCTGTGGGAAATGTGTGTAGCTCCAATCGATTAGCTCGGTCAATGGAACTCCCAGTAAAGCACCTGTGCTAGGTACTTCAAAGTCTTGAAAATTTTCTTTATTAAAAGTGGCTATATGCAAAGCCCCATCTCTGACGCCCGTAATTTGCATAGTATCTCTGAGTCTGTAATCGGCATTCCTTCTTTTCGCACCACTCATTTCAGAAACTCAATTCGAATTCGTCCTGAAAATAGCTTAATAAGCTTCCTTCAGATATACGATGGCTCAGAATTCCGTCTTTTTTTTTGTTATAATGAGCGCGCGCTAAAGGGGTTTGTGTACCCTTAAGGTGATTGTTCACAGCGCGGGAAAAGGAAATTTAGGGAGGAAGAAAAGAGAGGTACCGATTGTTTTTAAATGTTTGCAAGTTATAACGACCAGGAAATACAGAGATCGGCAGGGCATTCCATAAGCGAGTTGTACGGCTTAGGAACGAAAGAAGTAAAAGTGTGGTTTTCTGATTTCGATCACTAAGAAACTAAATTTCTGCTATCCTTTATTGTTTAGTTTATACTTATTGATGTAAATTTATTCTACTTTTATTATTGCTTCGTTGCTGTTTTTAAATTTTAAGCATTTAACTGATCTTTATCACTGAACATTTAAGTTTTTCCTTTATTGCTTATTTTATTTTATTTTTTTAATTTTTTTCACCCCACAATTAATCAATTATTTAATAACTATGAATAACGATTAATAGTAAATAACAATTAAGAATTTGAATATATAATTTAATATTTTTAAGTTATTTAAAAACTAAGTTTTCACTAAAGTTGTACGAGTGAATTGTATATTGATACCTAGCATTTTTCGGTTTGAATGACATTTAACGCTATTACCTGGTTACCCGGATAGCAATGATAGTTTTTCCAATTATTATATTTCAGTAGCTGTCAAATTTACCAATGATATACAGCAGTCAAAATATTCAGCAAGGTTAGCCATTTCATCACGCATCTTTTTACGCTTGCCGAACGTGCGGAAATTATTAAAAAATATCGAAATTCCGGCTCAGTTGTAAATACGCAACATGAATTTCGTTGTGAGGTCGGTCGGTCGGTCATGGCTTCAGTGTGCAGGCAATTCGTCGCACCGTGGAAAAGTTTGAGCATGAGTACACTCTTTTGGATCTTAAGATACCAACCCAACAGAGATTGGTGCGAAATGAAGAAAACATAGTCGCCGTAGCGGCACGAATTAAAGAAGACCCAGAAATGTCGATTCGGCGCGGATCAGCTAAATTGGGTATCACCAGTGAGTCAACACGGTTTATTTTGCGGTTTGATTTGGGCCTGTATCCATATAAAATTGTACTGCTGCAAGAACTAAAGCCGAACGAGCATGGACAACGCCGTGAGTTAGCTAATTGAGCTCTGGAAATGTTAGCCGGAGATCCAAATTTTTGGCAAAAAATCATCTAATATTCCGCATATTTTACTAATTTTGTTCCGGAAAAACCAGCATGGAAGTGAAGAGAGAACTTCAAAATGTGCCTAGTTTAGAAGACAGACCATCACAACATCCCAGAGATGGACTTTACCTGCTCAAGGTGTATGCTACTCTTCGTATGGTGGGATGCTGAGTGAATAATCCATCTTGAGCTTCTGCCTTCACCGCAGAAGTTTACTGTCAGCAGAAACGGCCAGGTCAGGTTAATCGAAGGATTAACTATTAATCTATTCCATCACGATAATGCTCGCCCTCTGCACACAGTTACAGAGGGCAGCAGTCTTATTCTCGAGATTTAGCACCATAATATTTCTACTTGATCTGAACACTGCAAAACTTCCTTAATGGAAAAAATGTTAGATCTTGGGATGATGTCCAAGAGGTTCTTCGGGTATATTTTTCGTTAAAGCTAAACAATTTTTTCAGTGACGGCACTAAGAAGTTGCCCACCTCTCAGGCAAAAGTATTGTCTAATGAAGGAAGTCACATTGACTGCTAAATTTTTGCATTTTATGCAAATTAATTACCATTAAACAGACATTCAAGAATCGCTGCATTCACCTATGTTACTACCATACTCCAAAATCGCGAAGAAAATAATATCTAATACCACAGAAGACAATAGAAAGTCTTCCAAGTTGAAAACTTCTACGAATGAGTGAGACAAGTTACCACGTAAGTTTCAAGACATCACTACTCAAATGTCTCTAAGCCCCATCTATACTCAGAACTCAGACAAAACGTAGAAAAAACTGATCAAAACCTGAATATTGTCCTCTTCAAATGCTCTAAACAAACTTGAGTAAATATAAAAACGCCCTATAGATTGTGCGATTCATTGCGAAATCTTGACCTACGTCGGCTTTATGGAGAAGTCTTCAAATTTCCAAACAGGTTACATAAAAAGACATATGAAGGTAAACACTATATGTATTATATAGGCAAATTCGAATTTTGAAGAGTATATCTTATAAGGAAGACAGAACGGGAAGCATTTCCTGCTGTCCCTTAACAAGGACTGCTTACCATACCCCCAAAAATCGAAAGGTATGATAAGGTACAGTACAGCATGGGTAGGTTGATGGTTAAGCCATCGACCAAGGAAGGACGAAGATGAACCTTCCAAAATGATGAAAGTGCTACACCACATCTCAGTAAGGCAGCAACGGCCTGTCTGATGGAGTACATCACCAGACAGGACGTCACAGCCGTAGTTATACAAGAGCCCTGGATCAATAAGGACAACAAGATTCAGGGTCTTAGGCTAAAAAATTACGAGTTGTTCTACAAGGCAGAAGGTAAGATCAGGACCTGCATCCTTATCAAAAACCGTATAGTGGAATTTCTTTTGAATAATTAGAGCTCAGGAGATCTGACAGCGGTAACCTGCGAAAGGGAGTATGGCAAACATATGGTGACCTATGACTCCGAGGTAGTGAGTCACAGCACAGGAAAATAGAGAAAAGTCTACACTTTCGAGAGTTTGCGATGGCGGCCTCCCTCGATATTGAAGGAGCCTCTATAACGTGGAGTGCACCGCCATTAAATATGCTACAGTAGACGCTAACATTGAACATGGCATTACAAACTGGGTTTGCAACATGCTTGCAAGCAGGTAAATAAACTGTTCCATTGGGCAAAGCTCGGTCAGAATGTCCGTAACCAGCTGAGCCCCTCAAAGTGGAGTAATATCCCCTGTGGGTGCTGGTTATCAATGACATCCTCAAAAAGCTTAGTACAATGGGTATAAGTTCAGTGAAAGTACTTAAATATTTTGAGCGAAATTATGGAGGTGGCCCTGAAGACGATCAGCACTTGGGCAAAAAGCTGTGGTTTCAATGCCAACCCTTCCAAAACGGAACTGGTTCTTTTTACCAGAAAGTACAAGATATCGCAATTCAAACACCCAAAACTCAACGGAGTGGAACTGTCCCTTTCGGGTACCGCGAAGTATCTGGGTATGATTCTGGACAAAAAACTGAACTGGGATCTTAACGTAGCCGAAAGAATCAAAAAGGCATATAATGCTATTTTTATCTGCAAAACAACAGCAGGAAAAATTTATAGCTGTGCTGTATACGGTGGTGGTAAGATCTATACTTGCATACGGCGCACTAAAATGGTGAAAAGCAATAAATAAGAAAATGATTTACGGAAATTCAGCGGCGGTTCAAAGAACGGCTTCCATAACCATTACAGGTGCGCTCCGTATCAGCCCTTCGGCAGCATTATACACCTTTATGCATCTAACACCGCTTGATTTATAGATCGAAAAACTTGCTGGCAACAGTGTCGTAAGATTCACTAATCTGAGTTACTTCAAGAGCAGTAGTTAGTTTTAGTTTTAGTTTTAAATGCATTTTATTTACTTAATCATTAACTCTTACATACTAACAAAAAATGCTTAAATGCTAGCTTAAAATTACTTAACAATCTTATACTAACTTACTGGCCCCACACAGGCGCTCTAAGCTATTCTAAATTCTTATAACTATGTCTTTCGACTTTATTTACATTTTGCTTAGAACTATTTATATTGAATACTTAAGGCTAAGAAAAAATATTTGTTAAGAAAAACTTAGCATATGGACATAATTTTTTATTTTTTATAAAAACTTAGTATCTAACTTAAAATAAACCTTAGCCTACCTAACTTAAATGCACAATACACACATACACACATAGACATTATACACAATCATATACATATATCAGTATACACCTTTGTATACACAGATATATGTATATGTTTCTTAAATGCTAACCTAAACCTATGTAAGCTGGCCATCGTTATTCACAGAGCAAATAGATTGGTCAGCACTGCCTCATTAGTGAGGCTGCTCCGTAATTGACGGAAACGACGACGAAGCATCTTCTCCACCACCAGAGATGCTGGTGCTGCCGAACGACATCCCTCTTATCGCGATTCCTAACCGCTCTACTGAGCCTGAGTCGATCCACACTGCCATGTGCGACGTCTCTGTTGTAGTTGAGTCGCCTGTCCCCAGCTATCCGAGCGACATGGAAGATTAACGGGACCGCTGATCTATCCTGGATCAACCCTATCCGATCTAGGTAGAGGAATGCTTCCGGTGGAACGAAGCCGTCAGATCGCACACTCTCGTGGTAAAGGTAATTGGGGTAGTAAGCCCCAGATATCAGGTTATTCGTCGAGGTCATTGCTCTTGCAATGTGCTTTTGAGTCAGCTTAATTACGAAGTTGTCCACTCGTATTAGGTTCGCCCTGTTGTAAAGGACCTCATTAGGATAAAATTTCTTGTACTCCGACTCTGGTGTTCTGTACGAGCGAAGACAAGCCCTAAGGCAAGCCCTCTCAAACACCCGAATCTTTTCTATTAAGCTTGCTCTTACATTGAACCACACGGGACAACCAAATACCAGCAAGGGCCTGATAAGGGCCGTGCAGCAGATTACCTTTACCCTCGCATCGAGTTGGCTGCTATAAAACTATAAAACAGCGCCTTTAGCTCTGGCTAGAGCAGCATCTACATTTTTGCCAAAATACAGAAATTGATCTAGCCAGATTCCAAGGTATCTGACTACATTTCGACAGACAAGAGGCTGTCTGCGTTGTCCAGAGATCGAGAACTTTCGCCAATTTTTTCTGGTATCCCTAGAGGCTACAGACAACGGCGTCCTAAAGAGAATGGTTTCCGACTTCTGAAAGTTAATTTTCAACTTCCAGTCATCGCAAAATCGTCTTATCTTATCGAAGTCACTCTGCAAGAGAGTGTTAATGACCTCGATTTTTGGACCTGCTCTGTACGCTATCAAATCGTCTGCGTACGAAATAGTTTGGGGAAGTGAACCTATCAAGTCGCTTGTATAAATGTTAAATAGGATCGGCGAATTGACCGCGCCTTGCTGAAGACCATTTTTAATTTGAAATATTCCAACAGAAGTCACATCGCCATTTTTCACGATGAACTGTCTGTTGGTTAGCATATTATAGAGAATGTACAAGAGTGGTTTACTGATCCCCAGCCTAGTCAGCTTATAGAAAAGATCCTCTAACCATACGGTGTCGAAGGCCTTCTCCAAGTCAACAAGGCAGGCACCAGTGCACTGTTTCTTGCCTTTGTTCCATTGGATATCGGACACCAGTTTAGACGCGGCATGTGAGATATCATGTCCCGCCTCAAAACCGAATTGGTTATCCGGAACTATATGTTTGTCCTCAACCCACCTAGACAGAGCTCTATTGATTACTTTTTCAAAAACCTTACTGATATTCGGAAGGAGACTTATCGATCGGAGATTCGCCGGATTGGATATATCCTTCCCCTTTTTGGGGATAGGTTGAACCACCGCCGTTTTCCAATGCGCTGGATAATGTGCATTATTCATTGCATTATTAAACAGGGTGGTGTAAATGTCCACCGCTTCTAGAGGAAGATGTCGATGAATGATATTCGGAATAACATCGGTCCCCACTGATTTCTTAACTCTAATTGTGTCGAAGATCTCATAGAATCCTTCCTTCGAAATGAACGGGGGTAGGTCACCCTCTCTGGCAATTACATTATTTGCCATATTTTCGTCGCTAAACCGGGTGAAACCAGAGCCTTCGGATCGCCAATTCTCCATTTCATTTCGAATGTAGCAGTTGTGTACCAAGACGCGATTGTCCAGGTCGTAATTAGGGCCAATGATATCAGTGGCCTTGTATACTTCCTGGAAAGTCGCCAATATGGTCTCAACCTTCTCCTGTAGATCCTCGATCACAAAGAAGTCGTCATCGTCAGCGGCCTCATTTGGATCAATACCTGCTATTGTCAGTAACCGTTCGTTGTCTGTTGTCCGGGCTATTTTAAGACACTGAAGGTCGTTTTGTTTTTTTCTCCGAAATAGTTTATTGATTTGCGGAAACATGTTCGGGTTGCTGGTGTTTACAGCCCGAACCTTGTTGTTCCAATATGAGCTTACAGCAATTCTGTAATTTTCTTTTATTAACTTTTGCACATTTTTAATCGACGACTTCAGTGTCCTAATCTCCGGATCTTGTCTGTCAGTTAACTGTCTGTACAAGTTTTTGAGTCTTGACAGAAATCTACTCTTCTGTCGGTGCAGTGTGTCAATAGTAGGATTGCGGAACAGGTCTTCGTTAGTCGTACAATACCGCGGTATTGTAGTGCCCATAGTTTGTTTAATTGTCTCGTCCATTTGTTTTAGGTAATTGTCGATCTTCTCGTTTGACAAATTCCTATTGGGCGGTGGGTGGAGCGTGTTCGAGGAGAGCGCTCTGTTCAAGGTTGCGGAGAAGCGTGTCCATCGAGTCTTACTGTAGTTTTAAGAATATCTTTGGACAAATTCCTCCAATTCCACAATTTCGTTGGGAACTGTAATTTCGGTGCTAAAATCGCAGACAGTTTAGCGTTTGTAAATTCGTTCCTGTCAGTCGTATGCGTTCGTCGTACAGCAGTAGATCCAAATAAGACCCGCCTCTGGGAAACAACGGGTTATCCGTCGCTTTAAGACCGAGTCTGTCATGTACATCGTGCTGACCCCACCAATCGAGTAGTAGGTTCCATCTAGTATTTGGCAAATTATTTCCCCAATCCCTGTGTCTAGCGTTGAAATCCCCGCCGATTATAAAATAATTCTCCCCCGATTCCAGCCTCAGAAGTCGAAAAAGCGTGTCGAGCTCTGTAATGAATAGGGTGGATTGTGAAGCCTCCGGTGCACAAACAGAGGCCAAGTACAGCCGCTTTCCACTGCGGAGCGGGATGTAAACGACGACTGCCTCCAACACCCGGAACCTGCGCAACACGCCCTTGTACACTCTGTGAAATTTTATACCTTCTTTAATGAAGATCGCGACACCGCCTCCACGTTTGGATCTGGGCCGGTTTCTTCTTCTAACAATATAATTATTGTACTCCAGTTTGTGCATATCGGTTAGCTTGGTTTCGCTACCGAAAAGCACATCAGGAGTTTGGTCTTGTAGCAATTTAAACATCGCGGCTCTTCGTTCGATCCTAATCAGTGAATTAACATTCACCGCAAGGACCTTCAAAGTTTGCTCCACCATGTGCGTACCCATTACGGCATGTGTTGCGTTAGGCCCGGCAGCAGCACGTAGATCTGGTCCACCCGCTTGGCCTGTTCTTGAACCTGCTTTTGCAGCTGAGCCATCTGCCCTTGGATTGCGAGCAAGATGGCTAGCATGTTAGGTGCAGCTTCCGTTGTTCTCGGCATTGGCGCCGCCGGAGAAGCAACAGTTGCTTGCTGTACCGTAGCCCCCCTACCTGACGCCATTTGGTCGTAGGAAATTTGGGACGTGACGGCTGGTGTTTGAAACCTCACAGGTGAACGTTTGACCTCCACCTTCTGCTGCCGAGCCAATTTTGCTTTTTTAATGTCGGTGAACTTAGGACAACCCCGATAGTTTGCGGTGTGTCCCACGTTCCCACATAATACGCACGAGAGCTGCGACCTATCGGATGCTCCGTCAACACCCAGAGCACACTCCTCGGAACTGTGGTTCTTTGCGCACTTCACGCATCGAGGCTGCATTTGGCAGTTCGACGCGGCGTGCCCGAACCTCTGGCAGCGAACGCATTGTATAATGCCTTCGCTCCTTTTTAGTTTTTCCCAGTGAACCACCTGGCAGTCTAGGACATTGATACTCCTTAGACTATCCAGACGGCTTTCGGGACTGAGCTGCACCAGGAAGAACGGCAGACTCCGTTTCTCCCGCCTGGCTCTAGCTGTGGTAAATGGCTTTACCCCCACAAACTTGAGTCCTTCGCACTCCTTCTCTTTGAGCAGTGCCAGGATCTCCTCAGGATCAGAAGACGGTTCCAACCCCTTCAGCAGCATCGATTGCCGCTTTTCACACTTCGGTGTGTATGAGTAGTGCTCCGTCGTCGTTTCCTTTAGGAGGTCTTTCACTTTCGCGTAGCCCTCCACTGTATTACAGTGGATGGCATGGCGATCGTTCCCCAATCTCTTTATATTAAAATTATTACCAATGACCAACTTACACAGGTCCTTGGTTGCATTTACCTCCAGTTTGTAGGTGTTGATCGGAGGCACCTTCTCCTTCTTCTTCTTCTGCTGCTGCTGTTGTTGTTGCTGCTGTTGCTTTTGTTGTTGGTGCTGTTGTTGTTGTTGTTGTTGTTGTTGCTGCTGCTGTTTTTTCAGCTGCAGTGGTTTCAGCTGTTGTTGTTTTTGTAGCTGTTGCTGTTTCTGCTGCTGTTGCAGTTGTTGTTTCTGCTGCTGCTGGTTTTGTTGCTTCTGTTTCTGGGAGCTTTCTACTTCCAGTTGCTCCCTCTGCCTGCGTGCAGTTTGTCTTTGCTTAATAGCAAGCACTTCCTCATTCAGTTTTTGTATGCTGCTTCAAGAGCAGTAGTTTCGGACATGGAATGATCCTAACGGAGCTACTGCCAGGTAATCGAATTCTAAGGGATTAAATCCCTTCCCTGGTCGACTTCGACATCCCGTACGATATAATTTATCCGGAGAGGGAGGACTGGAAAAAAAATGCAATAATCAGGTCGAATTGAATTGAAATTTCACAGATTTCTCAGAAAAAGAGGAAGGAACAGGTTCTGGTATCTTCTCAGAATACCCAAAACTAAGAGTGTCTATAAGACTACCGGACGCAAGCAGTGTCTTCCAATCAGAGGTTCTGGCGGCTGAGCTAATGCAAATGAGATCGGTATCCGAAAGAGATATTGCTTTCTATATCGATAGCCAGGCTGCATTAAAGGCAATAGAACCAACCAACGTCAACTCTGATACAGTCAGGGGCTGTCGCACAGTGCTTAAGGCACTATGCAGTCAGAACCGGTTAAGACTGTGCTGGGTGCCAGGACACTGCGGTATTAAAGAAACTGAACAAGCGGACGAGCTAACAAGAAAAGGTGGGCTATTCGACAATAGTGAGGTTGCCAATATCAAACCACCCCTTTGCATAGTAATGGGCACTATCGACGAAAAAATCACAAAGACTGCCAACCTAAGGTGGTCAAGTCTTTCAGGACACAGGGTATCCAAGGCTCTTTGGCCGCTTTTTGACGGCAAAACACCAAGAAAGTTAATAAAACTAAACAGGGATAAGTTTAGCACAGTAATAGTAATCCTGACAATACATTGTCTCCTGCGGCAGCACGCAAATTGACGCAAATTATCAGATACGGATATCTGCAGATTCTGTGGTGATCTGCAAGTTGTTGAGGACATAACACACATACTGTGTGAATGCGAGGCAATATCGAGGAGTGGAAGAAAATTTTTAGGGAAATACTTTTTCGAAAACCTAGAGGAAATATACCGCATGAATTTTAAAGGTCTTCTTGGGTGTTTCAAGAAAATTGTGTGTTTCACAAGGGTGATTTCCATTTGGAGACAAATTCAATTGGTTCCACAGGGACCACGATGGGCCCGTTTTGGTGCCTAGTATCTGTGTGATGGCATATCCATCACACTCCTTTTTAACCTATCTTATAAGGACTTTTAAACGGAAATCAGAATGCTGGGTTAAACGTGAAATATTGCCAAACTCGTCAAAAATGAACAATTTTGACAGACTAGACACCTGTCGCCTTATGCACGAAGCCCACTTCCCATGTAATCCGATCAAAACCGACTCGCGACCAGCCTACGGGATCTATAAATGAGCTAAGCAATACAACAAGTTATAACCTGATATCCACCATTGGCGAGTAAATAACTTGACCAAGAAAAGGGGAAACACCTCTCCATAATACGAATCACTTTCTCTCTCAAGTAGGATACATAGATCTATTTCGTATAATAAAATTAACAAAAAGTTTTGTTACCACACAATTTACAATACTGTCGACTCAAAAAAGACAATTCGGAAACGATATATAACATTTTCATACAATAATTCTTGAGTCATCGCCTATCCGGATGTTCAAAAGAATGCGTAACAATTTTCTTTTTCGCTAAACTCTAAGTCTTTTGTACGGCGAAGGAAATACCCTCACATAAATGGACTTTGCTCTGATAAGCTGGAGACCCAGAGTTCATTTTGATGACATTAATAGTCCGAAATATTACAGTCACATCTCAGTTATTACAAACTATCACTGACCGCAATGAATACATGATGAAAGACAAATTTGTGTCATGCATGCATCAGGATACCTCTATTCCAAAAACTCAGCCCATCTAACACGACTTTGTCACATGCAATGGATCTCTGATGTTATCAGTAGCTATCCATCATTCTTTGGTCTTTGTCGTAGGTCAACAAGGACAAGCTGCGAACATCATAATTCTTGAAATCTTTCGCAATGGCTCTATTTTGTCAACAATTTATTGTCGCTATTCTAAATTTAATTGCTGAATTAAAATTTCTTAAGTGGGACTCATTTGGTATTTCCTGAAGCCCATCGACAAAGCAAAGAGTCTTATTTTCAGACCCTAAGCGCTAAGTCTGCATTAATTGGCAACAGTTCCTACAAAATCTAGTTATTCCCAGAAATAAGAGGTGAGTTTTTTTTAAATTTATATCACAACCGGCATCATAAATTCAATGAATTCCAAGATTTCCATCGAAAGTTAATCAGCCGAAGTGCTACGACAATGAACGATCGTCGACCGCCGACGAAGTGTGGTGACGTTTGTGAAATAATTTCGTTAAACTTGGTTACTTCAAGAAGGTGGCAATGGGACTCAAGTTACTATTAAACCATTCATCGCCATCCATCACACTTGAATCATCGTCGGACCAGAGCCAAACGGCCCGCTAAGATCTTCACCAAGACATATCACACTTCGGGCGGATATAAATTCAAGGCGACAAAAACAAAAAACCTTAACAAGCGGGACCATTTAGGCTGGAAACCCGTTTCTCTCTGCAACATTACTTACAATTTAATTTATTCTCGCAAAAATTCTGCTGCAGAAGTTGTGTTTCATTCCGGAATCCAGTGGTTTCCTGTTCGTGTGCAGAAAGATACGAAAACAACAACAATAATACAACACCAACTGCACCAGGAGTTGAGATCTTGAGTTCATCTCTCCAGACTGGTAAATGTGAAAATTAAAACATACCTGGACGTTTATCGCGACATAATTGCAGAGCTGAATATCAGTGGTAGCGATCTATCAAGGTGTCCAGCCGTTGCCTGCTGTTAATTTAATACTCGCCCGCCTTGAAGTACGAGTATGTTACATGTCCACACGAAACGATGGAATTTTACAAATGTATCAAGTTACAATTAAGGTATACTTGTAAATGCGGATCTTGTCTAGAATCATCATAAAGGGTTTTTTTTCGATTGCCTTGTTGTTTTAAATGCTAAGAAAGCTAATGAAGATGCGTGCAATTAGATAGGCGATACCGCATTGAATTTGTTATCATATATCCAATATCCCAATTATTATGTTCAAAGTATCCAGGTACCCTTATAGGTCTTCAGATCAGCAGTAGCAATAAATGGACGTGCGCTTGTGAGATGTTGGACTTGATTCAACCATTCTTTTCATTACGGTGTTGCTCTTTCTACGTCTATGTTGTACAGAAAAGTTAACTGATTAAGTTTTCTCAAACGGATATAATAGGTTTGGCGTTTCGTTCTGGGTGAGATTCTTACAACCCTTACATAAAACTGAAAAAAATAAAAATAAAAAAGTTAAGTAAAAATTAATTAATATTTATTTAATTTTTTTTTTATAAAAATTGTATTATATTTGCTAGTAAATTATCTTAGTGACTAACAATCGATTTAGTTGAATTCAACTTGATAACAATATTTTTCGCCCATCTACTGCAATTACTTGAGCTGATTTTAGGAGAGCACTTCCGATTATTTACGCATAGCCTGACATACGAGGAGGTACCCAAAAGGAACCGTTCAAAGTACTCCCTACTGGTGTCACACTTGTCTAATCATCTATTTCATTGTTCAAAAAGCATTTCAAATTCGTCTTCTGTTGCCTCTGTCGATTTTTGCTTCACATCAGCAACGTCGACAAAACGCTTTCTTTTCATGTCTCTTTTTCCATTCGGGGAAGTAAAAAAAGTCGCAGAGGTAAGGTTGGTTGACAAAAAATGCTAAAAAATTTGTACGAAGATAGGGCTGTGTGAACACGAATTTGGCAGCCACCAAACCACACCAGACAGCTCTACAACTTTTTCAATGTTCCATCGTTGATCTGCTAGAATGTTTTCTCGAATTTTTTTTAACATTTTCATTGCTTGTGCCCAGGAAAGGACGACCAGAGCGTGGTTTGTTGTCAATTGATATTTTACCTCTTTTGAAACGGGAAAAATACTCACACCCTTGAGTTTTTGTTGGCCGCGTTTTAAACCTTTCAGGAGTTTCTGGGACAGTTTTCTTTGCTCACGAGAATCGGCCATTGCCATTGCCACTAAAAAAATTCACACAAATGGAGCGGGACTTTGTTTTACCGACGATGTTTGTCTTACTGACTCAGGAATGGTAGCTCTATACGCTCCTAGTGACAGAATGCGGTACTACAAAAACTGCGCCAACGACAACATCTTTTCGGTATCCCCTCGTAGTTCCAAATGTCCAGAGTGTGTAGCCTAGTTTTTTTCATTGAGTTAATGCGTCATATAAACTAGGTATGTGATGAAACAGACAGGACCACAATAAAGATGATCACATTCACTTGCTTTGGCTTTGTCATGAAAATGAATATTTGGTCGTAGCTCACAGAACCGGTCACTTGTAATTTTTTAACAAGGGAGATATCGATTTTTATTTTCACTCTCGTTCCTGGGAGTTTGAAGTAAGTCATGCATATACGAAAGCATAGACAACGATACGTTGCTCCAAGGACTAAGAACCAAACCAGATGAAGGATGAGGTGAGCTTGCCCTGAAGTTTCCTTGCTCTGCATGGTGAGCAAGATCCGATCATAATAACGAGTGATTCGCCAAACACCCTTAGGGTAAAATAATTGTGTCTCTCATCTTCATCTGATTAAGCCTTCTCATCTCAATCGCCATCCTCATGCTCAAGCAACTATCAATAACCAATTAACATAATCCAGTCCCCGTCCTCCTAATCGTCGAAGTCATCCTAGCTTAAATCTATTATTTAGACACCAATTTTGGCACTCTTCAGTGGTCGACCGTCCTCGCAATAACCTATCACCGGTACTGCTCTTACTGATAGTGTTATTTCACGAAGTCTTTAATGACTAAAATAATGTTCAACACCAGAGAAATTTATTTATTATTTTAAAGGCTAGTGCGATAAATACGATGGTGGTAGAAGTGGGATATCTTGCATACACCATTGGCCTGCTGCCTGTATATATAACAATCAAGAAACTACAAGTATAACATCGTAAAAGACTATCTTCTCGCCAGTCCAGCAAATGAACTACTTATAGATCATTGCTCAGCTTCTAAAAGAGGGTTAGGAAATATTTACATAAGTTGATTACTTCCTATTATCAAACACTATCGTAGGGCTAGAGCCGAACACACGCGTATGGCAAAAAGTAAACTTTTAAGTTTAAATGGCGTTTTCTTGGCACTCAAAATTATCCAAAAGTGTGATATTGTCATCGCAATCTCCTTTGTCATTCATGACTAAATTGTTTGCATTTCGGGTTAAATACGAGCGGCGTTCAACATATTCTCGGTATCGGGGTGAAGCTGTGGTTGTACTCGCATATATATAAATTGACTTATTTATCAAGTAATACTATTATTTTAGTGCATTCATGTAAAATTTCATATAAATGTGATTATTAATTCGCGTTTTATCTCTAGTTAAACAGAATCATAATGGCAACTGAGACGATGATGGTGAAAATTGAGCATCGCGCTGTAATTAAATTTCTCACTAAGCAAGGAAAATGTCAAAAAACTATTCATGAAGAGATGGTGGCTGTTTACCAGGGTTCCGCACCTTCATTATCAACTGTGCAAAAGTGGTCAAGTGAGTTCAAGAGAGGCAGAGAGAGCATTGAAGACGACCCCCGCTCCGGCGCCCGGAGTCGAAAAACTTGTTCTTGAGGATGCCCGAATAAAGGTGAAAATGATGGCAGAGATCACCAAGCTTTCAATTGGTACCATTCATACCATTCTTCATGACCATCTTAACCTTTCAAAGGTCAGTGCAAGGTGGGTGCTACGAATGCTCACAGCGCCTCAGAAAAAAGTGAGAATCGCATGCTGTAGAGAGCTCTTGGAGATGTGTAGTGAGAACGCGGACGGTGTTATGGATCGAATTGTTACTGGGGACGAAACATGGCTCCACCACTATGACCCTGAAAGCAAACAAGAGTCCATGCAGTGGCATAAAAAAGGAACAGACCCCCCGAAGAAGTTCAAAGTCACTCCGTCTGCCGGAAAGCTCATGGCCACAGTTTTTTGGGACTCAAAGGGAATCTTGCTCATTGAGTACAAAGAAAAAGGTGAACGCCACATCCTACGCTTCCACTTTGCATGATTTGCGGGAGGAAATTAAAAAGAAAAGACGGGGTAAACTCGCAGCGGGTGTGTTGCTTCTTCACACGGCGCGAGTTTCCAAGGCTGCTGCGCGAGATTGTGGTTTCGAAGAAATCCAACACCCACCCTATAGTCCAGACCTTGCCCCTAGTGATTATTTCCTTTTTCCGGATTTGAAAAAATGTCTTCGTGGAAAAAGATTTTCGGATGATGAAGAACTCAAGTCGGCAATAAATGGGTATTTTGCAGAGAAAGAGGAAATTTATTTTTTTGAGGGTTTAAAAAAGCTTATCTCAAGATGTAACAAATGCATTGATGTTAGGGGAGATTATATTGAAAAATAAAAGCAATTTAAATTGAATTCGCATTTTCCTTCATATCGATACCGAGAATATATTGAACGCCCCTCGTAGATGTCTCTTGTTCAGTATGCAGCAAAAGCAATTCGACTTTTCTACGATTGGTTCGTAATCGCTCTATTGTATGACCTTAATCCAACTATTAAAACTAAAAGGCAACAATTCACGATGTGCTTCTTCAATAAAAAGTTTTTCTTGGCATTGAAAAGGAAAAAGGTTTAGATTACTTGCATCCTCCAATCTTAGCTTCAAATTCTTCGGCTCCGAATATCTCAGTCTGGTTTCAGAAACTTTCTCAAATCTTATTCATAATCTCATCTATATCTCATAATTCTTTCAAGAACTTACCTCAGAACAACAAGGAAGATAATCAGATTATTTAATGATGTCATTATATTTTGCAATAAAACGTAGAAAAAGTCATACATACACACATGCATGGCCATGGCTCAAGTGGTAGTGGACTGGCTTCCAAATCGGAAGGTTTGGTATTCGAATCCCAACCTCGCCCGAAAGACTTTAATTTTTTCAGTTAACGAAAATCAAGTAAAATAAGTAGTTAATAGTTGACTAGAAATCAACAACAAGCCAACTTCCACAAGAATTTAGTCGCCTCATTAAATGTTCGATGCCACACATGGAGCAAAATAACCACTGAGCCCTAACATCTTTCTTTCTCTCTCTATCCCATTTTTCATAAAAACTTAACACATGCTGAGGCATTATAAGTGTATTCATACCCACCTGAGTGTTAAGTTCTTTAAAAAAAAAGATACGCCGTAGTATGTAACTAGGAAAAGAATTTCTTATTGTTTCCTTGCATAAAGCTTCTTGATCAGATATTGGCATATCTCATTTCAACCGACAAGAACATTGTCGTCCCATGGTACTAAGAGGATTTGTTGTACTTTCAGTCTTTAATTGGAGATTCACCTGCATCTATCCGTTAAAAAGCTAGCCATTTAGATGATGTTCTAAAATTTATTTTATTCGTGAGTTGCGCCTTTTTGAATTTTGCACCATTTGCGCGGCAAAGTGCTACCAACGAGTAAAAAGACAAAGACAGCGAATAAAAATGGAGCTACACGCGTTTTCGTTGCTGAGCAATATTATAAAACTAATTAAGGTTTGGAAGCTACAGTTTGCTATATCCGCACAAAATATGGTCGGAATAGTGATCCAACTTCATCAACTGTGAAGTGATTAATTCAAAAATTCGTGGAGACTGGATCCATTAGTGATCTTAGACACTCTGGACCAAAAACCGAATTCGAATCTTATCGTAGCGGAAAGGATCAAAAAGGCTCTTTTTATCTGCAAAAGAACGGTATTAAAATTTGGGGCTTAAAATCTGCTATGGTGTACTGGTAAGACCCATACTTTATTATATAATATATTCGGAGAGGGAGGACTGGGAAAAAAATGCAATACTCAGATCAAATTAAATTGCAATTTTCACAGATGGCTCGAAAACAGAGGAAGGTATCTTCTCAGAATACCCAGAACTAAGAGTGTCTATAAATCTACCGGACGCAAGAAGTGTCTTCCAATCAGAGGTTCTGAGATCGGTATACGAAACAGATATAGCTATCTCTTGCGAGTGCGAGGCAACATCACGTAGTCGAAGAAATTTTTTAGAGAAATACTTTTTCGAAAACCTAGAGGTGATAGATGGCACGAAGGCCTTCTTGGTCTTTGCAAAAAATTGGGTGTTTCACCAGGGAGATTGTATAGGTTTTTACCATTTGAAGACAAATTCAACTGGTTCCACAGGGATCGCGATGGGACGTTTTGATGCCTGGTGTCTGTGTAATGGCATATTCCTCATACCCCTGTTAACCTAACCTAACCTAACCTAGACACTCTGGACGTCCTTCAACAAGTCGTTCAACACAAAACATCGTCCAGGAACATCAATTCCTCATCATGGCAAATAATTGTATTATACATTTCGCGAAGCTATCTATAGCGAATTCTCACAAAAGATTTACATCTTCATAGATACAAAGTGTAATTGACGCAAGAACGTACAGCGAAGACAGTTCGTTTAACAGATTATGGAAGAACAACAAGTGGATGCTGATTTTTCAAACAAAATCATTTTCAGTGATGAGGCTCTTGATGGCTTTGCTAATCGTCAACATTGCCGGTTCTGTGTGCAGAAAATTCACGAGTAATTATTAAGAAGCAAACGCATCCACAGCGTGTCATTGTTTGATGAGGATTTTGGGCTGGAGTCATCATCGGACCATTATTCTTTAAAAATGCAGCTAATCAGGCAATACCAGTTAATGGTGCTCGCTATCACGACATGATAATTCAGTTTCTTGTGCCTAAATTGCAAGATACGGATATGGACGACAAGTGGTTTCAACAAGACATACCATACAGCCCAAGAAACAATAAATTTACTACATAAGTCATTTTCTTTTCGTGTATTTTTCCGTTTTGATGATCAGAATTGGCACCCGGTTCATGCGATTTAACGCCGTTGGAGTGTTTCCTTTGGAGTTTCTTGAAATCTAACATTTATGCCAACAAGCCCACGATTGGGGCTTGGATTATGTGTAACTGTCATGGAAAATTTCGAGACAAGAGTGTGTATGTACCAGCAAAGCCGTGGAGGCCATTTCCCCGATATGCTATTACATACATAACCCTATGCTGTATACGCGCTGAATCAATAAAAAATCTATAATTTCTTCTGTGGGTGGACTTTGGAACACTCGTTAGATGGATGATCAATCCAGTCAAACTTGCGCTTACTTTATCTCTACCTACCTGAACCATAATATTTTTTTGAAACTGTGCATAACTACCATAGACGCTCCAGACATCAGTAAATGATGTCGTTAGTCTTCTGATTGTACTAGAAACCAACAGATTTCACACAAATGTACGAGTATTATACAATAATAGTATGTTTGACGCTGGGAATCAGTCGTACTAAGACCGAATATCTGCATTGACGTTGTTCTGAACAAACCTATATCTATTAGTAAACGTGTTGAAGTGCAAATAATCTCAATTTGTTAGCTCTGTTGTAAGCCATTGCGATAGTGGTTTTACACATAGAGTTAAGATGAGGTGGGTTACATGTAAAGTATAAAGGAAAAATGACAGCGTTGGAAATGAAAATATTACGAATGTGATGTACATACCTATGGTTAGAAACCAATAGTTGACGACCTTAACACCGAACGAATTTGCTGGGTACACCATGTTCAACGGGACCTCTGTTTCAAAATTCAGTCCACAAAACAAGAGAGGCTCATGTTCCAGTCGAGGATCGAACAAATGACTGGAATTGAAATAAACGGATCACTCAAATGAAAGAAACATCAGCAAACTCTAAGTCTCACTAACGAAGTGATCCAAAATAATGACCAATAGAATGATTCAAAGGTCCGCAAATTTACACAAAGATACGAAGAAAGTGTGACAATAGTTATAGGTGACGCGAGTATACAATCAATTGACTGCACCCCCGACGTAATTTCTCTTGTATCTCTTTGGTATTCTCTATAGGTATTCTCACCGTCACTGCTGCTTCAAGTGCTATCGCCTGTTATGTTCCGCCAAACTTTCAACCGTAAGATCCGACTCACTTTGAATGCTCATTAGTATACACGTAAGGCCACTGACGTACGCTGAAGTACAGTGATTCTTTCTTAAGATGAACAACTCGTTTATGGAATGCCCTACCGAGCTCTTTACTTCCCAGTCATTATAAACTGGAAACATTTAAAACGGACGAACATCGGTGTCTTTCTTTCTTTTCTCCTTAATTTTCCTTCCGACAGATATGTGTGCAAACATTTGAAGTGTGTTCATCATATACCCATGTGCCAACGGTTATTACATACTGATATGTACGTTCAGTCTTTTCACTTGTCCAGTTACGTCAATGGCAAGCCGAAGCTTAATTAGGTGTACTTACCATATATTGTTGATTATATTCTGAAGCATTCTTAGTCTCAGAGCCCACAGAAATTCATGGACTCGAAGATATAACCACAAGATTGATAAGTATGGATGAAGTACTCGAATAAGTAAGTACAAATGCGGAAGTCTGGCAGCATTTTACTGCAGTTGTGGTCAGAAATAGTGTGGTAAAAATGTATTTATTTTCATAACGGGTTTTCTGGTATAACCGTTTGAATTTTGTATTAAACGAAGGAACAAAATATAGCGACTACAAAAATGTAGGGGCCAGACATTTTACGTGCAGCCATTCCCTTGACAGACGTACTACAAATATGCCAGAAATCACTTTTTGAAATAATCGGTATAACCATATCAGGGTTACTTATTTACTTACTTACATAGGTGTCGCTACAGTTCGGGGTGAACCTGGGTCTCAACTAACAAGCCTCTGCAGTTACTCCGGTCTTTAGCTAACCGCCTCCGGGTTAGATTCGAAAGTTTTGCTTGTCGGAGCAATGGTGCCCATTCGCTATACATGTCCTGGCCATCTCAGGCGAATGATGTTTTTTGTTTTCTGACTAGGTCGATGTCGCTGTACAGCTCGTAGAGTAGGTCGTTGAATCTTATTCTCCAAACCCGCTAACGCAAATGGGACCGAATATTTTTCGAAGGATTTTTCTCTCGAAACCACTGATGATATCTTCATCCGCTTTCGATAAAAACCACGGTTCAGCAACCAAAAGTAGGACTGGGATGATTGAGCTCTGATATAGAGTTTTTCGGGATACGGCCTTACTACTAAATTACCTTCTTAGCACAAAAAAACAACGATAGGCAAAAGTGATTCTTCGCTTTATTTCTGCTGAGGTGTTGTTAGCAGAATATATAACAGATCCAAGGTAGACAAAGTCTTTTACTACCTCGAAATTATAGCTATCGACTGTAACATGCTATCCAATTTGTTGATGTTGTGTATCCCTTCTTGTTCGGCATATACTTGGTTTTGCCCCCCTTTTAAAGCTAAACCCATTTTGGCAGCTCCCGTAGCTGCACAGACTTTTGAAATATTGTGCCTCTAGTGTTCACTTGTGAGTTCTGCACAATTCTTTCAAGTATGGTGTTAAAGAAGCCACATGACAGCACGTCACCTTGTCTAAAACCTTTTTTGACAACAAAGATCGCGGTTAAATCTTTACCGACCTTGACGGAGCAGCGAGTGTTCTTAATTGTCCTTTTGCACAAATGGACTAGTTTGGCACATATGCGAAACCTAGGCATGGGTCTCTCTATAAACGCTGTCATATACGGCCTTATCGGCTTGCACTTCTAGAGTTTTTTCAGGATCTGCCGGTGTATGAAGATTTGGTCGATTGTGGACTTTCGTGTTCTAAAACCGATCTGATAGGGACCAATCAGGTTGTTGGCAAAGATTTTCAAACTTTTACACAATATGACAGATAAGATCTTGTATCCGATGTTGAGGAGACTTGTTGAGCTCCTGCTTTGTGGATCGGGCATACGGGGCTAAGATTCCATTAAACAGGCATATATGTACACTTCTGACCAGACCTGAGAAATGAGTTGGCTCTCCACAATTCACCGGAATTTAGCAGATAGTGCGCGTTAAGTTCCATCTTTTCAGTGCTTCTCTCTGAAGCTGCATGTAAAACAAAACCTCTGACAGAAAAGACTTTCCAGGCACCATAACTACCTAATCGTTTGAAGTGGCCAAATTCAGTTATGGGTTCTTATTGATACTTATTCACTTAGCTCGTTGTAAAATCTGATGATACGTTTGATACGGTTGTAGTAGGTTTATTCGGTTTTCACCAAAAGACTATTTCATAATTTGAATCGGTTGGTGGTTTAGTATAAATATGGAAGCCTCGAACCATTTTTAGTGATTTCTTAGACTTATTATGGAATGAATAACCGTTTCCTCATAACCGTTTCCTCATAACCTCTTCCCTTCTCGAGTAAGCTTGGAACATTTACGAAAGACTTAGCTGTACAATAAGCGAAAACAACGAAAACAACTCTTAATTGTCATGTAGCACTCCACTTTAGGCATATACGACTTCAAAAAGACAGTTTTATTTAACAAATAAAACCCCATGATTTCTTACTGATCTGACTTTATTAATTTGTAGAATATGCCAAAAAGGATCGCACTTGCTTTATACATAGAATAAAAAGTATTCAGAGTTTCCTACCCAAGTCCCTCCTTCTGTTCCGTTTACCACTTTACTCGTACAATTTGAGAAAAGAGAATAAACTTTCGCCTCGTGATGGAAAAAATTACACTCCAATAGTCATGTTAACAAAATGCCTCACAATATCCGCTATTAAGGTCGAGGACGAATAAAGAAAGAAAAAAACTTTTCAAATAACATATTTGAACACCTGCAGGGGGAAATACAATATGATCTCCGGTCCATTTAAGGTACATAATTCCGATCACAGAAATTTGATTCGCTTTGGTTCTCCTCACATGCCCCGCAGAAGAAAAGGTGGAAAAATCATCAAAAGAAAAGTTTGGACCACAACCCCAAACAACAACAAAAACTAAGCGCAACACTTAATAACGTACTTAGCTAAATTATTTAATAAGCACCGCAGTCCGGCTGCACAAAGGATACCGCCCCATACCCCATTCCAGTGCTGGAGATGATTATTAAATCATTGCATTGGGTAATCACAATGCCGCGCGTAGACCAGCTCAGCAAACCAACTTCCACAATGTATCTAAGGCACAAATATGGTATCTTGGGCTCCAGCTGCCGTTCTACCCCACACCAACCCGTCTAGGAATACAAAAGTATCTGCACGTCGCTGTTACACTGCACTCCATTGCGCTACATTACTCTGCTCCACAAAACAACGACTTAAGTACATAATGGCCATTATAAAGCATCATGGCGCGCACGATTTATGTTTTAATTTGCCATTATGAAATGTTAATGCGGTCTCAGATCGGTCACTCCAAGGGCTTGTGTCCTGCACCACACCACACCGAGGCGGCAGATGAGGACGAGGACGCAGTTGGTAGGCCGTCCAACCAGCCAGCGGCGGATGCGAATACGATGGGTTTGGAACTTGAAAATTCCTTCTGCTCCTGCAACATGCGAAAAAGAAAAATTAAGCGATAAAAACGAGCGATCGTTTCGCGAAATTGCAGTGCTAAAATGCTTTGCAGCAATTTGTTGGTTAAGAGGAAATTACAGAGTATCAACTTATGGACGAGAAGGATGAAGATGCAGATGATAGAATTGCTTATTGGAATTGTATGATGGGAAGGGGGAGCGCGAACGGGAAAATGTTTCGTTTTTCTGCAAGCGATTCAAGAAAATTATTACACGATGTAGCGCACAGAGAGAGAGGTACGAGTACTTGTATCGCTGTATCGGTATCGATAATCGGTATGATGCGTCGCGATATTAGTGCTATCATGAAAGTTTCTCTGATGGGTCTTTGGAATATAAGTTGCAGAGGAGATTATGTGAAAATTGTTATTGCAGACCGTTTAAGAAAATTTCATGAACGATTTTCTTTCGCCGTTTGCTGTTCTTCGCTGGCCATTTGCCATTCAATGGGTTTTCTGAAAAATTACAAAGATACTCTTGCAATAAATGGAGAGGTATATTTATTTTGAGATTCACCACTAAGGTGCATTATGTAAGCCCCTTTAAAAGTCAATGATATTTGCAGATAACTGTGCTCAAAGGTTCCGACACTAAGCAAACAAGTGACAGACACACGTTGTTTACCATAGTAATGACATATTCTATTAGGTTGTCGGCAATTTATGCGATTTTTAGATACAAAGTTCCTGTCATTTAGTCCAGCTAGTCTGGCATACGGTTATGGGGGTATAGTCAGCGCAATTATTAAGTCACCGTAAATGCCAAAAGTGGTCAAAAACAAATCAAAGCAAATAACGACTGCAAAAGACAACTTAAATGATGATTAAAGTTTGATTCTTTAACTTAAATTTTACATTGGTAAATGAAATGGACATGTTTGCACGTAGTTGAAAGAGAAAAAAAGTCTCGTTGCTAAAAAGTGCGATGACCATGTAGTCGTAGCCAGGTAGCTAACGTTACCTTGGCGATGAGGGCTGCTGTAATTATGTATTCATTACTTCAACTACACTTCAATCGTGCTTATTTTACCTCCTCGTGGTAGCCGTCTAGTTGTGGTGTCGTCCGATCGGATATGTAGGTATTACTAAACTTAAAAGTGTGAGTGTTCTTCATGAGAGCAAAACAGTAGGACTTTAGCAATCCAACAAGACTACCGGGCCTCAGATGGAGAACTTGCGACGAAAGAATATACAGTCTCCATAGCAGACACTTTTTGGGAACTAATTTAACGTGCTTCGAGCTGAAATCAATAAGCAACTTAAGCCTTCAGAATAAGCGCGGACTCACCGTTAACGACTCTGAAAAGCCTAAAAAGGACAAAGACCTGTAATGTTTGGACGTTGAGCTTGATACTTACAGCCGAACAGCAAGCAAAGGCCCTAGACTGCTAAAATGCAAGAAGTACGATGGGATAGATCGAGGAAAAAAAGGAAGTGAAACTGTGATCGCTCAAAACAGAAAAAACATCGATTTCTATGAGGTTTTGAGACAACATCATGCGAACGAACGCCTTATAAGGATCCGCATCAAGGAGAAATTCACAAAGACGACGCTACGAGTACAAAAATATGTTTCTACGAGCTTTTCCAAAAAAAAAAAAAAATTATGATTAATGTCCCAGGTATGACACTAAACTTAGTGTAGGTAATTTTGACGCCAAAATTGGAAAGAAATATGTCCCCAACCAACTATTAAGATAGCATAACCTATTTCGAGACCATGTATGAAGGCGTACATATGTTAGGCCACTTTATCATCAAACCTTCAAATAATTTGATTATGATGCGATTGATGCCACCTACGGCCAGTAATAGAGTAGGTTTTTACATCGAGTCTTTACCTGATTGCACATATTACGGATATTTTAGATGCCGCAATAAATATAAATATTGTTAACGTTTAACACTCAGAAAATCATTGCCGATAATGTATTCCTTAATTCTCGATAATGCAACCTAAAAGTGAGGTGCAATTATGCCAGTAGGCCATTAGAAATTCCACAACTAATATGCTGGATTTCACCCGATCGCTGCGTAGAAGAATTAGAATTGCTCCTGCACTGTATGTAGATCTAATCCACCCCAGTTTTCAGTTCAGTTTCAGTTTATATGCATTTTTATTATGTTGAATTAATTAACACTTACAAGCTATACAAAAAACGCTTAAAAATTAGCTTAACTAACTTAAAATTATCTTATTCTAACTTCTGGCCCCCTGCGGGCGCTCTAAGTTAAAAATAACGCTTAAACTATGTCTTTCGACGTTTTGACAGGTTTCGTTCGGCAGTTAGGAAAATACAGCTTAAATTAAGAAAACATTTTTAAATAGAAAAAACTTAGTATATGGACTCTTTGATTTTAATTTTATTATAAAACTTAAAACTAAAACCTTACAGACTACCTAAAAATAAATCTTAATCTACTTAACTTACTTACATCTAACACAAATATAGACATAAATGGACCCCAGTAAATCCATAACCATACACACATTACGCCATAACTCATAAGCTATACAGAGAAATATACAGGCATGGTATCATTGCCAAGCCCCTTAGATTGTACGTGTGGCTTCTTTGTAATTGTGGAAATACAGCTTTCTGGAGCCGCCGAAAGAGTTTACTAAGATGCATGATGAAATGGACATAGTTTGCAATACGATGCCATAAGTCCGTTTGGGACAGAAGCTGACAGAATGACAGAAATGTCCTATTTTCGCTCAGTTGAAAATAAGAAGTTCTCGAGTGAGCAGAACGTCAAAATTTAGGGTTCGTTACAAGTATCGTTATTTTTTTTCTAGGAATTATTTACCACCATTTATTCAAATTCGAACCCTCTTTCTTTACGAATTTAAAATGGGACATAATGCGTCATTGGCAATGAAAAACATTATTGATGCATTTGAGGATGTAGCGGTAAACGAACGCTCTATACGACGTTGGTTTGGAAACGTTCCGTTCGGGATATTTCAGCCTCGAAAATGAACCACATGGGAAGCCGGAAACGTTAGTTCACAACGATGTTTTAAGAGCAACGGTGCATGCGGACACAACGAATTCGGTGCGGGAGATTGCACAAAGCATGGGCGTATCCCCAATGACAATAAGTCGACACCTTTCTCTCATAAGAAAGCTAAAGTACCCAAAGAACTGAACGAATCCCAAAAACTACTGCGCCTGGAAACCTGCGCATCGCTTATATTAAGAAACCAAACTGAACCGTTTTTGCACCGGATAGTCACCTGTGATGGAAATAATATGATAATCGCGTAAAAGATCTGGGCAGTGGTTGGATGCAGATGGAAAACGAAAATACACCCCCAAGCCTGATCTTCACCCAAAAAAGTTTATGGTGACAATTTGGTGGACATCAAAAGGACCAATCCACTTTTCATTTCTTCAACCAGGAGAAAGGATAAACGGTATCAAATATTGTGAGAAAATCGACATATTAAATTCAAAATTGGCTGAAAAGCAACCTGCTATGGTCAATGATCCGATCCTTTTGCATGACAATGCTAAGCCCCAGACCTCACAAGTAACGGTGCACAAACTGCTGCAGTTGGGATTTGAAAATCTTCCGCATCCACCGTACTCTCCTGATATTTCCACAACGGATTATCTTTTCCGCAATTTGGATTCATTTTGCCGGCAGAAGGTTTTCCGAAACCGAGCAGAGGTCATAAAAGTCTTTGAAGACTTCATTGCCTCAAAAAGTCAGCACTTCTACTTCTATTTGTTGTTATGTTGTTACCATCTAGTCATCTTACACAAATAAGTAAATCATCACAGTTATACTGTTTAGCGCAGAAGCATGTACGTTAACAAAGGCGGATGGAGATATCCTCGGTTTTTTGGAATGAGGAGAAAGGTATAACATACTATACGATATGTACCTGTCCAAAAATATTGTTTTGCCAGCTCATGAATAGCTCACCTTAGGTGGTGAGCATCTGTAAGTGGCATCTTGGACTACGCAGCAGAGGCTGTCGACTTAAAATCGCGCTTACAGCCTTATTAGTTGGACTTCAGGTATACCTCAGACCTAAACATCCCAATGGTTGTTGTTCGTCTTGTAATTTTTGTACAGAGTACAAGGTGACCTGAATTTCTTTTTGTTGCCAGTACTGTTTAAGACTTTTCATTTCATTTTTTTTCTTTTCAGAACTTGTCGAAATGATGATGACGTCGGAATTTTTTCTTTTTTGTTTTTCTTCTATTTTGGCTGAAATTTGAATTTGAGTCTAGACCCTCTCCCTGCGCCACGAAATTGAATAGGGACATATAAACAATTAAAAACAGTAGCAGACTCCCATAAAAAAAATCTAATCTTTTGCTTTTATTGTTAGTAAAAACGAATATTATTCCAAAATCTTTGTGAATACAGATTATTACAATTAGTTAATTTCTACTTGATATACTTGATTCATTGTAAACACTTTTTTGTATATAAAAGAATTTAAAACATCTAAAAAAATTTTAAAGACTGTGGAATCTCATTAATATTCAATGACAGCGATCAAGGGGCTTAGCATCGACTGGACCAGTTCAGCTATTGAGATCGAAGATCACTCACCAATTACAATGAAGTATTGTTCTGACGTCCATTGGCATAAAAACGCCTCGCGAATATTCCCCATAGATTCTTGAGGCGATTTAAATCAGGACGCTTTGTGGGCATTCTTAGTGCGCTTACATTTTTTCCTCACATGAAGTATCCATTTTCCTCTACCTGAGCATCGAACTTGTCGAGTTGTAGAGCCCGAATAAGGTCAATGAATCTCGAAAGATGTCTAGATGAATCCCGAATGTGAAAAATGCTCACCCTACCCTTTCCCATCCATCCCTTCCACACGCTTTTCAGTGAGATCGACCCAGATTTCATACGATACGTGCCGAGATCAATCTGTCTGAGGACCCAGCATCTTCAAAAATGGCTCAGTCGGTAACTGAGTATCCGAATACTTGGCGATCTCCGGACTAGCTAGCCTTATCTTATCAGATGGACCATCCTTTCTCCGCTACTCGCGGGATATCAATGGATACATTTTCAAAAAAAAAAAAGTAAAAACAGGGATAGGTACTCTTTTAATACCGGGCAGTAGAACGGTGACTGCACAGAGCATCGCCAAGACCCCTGCATTGTCGAGCGGATGTAAGACTCTGACAGGCCATGGTGCTCCGTGTTCTAATGGTCCCATCACTTCCTCAACCCCAGCAGCAGAAAGTTTGCGGCAGGCCACGGCCTTCTTGTTGCTACTAAAATTCCTCCCTGAAAGGAGGAATCAGCGGCGCAGACGCCCCGGCAACGCCCATCCAAGGCGTTCTATATCAGATACCAAAATGCTTTACGCATTATCAAAATCTTCGGATCCATTCCGGAGGTTGAGAAAAGTCCAGACATAAAGAGCAAAATAGAGTGGGCTAACAAGACGGAATAGCCACAGTTCCTAAAACGCTAAAGTACACCTCCAATCATCAGAGATCGTTGGAGTAAACCGTGCTCGTTCCCAAAACACGCAAAACCAAAAGCACTAAAACCCTACCTGGGCCTTCCAACATCACATCTCTGAGGTCTTTAAGCGAAGTCTTAATGGATGCAATAACGACCACGGTAATCGAGTCACTTTTTGATTATATTATAAGTACTAACATCAATATTTATAACATTGGCAATGAACCCACTTTCATAACAAGAAACCGACAGGAAGTGCTAGATATCACTTTCGTCTCCGACAAGATCACTCAAATGTTAACGAACTGAATGGTATCGTCTGAACACTCATGAACACAGATACATCCAATTCAGCCTGAGTGATGCTCCTCCCAGCATTCCGGATTTATCGGAAAACTGATTAGCCAAATACAGAGGAACAATGTTAAAAACACTCTTCTCTGAACTCTTAAGTTCCCCGCGTAACACCAACGAGCGTCAAGGAATTCACCCTGGTTCTCAATAAGGCAATGCCTGCTTGCTGTCCTCTTATTCAATCTAGAAAAAGCCGTATTGGTGGACATCAGCACTGGGACCACTTACAATAGAAACGTTTGCCTAAGAAAAGCGAACCTAGCAAAAAACGACTGACTGGGTCTCATACAAGGAATCCCTCCAAAAATATAAAAAAAAAAACTTACGAAGGCAAAGCGACAATCCTGGAGGTAATTCAGTGATAAAATAGCAGAAACCCCTGAGCCATGCGGCTAAAAAAAATAGTCTATATAAATCCTATGATGCCTAACTGTTTGAAATAAACCGATGGCTCTTGGACAACATCGCTTGATGAATTACTGGATCTGCTACTGGACAGCCACTTCCCAGGTAGCTCACTATTCACGGCCAGTAGCAACCACATCAGTTCTAATCCAAATGTGACTCAAATTCACAGTCTGATTACAAAAGACATACTGCTTTGGGCGCTAAATAGCTTCACACCATACAAGTCTGCTGGTCCGGACGGTAAAATATCTACCGAACTATAAAGGTCCTTAGATATTATCCTGCCAAAGCTGGAGAATACCATGAGGAGCATTCCACATTCCACTATCATGGAGAGAAGCCAATGTGGTTTTCATTCCCAAACCTGAAAAATGCTCTCATGTTGTCCCAAGGGACCTCAGACCTATAAGTCTATCATATTTTATTCTAAAAACTCTCGACTGATTGGTATCCGTTTACGATGCAAAATTGATCCACAACTTTTGTCAACGGCTCAACATGCCTACTGTAAAGGAAAGTCGGTGGAAAACGATCTGGATTCACTGACTAGCAACATCGAACGATCCCTACAATATAGAGAGTACACAATGGTCGCTTTCCTGGACATAGAGTATGCCTTTAACAACGTCAACACATCCGCAATTACGACTGCGCTGTCAACTCTCACTCACATGGGAAGTTGATCAGTTTTATGCTAAATTGCAGGATATTCAACTCAAAACTGGGTGGGACTTCTGACTTCTCCCCCCTTCTCTGGAACTTAGTGGTTAATGAATTGCTGATATACGTGGAAACGGGTGCTAGCAGGGTGATTGCCTATGCAGATGACGTTGCCATAGCCGTATCAGGTAAGGATCTTAATACAATTAAAGAACTACTCGCAGAGCAGTTCAACCTTCATCTATGTTGGGTGACAAAGACATTCCAAGAAATTGTAGGGCCTACAAACTCGTCAAAATTGCAACCACTCTACCCATCCTACCGAAAAAGGGTAGCATCGATAATATATCAATCGATACGTGCAAACTAATACTAAAGCTGGATGCTAACAAAGACCAAACCTTTGGTGGACTGGTGGATCAACGTATTTAGTGACCAAACAGATCTGGCCAAAGTGGGATCTGGATGAAATAGATTCAAATAGATTATTCACATACTCCTTTGCTCTCTGGTTTTCGTATTCGTTCTCGGACTCCCGTCCCTGCTGTTCGGGTGTATAACAAGAACGGCGACGTATGTTAAGCTTATTAAATTCTGATACTAACAGCATAACTAATTGGGGAACTATGAACCGAATGATATTTAATGGTTTAATGCTTCCGTAACATAATGTTGTCTGCTGTCGTTAAAATGAAATCCAAGCACCCAGCTATTACCCATGGATGGCATTTGCATTGTCGAAACTGAAAAACTTTTCATTCTCGGTATGTGGTCAATGGCAATTTACGTTGGAATGACGACATATTCTTAGTCGCCAAAAATTGTGCGAAGTATCTTGGTTTTCTCAAGCGATGTAAGAAATATTTCACCTCCTCTGACCTGACCACAACATATAAGGTGTTTATACGCCCAAAATTGGAGTACAACTCAGATGTGGGTGCGATAAAACTCATAAGTGATACTAATATCACTCAGTCAATTCTCGAACACCGACGAAATGCCTCGTGTCTTCGCCCCTTCAAACCGTAATTCGCTATGAATGCTCATCAGTAAGGCCACTTTTGGACGTACTCTAAAATATCGTAATTCGCTTATGGAATGACCTGCGGTGCTCGTTATCTCATAGTCATTATAACCTTCAAACATTTAAAACCTACGTTCATGAGTAGCTCTTTCTCTTTCCTCCCTGATTTTCCTACGGCCGCGCTGTGTGCAAGCATTTTAATGGTACTTAAATCCCTTGAGCGCGCGCAAATTATAAAAAAAACAGCACGCGAATCGATGGACCAATTGAGAAATGAGTTCGGTGAGCAATTTATCACTTGTTTTGGACCGGTGGGTTGGCCGGCTAGACCGTGTGATTTGAAGCCATCCTGGCGTCCATAAACCAACGTCAATTGCAGACTATGCCCGAAAAAGTGATTCCAAACTGGACTTTCCGTATGTACCACTTAAAATTTCATTTACATGAAATAATTTTTAGAAAGTAAATGGCAAGCATTGGTTTATCAACTCAAATAACAATCTTATACACTTTTGCAATTTTTTGACAATTAAAAAGCAAACGCTTAAAAAATCGCCATATAACCTTTGTTTGACCTCTTCACGATTACAATTATATTACAATATTACAAAACCTAAAAATATATGTGTATTGCAGGTAGAACTAGTACGCAGGAGTTTCGCATTACGGGGTCTCCCCTGGATCTCTATCGTCTGAAAATGATAGACAAACAGCCTCTTACAATACGTCGTCAAGTTGGTGACATAGTTTTGTTCATAAGCTTTTAAGTGGTAACATTGATTCTCTTGCTCTATTGGAACTCGTCTCATTGAATGCAAACCCACGAAATCTTAGATCTGTTTCTCTTTTTCGTATTAATTCACACAGGAAGAGTTATGTACATATATCATGAACCAATGTCCACAATGCTACGCGAAGTCTACTCTATTCCATCTATCTTTGACTTTCACCTAAGCAAAATTTCCATAACTGCCTAACTGCCCTACTCTCTACTCTCACCCCATAGCACTTTCCAAAATCGTTGGGTTCATTTGCTTGTATTAAACATAATAAAGCTGTCCGGGTTTAACCCAGGCATCAATTCTATTCAAATATGGCAGATTGTATAGCTTTCGGTCATTGCATGGGGTTCTTAGATACACAACTTCTTTCATATTCTTACAAAAATATATTTTAAATAAATACGTCTTTTAGATATATATCTTATTCATATTCACTTTGTTAGGTGGGTCCTGTTCACTATGAGCATTCGCCAGGCACCTTCACCTCTACACGAATAAAAATAAATTAACAATTTTCCACAGTTTCCCTTTTAGGATCCTTTAACCTTCGACAACCTCCATTAGCTGAACGTTCGCTAGTCCTAAATTACCGTTTACACTTCCAAATATGGCTATGCTCTTTAGTTTCTAGGAACCTCTCATCCCAGAGCACCATTTCGGATAGATTTAACCCAACGACAAGTTCAGTTCACATGCTCCATACGAGAAGACCGACAACAAGCATCCCATTCAAATCTTCACCGCTCAGACGTGACATTATCAATGAATGTCAATGTATTCATCGATTGAATCGCCAGGCGAACTACGAGTATATATTTTCGTTTAACTATCATCGCATCGAATTGTCGTCCGCCTCCGTAGCTCCTGTGTTCTGGCCCGACCAGTGTCAAGTTACAACAAATTAGAAATATTTTAAACGTTCCACTCTAAAGTGTCTCTTACACGATTTCAATTGATTTGCCTATCGCTGTGCCGTAATCTAAGCTCGGTAAGCCATAATGAAGGCAAAGAGTCCCTTCCCTTGATTATCATGGGCTCGTAGAGTATCTAACTTAGAGCACAGGCTATGCCATTATTTGGCCTCCACTCATCGGCGACGACGACAGTACAAGTATGTGACAGCCAAATCAGTTCGAAAATCTTAATAGAGTTCCAATGTCCTATTCAATTTCATTGCACGACTCGGTCTAGAAACAACATCGAATGAAGGTAGCTGCCGCAGGTCCAATACCCGCTGCTGCCTTGGTAACAGCATCAGTACTCGTAGTGGCTGCATTGTGCAGTAGTAACAGTTTGTTGGAACTGCGAGCTGGAGAGTGGTGTGTACAATTGATTTTGGTAGTGCATGCGACGCGACGTGGCCATGCATTAAGTGGTGTCCAAAGGGTTGGTATCTGTTTAAAATTATGTGTTCCGTACTTAATTCTGCAGTTCTCATTCACTGATTTAGAGTAGTTAGTGGTTTGATGCAGCTGAATATCATAAAAGTATTGCTTTTTTGATATGCCTTCATATAGCCTGCTAAAAGCTACTGGTCCGCCACAGGTTTATGTATATTCTTCCGTGATAGAGCTATATTTTTACTAAAACGTAGGAAGGTTTTTTTTAAGCCTGCCACAGTTTTTACAAGCAGCTTCAAATTTCGCTCAACATGTTGGTTGAGGACCCTCTACCACTCGCGAGCCTCACTTGAAATTGTGTCTTCCTCTACTGAGTTTTCCTTCGGTGATGGACTCGAGCATTCGGAACACTATTGTCTATCGGCTCTACAATTACCAACCATTTAAGTCGATGAATCCCTCCACTGACTCTTGATTAAATTTCCTTCTTCATTCTCTTCAGTGCCACAGAGCACTCCAAGAACTTTTATATCGAAACAATCAAGCGCCTCCCCATCATTTTTTGATAAGGTTCGTGCTTCTGCAGCTTAAAATAGGACTGGGATGATCAATGTTTTATAGAATGCCATTTTGTTTGTCCGACAGAGAGATCTTCTACTCAATTACCTTCAGAGCCCAAAAGTACTTTGACTGATTTCTAAGGAAATGCGGAGCTAAAGTTGAAAAAATCCTTGACTTCCTCGAGTCTATACCCGTCTATTCTGACATTTTGTCCAGGTCGTTGATGCTATGTGTCCATTCTCGAAGATGTTTTAACCTTGTTAACCGCCAGATCCATTTTCATCGTTTCTGCTCAAATACTTGTAAATATTTCAGAAGCAGTCGCTGTACTTTGCCGATAATGTTATGCCATCCGCATAGGAAAGTATCATAGTTAAACAGAATTTTGAAAAAACCGTATGACAAGGAATCGCCTGGATGAAAGCAATTTTTTTAAATCAAAGACAAAGCCGGACAAATTTAGCAGAGAGGTATATTCGTTTGTACGTTGTCGTAGAATATCTTAAAATTTAGAAATAGGATTTAGAATTTAAGCTGCAGTTTTCGAAAAATCCAGGATTTCCCATCTTGCACAGCTGTACAGCTAAGTCGTAATTACCGGCAGCCTTGTTGCACTTTAGTTTAGATATGGCTATCCTCAATTCGCAGAGGTAGGGTGGACGGAATAGCCTATCACAGCGGAAAGTTGATCGTTGTTGCCGTTTAACAGTCTGCACAAATGGTTCTTCCGTATCCTCAGCATTGACTAGCAACCTACGAATAATTTCCTTGTTCATTCTTGCAGCCTTCTTTTCATACTTTGTTCATATGACATGTTCTTTTACCTTCTGCTGAAATTTCCGAACATCTTTTAGGGTCTTCGCTAATTATTATTTATCTGCTTGTGAACTGTTAAATGTCGGTATGGTTGGGCAAGTTTTCGCCCTACGATCGCGCATGCAAAAAGTAGAATCATTATTCTCCCAGAAGGACGAAAGAAGAACACAAGACGTGCAGAATAAAGGAAATTAAAAGATGACAATGGGTGACCGTAGGTGGTCGTAGCGCAAGTGGTAGTGCATTGGCTTGACTGGTTGAAAATCAACTCTCAGCAGTCGGCCGCACAAAGCCAGAGACTTTTCCCACAGTCGACGCAGTTATTTTAGGTGTCTTTTAAGCTATCAAAATTTGTTAAGTTGTGTTACCTTTTGTGTTTTAATAAATGAGGACTTGTCCTCTTGTGAAATCGGGAAATTAGTTTTTTTTATAAAAATAAATATTAATTTAACTAACTAATACAATAACAAGTCCAATTACACTAACAATTTAGTCAATGCCACCCATGGAGTGAAATAACCACTGAGCCCAAAAATTTTGATATTGATTCTATCGATAACTTTTCCACCCCTATTCCTTGCAGTACAAATTGTGATAGTGTTTTTATGAATAGTTCCTATTGTAATAATAAACTTGTTATTGTTCGCCAGAATATCAGAAGCTTGAGAGAAACCTTCTCAATGCTTGTCACACACCTTGATTCTTTTGCGTGCACTCCGGATATTGTTTTTGTGTCTGAAATTTGGATATACGACTGTGAAAAAAACGATTATTCTATTCCCGGGTTCAACTTCTTTGCTAATCCAAATGAAAACTACACTGCTGGTGGTGTTGGGTGTTTTATTAAAGAAAACTACAAGATTATTGATGTCTTGTGTGTTGATTTTATGAGAGAAGATGTTCTAAAGGTTTCCCTTAATATTAACATTATGGATAATAGGGAAACGGTAACTAATTACTTGGCATTACTATGCGAAGCTAGTATGCTAGGTATCTTTGAGCCCACTCGGACTGTTTCGGGTAGTTGTCTAGACAATATTTACGGACTTTTTAGAAATATTGCGGTCAGTGGTTGCGAGAAATGCATTTACGATTTAGGGATTATTGACCACTCTTTGACTGGACTCTTAGTAAATATATCAAATAGAAAAGATTGTAAGGTTTCCGAATACCCGCAAAGAAAAATGAAAATGAACTTGAGGAAGCTCAAAAAACAGCTGGCTTATGATTATTGGGAGAATGATTACACTTGTAGTGATGCATCTTCTGCTTATAAAGCTTTTATTGATTCTCTTAGAAAGCAATTTTTAGGTTGTTCCTCATTTCTGATCTCCAAAAAGCTGGTAAAAAGATTTAAACCTTGGATGTCGAGGCAATAAGTATCCTGATAACCTGGATTTCAGTAGGAGGTATAAGAAATTGTGCATGGAACTTAATGGTACTCAATTCAGCTCAGCAAAGGGAAATCTGAAAGATGAATGGCAGATAGTAAACAGCATACTAAATACATCAACATTTTCAAAAAAACCCATTGTTTTACGTGTCGATAACTGTGATTTGTCTGATAAGCGTGCTGTTGCTGATGCATTTAGTTGCTATTTTGCCAATATAGGCTGCAACTTACAACCTAGCTCAGTCCAATCCTCTTGTTCTCCTTGTCCATCCGTTTGTGCTAAAACATTGCAATATACTAGTTTTGTTTTTTAGCCCATAACTCCTCTTGAAATTTTAAAAGTTATTGGTACCTTAAGAAAATCGAATTCGTGTGGTGCTGATGGTATCTGTAACTTTGCCATTAAACAAATTGGATGTTTCATAGTGGATGTCTTGGCATATATTTTTAATCGTTGCGTGTGTGCGGGAGTCTTTCCTGATGGCCTTAAATGTGCAGATGTCATTCCATTGTTTAAAAAAGGTTCTGCTATTGAGATCAGCAACCATAGACCCATTTCACTACTTCCTACTTTCAGCAAAGTTTTTGAAAAACTAATGAAAAATAGGATAGTAAGTTTTTTAACTAAAACAAATTTCTTTAATCCCGTCCAATTTGGATTTCAAAAACGAAAGTCGACGGAGGATGCGCTCTTATAGTATTGTTCTCAAATAATGTCACACCTCGATGGAAAAAAATGTACGGCTGAATTATTTATTGATATAACCAAAGCCTTCGATATGATTAACCACAATTTTTTTTTTGAGAAAACTTGAAAACGCTGGTTTCCGTGGACTTATCCTTAATTGGTTCACGTCATATCTGGAAAATAGGTCACAGAGAGTTAAGATAATTGAAATTAGGAGCGAAATTAGGTTCTTGAATCTGGGTATATCTCAAGCCTCTGTTTTGGGTCCAACCCTATTTATTCGCTATTTGATCTTAATTTTAAAGGTTCATCTACTGCGCTTACGGATGACATAGGCTTCTCTTATGGTCTGAACAGTCCTTTGGACCTGGTTTGCAATACATAATTTAGTTATAAGCTCCAAAACTAAAATAATGTTTTTTAATGTGTTATATATTGAACTGTATAATAAAATCATAAGAAAAAAATAAAATAATAAATCAATAAAAAAAATCAATACTTAAATCAATCAAATCTTTCTTTCTCTTTAAGTGTAGGTAGTCATACCCACTTGAGTGTTAAGTTCTTTTAAAAAGGAAAGAATATGCTAGGTCATCAAAGTAGTTGTAGATTCACAGTGAGTGCTAAGGATATTTAAGAAACATCTCAGTAGACGCTGACTAGCAAGATTCTGTTAGACAGAATAAAACTGTGCTATGATGGGTTCCAACTCTTTTAATCTGGCCTTGAAGAAGTGAGGATAACCATATACAAACCAAAATTCATAGAGCCTGGTGGTACTGACGCAAGGTTTTCAAGGTGGCGTGAGATGACTTGGAGAAGACCATACATCTTATATTCTCGAAAATATAGTTGCACGAAAGCATGTCAGACAAATGGAACCTAGGCACTGCATGGCCGATCCTGATTTAAGGAGACCCTCTCGAACTAAAGACGTTTCAATACTTCTAACATCGCCTAAAATATCTTCTCTGCTGTACAAGGTAATCAGCTAAAACCTTTGTCACTGCAGCTGCAAGCCTAAAAAGTCCAGATTTTTACGTTTTGTTAGATTTTGCAAAAGACCGTCGAATTCCAAATCCACAACCAAAATATTATATTTCTTTACACAGGACTACAAGCACATTTAGAAGATCTCGATATATCTTTATGCCAAGATATTACCTTACCACGTTCGTCCAACCAGTCTCCTCCTTAATTCCGGTTCGCATATTGATATCATAAAATTATCATTAAATCCAGCTCATCACTTGGCTTTTTCAAATGGTGATCCAAAGAATTTTGCAAAACTTACATAAACAGATCCCTGTTCATTAGCTTTGTACATTACTTGTTGAGTCTGACTTTCAAATTTGCTCTGCGAGCCCTTTCTTCGAAAACTCTTTTATTTTATCTGGCCATTAAGACCGCTTTGACTTTATTAATTTGAATTAATTTGACTTTATGAATTTAAAATACACTGGAACAGATCAGACGCTTCTCTTTACAACCTTAACACCAGAAGCCATCGACTGACCTATCTACCAAATAAGCACTTCTTATGTTTCAATGTGCCATATGCTGTGGTAGATCCTTCGTCATTCCCCTTAATCTTATATTTAAGTTTGTCACACCTTGGCTATACTTGCACTCGTATTAAGACAATGTTCTCTAAAAAAATTCTCAAAAAAAAACATTAAAAATCATTAAACTTGTAAAGAATAAGCAATGTCGAAGCACACGTATGCCTATTGATTCTGCTAAGTCACAAAAATGCTCCAAAAGGGGTTCTATTTTAACTGGCAAAAACATCCAAAATGTTCCTGTATTGAAAATAATAAGTTTAACTTTTATAGAAAGCATTTCGATGGTAGGCCTGGTGATGTCCTGTCTTGTAACTATGACTGCACATCAATTGCGCTTATTTTACCTCCATGTCTTAGCTATTGAGTCATGGTCTCGTCCGGCTTATATGACTTGACTTGCTTAACCTATTAGAACGCTTGTTGAGCAAGAAAAAACAGCAACACTATAGCACTTTAACAAGAATGACTGAGCTTCAAGAAGAGGACATAGAATGGACCAGCAGTGGCGTCAACAGCCGGTATGCCAAATACCTTATATGATCAATTTTAAGGCATTTGAAGCTGAGATTTATAGAATACTAGTCAGAGATATTCTTAATGATGAATATCGTTGATAAGTTGATGAAAATGAATAGCGCGAACCGCAGCTCTCATATCCGATTTAAACGTAAAGCTAAAAGATGATAACTTCTTTGATGGTACTGTATAATGCTTAATTTGGATGGAGAAAGCATGCTAATAACTTCAGCACTATTCGATGCCTTTAACATCACTCCTAAAATTTGTTTGCAAAAGTCACAGGTGGAGAAGCGAAATTTTGGTCTTTAGGATTTCTGATGTCCTTGGACGTCAAATTGCTTAATACAAAAAATAAGAAAAACAAATTACACTAAAAATGTAAAAGCACACCCTAATAACACTCGGTGTCCATAATAGTACGAACTAATTTTGGAATCTTAAAGAAGAGTGGAATATTGTGAATGAGTTACTTTACAAAGAAGTTTCCACGTGTGTAACTTCAATCACCATGTATCAAGACAGTTAAATCACAAATTCTGAGCATATTGCTAAGAACCCATTAAACGTTCTTTACAAAGGTTGCTGCAAATACGCTCGCCGTTGCTGGCTGGCTGCAAATTTAGCGGGACAAAATTATTTGCATAAATAAAACAATCCATTTGTATCGTAAAATATATTTAAAACTGTGAAATATGTATCAAATATGGTTGAAGAGAATTTTTTTAATATTTCTTTTTAACCTTAGCGATTTCACGACTTTAAATATTTAGATATTTTCCTTGAGTGTCCCAGCCTAATTTGTCGAAATTCTTTGTGGAGAGACTCTTGGGCTTCTTCGGACATTTGTCCAATTGAAAGTAAAAAACTTTGTATTACTTCAGTCCCATGCAACAATATTTTATGTAAGGTTACTGGCATCGGATACCATTTAAACAAATGAATATATAAATTTGCAGTTTAAATGCAGCTATATTTATTTGGTGTTCACAGCTTAAAGTCCGTACAATTATGTCAAATCTCTCAATAAGTGATCGATAAACTCCTGTTATGCTAGAAGCAAGGGTCGAACTTTTGAAAAATCTTCTCGCGCTGTTTTCGTCATTAGTATTCCCTCATCCTTGTTTTGAAGTGTCTAGTAATAATCCAGTTTCTGATCGAAACCTGTCTATTATTAGTTTATTTCTAGTATATGTACTCGTATATATTGAGCTTCTCTTCATGTTTTCGGCACTGCCATTTTTGTATGTAAATATGTAAAACATTAGCCTTATTTGTGCATATAAAGTAGATAAGCCCCAACTAAATGTCTGTGGATCACTTATACTGTTTCTACTCATTTCCAAATTATTCATATCCCTGGGCATATATAACATCTTTGAGTAGTTTGGTTTAATGCTAGGATATTACTACCTTGCCATCAAAAATTGTTTCTTCAAATCTATGATGTACTGGAAGTATCTGGTCGTTAAAGTCAACTAAGGTGGGAGAAACCCTTTGATCTGGTTTCTTACATTTGCAAATTGTTCCAAAACTAAATCATTAGTCTCTTTGACAAATCTAAATTTTATTGGGCTGCAGTACGAGGTGGATGAAGGGCGCGGATTTTGCCATATTGTAATAATTTGGTTCACTCCATTGAATCCATGTAATTGCAAAGGAACCAAAGACGTTGCTAAATTGTCTTTTGCTTATACATATCTACTTTCGCCTCCACTTCCATCACAACCCCATTTAAAAATCATTGTTAAGTTGGTTACCACACTTTTTTCTTCAACGAAAATTCTATTTAACATATCCTTTTCCACAACACACAGTCTCTTTATTGTCAAGTCGACTAATGATTGCAACTTAACTTCAGCGAGGGATTCACTGATTATGCAATCACTAGGTGGAGGATAGAACTTTCTTGCATTTTCTATTTGCATGATGAGTAAAATTTTAGTCTCTTTTCTATTGCCGATTTTCTAATTAACTCGAATTTTCAATAGCTCAGTTTTGCGGCAGTTTTTAGGGCTAAGGCTTCTTCAGGAGAATACTGTTTGTGCATAGAATTTATTGTTCTGAATCTCGAAAGGCTTTTTTGATTTAATTTGCTCTTTTGAGACTGGAGACCATTTTTCCCAATATACGTACGAGCAGCATTTCTTTTACCAGGTTGCCCCAGATTTATATTAGTAGCATGAGTAAGCTCAATTAAGGCACTTATATTCATGGAGCAGTCTTCCAACCTTCCTCGTTTTTGATTTTGAGCTACTTGAAGCAAAATTTTTTGTTGGCTGTTCAACTTTTTTGACAGTTTGCGAATCACTTGTAGTAGGTGCATCTAAGTTCTTAATGGTTATATTTACGAATACATTTAGCCAATCATTATGTTTCTTCAATAATATATTTTTGTTGCGATGACATGGCTTCCATCAGTCGATCAGAAGCTTTTGCTTACGTGTGACGCTGTTTTGTTCTGTGAAATTTTGAAACGAAATTGCGTTAAAATGTCTGGTGCATCTAAAAAAAGGATTCTAGAGAAAATTACTGGGGTCCATTACAGTGTTTACCAGATATTGACATTGACAGTGGCGATGAAATCTTGAGCCCCGAAAAAGTTAAAAGAGTATCTGTGTCTCCTATAAAAGTTATACAAAAATGTGGTTATTACATCCATAATTTGATGAATTCACTCAACATTACGGACTATGCAATTAAATATCTATCAATCGGTATCAAAATAGCATTTAATTCGTTGGACTCTTACGAAAAAGTTTTAAATAAATTAAAAGAAAACAAGTGCCAATTTCTCACTCATGACACGAAAAAAAATAAAACTTTTAAGACTTTTATATACGGCATATGTATGACACAGATCCTCAATTGGTGAAAAACTAACTTTTAAAAGGAGGTTATAAGTGCTTAGAAGTCAAAGATATTAAAAAATATGAACATTATACGGAATTCATATTTTTGGTTTCATTTCAAATCGGTACCGTAAAACTAAGTGACCTAAAGAAAAATGTTTGTGCTTTATTTCATACACAAGTCTGCTGGAATTACCAACGAAAACAGAGGCTTACACAATGCTGAAACTGCCAAATATATGGCCACGGCAAAAAAAATTGTCAAATTAAAACTTATTGCGTATCATGTGCTGAGCTTCATAAAACTGCTGAATGAACAAATCCAAATTTAATTAAATGTGCGAATTGCAAAGGAAAGCGCAAAGCTACTGATTCTTCGTGTGAAAGCAGATCTAAATTCATCGAAGTGCGGCAATTGTCAGTGAGGAGAAATACTTTTGCAGATAAAGAGTTAAAAGTTGTAAAGCAAACACCTGGTTTACTCAACTCCCTCTCTGAGTTTCCAACTCTTGAACATAGTCGCCGTAAGGCTCCTGTGTCATCTAATGCACACTCTTCGCCATTGTCTCTCCCTACATGGCCTATCAACAATGCAACGACCAGCAACATCACCAACAACAACATCATAAATAATAATGATTTATTTTGTGTAGACCAACTAAATCTCTTAGCTTTAGAAATGATATCGAAACTTTCTTTATGAAAAAATAAAATTGATCAATTCAATGTTATTTCGGAATTAGCAATTAAATTTTTGTATTCCAATGGCAAGTAATACATATTTGAATATTATTACTGGGAGTGCTAGTGGCATTCGTAAAAAGTATGTAGAATTCATAAATTATTTGCAAAGCAACAATGTTGGCATTGCACTTGTAACTGAAACTTGGTTGCTCCCGAATTTTATGTTATCTTCCTCTGAATACAAGTGCTATCGGCTTGATAGAACTAGACGCAGAGGCGGTGGAGTAGCAATTTTAATTAAGAGATCTATTCAACATTCGTTCTTACCTCTTCATAATACAACTTATATTGAAAATGTAGGAATTGAAGTTAAGATTGTAAACTATCAATCTGCGTTTATTTTCCTGGTGGTGTATCAACTGATGCAAGAAGAAGGATTTTTCAAAATGATATTAGGAAACTAATTTCCATCCAAGACAACTATATAATAGACATAGAGACTGGGGTTGTTCTCGGGCAAACGATTGGGGTAATGTACTTTCTAGTCTTTCTTTAGTTCCACATTATTCTATTTTGTTCCCTCCCAGTCTTATGTTTATTCCTACGTCTACTCGTGGTAGTCTTTCCTTGTTAAATTTTTTTGTAACAAATTGTCCAAACACTATTTCAAACCCAATCAGTAGAAGTGAACTAAACTCTGACCATAATCCTTTGCATTGTCGACTTTTAAATTCGGAGTTGTTTATCCAGGATATCAAGAGTACTGATTGGCACCATTTTCAAAGGATCATCAAAAGAGACCTAAGTGATGTCAGCGCAGATGATGTTGATCGCTCTGTTGAACTTTTTACTAATTCGCTTATTAGTGCTGCTAATGAATCTGGTAAAAAAATACCCAAAAAGTATTATACGAGTACATCCACCTTTTCTCCATTTATTGTTGCATTAACAAAAATAAGGAAAATTCAGAAAAGAAATTGGCAAAAATTTTGACATCCGAATTTTCGCGAATATGTTCGAACTCTTAATAAATTAATTTCAAAACTTATTGCTATTCAACGCAATAATGAATGAAATCACAAGCTAAGTTTCTTTGACAAATGTGGGAAGCCCTTCTGAAATATAATGCTGGTTTTAATTTATTTTATTTATTCCAGGACTTAAAAGGCAATCTTCTTTTAACTTTACCGATGAGGAAAAAGCTAATATTCTAGCTGATGTCTTCAAGAAAAATTATACTATTGCTTTCAATATCGGTGATCCTCTTTTAACTAATGTAGTAGACTCATTCAATAGAAGAAGAAGAATTCAACACCGTAAGCTGTCTAACTCCTACAAATACGTATGTTTCCGACAAGGTTGCTCTCCTGATAAAGCATCTCAAGACAAGAAAAGCTCAAGGTCTTGATAAAATTAAAAACACTTTTCTAAAACACCTTCCTAACATAGAAATAAAATATATAATTTTTATTTCCAACTCTTGTCTAAAGATGCAATATTTTCCAGATACTAGTAAAAGAGCCAAGGGTATACCAATCCTCAAATCTGGTAAGCCTCCTGACAACGCGAAGAAAACTATAAGCCAATAAGTTTACTTAGCTCACTAAACAAGATGTTCGAAAAAATTATAAAAGACGAGCTAATGACTTTAATTTTTGAAAACAATGTTTTGCCTGATGAGCAATTTGGTTTTAGACAAAATCATAACACGATTCACAAGTCGCAAGAATAACAAAAATTGTAAAAACAAATTGTGAACAAGGGAGATCAACAGGGATGATACTTTTAGATATCGAAAAAGCTTTCGACACAGTATGGCATAATGGTTTATTATACAAACTATCAAGCTATAGACCTCGCTATTTTTACTTGTGCAAAATTATTCAAGGTTTCCTCAAAAACCGTGTTGTTCAAGTTCAGTTCAAAAATTGTGTCTCCTGTTCTTTTGATGTCAAATGTGGTGTGCCTCAAGGCTCAGTACTTGGACCTATATTGTATATATTTTTTACGGCTGACTTTCCAGTGTTCTTAAATTGCGAGACTGCATTGTTCGCTGATGACACTGCAATTCTTTCATCTCATCAGTTTGCTCTCAATATAGAGAGAAATTTAGATGGAGCGATGGAAGTAACATAGTTCATGCTTATTTCAACAAATGGAAAATCAAACTGAACCTTGACAAGGTAAAGGCTATCTTTTTCACACGCAAAAGGAAAGTTTGCTATCTTCCAAGTGACAGTCTCACTTTTTTCGGTCACAAACTATATCCTGGAAAAGCCCAGTTAGGTATCTAGACATTAAACTTGACCAAAAGTTGATCTTTAGTGAACATATTATCGTAACTTTAAAGAAAATAAATATTGCAATAAAAATACTTTATCCTTTAATCAACCGAAATTCCTGTCTTTCACAAGACAATAAATTGATAATATATAAAGTAATCTTTCAGGCAATAATATGCTATGACTATAGGGGATTGCAGGTGGCACAAAACAATGTACTGAAAATGATGCTTAACCTACCGTGGCATTACCCTACCCTTGAACTTCATCAAAGAGCGAACGTTGAATTGATTAGTGAAAAAATCATTAAGCTTACCTTCAACTTTAAAGAAAAATGTTCCAGTGTTTAAAATTTATTCACGCAATATTCTAACTAATGAATTAATGGATTAATGAACGTTGTTTATATTTAAACTTTCATGTTTTTGTTTATTCATATACTTCATGTATTCTTGTTAATTATTCTGTTCACTTATTTGTTAACTTAATCATTCATTTAATTTTCCTGTTTGTTAATTTATTTATTTATTATTTATATATTTATCTATTAATTATTTATTTACTTATTTAGATTTATTTACTTGTTTATTTATTTGTTATTTTCGTAAATGATATTTTCTTCATTTATTAAAATTTTGATATAAATTGCGTTTATTTATTTACCCATTTTTCAGAGTTTTCTCTAATTAAACATTTAAATGCTTGCCATTGGATTACTATCCTTTTGTATTTTTATTTATTCTTTTTTTTATAATTTACGCGCGCCTAAGGGTTATGTATGATACCCTTTTACTGTTGCCACGGCCCGGGCGGAAAGATAGAAGCAGGAGAAAGGAAAACATTGTTGTGATGTAGTGGTTTGAAACTCATGTATATTTGGTTTCGATATTAGCTCTCCGGGGGTGGGAGTCCGCATAGGACGGAGAGTTTTTTCCTCACTCGGAATGATTCGAAGGTTATCAATTTTGTTTTGTGCTTGAAAACTCTACATGCCAGTGTTATGCCTTCACACGCAGATTTTTCTGACTGAGTTCCAATTACACAAATGAAAAACTTGTCATGAGTAGGATTCGAACCTTGACAGTCCAAGTGAGAAGCGATTGCTAGTACCACTACACCACGGCCACCCCCAAATAAAATAAAAGGTTTTTCTTTCGCTTTTCCTATTGTAAATAATTATTAAATCCATATTTGTTATATTTTAACTTTTGTAAAATAATGTTAAAGATAAAAGATATTTCAATATCATATATCTGCAAATTGTAAGCTTATTAAAAAAATTGTTAAGAAAATTCGTGCGAAATAATGATCTATCTATCTATCTACATGGCTTCCATCTGTGGTTGAGTGCGGTAACAATATAGATATATACATTTCTTTTTTGGAATAAGAGTAAAGATAGGTGTCATTCTTTAGTCTTAAGAGAACTGGAGGCGAATGACCCATCGGCAAAGTTAATAATAATTACATATGTGTGGGGTAAATGTAATTAGATTTACTCGTTAGCTCGAAAAATTAAAAGATTAAGAAACAAAAATTTAAGAAAAAGATAAGTGAAATTGAAAAATAGTTCAAAACAAGACTACTAAGTTCTATTTATTAGTAAATTTTTGACCGCGGAATTATCCAATATGAAAAGCCATTTTTGGCTCTCCTTACAAACAATACGCTTACGTTTAAATTTCGAATTTCGTATGGCAATAGGTTAAACAATTTGGGTGCTGTTACTGTAAAAAAGTTAGAGAAGTGGCTTTTATTAGAATGAGGGATATTAACTAAACCTCTAGTATATATTCTTAAATCATATACATTAGAACTTCTGAGTGCCGAACTATAAAAGATTCGCAAAAAGAACACTTTGAGAACTTTATAGACATAGATGTATTTTATCGGTAGCACACGCATAGCTCAGAACAAAGGCCAACTAGCAATCAACCTATGTTTACTACAAATAATCCGTATGACATGTTTTTGGGCTATTAACAATGGCTACATAGAATTAGAATAAGGTCCTCCCTAACTAGATATGCCATATTGTAGCTTTGAGTTAACAGTTGTTTGGAGCAATATGGCTTAAGCATATGCATTTTCCGAGTAACGGATAACATATATTTTTTAGCTCACTTGTATATGCATTCCAGTTCATGTTTTCATCAATTAACATGCCTAGATACTTAAAATTTTTAACGAATTCAATTTTAAAGCAACTACTCGTATTAGTACAACAAGCATTTTGATAATAATTAACTCTACCACAAGAGTGGGTAGATAGAAAAAGTTGTTCACATCCTGTGGAGTGAAAAAATAAGTTGGATTCTATCGCATTCAATCCTATCAGACTGAATCACTTATGTTTCGTTTTATCACTTATAACGAGTTCTTGTTTTGCAAACCACTGTCTCGGAAGTTGTAAGTCTTTTTGCAACTTTACCATCGATTCTAATAGGGTTCTATTGGTATATGTAAGTGCCATGTCGTCCGCAAAACCTGTTATATTGCTTGCCAAGCTTTGCTTGAAAATTGAATTTATATAGACAGGAAAAATAATAGGATTCAAACTGAACCTTGAGGTACACCAATATCTAAAAATAAGTCATCACTATAAACTTCCCCGATCTTCACTTTCTGAGACCTTCTTTAACAAGAATGATGCAAGCTAATTATAAGATTGTCCTCTGAACCCAGCCTTGTAGAGCTTATCAAGAAGAGTTTTATGATTAACCATGTCGAATGCCTTTGTCATGTCAATGAATAAAGCAATAGTACTATTGCCGTTATTAAAGCCGTTACAAATTTCACTGCATAGCTTTAAAATGGCATCTTGCCAATGGCAGATTTGCCCTCATGAAACCCAAATGGGTAGTCACTGAAAAATTTATTTTTGCTTAAGAAGGACACTACACGATATTTCATTACTTTCAATTAGGTCATTAAAGTTCTGTTTCCTTTTTTGAATAGTTGGATAACTTCAGCAGCCTTCAGAGATGTGGGAAAAATTCCACAACTGATACTCATATTATATATAAACTTAAGAGCATCAACACATAGAAAATACTTTTTTTTAAGAAGGCAATCAGAAGTACTGGAATATTTATTATCTAATAACATTATTATTTTATATATTTCAAAAGATGTAAAAGGCTCCAGTACAAAGCTATCCCTTTGAAAATCATCTGCAACTAAGTCTGAATATTATTCACATCTACAAGTATTTTGAGGAGTATAAGGCTTCATAGAAGCAGCAACGGATACAAAAGAACTTATTCAAATTATTAGCGATATCCAAAGAGTTGTAAATTTTGTTTTCGACTTGAATATTCTGAATACTGACTTTATCTTTTTGTTTGTTCAGAATGCTGTCAACCACTTTCCATTCTTCTTTAATATTGCCCTTGCACCTACACAATTTATAAGTATAGATTTGTCTCGACTTAATTTAACCTCATGTTTTACAGCTTGACTCAGCTTAAGATAATAATGCTTAAGGCTGGAATTCTGAGGATGTAGCTTACATTTTTTCTTGATTAATATAATTTTGACTAAGTTTTTGCCAATCCAAGATCTAAGAACTTTTAATTTTGAGACATTTCGTGACTGAAGTAAGACACCCATAGAATTATGAATATGGTTTTTTAAAATATTAGTGAAAGTGTTATAAGCGGTAAAAGGATTGCTTTCCCGCTATACAAAGACCATGGTTCAAATTTAAGGTCATCTATCAGTTTTGAGTAGTTAATTTTGTATTTGACCGGAAAGGGTATGTATTTATCTGCATTACACGAACTCTTTTTCTGTATACAAAAGTTGACCATACAGTGATCAGTAATTTTATAGTTTAGTACTTTACTAGTAACACTGATTTGACAATTTTTGTGCAGCCTCACAAATATATGGTCAATGCATGTTTGTGACTGGTCTGTCAAGACACCCCTGAGTTCTTTTCATAATTTCTCAAAATCTCGTAAAGTTCCTTCCTTGATATAAATAGAAGGTTGTTTGAAAAAAGTAAACAGTTATCAGAAACGCAATTCTTTTATTATTTAAATTTGTAGGACTCATTACAAAATATATAAAATCATAGCGTACAACCGCATACAAATATTTTTATAGTCCAGTAAATGCAAAACATTCAATTAATTTGCAACTATCTCAGAAATATATTTCGGTGTTGTTTACTTTACTAAATCATTGTTTGAAAAACTGTTTCAGTGAAACACGAAGTACAATACATACCTTGATGTAAAATATCCACACCAAAATATTTTTTTGCTAATTATCACTTGTAGCAAATAGAATTTACAATGTAACACGGAGAGAAACTATTTACGATTATTGAAGTTTAGTCGGTAGATTATCAACACCAGCGATCTACATACCGTTATAATTTTGTTGTTTATAGTGTATCAGCTCATGTAAATCATCTTAACACTAAAACGGTTCATTATTGTTTTTTTTATATTTTGACCCGCTAATCTTGCAAAATCGCACACCGTGCGATGGTTGAAATCAATGTTTCGTCTATGATTATGTTTCACAAAATAGCTTTTTCTTCGAACCGTTCTCTTCTTTTCGACTTTACAAAAATATCTTGTTACTGAAAAAGTCGAATTCGTTCACACAGAACAGCTACTCGAACTACGAGTATTTTGTTTAGAACGTTTGTCTATATACAATTGATATTTTGCCACATATTTTAAATAAAAGTATTTACCTCGGTATCTTTCCGTACAGCTTAAAGAGTGCCGAAATGATACCAATCCAATCTTCAAAAAAGATGATGCTTTAAATTTTTTTGAAACTCTTCGAAAAGGTTGTCAATCCGAGAGTTACTTCTTTTCTCGATAGATGCTCGTTCTTCGGTCCTGGTCAATTTAGTTTTGGAGCAGGCAAAAATAACGAAGACGCACTTTTGCATTTTTGTTGTCATGTTCATGATAGCCTAACACTTTCTACCCGGAAGGCAGCCAGTAAGGTTACAAAAACAAATATATGCTGGTATGATCAAATGATAGGCTTCAAGTACATATTTAGCAAAAACAGTTCCAAATTTGAGAGCTGGGGACACTGAATAAGATTGAACATATGTGGCCCGTCAGGTTTTTTGGGTGGGACATATACTACCCATCACGCAATTATAAACACATAAAAATGCGAAGTTCAAACTTATATATTTTATTAGTTAATTTTTTTTTTAAGAAAAAATAAAAGCTCATTTATAAAAAAAGTAAGAATACAAATTTTGGCAGTACTTTTCCCTTCAGCTATAAGGTCCTTAGCTAAGTTTACGAGGAAGCCTATCAATAGGGACTTTATTCTTGCAAGTTGCCAGTGAATTATATATGAATTCACAACGCTCATAATCAAAAGTCTATAAAACCCTTTTTCCCCAGCATTTCCTAGACATCCTGTCTAATTCGTAAGGCCCTGTTCCGCCCAATCAACGCCAGCCTGTAAAACTTTATAATTTCTGGGCATGTTATACATATTATTTCTCCATTCTTTTGTTTTTTTTTTGTATACCTCTTTGCCATTTTGCTTACATGAGTCCCGTATTTCACGCTTTGAAAATACGTTTACTTTTTTTTTAGTTTCTTGTCAATAATCGGTAAGTTTTTGCGGTTAGGCATGATGGTTCCAGGGCGGTTAGGCTAAGGCTTTCAAGGAAATGTACACTAGTAAAAAACCGTTTCTGCCTTATTGTATTGACTACCCTTTCTACTAACGTCCTTTCCAAAATACTGTCTTCACGTTCGCTGTAGATGTTAAAGTCGTAAGTGTATTTTTTTTGCCTCTTTTGGTGGGCTTTGGTGGCATGTACTCTTTGAGAGTAGTGCAAACTATGAACTTCGTCATTGAATCCTCTACACTCTGAAAAGGGATATCTTGTCTAGCTTTCAAAAAAACGATGTTTCAAAAAGTGTACTACATCGTCAATATAGTAGGTAAAATAAACCCAATATGTTTATTATTCCTTTTTATAGTTTATATATATATATAACATATGGACCGAAGACTTTGTAAGACTGAACAATCTTATGTTTGACCTATCAAGCAAACGGGTAATGTTGATCGGCGGCCTCAATGCCAGAATAAGGTCTAATGAAATAACAACCCTAATTGAAATATCTAACGTAGCATTATTAATTTTTTATAATAGAACATCCAAGGATAATATCTGTAACCAAACTGGCATGAAGCTATTAGAAATGCTACAAATCTACGACAGCATTTTTTTGAATGGATGCACGAAAGGTGATTTCGAAGGTCACTTTACCTTTGTTGGTGGCTAAGGTAATTCGGTGATCGATTACAGCAAGGTAAATAACGATTATTTGAAGTTTTGAGTAAACATTTTTCTGACAATATGCCGTTAGTAGTTGAATGGGAATCACACTTTAAACAGACACAGAGATCTCTCAATTTAATGCCCCGATTAAAATTGAAAATTTTGAATTTAGAAACCATCTACAACTACTTAGATAGTTACCTTTCGCTCACCTTTCCAACTAACCAATCGACTGCCGCACTCTCAAACCAATTGACAAGTTGCATAAGAAATTCTCATTCAAATGCAACGAGTTCATTCACTCAAAAATGGTTTGATAGAGAATGCCTAAATGCCAGAAAAAAATCATTTGCTCCACTAACAGCTTTTCGTAGTTGTTCTTGTGATGAAATTCGTAAATGGTACATACAAGCTAATGACAAATATAAGAAAATTTGCCTCGCAAAGAAAATCAATTTTGAATCAATGCAAGCTCAATCACTCAGCCAAACACAAGGCAGTTCTAGAGCAACCACTTTCTTATACGCACAACCGCTCGTTTATGATGAAATATTAAATTCTGTAATATCAGCTAATGAAATAAAATTCGTTCTACAAAAAGCCAGAGACGGAAAAGCCCCAGGTGAAGATGGGATATCCTACGAGTTCTTTATAAATGCATCTCCTACTTTCTATAACCATCTACTTACACTTTTTAACAACATTTTTGAAAATGCTGAAATACCCTCCTCATTTAAGAAATCTATAATATTCCCAACCCATGAGAAAGGAGATTTAAATACTGTTTGAAAACTACCGAGGCATAACCTTCATGAATGTCATTGCAAATATATTTTGTAATGTTCTCATTAACAGACTTGAAAAGTGGGTGGATATAAACAACGTTTGGAGCTTCAAGCAGGCTTCAGAAAGAAATATTCTACTGTTGACCACATATTTGCTTTAACATCAATAGTAAAAGCATTCAAAGCCAGAAATAAAAGACTATAGACGTTGTTCGTCGATTTTAAAGCTACATTTGATCTAGTGAATCGAAATGCTTTATTTTATAAACTTTCCCAACATTCAAATATTCCGATGTTTGTACACAGATACTGAAACAGCAGTTTGGGATGGCAAAACATACTCAAAACCATTTAAATCACTTTTCTGGAGTAAAACAGGGATGTCTTCTCAGTGCTCTTCTATTTGCGCTCTTTATAAATGATATAGCTACGCACATTCCAGGCGGTATCCGAATTACAAGTTCCATAATTAATATGTTACTTTATGGAGATGACCTTCTCTTATTATCCGAATTAGCAGAAACCCTACAACTGATGACAAACTGTAATAATTCGGGTTTAATCGTCAACATTGAAAAATCGAAAGTCATGGTTTTCTCGCGCTCCACTCGGAGTAAAATTAGGAATAACTGCATGATTAGTGGATGTCGATTAGAAATTAGATTAGAATACAAATATTTGGGAGTTTTGCTCAATCCAACCCTGGATTTTAGCAAACACCTTACAGAAAAAGCTAAAACTTCACAAAGTCTGATTAATCTTACCTGAAAGAAGATTTTCTCTAACGATCACATAAATCTCTCAACGAAATTTAAATTTTTTAATGCAGTCGTGAAATCTTCGCTTTGTTATGCTGCACATAGGGAATGCAAGAATACGAAGAAATTGAAAAGTTTCAAAGAAATTTCGTAAAGAAAATATTCAACATTCCCTCAACCGCACCAAACTATTCAATTTATATACTTGGAAACAGGCTTACCAAAAATTTTCATTTCAACGCTTCAGTTACAAGCTGACTATTTAATTAAAGTGTTCGGTTTACAGGAAAATCGTTTATGTAAACAAATGATGTTTTATGAAGTTCGGAATAAGGACTAGTGGTTAAGGACATGGGAAAACATTGCTGTTACCTGTGGAGAAGATGTTCAGATGAACCCGAACAACATTAGTATGATGAAAGTGAAATTCTACGAATTCATCCAAAAACTTGAAGACTCTTCTCGAAATCAGATGATGGAAAAAGCTTGCCAAAAGGAAAAAAGAATACTTTATAACCAGCTTGATTATAACTTGGATGTCAAGAACTACTTCCAAGATTGCCTCGGCTATAAAAATATCTCACTAATTTTTAAATCAAGATGCGAGCTCCTCCATTTAAACGGGTACCTATTGTATATAACGGAAACTTTGACCAATTTTGCAATTTGTGTAACTTGAGGAAGATTGTTTTAATTTTTTAAGCGTATGTCCAATTTTTAAGCAGCAAAGAAGAGCATACTTTGGTAAACCAACCCTTTCAATACCGGAAACGATTGCAATTTTAAATGGAACTGATTGGGAGAAACTTGTAATTTTTGTCAGAGTTAGCTACCGATACAGAATGCTTCTAACATCGGAATTTTCATAACTTATAACTTACATAAAACAAATATATACGAAATCATTTATTTTACTATTTACACTACTTACTAGTTCAATTATTGAAGTATTTATTGAAGTTACCAGTCGAGCTGGCAGCTAAGCCAATGCTTTATAATTCATAAAAACTATTGTAAATGTATTGAAAAATTGCAATAAATGAATCTATGAAATTGAAATTGAATTGAACAGTAGGTTTCTCCTGCGCTATCGGGTTTTTCGGAGGGAGCGAAATAATACAGCCGAACTGGTCGCATGATAAAGCAACTTTTATTGCTTCGTTTCTTAAAGATGTATTTTTTGTCCAGTAGTCTTTCATTGAAGGTGCTTTATTATAAGACAATTTTAGCATTCAGCCCAAAACAATTTTTATTTCTCCTTCGTCAGTATGCTTACATTTTTTTACATAGCCTTTTTTTTGTTCATTATTTGTATACGTTCAGTTGTGCATTCACCAATGTAGATGAACAAACTTTGAGGGAAGATTTTTTTAAAGACTTGCAGCGGGGTGTTATTTCGATGAAACTCGGCATTTACGGCAGAATCTCAGTGAAAACTTACCTTCAAACGCGGCTCTGGTTTCTGGATTCGACTATATTGTATTTCTGCTGGTTGTGCTAATACCGGGGAGAACTTAAAGTGTCTTCACTTGTTTCTGACGAAGTACGAGTATCTACTTCCTCTTCCATATTAGATTAATCATCTGAAGGTTCAAAAACATAATTTGTGTTCCTATTCCATTGCCTGGATTTCTCATTACCATTTTAATTACTGAAATTAGTTTTATCGAAAATTTGATATATATATCTCACCTAAAAATACGGGTGGGGAATTTGTGTACCAGCACACAAAAACGCTAAAAAAATGTAGAATATAGTACAAACATTTACTTACAGTAATTTTTATGGATTCACAACAATAAATAACAACTAAATTTTCACTTTTAGTAAGGAATATAAAATAACACTAAATTTATTTTCCGGAGCTAAATAAAAATGACCAAGAACTGCAGCTTCATAAACTTCAATGGTTTTGTTTACAGCTGCACATTTGATATTTTCGTTATTTCAATATTTATTTATTTATTTATGTATAAAGAAACTTCAAGAATAAATGGCCTGCTAAATCTAGTAAAAGAGTTACAAAATTGTGTAAATGTAAGAGAAAAAATAAATTGTGATTATAATACATTAAAGATTTAATTTACTGAACTGACTGAAAAAAAAAGAAAAGTTAGTGTGAAACTAAATAGAATTGAAAATAAAAGATTAAGCATCAACATCAAACTTAATTGGCCAAGTATCTTAAAAGTAGGGTTTTAAACGTATTTGTGTTACAGACTCTCCTAAGTGTCAGAGGAAGTGTGTTCCATAGGAGGGTGGTATGGACGAAAAATATCCGTTGAGATGTTAGGCAGCTAAATCTTGGTTGAATTAACGCGGCAGTTCTTTGGAAAGTTGCAAAATTAAGTGTTATTTGATGCAAGAGACTTAACGCCCTATAATTTAGGAGACCTACAAAGTTAATTCCCATGATTTGTTTGGAGTAACTTGATATATAATCATAATAAATAAAATTACGTATCTAGCTAAATTATTATATATCACATTAAGCTTCTTCTTGGTCATATAATCTATGTTGCAAAAAATTTCACATCCGCATAAAAGAATTGGTAGAAGTAAGGTCTTTACGAGCAACATCCTAGTTTTTATAGGTATTAAGTTTTATGTTGACCATAGTGACCTAAGCCCGCCATACACCTTTCCAGTCGTTATTGATATGTGGTTAGTCCAAGTAAAAATTAATACCAGATTTCTAGCCGTATGGACGTATTCTATCGTCGACTGCCCCAATGTTATGGCTGAAAAACATCAAGTGTCAAGCTTCTTCTTACTCATACACAATGTTTTTGATTTCCCCGGATTAAGAAATAATTTTCACTTTACCGCCCACTGCAGAATACAGTTTAAGTCCGAATTCATGTCATTTATGGCATTTTCAGTACGCGAAAGTGATGTGCTCAAATAGATTTGGACATCATTTGCATGCATAACCAATCGGGGAAGTTCATACAACAAGAATAACAGGGGGCCCTGTTATTCCTGCGCCCTGCGGCACTCCCTTGATTACACTTAGAAAAGACAACATTTTATTATCAACCGCTACACATTGTTGTCGTTCGGACAGATTTGAGGGCAAAACTTTTATCGCAAGGGAGGAAAATCCAAAATTTTTCATGACTTTTTCGCAGAGTACCGAGTGGTCCACCGTATCGAAAGCCTTAGAGGAGTCCAAAAGAGTCAGAATAGTAAGACTATTCGAATCAAGTGCTTTTCGGATGTCTTCTACGACTAGTAGGAGAGATGTTTTACAACTTCTTTTTGCACGAAAACCAAACTGTACTTGACTTAAAAGATTTTTACTAGTTAAGTACCCTTTCATCTGTTTCGATATAGACTTCTCAAAAGTCTTCGATAAAAATGGTAGTATAACAATAGGTCTAAACTCAGAGGACTGCGCTTTTGGAACTGGTATTATTTTAGCTCTTTTCCACAAAAGTGGATATCTACAGGTTGTTATAATGGTGTTGAAAATATAGGTAATGAATGGAAGGACACACGGTAGTATAAGTTTGAGGAACTTTGGATGTATATCGTCTAATCCAAATGCATTCGATTTAACTGATAATATACATTATTAAATTACGTCTAAATCGTTCAAACAGATAAAGTTAAAGTTATCACCATTATCGTCATTAACATTGTGAAGCATTACCTCAGATTCAAGATTCGCATCTTGTAAGGTTGGCGAGGCTAAAAACTGTGAATTTAGTATTATATTATTGTTATATCTAGTATAAGTATATTACGTATAAGAAAATACCGTTGCAAATACCAAACTTACGAAATGTGACTTATTTCATCCATTTGTAACCTATACTTTGGATTGCAGAGCTACCGAAACATTCAGTGGAACATATGTATCCCAATAGGATCGGAAGGGTTAATTAACACAAAAACAATATTGCGGAGCTTTTTATATATATAAAAAAAAAGTTTTTAATACCGTGGACCACGAGCTACTGTTGGTCCAATTAGATAGAGCTGGCTTTAGAGGATTCATTCTTTAACGGTTTGCTTCTTACCTTAAGAAGAGAAATCAAATGCTTAAGATAGGTGTCTTTTTCAGTGAGTGTCTAAATATTCGGATTGGTGTTCCACAGGGTTCAGCACTTTACATGATTCCTTATCTTTATTAACTCAATCTTTAGCCTGTATTTGAAAGGGCAAACAACTGAGTTTTCTGATGATATTAGTTGCTCGTATTCAAATGTTTCTGTACTTAGTGGTGGACATTAACCACCACTTTGAAATCTTAAGTCACTGGTTATGTTCACATAAAATAGTCAACATTGATAAAATAAAATTCATGTATTTTAACTAGTTCTCATTTGAGTTTTAATCCCAGAATTTAATTTTTCACAGTAGTGACTGTAAAAAATTAAGTGTTAGTGCTGATATTTGTAATATGCACAGGAGCTTTTCAGCTTACGACTCTAAATTGAACTGCTCTCCTAAATGTTTTTCTATCGAAAACGTATTCAAGTAGTCTCCACTATAAATACCGGCAGCAAACTAAATTGTGGTTTATCTACTTCCTTATTGAAAAAGTATTTAGTGACAGCAAACTATGCTCTGTTCTCGTAAGCTTCTACAAATAGTTTATTTTGGCTTGTTTCTATCTAAATTGCAATATGGTCTCATTTCCAGGAGAGGTACCTAACTATTTCTAACAGAAAACTACAGCCCTTACAAGTAGTAAAAAAACATATTCTAAGAATTATTATATTGGACATAGGTTTTATCTCTTCTATAGCTCGCAGGCACTCCGTAGTAATCAACGATGCTTGGCTACTATTCCTCAACATAATACTCAACGCTTCTTCAACTTTTATACATCATTAGCACCTCGATTTTCTAATCGTAACATTAGTAAATCCTTTTCTTGTTAGAGTGTTAGTTTAACTTTGATAATTTTCTTTTTCTTGTACAAGTAACTTAACTTCTGTTTCTCAATTTGCATCTCAACTGCCTTGCAAATTTCAATTCAATTACAGTATTGTCACAATCAATTTTCTTTTGATATACTCCCTATATCCGCCACTAGTTTTCTTGCTACAGGGTGTATCTGTTACATTTCTTAATGAATTTGCATATTTTAGGACACGATTTAAGTTAGTGCGTAAGGCTTTTAAGAATGTTAATTTGTATACATTGAATGAATAGAAAGTCCATTCAATTCCTCACATATGCCGACGATATTGACATCAAAAGATGGTCTGGCTTTAGATGGGTTAAAATAAAATATTTGCAGAGTACAATAAAGGGCATTCAACACAGTTTAAGGCCAACAACACCAACGCTGAGTTCAAACAAGAAATAACTCTTCACTATAGTTGTTTCCTCAGACTGAAAAAGCAATTGAAGAGCAAGCGCTCGCTTGAACAAATAAAGTGAGTCTATATACCTTGTCAATCACGAAAGATCATGAACTGAGTCCAAAATGAGAGTAAAGTTGGGTGATATTCAGTCCCTTATGAGTGAAGGTTGAGCGAAAGGATGTTACGATGAACTTTATGGGCCGTACATCGACATCAACAAATAAATTCGAATGCAACGTTGACGAAGAAATTTTAATTTCACCCCAGAAGGGTAACGCAGCAGATAAAACACATAAGTCAAGCCACGTGCTCAAGTGTAAAGAGTAGCAAACGATCAAGTTGTATCAAGAGGCTGAGGCCAGATTCATCCCCGACTAAAACACCATGGTCAATTTTAGAAGCCCTTTACCGCGTCTTTTAATATTCAGAGCATGTGGTGTCACAATTCGACTACACTTAAAAAACAAATGCACTTTTATTTAATTACGAACTACTCCTTCAACGAAATTAAATTCTCATTAACTGTTAAAGTTTGTATTTCTGGATGAATTCTAATTTTTATATCAAAAGGCATATAAAAAGCAATATGTGAGCACATTAAGAAAAATACAAAGATGTGAAAAAATTTTAAATATAGTAAATAGAAAGTATAACTTCAAACTCGGGGTAATACTAGCAAATTTTAGTTTGATCCAAAACCATAAGTAGCTCTCTACTCTCCAGATTCAACGATCATGCTGAAAGAATTCCTGCACTAACCAAGCAATCACAGATTGCAGATCCTAAGCATTATCATATTGCCTAGATCTTAAGTATTTCATGACCAGTAATATGTGTACCACTAACAATCTACTGGCAACGTTTTTGTCCAAAGTTAAGGTGGAGCAGTGATGCCCAACAATTGCTCGAATAAGTTATTACACATTCAGAACAAAATTGTGATGCGTCTACCTACAAAAAGTCACTATGCCGTAAGATGTTGAAAAAAGGCCTAGCCCTCTGCGGCATTATTAAAACTCCATTACTCGTATCTTGAGTAATCACAAAATATGCAGAAACAGCATAGAAGACAGAAGAAGATTAACATTTCTCGGAATTTGTTTGAACTTTGTTTTCTCCCGAAAACAAAGATATTAATGAAGCCTCAATAAATAAAATGAAGAACCCTAATTAAATGAAAATAAATGAAATATTCTGATCCATTAATTTCGGTCCCTCTGACAATCGCACCAACACAATCCCACACTTGTAGTCCGCTATAGCCATGACCATAGGCTGAGTCGTCCAAGAAACACCATGGCTAACATTTTAATTTACGATTGCGCGTCCAACTGTTACTAAAGATCTCTTGAATAATAATTTGCCCTCAGAATGCATTCACATAATAGAGGCAACAGAAAAACAACCCATCCTCTGGCTATGTACTAACATACGAATACATAACCCAAAAATGAAGTCTATTAGTTCGAGGTCCTAATGGAAAACGAAACTGACAGAAAGGGGAAGGAAATAATTCCACAAATCGAGCCAGAGCCCAATGGTCTGCCATTACGACGACCGTGGCTGGCTCCCTGCATTTCTATATCTTTTGAGTTTGGAATTTTGAGTTCTGAGATCTGTTTTAGGCAGGTACTCACAATCAACGAACGCCAGAAACTCGAATTCAAACTCAAACTCGAACTCGATACTGATTCCTCTATGTAGGCATCTGTATCGGTAAATAAGGCCTTGCGAGGGCTCGGCCATTATTAAAATACGCTTTACACTGATTAGTTGAGGGTCAATTTTTGGTGGTTATCTTTTGACTTTGTCTTTCATTTTGCTACGGAGTTTCTCTCTCCATCAGCACTGTGTTCTGGCATTATGTACATAACGACCAGCAGCTATCTGTATTTGTATCTTTTTCTTCTGCCGTAAGATTCGGCTTCCAATTTAAGATTCTCTCGAAAAACGACAACCACGACCATTATACTGATGTTGATACTGATGCTTATACTGCTGATGATGATGATGATGATGAGACTCTGCGGTGGTGGTGAATTAAAAATGGGTTCTGACCGACGAAGAGAACCCAGTTACGGCCCAATCCGCCGCACCGTGCGGTGATGAAAACAAAGAATAATGCCAGGATGAGGTAGATGTATCTACACACACAGCCCAAGTAGAATGCAATAATTTAACGATTTTATTTTGGATGTTTCAAGCTGTTCTCATCACAATTTGCTCCAAAACTAAGTATAAAAACCAAAACAAAAAACCAAAAATAATCCAAGCCTCCATACGAGTATTTATGAGCTAGAGTTACTCGTTACCCGTTGCTGGATGCCGCGGGATACCGGCCGGCCGGCCAATAACATCATTATAAAACCACAGCCATTCTTGTTTCGTTTTTTAATTATCTTTTATTATTTCTTCTTTTTTCACCAAACTCTGTCGTTTATTACGAATTCGAAATGGAATAAGTTGTGTCCATATTAAGCTCTTAATTTGTGACTCGAATCCGCTGATGTCGCGGCTAAATTAATTATGGACTTTTAGCCAATAAAGTCTCTCATGTGAGTTTTCGATTTGTGTCTACCTTTAAGAAGATATGGTTACGACTGACTACCTATACCTGCAGATACCTCTTTGATACTTTTGTATCTGTTTTATTATTTTATTTTCATTTTGTTTTTACAAAATTAGCATGTGATTATAGCTTTAGTTTTTTCTGGTGTTAAAAATAATTTATAACATCCAGTGACAGCAGTAAAATGGTTTCGAGAAACCGGAAATTAATTTGGCTGTTGGAATATAAGTGAGGAGAAGCAGAGAACTCAAGTTCGGTAGTAATAAAGCGATAACTCGAACAATAACCGAGAGAGGTTAATAATTTTAGCAGAAAATAGAATCGTTAACCATTGATTATGTATCCATCGATGATGATTAAATTTGTTCTTTATTACGACATGGACGTTGGCTCTGGTAGAACGTTTTTAAAGAATTTTCGACAATGCCAAGGTCAAAATTTAACACTTCGACTTTGAGGTAGCATTTTATTTTAAGTTTTTTCTCTTATTATTATTATTTTTCTTATACCAAAGTAAAGAAAGGGTCATACCATGTTTGTTAGTCTACTGTCTGATACGAGTATTTAAAGCGTAATCAATTATCTTCTGCTGAAGCGAAAAATATTTATTTGGTGTTAATTAAAATAAGGGTCGTATGCAACTTAGAAGTCCCTATTTTTCATTCAAAAGGAATTTACACGCTTCTTTATTATTATGTTGGGAAGCAACTGCAACGAGTCTGGCACTATTCAAAGAATTCAGCTCGGTAGCAGGAAAATATTGCCACCGTAGTTTACACTATAAAATTAAGCGCTTCCGTTCCGCCTAAAAACTAATTTGTTCAAATGAGCATCAGTATCAGTTCTAATAAAGTCTGATCAACCGAAAATAGAGTGACAGAAATCCACGAAATCTCTATGGATATCACTACAAAGTGTGCATTTTCAACAAGGTGCGTTGTCATACCTTATTTCTCTAACTTACTTTTTGCCCGCACTGTGTGCAAACATTTTAAGGGTATTCATAACCCCTTGAGTGCGCTCTAATTTATAAAAAAAATTCTTTTAGTCTATATTTACTTTTTTGTTTTTTTTTATTAATTGCACTTCGACCAGGTTGGTGTATAGCTCACATCACCAGTGACATGATTTGCAGCATACAAAGGGATGCTGTTCACAAATAAAATTTTACCTAACCACATTCATACCATGATTTAATTCTATGGAATTACTGCAAGGCTGAGGATTTCCATATTAATGCAACAAATTCAGATGAGCTGTAATAATCTGTTGAATAAAGTTTCTTAGTCTTATTCAACAAAAAAAAATCAAACAATACTGATTTAGACAAAAGAATTAGCAAAAACTTTATTCAAGTTCCTCAGTGTTGCAGAATTAACCGGATGACTTGAATTTTATTCCTAAGCCGAGTTATGCGACGCATCCAGCTAATAAAATCCACTCTGTGGTTTAGATGTGAATAATAATGTTTAATCCGATAGATCGTAAAAGGTTTTGATGGATAAAACTGTGTTTTTATGTTTGATTGCTACTACAATATTAAAATGAATTGAAGGAAGTGTATATGTTTTTTTGAAAAATGTCGATTATGTCAATATGTTTGCTAATATACTGGTAATATCAAAACCAATATAACTTTTTTTCAAACAATTCCTCTCTGTCCGTCTATTCGATTTTTTTTCGTGAGACTGGATAGTGTACATTTCAGAGTTTTTTTTAAAGATATTCCTATAATTATAGTAAGTGGCGACGAACATTCTTCTCGAGCACACTGAGAAATGTGCTCTCATTGAAATCGCTCTACCCGCTGTCCAAAAGGAATCTGTCAAGTCTGAAAACAACTAAGTAATACTTGTGGACGAGCAAATAAAACAAAGTATATGATACACCGATATCGGCAACGAATTGCACCTATTGAAGAACTACAAAAGCCGACTGTTGTTGAGATTAAAACTTTGTACAGATCATGAAATTGAAGCCGTCGATTTGAAAACTCAAAATTTTAACAAAAGAAAAGTAAATAACTTTTGTAAGTTTGTGTTGGGACAGTGAAATTCGGACTGCTCAATATTTTCCCGCAAATAAGAGTAAATAAACATTTTGGAGGAATGATAATATATGGAATTGTAAGAATCATGTATAAAACGTATTCGTATGTGGTTGTATGTACTATGTACTAAATCTTAGCTGAAAGTCACAACTGCTGCATGGTTTTACATTGTACGAGTATATGGTATATATATATATTTGTATACGTGATCGCATGATCGTTCGACTTGTAAAAATTTTTACTAACAAGACACTCTGCTTTTGTCATTCGAAAAGTGTACAGCTTTTAAGTAAACCGTTTAACCAAAAGGAACTGTCTGGTTTGATTTCCTTATTTCTTTGAGTATGATTCTCTTACAACGTCAGAAGTGGGATCCTTGAAATCCGGTAGACATAATGAGCAATCGCGTTATTGAATTTTTGCAAAATGCAAGTGTACCGCAAATAAAAGTCAAACTATTAAAATTGAATTTAATTACAACGGAAACAAAAGTAATTATCAAAGATCGGCTTATAGAGGGGATAAATAGCAAGACAGAAGGACAACTGGAAGAATTATTTTCAGAAGCCGATGGTGAGATGAGACAAGAACCCAGTTTTGTGAACCAATTGAGCGATGATGTGTTGAACTCCGGGATAGAAGACTATGTCGACGAGGACCGAGCGGTGGCAAGGCAATTGCGAGAACTTTTGGCTAAGAACGAAAAGATTCGAGAATTGCAGAAGCATTTGGCAGAGCTTAGTGGCCAGGTCGAAACAACGGAGAACTATACACACCATTCAGGGAGATATAAAAATTATTGCCTATATTCTCAGGTGTCGACGATTTTCCAGTGCGGAAGTAGAACAAAGCCTTCGAGGAAGTAGTGATACATCTGCAAATGTACAAGTTGGATACATCTAAAGGTTAACTTTGCTCTATACATGAGCTCATTGACAGTAACGATGCCATAAACCACACAAAACAGTTAATTTTTGTGGATGCATTGATGCTAGGTCGAACACTTGGGATCGTGTTCGCTCCAATAATGGCAATTTTGTTTGTTGACATAGCCGCTGAACCAAAAATGGGTCTTGTCCGAGAAGATGATATTTTGGCCAACATCCGGATCTCCGGCCAACATTTCCAGCGCCCAATTAGCGAAATCTACGGTTGTCCGCCTGCAATTCTTGCGCCAGCACAGTCTTATACAGATGTAGCCCAAATCCAACTACGAAATAAGCCGGCTCTCTGGCAATGACCGATTCAGCTGATCGACGCCGAATCGACATTTCTGGGTCTTCTTCCTTACGTGCCGCTACAACGGCTATGTTCTCTTCATTTCACATCAATGTCTGTCTGGTTGATGGCTTAAGATCCAGAAGGGTGTACTCATGCTCAAACTTTTAAACGGTGCGACAAATTGCCTGTATACAGAAGGCATGATGACGACCGACCTCACGATGAAATTCACGTTACGTACTTACAACTGAGCCGGAAATTCGGTAATATTTTTTAATAATTGCCGCACGTTCGGCAAATGTAAGACGATGCATAATGAAATGGCAAACCTTACTGAATATTTTAAAAGCTGGATGTAATTGGTAACTTTGATAGCTGCTGAAACATAAAAATTGGAAAAACTATCATTGCTATCTGGTCACCCGCTAGGCCGTATTTTTGCTCAACAACAAATAAAAACCTAATTGTAAGTAGTGATAGTAAAGGAGGAAAAAATGATTGATCAATATGGTAACGAAAATTTTGAAGAACAAATGTCCTTTTTGAAAGTTAATGAAAATTTTGAATTCAACGAAAAATGGAAGATACACAATTTCCTTAACTGACACGTGTCATGTTTTCAATTGCGCTCCCAGGCGATTACCGCTGGTTCATTCGTGAATTTCTATATAATTTATTGACCGATAACATTATACGAAGGAGTAACACTCCGTATGCCTCCCCAATTGCCTTAACAAAGAAGAAAACAGGTGAACTTCGGCTACGGGTTGACTTTCACGGGGTGAATAGAATAACGATAGAATATAATTTTCCTTTGCTTTTTATTGAGGACAACCTAGATAAATTGCATGGTAAAAAATATTTTTTTCTTATTGGATTTAAAAGTGAATCCTACCACATAAAGATGGAAGAAAATTCAATTAAACATACATACGTCTTTTGTGACACCATTGGGCCATACTTGAGTATGCCCTTTGGGTTAAAAAACGCGGCCACGGTTTTTCAAAGATATATTAGTACCATTTTCGACAAACTTATACGATGAGGAAACTTAGTGGTATATATAGTGAGATTAGTACACCAATAGCCACAAATAGAAAAGTCGAATGTCCTTGATGTTGTGAGGAAATACTCACTACAGTGGAGATTTGAGAAATGTCTTTTTATGTTACAAAAAATAACGTATCTTGGATACGATGTATTGGGAATCGGACCAAATAGAAATGGATTTAGAAATGCGAAGAATTTGCAATCATCTCTTGGTCTTTGTTCTTATTTCAAGGAATTCATAAAAGGTTTTTCTTCATTGTCAAAAGGCAAATTTAGATTTACTGACAAAGAAACGACGTTTTTCCATTGTTATATAGTTTTACAACCAACTTAGAAACTGAACTGCATTGCAATGAAAGCGCACTTAGGTTTTGGGGCAGTACGAGTATTGTTGCAACGGCAGGAGGACACCCAATCTTTTTTTTTCCAAAGGCGCAACCGAAACCAAAATAAAATATCATTCTTACGAGCTACAAACACTAGAAATTAAACAAAAAAATTGAATCCAAGGATTTCGCGCTCCACCTGATTTTGATTATTCAGTCGAACACAGTGATAGCCAGCGAATCAACAACGTCGATGCTCTAAGCATATTTTAGTCATAGAATCAGACTCATTTGAACATGTCCTGGCTTCATTCCAGCAAAGAGATTCAACAAAAATGCGATTGGTTAAGTTTTTGCAAAAGCATATCTATAGTAAGTTAAGCAAAAACTAATTTTTTTTTGTTCCTCGCAGCATGGAGCGAAATTTTATACAAACTCACCATGACGAATTATGTCACGTGGGGGTGGAAAAATTTTATAATTTCCTGAGAAAAAAATTACTGGTTCCCGCAAATGAAATTTAAAATAAAGACATATCGATAGCTGTCCCAAATGTCTGTATTTTTCAGTTCCATCTGGAAAGAAATAGGGGTTACTACACATAATTCCCAAAAGTAACTGTTGGAAACTCTTCATGTAGACCATCTACGTCTTTTACCGTATTCGGTGACTAATTTTAAAATACACATACTCATAGTTGTAGACGGATTTTTCAAATTTTACCAAATTATATATAGAAAAACCACGAGTACGGGTGAAGCACTTAAGTGTTTAAAATTATATTTTGCAGTCTATAGTAAACCTCAAGAAACTTCTGATAGAGGTACTTGTTGTACCTCAAAAGAATTTTTTAGATTTTTTCAAGATTTACAGATACAGCATATAAAAGTTGCTACCAGCACCCCTCAGTTGAATGGTCAGGTGGAACGCGTAAACAAAGTAATAGTTCCCATACTCGTGAACAAGATCCAGGTGAGTGGATGAGATATCTGTAAAAAGTAGAGTTTGGTCTTAATACTACAGAAAATAAAAGGACAGGTTTTAGCCCTAGCAAACTACTTTTGGTGTAGCTCAGACGAGTGAGGTTTACGATCAAATTCATGATTATCTGGAACTGAATATTTTAGTTGAGGAACTACAAAACATTGAGCTTGTTAAGGAAAAAGCGTGCAAAAACATAGTTCACAATCAAAATGCAAATGAATCTTTGTTCGATAAACGTCAGAAGAACCCGATCAAAAATGTTGTTAATGTCCCGGGCTTGAATAAATAAAATTTATATGAGCTCAACAAAATTCTACCGCACGCAGGTACTTAATATGAGACATGAGACATTATGTTAAAGAGTAACAGTTTTTTTTTATAATGAGCGCGCGCTCAAGGGGTTTGAGTATCCTTAAGGTGATTGTACACAGCGTGGGCAAAGGAAATTTAAGGAGGAAGAAAAGAGAGGTACCGATGTACATTGTTTTTAAATGTTTGCAAGTTATAACGACCAGGAAATACAGAGATCGGCAGGGCATTCCATAAGCGAGTTGTACGGCTTAGGAACGAATCACGATATTTTAGAGTACATCCGAAAATGGGCTTGAGGGTATACTGATGAGCATTCATAGCGAGACGGGTGTTACGGTTGAAAGTTTGAATGGGCGGAATGCTACTGGCGATTTCAGTGGAGCACTGGTGGTGGAAGTAGCGATAAAACAAAGTGAGACACGAGACATTTCGTCGGTGTTCGAGGGTATCCATTGATTGACTGATATTAGTATCGTCAATAAGTTTTATCGCACGGTTTTGAATCCTATCTAGCAGGTGCAGAGATGCTTTAGGAGCACCTGACCAGATGTGGGAGTTGTACTCCAATTTTGGGCGGATGAATGCCTTATATATTGAGGCCAGATCAGAGGGGGTAAAATATTTCTTACATCGCTTGAGGAAACCTAGACATTTCGCAGCATTTTTGGCGACATCAAATATGTGGTCATTCCAACGTAAGTTGTCATTGACACACATACCGAGAATGGAAAGTTTTTCGGTTTCGACGATGCAAGTGCCATTCATAGATAATGGCTGGGTGTTTAAATTTCGCTTTAAAGACAGCAGACAGCATTGTGTTTTGGAAGCATTAAATTCCACTCTATTGATAGTTCCCCAATTGGTTATGCTGTTGATATCGGAATTTAATGAGCTTAGCATACGCTGCCGTTCTCGTACTACAGCCGAAGAGCAGGGCCGTGAGTCCGGGAACGAATATGAAAAGCAGAGAGTACTGTCATCAGCAAAGGAATATATTGGATTAGAAGTAGCAGACAAGAGATCGTTAATGAAAATTAAAAAGAGTGTCGGTGACAGAACAGAGCCCTGGGGCACACCAGCATTTATTTTGTGAATATCAGACTTGAAACCGTCCAAGACAACTTGAATTGAACGTTCCGAAAGGTAATTTCTAATCCATTGAACAAGAGAGTCGTCGATCCCAAATGCACGCATTTTCGACAAAAGAGCCTGATGCCAAACTCTGTCAAATGCCTTAGAAATATCAAGTGCAACTATCTTGCTTTCGCCAGATTGATGTACGCTTTGGTTCTACTTTTCGGTGAGACATGCCATCAAATCACCAGTGGACCTGTTGCTACGAAAACCGTACTGCCGGTCATTGAGAAGTTTTCGTGTTTCGAGATATTTCATGAGCTGACGATTTATCAGTGTTTCCATGACCTTGGAAACAAGGGACGTAAGTGCAATGGGTCTGTGGGAGGAGAGAGAAGCTGATTCGCCTTTTTTAGGGACGTGCTGGACAAATACTGTTTTCCATCTATTCGGGAAGAGTCCGAAAGTGCAGGATTGATGAAAAAGCTTACGCAGTGGTTTTGCCAGCGAGGAAGAACACCTCTTCAGAAGAAGGGGAGATATACCATCTGGACCAGCGGATTTATATATGTTGAGATCTTTAAGTACTCTTGCTACTACACGAGTGCGAAAGTAGATTCGTCCCATTGAAGATTCGACGCACTCAAATGTAGGCGGAGACAAAGCACAATTTGGGAGTGTTGAGCTGGCCGCAAAGTGTGCAGCAAGCAGATTGGCCTTATCCAAAGAGCTGACAGCTGGAATGTCATTGTAAATGAGCGTTGGGATGGAGGATGAGGCGGAATTTCTAATGTTTTTGACGAACGACCAAAAATTGTTACTGCCTTTGGGACATTGCAGTATTTTTTGCCTCAACTTTTGGTCGAATTGAAATTTCACACGCTAAAGAAAGACGTTGCAGTCAACTTTTTTCGGTTTTCCTCTGTCGGATTGGTCTTGTAGGACCGAAAAAACATTTCTCTAACCCTGACGGCCTCTTTACAGCTCGAGTCGTACCATGCCTTTTCTTTTGGTTTGATACTCTTCATCCGATGAGGAATAAAGGATCTCATTCCAAGTAGAATGGTGTCTGTAATCATATCAGCAGCGGCATCCACGTCGTTATCGAGGAAGCATAACGACCATTTAAAATTCCTAAAGAAGCTGTTAAGACCGCTCCAGTTGGATTTCTCGTATTGCCATACGGTTCTTTTAGGAATTTTTTCTCTAACTGTGTGGTCGGTGTACGATGTATCATTACTTGTATGTATTGTCGTTTGTTTTTCCAAGTTTACTAAAAAATTATTAAATATTTGATGTATTAAAACGTTCTATGTATATACTTATAACATTTTAACGTTATAAATATCGATTTAAAAACACAAAAAAAAAACATGTCTGGAAGAAAAAAAAAATGTAAACAAATAAGGAAAAATAAAAAAACTCTAAGAATGTGAAACGAAAACGAATTTAAGTCAGGACGGTCGACCTGTTAGAGTACTAAATCTTAGCTTTACATTGAACGAGTATATGGTATATACGGGTATGTATAAGTGATCGCAAGATCGTTTAATTTGTAAAAATTTTGACTAGCAAGAACACTCTGCTTTTGTTATTCGAAAAGTGCACATCTTTTATACAAACTGTTTAACCGAAAGGAATTGTCTGCTATGATTTTTTTTATTCCTTTGAGTTTGATTCTTTTACACAATTACATCCAGAAGAAGCTGTCAACGGTGACAACGATATTGTGATCGAAAAAATAAAAGTTAGAAGCTGATCGACTTTTCAGGATGTAGACAATAAGAATAATGTCGTTGGCTCGAGCCACGGCTTGGAAAATCAAATCCTTTTGCGTAATTTCTACCTTCGAAAAATTATGGATAACAAGAACGCAGGTTGTACTGAATTCAATCACGAAAATATTGCCATCTTTGCATTAATGAGATATAAGAAATCAGTGGAAACCAATATGTAGCATACCGAACTTCATAGCTGGACATCTCCAACCAGAAGAGGTGGCCATTTACACTACCTTGCTTAATAATGATCCATAGAGCTTTGACCAAGTTAGTTGATTGACGACAGATATCGTTCCGGATGACTAATTCGATTTTAGGACGATAAATCTACAAATTGGTGTCTAATATCCATTGGAACAAAAACGTGAAACAATATACTGGTGCCCGTTTGATTAACTTGAAGAAGGCCTTTCACAGCCTTAGGTTGGGGCTGTTCTTCAAGTTGAACAGGCCGGGCTCATTTAGCCACTGCTTTATATTTTCTTTATATAGTTCAGTCAGTTCATTGTGAAGAAAGGCGATGCGACTCCTGCTGGAACCTTTGGCTTTAAAAATGGTCTATACCAAGATGCTGTGCCAATTCTATTTAGCATATACACACCTGATATTGTGTACTCATAACATACTCAGATGACTTGATCGCGTACGGATCTAGTCCAAAGATCCTGGTCATTTATACACTCTTGCGACGTGTATAAATGACCATATTAAGCGGTTTGTGATGACTGAACTTTGGAGATCTACTTTCAGAAGTCGGAAACCATTATTTACGACTTTGTCTAATACCTCTAGTGATACCAGAGAGTATTTTTTTTTCATTTATTTACTTAATATTATGTCTTACAAAAGAAAGGTTTAACAATCTGAAAAGAATATTTGCAAGTTTTTACACGAGAGTAATTGATTAACTGATATAAAAATTTTGAAAGGCATTATTCAGTGAGATATATTAGTTAAAATAGTAATAAAAAGAAGATATATAAAAGAGAAGAAAAATAAGAAACAAAGAACGATGACAGATAGATAAAAAAGGTGTTCTTTAATAAATCATTGTTAGTCTAGCACATAGGTGCCCAAAAATCCAATTAAAAAAGACCTAAGCTTATTCGTGCTGACCGTTCCCCTCAGATCTGAAGGCAAGCAGTTCCACACACAGTATAGGTAGTCTGGCTTATGAGTTTGGATTGTGTTTCTTAGAAGGCAAAGAGATCTGAATTTTAAAACGTTAGCAAAAGAGCAGCCGGTTATTTACTGAGAGAAGTAGGAGATGTGATCTCGCAGCCATATGTTCAAAACGTATCTAGCTATATTGTTGAAGGCGTCTTCCATTTTATTGATACAATTGTTGTCGTTTGGTTTTTGTAGAAAGAAGGTGTTGTGTGACCCACAGAGTACGAAGGCCAACATAAATCTTGCCGATAAGATTAGTAACTTGTGTATCCCAGCTAAGTGTTGAATTAAAATTCACATGAAGATTTTTAGCGGAGGCATCCGACTCTATGATTATTGATTTATATGAACAGGTTATAAGCCTGAGGGATCAATAACTTTACAAGCACCTTAGGTATGTCAGTGTTAAGTCGAAGGTAGCGCTTTATTGACTAGTCATAGATACGAGCGAAATCTTCATTTAAGAGCTCAATTGCTAGTTCGTCTCGTTTTGGTTACGATTTATAGAAGTCGAACATCATCTGCATACATGTGCAGTTTGCAGAGGTTTACAACGTTAAGTAGGTCATCAACTTACAGAGAGAAGAGAGTAGGTCCGAGAATAGATCTTGTGGTACATTAAGAAAGTTGGAGAGATTCTTACCAACACAAACGCATTGCTTTCTTCTCTTTAAATAGGACATAATCAATTTCACAGATGGAGTGGAAAAGGTGAAACAGCGTTTAAGTTTACTGCAGAGAAAGTTATGACTTACCGTGTCGAATTGCATTGGTGCACAATGTCATAAAACGAAATCAGATACCTTAGCATTTGGTTAGATAAATTTTTTTTAACAAAAAGGACCTTTGCCCATACAAAGAGACTTGTCTTAGCATTACAGAATACTGTATTCCAAGTACATACGTCAAATTCTACCGTAATGAGGTCCTTTACAATAAGGCGTAGCTGAATCTCATCTGAGTGGACAATTTCGCTATTACAATGATTCGATTGTCACATCTCAAGAGTAATGATCATGATGAACAGCCAGATCTCGGAGGCTTCCTATCCTCACTATATGTACTCGAAGGTATGCAGCTAAACGACTTTATTCCCTGTATCTATACATATAAGAGATGAATGATCCAGTAGCCGTACCATTTACCTAACTTCCAAATGAACAGCTGTAAACAAATAACACAATTATTACATAAAGTTCCCAAGCGACAGTAATTTGATAGGTAGTCGTGATATGGGAAAAGTTGGACCGCCGAACTAGGAACATTGTAATTCGGTGTTATAATAATTGTAACGCCATGAGCTGCTTACATCTTTTTAGTAGCTTAAGGTTTCTGAAAATTCAGAAACAAAAGATATATGTTTTATATAAAGACAAGTTTATATTTATACATTATTAAAATAAAATAAATTACGAGCCGATAGCCTATGCAGCTTGTGCTCTCTAAAACTGTTCATACTAACTTAGTAATTTAAGATTATTTTTGTTAGTTTGTATAATAATAATAATAATAAATTAAGCCCGTTTAAGCAGATTTAACAAGATTTATTTTAAGGTAGTTTTGAGTTGAATTTATCTATAAACAGAAATGTCAATTTACTTAGTTGTATACTAAATGAAGATTTTAAGGTTTTAGTCATAGATTTTCCTTCAAATGTTCTCCTCAATTAAAACTGATTCCAAAATGTTTAAACGATTTTTCAATTGTAAGATATACTCGTAATTTAAATGTCAAATCTCTCAGCAAGTTATGTACTGTTATATACTGTATTTTGTAAAGCCTTAATTTATGAGAAAATAAACATAATTAAATTAAATTAATTATTTATTTAGTTTTTTGTTAACACAAAACTTTTTTGTATAATTTATACATACTCGTACATACACTTATCCTTAAATAAATGGAATCAATAAGTTTTCGTCGAAAGACAAAGTATAAGTATGAAGTTAAGCTGGTAAGTTAGAGTAAGAATAATTTAAGGCAATCCTGCTAGTCTTTAAGCATTGTTTTTTTGTACAGGATGTGAAAGTGGAAAATGTTTAATGGCGAGCTATGTGATTAGTAATTAAAAGTCGGATGTCACAACTTACAAATTGTACCTTCAATACGTACTTACTTACTTAACGGGCTCCCGACCCGAGAAGAGTTTCTACCTGATACACCACAGCCCCCCACTCTCTTCGATCCAGGATGCCATGGTGCAAGTTCGTAAGACTTAGCATCAAGCCATCCGCGACAGATTGATTTTTAAAACGGAGGTTCGATCTTCCTGCTCGTTTCGAACCTGAGGGCTGCGATTCGAAAATCCTCTTAGCTGGATCATTGCTGTCCATCCGCTAGATGTTGACGAGCCAATGCAGTCACCCTATCTTGGCTTTTTGGTTTTCTTCCACATCTTCATACATCTCGTAGAGTATGGCCGTGGTCGTGACTCAAGTGGAACTAGTTTCAAAATGGGAAAGTTCGGTGTACGAATCACAACCGCGTCCGAAAGACATTAATTTTTATAGTTAACAAAAATCAACTTCTACTAACAATGCCACTCATGAAGCGAACATCTTTTTCTCCCCCTCTATCCCATTTTCTATTAAACTTAACACGCGCTGAGGCATTATTTGTTTATTCATACCCACTTGAGGGTTAAGTTCTCAAAAAAAAAATATATATATATTAGAACTGGCAGGATCTAGGTCTTGTACAGGAGAATCTGTCTCTTTCTAGTCAGTAAGCGTTGACGTCAGGTGTTTTGATAAATCGAACTAGCAGCGGTTTCCTAGGGTCATTCTTCGTCGGTGTAATTAATAGAGTTGATGTTTACTTCGAGATGTGATATTTCATCCGAGATGGTGGATGAAATGTTTCTGTGCTTGTCAATAGCATATATTTTGTTTTACGAGTAGATAGATGGGATCGAGCGATTATGTCAATGTATTCTGTGTATCCCAATAGCTGTACTGATTTGTGGAAAATAGTACCTTTAGTTTTAACTCCAGCCCTACATACTGTCTATTTAAGCACAAATTTAAAGAAATCACATGAAAGTGTATCGCCTTGATGAAACCCGGCGCATGTCTGGAAGAATTCTGATGCAACTTTACCAAACTGCCCGGCACACGGCGTGTTTTCAAGTGTTACGCAGATAACTGGATCAGTTTTCTCGGGTTCCTGAATTCAACTGTAGCCTTATATGGCTCCAGGGGATGAACGCTGTTATACGCGGTGGCTTAACTTGGAATTCATTGATTTCCTCCAATATTTGCTTTAGTGTGAAGATTTGGTCTATTGTGGGACCCAAGCTACACTGACACATGTCGATTAAGTTTCGATTCTGAGCAGGTTCCTATAAGAGCATTAAGCAGAGATATGTCTTGGAAGTTGTTGCAAGACATAGGATCACCCTCTTGTAGATGGGTCAAATAAAGCTGATTCTGCAGTTCAGTCATCGGGCAGTTGTTCGTCCACCCACACTTCATTGATTATTTGGTACATGCTATTTACCAAAAGATCACCTCAATTAAATTGTTCCGGTGACAAGCCATCAGGGCCTCGGCTTTCTTATTTGTTAGCATTTTAATTGGTAGGCTGACTTTTTCTAAAGTGGGAGGGGGGTGTTTACATCGACTAGAATTGAGCTTTCTTCTTGTCCTTTTATTTTCTCTATTTGGGGTCTATTTAGGAGTTGCTGGAAATACCATATGAATCGGCTACTAGACTTCATTCTCTGTTTCGGAGCGCCTACGTTTCGGGTTTGCAGGCGTCTGCCAGTCGTTTGGATTTTTTATTATAAAATTTGGGAACGTTGTTTCTGTCGGAAGTCTCTTCGATATCCTCCAGCTTTTTAACTCTTAACTTAACCACAGCTTTGTTTTTTGGGTGGGTGGTCCCCCAGCGAGGTTTCGGCAATTTCTTTATGGTAGTGCGACACTGGGTCCACTGGTCGTTGGTGTTTGCGGAGAGTTTCTCTCTAAATTGCTCTCTGTAGTTTCTGGCTACACAGGGAATGTTAAGGCGCTCTACGTTAATTCTTCGTTGCAGGAATGGTCGTAGTTCTTTTGCGTTCGACAGTAGAGCTCTATAAAGAGCTATGACAAAAAAGTGGTCAGAGTCAATGCAAGCCCAAGACTTTTGGCGTATGTCTGCCGTTTATTAGCACAAGGTCGACTTGGCTTGTTCGACCAATATATTCATATTACTCTATATGGTATTGTGTAATGCGGTTTTAGACCAGAAAAATCCACTATCGATACTAATATTTTACGTGCGTAGATATTGAGGAGAAGCACGAAATCAACTAGTTTTCTAAGTTCGCTAAGCTGCCAAGTTCAAAAGTATGGAATTCCACACTGCAAAAATGTATTTATTTCTAAACAAATTCACACTAAGTAGATATATGTTATAATGTCGCCCAATAATCGTTTTTCAAGTCCATTGGCAATGGTTCTTTCTAACTGGATGCAAGCCCTTTACCGTGTCATCATTGTGTTTATTTACCCGAAAGTAATCGTGTGCAATCCTTGATACTGAAACTGTTTGATAAGCACGTCTCTCTCAAAAGTGTCAACGGTTTAGAACTGAAGTATACAATACGATTCCATTTCGTAGTAAGTTATATGTAAAATGGAAACTACTGACTGCAATTGGGAGTTATTCTGTCGGAATCGGTCCAGTTGACAAAACGCGCCAAGTTAATAAAAAGTCCTGAAAAAGCTTTGGTGTAATTTGCACGGCATTGGAATCAGCAAAAGGGAATTTTTCTAAATATGCATATATTGATAATTTTAACAAAGCTTATTCCCATACACAAAAAACCACAACCCTGGTTGATTTCAGATCTTCGTCCGATAAGCGTTTTACCGTGTCTGTCAAAAGTAAACCAATGTATTTTGATGTCTTCTTTGAGAATATACGTCTCCTTCTAGCGTATCTACATGACAAATGCGACTCAGTTTGCTATGAGGAAAAACTAAAACAAGCGTCATGGTTTTCATACATCAGAAAGGTCTCCCTACTGACATCACAAGTCTGAGGAACTTATATATCAAGTTCAATATGTCTCCACGATATAAAGAATCGGGAATTATTCCCCCCCTAGTTTCAAAGTTTTTCGAAACGACAACCTTACCCGTCCAAAAGATGATTCTCCTTGTCGAGGTGTCCTACTGGCCGTCCACAATGACCTAAACTCTCCTCCAATCGCTGTTTCTACTTCTTCTAAGCTTGACTATATTTCAATAAAGATAATTCTCCCCTGCAGGCCCTGTACATTACGTGTTTTACATCTTACCGGCGCAACCTATCGAATGCTACCAACTCGCTATCGATGCAATTGAACAAATAATTAACTTATCTGATCCTCTCGATAATACTATATAGTATCATCGTATTCGGGAATTTCAATCTACCTACCAACTGCACTGGTCTCAATCAAATGATGAATTTTTTTTTATCGCTAACCGTAACTCGAGTAAAGAATGCCTGTGCCTGGTTGACCTTACAGACTCTAGCTTATGCCAAGTTAGTGGGGTCTCCAACTGTATATTGGTAGGCAATTAGATCTCAATGTCACCACTATCCTCATAAACTGCCCTCTCTCGTTCTGTCCCCCTTACTAGCCAGCCCACCGCATCTGCAGCTGCCTCTTCTTACGACTTTCATAAAGCGAATATCCGCAAAATGAAGGCATATCTTAGTAAGTGTTCTGTTAATTCGCCAATATGTCCCATAATGGTGCTCTCTCTATTTTCTACAGAGAATTATTCAATCCTATTTTTCTCTATGTCCCCCTTTCGCGAAATAAAACCCCTTCTACGAGCCCCCCGTGGTATAATAGTATTCACTATTTACGTAACAAGAGAAACAAATTACTATCTTTTGCCGATAATTCCTTCTAACCGGATCCCTCTTATTTCAAATACCAACTTAGCTTCCCCATTGGCCCTTCTATTCCCCAAAGTTTTGATCATACAACACTATAAAATAAGTTACAACCACTTAATAATAATGATGAATACTAGTTTAGTTTTATATGCATTTTATTTTCTTAACACTAACTCTTACATTCTAACAAAAAATGCTTAAATGCTAGCTTACAATTACTTAATAATCTTACACTAACTTACTGGCCCCACACAGGCACTCTAAGCTACTCTAAATTCTTATAACTATGTCTTTCGACTTCATTTACATTTTCTTAGAACTATTTATTTTGTATACTTAAAGCTAAGAAAAAAATTTGTTAACAAAACTTAGCATATGGACATAATTTTTTATTTTTAATAAAAACTTAGTATCTAACTTAAAATAAACCTTAGCCTACCTAAACTAAATGTACAATACACACATAAACACACATAGACGTTATACACAATCATATACATATATCAGTATACACCTTTGTATACACTGATATATGTTTATGTTTCTTAAATGCTAACCTAAACCTATGTAAGCCGGCCATATGATGAATACTAGTCCGGCAAAGATGGCCTTCCATCCATATTTTTTAAAAAGTGTTCTTTAACACTCTCTCAAGGTGAATTTCCGCAGATATGGAAGTCTTCTTTCATAACACCGATACACAAAAAGGGATTAAAGAGTGAAGTCACTGATTATCACCCCATAGCTAAACTTTCACATATACCCAAATTCCTTGAAAGCATTTTGTACGAAGCCTTAAGTTTCCAGTGCAAATCTCTTATTTCCCCTAATCAACACGGCTTTCTGAAAGGTAGACCAACTACCACTAACCTCGTCTAATTCGTGTCCTCTGTTCTCTCAGCCTGAGAAAGTGGTAAAGAAGTTGACGTTGTAACAACTGATCTCAGTAAGGCTTTCGACAAGATATCTCATAAACTAATCCTGTTCAAATTGTATGACCTGGGCTTTGAAACCAATTTGTCTAAAATGGATATCTTCTTACCAGGGTAGTTGTTTTTATAGTGTTCGTTTCAGGTCTGTCCTATCAGCTCCTTTCTTGGCCACTTCAGGTGTTTCTCAAGGTAGTCACCTAGGTTCACTTCTCTTCATCCATACTCAATATTCAACACTTTCTCTCTATGCTGACGATACCACTGCTTAGAACTCAATGTGACTACATGTCAACCGATTACCTTCTCACGTAAGTGCAAAAAGTCTCCTCCCCGAATTTACCTTCACCACGGCCAACCTATAGCCCTTGTTCAGTTGATCCGCGACCTTAGCATATTATGCGACAGGGAGCTTAATTTCTGCTCGCATATTGATTACTAAAGCAAACTCATCACTTGGCTTCGTTAAAAGATGATCCAAAAAATTCTGCAACTCGTACGTGACCAGATCACTATACAATATACATCATTTTTATTCGCCCCCTTCTCGAGTATGCTAGCCAAGAGTGGTGTGCGATTTGAATAATATCACACTGCTCTGTTTGCTTGATTTTTCAAAGGCGTTTTACCTTGCCAACCAGGGAATTTTATATGAAACACTAATATTTTATTTTGAGTTCAAAATCTCTATAATCAAAGTCAAAGAGTAAGTGTTGGTCTAGGATTATAGAAGACTTAAAAACCCTGAAAAACTAGTTAGTGGTCTCCCTCAAGGTTCAATACTAAGCCCTCCTCTATTCTCTTTGTATATCAACTACCTTCCTAGTGTATGTTCCGACCTATCTCTGCATTTACATATAGCAATGGACGAAATAAATCACAATCCATAGTGAAAACAAATGGTTACGTTGATAGAAAAGATATGACTCCGGTTTTCTTCTCAAATAAGAAACTGGATGAGGTTACCAGCCTAGGTTTCAAAATAAATTGCCCGAGGTCATATAAATTACACTATTGGACAGATATACCGGGTGTCGCAGTTTAGCAGTATAATCATTTAAGGGCATATTCCCGAAGTTCACCCGAACAAGAAATTGTATTGCAGGGTGGGGGGGCGTCTATTCACACTCCATTTCAAGTTACAGCCCATCAAAGTGGGTGACCTCTAATTTAGAGGTATAACCACTATAAACGCTATAATTTCTAAACTAGTACAGGTACAAAACTAATTTTGGATACTTTGGAAAGATAACTTAGTAGTGCATACAAATCTTAAATCTTTAGGTTAGGGCTCGTTAAACTCAAAATTATGAAAATTTGCTGTTCCATTTTTTACTTAAAATGCATTATTTTTAAAACTTTTACTTAATAAATTTTCTGAAATTTGTATCCGGGCAAAATTTCCTAAAAATTATGTTTAGAAACTTTTTTACGTACGATCAACAGATTTTGTAGTAAAAGACATTTTTAGTCAAACAAAAATGGCCAACAAGAACTGTACCTATTGAATTAGTCATATTAGGTTGTACCACATGAAATGTCCGATTTTTCACTTAGAAGCTGTAGAGTGAACATCTGAACAACACAGTGATTTTTTTTTTATAAGTTAAAGTGGTATATATGTTTGATGTGTGCGACTTTTAAGGTCCGTTGCAAGTACAGTCCTTTACGAGTTTTAACTGGGCATAATGCGTCTCTGGCAGCCAAAAACATAAGTGACGCATTT